>OW240916.1:287884264-288095367 GCA_933207985.1 Pelobates cultripes | reverse complement strand
GTTGTCAAATTGCCCCAACAGGCAAACCACAATATTGGGATTTGTATAACTGGGCCTCACCCAGGATCAGAGAGGTGACCACAGGGTGACCTCCAAAAGCAGCACGGTAATAGGGGCAGCACCCCAGGCAGGCACAGAGTAATAAGCCCTTTAGTGCCTAATATGGCAGTAATGAGACAAAAGTGACTGATCTCTGATGGTTATTAGGATATAGCAATAGCTCAAAGCTCCATCGTATTCTGACAGGTAGTCTTAAGTGATAGGGGTTGTGACGAGACCAATCTCGCCACATTGCATTGGAGAAGCCTGGTTGCTCGCCTGCTGCCTTTGGACTATGGCCCCCTTTTAAAAGACTTTATTTTTGCCTGCAGAAAAGCTTCATTCGTGCTTTTCTGCCTGGGGTTTGGTAGATTTGTTTGAATGTGTTATACCCCAGATAGGAATCCCATGGAGCCCATTCGTATGAAACTGACTGTAAAGACTTTGGCTCCATGGTGATTAAACTGTATTTGTGTGGTCCGAGCGCCATTCACTTAATAATGTGCGCTCAGACCTGAGCTATCTGGGGATATGTGAAATGTCTGTGTTTTATGTATAAATGTGACTTTATGTATTTTAAAGTGCTTTGTGTCTTTTTGCAACCATGTGCTTAATGGAGTCTTGTGTCTGTCCTGGGAGATAATTGAATTACTTATCTCCAGGATAGAAGACTCTGAAACTGGTTTGGGCCAGAAAGCCATGCTTCATTTAGTCACAAAGGACTTTTTACTAACTTTTGAACCCCTTGTCTGATTTGTGCCATTTTTGAATATGTTGTTCCCCTGAATGGATTGATTGTGCATATGTAATTTTATGTGAATGTGATGTATGGTTTTAGAGTTATGAAAGTTGGGTAGAAAGTATGTTTTAACTGTATGTGTAATTGAGTTTCCTCTCAGGATAAGGGGAGGGAATATGTGGGATGTAACTGTGATGTGATTGGTTGTTTTATACCTCCCTGTGGGCGGTCCTGTATTTACAAGACTGTAATAAAAACCAGGCTGGGTGTGCCAGCACCTCAGACCACTGCTTGACCCTCAACACGGAGCCTTGTCTCGTTCTTGGGGGGATTCACTGTATGCTGTTAGAGACTGATTGCCAGGAGTGTAAGCTGTTCGTCTGCTTTTCCTGTTCGTCTGCTAGCAGCTATTTGGGAGGTTCCAGTTCGGGAGTTGGAGTGCTATTTTGTATCCAGTTCGTGAGTTTTGGTGTTCTGCAGTAGCTGTGCCTGTATCTCTGGAAAGGGGGCCGATCGCCTAAACGGTTTTTACCCCTTGTGTGCAAAACGGTCCGTTACAATTGGTGGCAAGCGGCAGGATCGTTCCTACAGCCAGAAGGACAGCTACAGGAGACACCATTTCTTTGGATTTACAAGTGGGGGCAACGCATGTCCCAGTACAGCGACCCTAAAAGCAACAGAATGGAACCAGCAGTGTTATACAAGGAGGAGGACCTGGATGGCCGGGATGCATTAAGGAAAGGCATCTGGTACCAGGCCCTGGATAATGTACAATACCAGCGGGGTGAGAGTCTCCCCAGTGAAGAGCAGCGGTTGCAGAAGCAAGTGGCCCTGTGGATGCCCTTCCTGGGAGAGCAGCCCCTGGAGGAATGGGTGAAGGAACTAGAGCATCGGGTATGGCAGGAGCTATGGCTGGAGGATGCCTACCAGGCGCTCTGGTGGTATATGGCACAGTATATACCCTGGACAGCTGAGCATGACAAGCCAGAGGGAGAGGAGTTTGATGGTCCTGGCTTGTTATGGGAGTCCTTTGCAGAGCCTGACTTCGGGAGCCCTGCGCAGAACAGACTTCAGGAAATTTTCTACGAGAGGGAGGCTAGGCATGACTGGGATGACCCCCATGAGGTAGAGCAAGACCTGGCTCACCTAGCAACCCTGGAGTGGGAACTGGAGCAGGACTATCGAGATCTTTTCCACTCCATTGGGAAGGCTCCGCAGGACAGCAGAGTGACAGATCCAGTCTCAGACCCATTCAGCTGGGAAGATATTGTTGAAATTTACTGGGAGGAACCCCAGGCGGCAGGTGGAGAGGGGACCGAGGTCTCTCCACCGGTATTGCAGGGAATTGGGAGCCCGAGCTCCATTCCCCAGCGGCAGTGTAAAGTGCAGGGAGAGGAGAGCAGTATCCTCCCTCCCCAGCGGCACGCTGAGTTACAGGGGGCAGAGGTAGTTGTTCCTGCCCCCCAGCAGCAGAGTGATATGCCGGGAAGGCAGTGTGAAGTGCAGGGAGAGGAGAGCAGCGTCCTCCCTCCCCAGCGGCAGGCTGAGTTACAGGGGGCAGAGGTAGTTGTTCCTGCCCCCCAGCAGCAGAGTGATATGCCGGGAAGGCAGTGTGAAGTGCAGGGAGAGGAGAGTAGTGTCCTTTGGGAATTGGGAGCCCAGTCTCCATTCCCCAGCGGCAGCACAGATCATTGGGAATTGGGAGCCCCGTCTCCATTCCCCAGCGGCAGCACAGATCATTGGGAATTGGGAGCCCCGTCTCCATTCCCCAGCGGCAGAGTGTCCTACCGGGAATAGAGAGCCCAGTCTCCTTTCCCCAGCAGCAGGACTCTGTATTGGGAGCAGAGACAGTCGGTCTCCCTCCCCCACAGCTGGAAGTATGTATGGGAGAGGAGCTTATTACCCCCTCTCCCCAGCGGCAGCTTAATGTACAAAGGGGAGACAGTAAGCCCCACAACCGTGCAGATGGGACCGTAGTCTCTACACTGCCAGCACAGGGGGTAGGGACGGTCGGTCCTGCCCCTCAACGACAGGGCTGTTTAGCCAAAGGGGAGACAATCGGTCTCCCCCTCCAGCAGCAGAGATGGGTAACCAAAGGGGAGACGGTCGGTCTCCAGCAGCAGGACTGTGCATCTAAAGGGGAGACAGTCAGTCTCCAGCAGCAGCAGCAGAGCGGTGTATTTAAAGGGGAGACAGTCGGTCTCCCCCTCCAACAACCAGGCTTCCACCAGGCTACCCTCCCAGTAGCGCTGGCAACAGGGCAGAGTGCCACTGGTCTCTGCCCACGCAGCAACCCACCAAGTCAGCGTGCCCGTGCCCAGCACGGCCGTGGTGAGGCACCTGGACATGGACAGGCTTTTTCTTTACCCAGGTGTAGTAACCATTTATTGTGGGTGGGCTGTGCTGTTGATTATGTTTTGTGGGTGGGCTGCTGGACTAACAAGGGCACTGACCGGCAGGAGGTCAGATACCCTGTTAGTCTGTTTGGAAAAAGGGAGAGATGTGACGAGACCAATCTCGCCACATTGCATTGGAGAAGCCTGGTTACTCGCCTGCTGCCTTTGGACTATGGCCCCCTGTTAAAAGACTTTTTTTTGCCTGCAGAAAAGCTTCATTCGTGCTTTTCTGCCTGGGGTTCGGTAGATTTGTTTGAATGTGTTATACCCCAGATAGGAATCCCATGGAGCCCATTCGTATGAAACTGACTGTAAAGACTTTTGGCTCCATGGCGATTAAACTGTATTCGTGTGGTCTGAGCGCCATTCACTTAATAATGTGCGCTCAGACCTGAGCTATCTGGGGATATGTTAAATGTCTGTGTTTTATGTAATAAATGTGACTTTATGTATTTTAAAGTGTTTTGTGTCTTTTTGCAACCATGTGCTTAATGGAGTCTTGTGTCTGTCCTGGGAGATAATTGAATTACTTATCTCCAGGATAGAAGACTCTGAAACTGGTTTGGGCCAGAAAGCCATGCTTCATTTAGTCACAAAGGACTTTTTACTAACTTTTGAACCCCTTGTCTGATTTGTGCCATTTTTGAATATGTTGTTCCCCTGAATGGATTGATTGTGAATATGTAATTTTATGTGAATGTGATGTATGGTTTTGGAGTTATGAAAGTTGGGTAGAAAGTATGTTTTAACTGTATGTATAATTGAGTTTCCTCTCAGGATAAGGGGAGGGAATATGTGGGATGTAACTGTGATGTGATTGGTTGTTTTATACCTCCCTGTGGGCGGTCCTGTATTTGCAAGACTGTAATAAAAACCAGGCTGGGTGTGCCAGCACCTCAGACCACTGCTTGACCCTCAACACGGAGCCTTGTCTCGTTCTTGGGGGGATTCACTGTATGCTGTTAGAGACTGATTGCCAGGAGTGTAAGCTGTTGTCTGCTTTTCCTGTTCGTCTGCTAGCAGCTATTTGGGAGGTTCCAGTTCGGGAGTTGGAGTGCTATTTTGTATCCAGTTCGTGAGTTTTGGTGTTCTGCAGTAGCTGTGCCTGGATCTCTGGAAAGGGGGCCGATCGCCTAAACGGTTTTTACCCCTTGTGTAAAATCCACTTTTTTAACCAGACATGTTGCACTATTATCTTTTCCTCTATTTTCATACGGATCCTGTGAAGCTACCTCCATTTGATCCTCATAGAGAATATTCTCTTTACATAGGCCATTGGCGTCCCATCAGGTTTTATTAAGACTTTGTTTCGGTATATCCTTTGTGTAAAGGTTATTTCTTCTCAAAGACCTACCTACCTACCAAACCCTCATATGTTCCTCATACATCTCTTAAACCTGCTAGTCCCTCATGTGTCTCTCCATCCCTCAGCATCTTGTGTGTCTCCCTTATATCCCCTTTCCCATCTAGATTATTACTGTGCAGCAGAACGCATTTCTGGAGATGGAGTACTGGGTGAGGAAAGAATGGCAGAGACTCAAACAAAAAGAACATTAAAACATAAAAAAATTATACTTTTAAAAACTCAAGAAAAGACACACATTTCAAGCTATATCCACATATTTATTCAACTTAGTTATAATTAATGTAATAAACACTTAGAACAGGTGTTACAGGTAGGTCACTGGTAGGTTTAGATGAACAGACATTCAGTTATCAATGTAAGCATACAATACTTTTTACATAAAAAATTGCAGATTGTAAACTGTTATAGAACTTCTTTAGCACATAAGATTCTGCATGATTTGAATCATTTTATTAAATGTGCATCAGTTCATGGGCATTCCTATAGTTGGATGTAAATGAAGGATTATTTACTGTTTCATTAAGACTTTAAATAATTCCATTAATACATGGTGCTTTATAAAGAACAGTATGGGATATATGACAATCATGTAATAAATAGGCTATACATTTCAAATGATTTCAATCTTCATTGAGATTTAGATGAAAGATCAAATTGCCTTGCGGCATTTCCCATACATATCAAATGCAAACATCATTTATTACAAATTTGACCTTCTTTTGGGTGAAGTCATCCTTTGATAAATTCATCATTTATTCCATCAAACACAGAATGACTTTATAAAGGAAATAAGGAAGAATGGATTGTTCTAGGGAGCTTCACAAATCCGCTCTGATACTGAAAAAAGAATTTCACAGTTGCCCAGAATCAATCACCTGCTTTTTATTCTTCAAAACGAGCTGTGTATGAGCTCTTCCTAAGTATGAAGAATTGATTTTGAAGGTTTCCTCACAAGACAATTGGAATTCTATAAATGGGAAAGTTAGCTGGAAATAATATGTGCATAAAAAGGAGCATGATTTAGAAACTGTACCATGGATGCAAATACTCCAACAAAAATGCATGAAACCTAATTGTTAGTGTTAGTATTGATTTTTTATAGATTTAATTGAAGTATAATAATTTGGAAGACAATGGAGATAAATAAAAATTCATCATTTTAAGTGACTTCACATAACTTAATAATATACTGAACAAAATTATAAACACTTGTTTCTGCCCCCATTTTTCATGAGCTGAACTCAAAGATCTAAGACTTTTTCTATGCACTCAAAAGGCATATTTCTCTCAAATATTGTTCACAAATCTGTCTAAATATCTGTTAGTGAGCACTTCTCCTTTGCCAAGATAATCCATCCACCTCACAGGTGTGGCATATCAAGATGCTGATTAGACAGCATGATTATTGCACAGGTGTACCTTAGGCTGGCCACAATAAAAGGTCACTCTAAAATGTGCAGTTTTACTGTATTGCAGGGATCTGGGGGGTCCGAAAACCAGTCAGTATCTGGTGTGACCACCATTTGCCTCACACAGTGCAACACATCTCCTTCAATCATGTTGTTAATTGTGGCCTGTGGAATGTTGGTCCACCCCTCTTCGATGTCTGTTCTAGGTTGCTGGATAATGGCAGGACCTGAAACACTCTGTCGTATACGCTGATCCAGAGCATCCCAAACATGCTCAATGGGTTACATGTCCGGTGAGTATGCTGGCCATGCATAAACTGGGATGGCTTCAGGATATCATTACGGTATCTCAGTGCATTCACAATTCCATCAATAAAAATGCATCTGTGTTCGTTGTCCATAACATACACCCACCGCCTCCATGGGCCACTCAATCCACAACATTGACATCAGCAAACTGTTCACCCACACAACGCCATACACGCTGTCTGCCATCTGCCCTGTACAGTGGAAACCGGGATTCATCTGTGAGGAGATCACCTCTCCAAAGTGCCAGGCACCATAGAATGTAAGCATTTGCCCACTCAAGTCGGTTACGACAGTGTACTGCAGTCAAGTCAAGATCCAGATGAGGATGACCAGCATGCACATGAGCTTCCCTGAGACGGTTTCTGATAGCTTGTGCAGAAATTCTTTGGTTATGCAAACCAATTGTTGCAGCAGCTGTCCGGGTGGCTGGTCTAAGATGATCTTGGAGGTGAAGATGCTGGATGTGGAGGTTCTGGGCTGGTGTGGTTACACGTGGTCTGCGGTTATGAGGCCGGTTGGATGTACTGCCAAATTCTCTGAAACGCCTTTGGAGACTGCTTATGGTAAAGAAATGAAAATTCAATTCACGAGCAACAGCTCTGGTGGACATTCTTGCAGTCAGCATGCCAGTTGCTCACTCCCTCAAAACGTGCAACATTTGTGGCATTGTGCTGTGTGATAAAACTGCACATTTTAGAGTGGCCTTTTATTGTCACCAGCCTATGGCACACCTGTGCAATCATCATGCTGTTTAATCAGCATCTTGATATGCCACCCTTGTGAGGTGGATGGATTATCTCAGCAAAGGAGAAATGCTCACTAGTGCTCACAATATTTGAGATAAATAGGCCTTTTGTGTACATAGAAAAAGTCTTAGATCTTCGAGTTCAGCTCATGAAAAATGGGTGCAAAAACAAAAGTGTTGTGTTTATAATTTTGTTCAGTGTATAATCAAATATTAAACAATATATTGTCAAAAGTATGCACATTCCATATGTAAAAAATTGTAAATATTGCCTTCTAAAGGAGGTATCATGATATATGTCACATGCATTTTCTTTAAAATCATTTGTTCAATTATCTCTGGAGTCTTTCATTTCTTGTAGTTTATGCTCTCTTTTTCATAGAGTTGATAGATGAAATATGTTACTGTGTTAAATGTAAAAACTCATTAATGAAGATATTTACAAACAATAAAAGAGAATATAAATTGAGCACTGAGTATTTTACATTTTATATTTTTAAGTATGATTAAGGAAACGTAATAAAACAAGCTGAATCTGAGACATGTATACTAAACAACATATAAGTAAAGAAATATACATTTAAAGAAACACTATAGTGTTATCAATACAAATTTGTATTCCTAAAACTTTAGTGTCCCTGTCGCTAGCTTTACATAGGTCCCCTCAGTTTGCCATAACAAATAAAATAAAAAGTTTACTTACCTTTTTACCAAAGCTGTGGCTCCCTTGGTGTTGTTCCCCTCCCCGCCTTCCATGACATTAGGGAGATAACAATGTTTTACACTGCAGGGTTAAAAAGACTGGGACACTGCACCCAGACCACTTTGTTGAGATTAAGTGGTTTGGGTGACTATAGTGTCCCTTTAAGTATATATTGACTGTAGTTAACAATAGAAGAACCTAAAAAAGTACAATACAGATGTTTAACAGTAGAGGCTTGTCCATAGGTGCACTCAGGGGACCAACCCACCACTTTTTGTTGTAATTAAAGAGACACTCCTCACCCCAGAGCACTATAGCTTGCTGTGACCTGTATTTTTAATTTTGCAAAAAGTGCAGATTTCAATAGAAAATTAGACTTTTATAAATTAATCTGGGTACAAGCCCCGGGCTTTCAGTCAGACAACAAGTTGTGTTAGTTCCTGGTTTTGCTAACTCAGTGGAGCTAAACTCAAGAGGCAGCAATTGCCCAGATCACCTACCTTGCAAATACTTCTCATTGAGCTGCATTGGGAAGTCTGTAATAGGACAGTCACAGAAAGTTTGGGTGGAGCTAGTAGGGGAGGGCTTGCAAAAGCTGCAGGCATGAGAAATGCAGGTTTTGCAATAGGTTTTTAGACATAACAAAATGCATAATTTAAAACAAGCATTTTGTCTTTTGGGGGTATATCTACTAAACAGTGGTTTTGTTTATTTTCTATGTGAGCAATGAAGTATCCCTTTAATAAAACCTAGTGGCAAGGACTAGTGAGATTTTCTTTTTCTTGGAATGGATTTAACGTAAAAATGATATCAAAATGTACTATGAGATAAATGTACATTATAAAAAAACCTCAGTTTCCATAAATGGGTTATTTAAACACAATAATCATGACAGTCTGATCTGTAGTTATAGTTCTTTTATGTCCCTGGTGGCATTCCCCAGTTCTGTGTAGAAACATCTTCTTATAAAGCCTGTGACCCAGCCCAATGCTTGGCATATCTGCTAATTGCATCAACTGGCATGTTCAGCCAACAATACAGGAATATAGCTTAAATCTGCACCAGCCATGCTGGTATGCTCTCTGATTATTTATGTCTTCTGTTAATTTCACGTCAATCAGCACAAACGGGGGAGGAAACTAGATAAAATGTCTATGGTGACAAAATGATTGCAAGTATTGTGTAGGTGTTACTATACCACAAGGATAGATGTTGATAAACATAAAAACGTTTAACTCTGGACAAATTATTATAGGATTTGTAGTGCATGCTGGTTTAACTTTTACAGGAATGGTAAAGTTAGTAGCTTTGCCTGTGGTCCTCACTAAAACTAAACAGGATACAGGTGTTGAAATCAGACAAAAGATGATTGGAAGAAATTGCGCAGTTTAAATGCTGGTTTAGAGTTAGTCTAGTACATTACATATACAGAAAGACTCCAAAAAGAATGCACAACTAATTACATATCCATACACCAAACATCCTTAAAATTTTTATTTTATTAGACAAAACACAGACTAATTGTGATGGATTTAAAGACAAAAACACTGAAAATTGATGGGGAAACTTTGGCTGGTGTGATAAATTGTGGTTATTGATTTTAGACTATGTGAGGACTGGCACAAAGAGAATGCCATAGATGTATATACAGTATAAGAAAAAGCATCCAGGCACCCCAATGTCTACAGGCACCTTTATTGGAACATGTGGAACCCTGCAACATTTCGACTCCCAATGGAGTCTTTGTCAAGCATGAACATTGCAGTGTTCCACATATTCTACTGTAATAAAGGTGCCTGAAGACTTTGGAGTACCTGGACCCTTTTTCTAATACTGGTATTTATTATCTTCTAGGCTTGTGCTGGACCTTGGTTCAGCTAAGCACCCTGTCTTGAGTGAATTAAGTGTGTTTCCTTTTCCATTTTTGCAATTGATGTATATACAGGCAGCATTTTACAAACCCACATTGCAAGAATGTGGTCAATGGAACATTGGTTTAAATGTTATTGACAGAGGTTCTTCTTCTTCTTTATAAATATAAAATTAGAGTATGCACACCCAAGTCATATGGTGAACAATACATTTTTGTACAAATATATACCTGTACTCATATCTAAATAATAAACATCAATGTCAGTTATAAAAGTTAATACATCACATAATGTAAAAACAATAAACCAAAATATAATTTAGCACAGTAAGGGACAATGTATCTAAAAGCTTAAGATACATGGTCCTCTATGTCTGCTAGTTGAGTATGAAGACCAATAGATCTTATTAGTTATCAGTGATTTTACACAAATTATTAAGCACATAATACATTGGATTCCAAAGTACTACAGCATAGGAATGTTATATGTCTATTTATTCAAAATAATGCTCCTTAATTCCAGGATTGAAAGGCAACATAAGCTGTAAATATTCATCTTGTTTCTGTCTGAGTATGCATGAATGTGAACTTTGAAGCTATTTAATTGGTTATTCAGCTACAATTAGCATGATAGACAATGGCATTTACTTTGATTTACAATGAAAAAACATATTATTTTAAATGTTTTACAGGTAGCAGAAACACAGAACATTTTTAGATGGAAGTAAATTATATTTTGTATAATTTAATAATATGGTAGACCTTTGTGTGGTACATTAAGTAGAAAATTGCTCTGTTCTATTTGGTATATTTAAAAGCATGCTATGTTATCACCAAATCCTTGAATGTGTATTTTTGTAAATGTTGTTTAATAACTAAATTCCCATTGTAGGTCTTTTGCACTTTATTCAGAAACAGGTTGGTAGTGGATGGATTAACCACATGATTGCTAGCAAAACTATTTTTTTTCTAATATGAGCACTTCAATATAACTGTGTCATAGAAACAGTCTGCAGAATACATTTAACATACATTTTATGCATACGCACACCGTGAAAAAAGAAAAAAAAGGATTTATTTTATAAATTTACATATACCGTATATACTCGAGTATAAGACGAGTTTTTTGGCACATTTTTTGTGCTGAAAAAAACCCACTCATCTTATACTCGAGTCAATGTCTGTATTATGGCAACTTACATTGCCATAATACAGACCAGGACCGCTGGGCTCATTACAAGCCTGGCGGTACTGTTGGGGGCTGGGAGCAAGCTGTTACTTACCTTTCCTGCAGCTCCTGTCAGCTCCCTTCTCCTCCATGCCGTTCAGCTCCACTGTAAGTCTCGCGAGAGCCGCTGCGTCAGAACGTCGCCACGGGTTACCGTGGCAACGCTCCATGCGGCACTCAGACTGCGAGACTTACACTGGAGCTGAACAGCGTATTTTCTTCTGTTTAAGCCATTCTGTTGTTGATTTACTTCTATGCTTTGGGTCATTGTCCTGTTGCAACATCCATCTTCTGTTGAGCTTCAGCTGGTAGACAGATGGCCTTAAGTTCTCCTGCAGAATGTCTTGATAAACTTGGGAATTCATTTTTCCTTCGATAATAGCATTCCGTCCAGGCCCTGACACAGCAAAGCAGCCCCAAACCATATTTTTTTTAGTGTTTTACGTATTGTAGATTCGCTAACAGGGATGTTTGCATTTGCCAGTGACTTTTGTAAGTCTTTAGTTGACACTCTAGGATTCTTCTTCACCTCATTGAGCAGTCTGCGCTGTGCTCTTGCAGTCATCTTTATAGGACGGCCACTCCTAGGGAGAGTAGCAGCAGTGCTGAACATTCTACATGTATAGACAAATTGTCTTACCGTGCACTGATGAACAGCAAGGCTTTTGGAGATACTTTTATAACCCTTTCCAGCTTTATGCAAGTCAACAATTTTCTAGGTCTTCTGAGAGCTCTTTTGTGCAAGGCATCATTCACATCAGGCAATGCTTCTTGTGAAAAGCAAACCCAGAACCGGTGTGTGTTTTTTATAGGGCAGGGAAGCTGTAACCAACACCTCAAGTTGCATCTCATTGATTGGACTCCAGTTGGCTGACATCTCACTCCAATTAGCTCTTGGAGATGTCATTGGTCTAGGGGTTCACATACTTTTTCCACCTGCACTGTGAATGTTTGCATGGTGTGTTCAATAAAAACATGGCAACATTTCTTTCTTTGTGTGTTATTAGTTTAAGCAGACTGTGATTGTCTATTGTTGTGACTTAGATGATGATCAAATCACATTTTATGACCAATTTGTGCAGAAATACATATCATTCCAAAGAGTTCACATACTTTTTCTTGCAACTGTATACACACACACTCTGCATTATACACATACACATTGCATTCATTATATACACACACTACATATGCAATTAATATAATTTTTTGGGGATCTAGTTTTATTTAGAAATTTATCAGTAGCTGCTGCATTTCCCACCCTAGTCTTATACTCGAGTCAATAAGTTTTCCCAGTTTTTTGGGATAAAATTAGGGGCCTCGACTTATATTCGGGTCGACTTATACTCGAGTATATACGGTAATTGTATTGTTCATCAATCACAAAACTGTTGTCTAATACTATTTACCTCACATTATATCACTATTTTTTTTACTGTTAGGATATACAGTAATTGTTAAGGTTACGGTGCCAGGTGTTCCCTGGTACACCCATATTGTAAGTAGTAAAAACCATTTTTAGAATGGAATAACTTCTTACTTAGGCGATGCATCTCATCTCCATTACTTTTTACAGAGATCCAGAATTTCCAAAGTAGGAGGAAACATAGAACAATGTGGGAGAGGTTTTTTTTTTATCTTCCTAATGAAATCAACACAATAAATACACTGTGCTTTGAGGGTTGTTTATTATGGTTCAATATCAGAAATAATAAATAAAATCACTTTTTTGAAATAAAACCATAATTGAAAAACATTTAAAAAAATAATTTCAAACGCGCATTTCTCCAGCTACAGTATTTATTGTATGTATTCAAATACTAATATTGTTCTACAGGAGCACACTGACATATGATCACCAGACTTTAAAGGGACAGTTTAGTCACGAGAACAATTACAGCTTAATTAAGTTGTTCTGGTGAGAATAATCATTCCCTTCAGGAATTTTCATGCAAACACTGCCTTTTCAGAGAAAAGGCAGTGTTTACATTGCCCCTAGGGACACCTCCAAGTGGTCACTCCTCAGATGGCCACTGGAGGTGCTTCCTGGGCACTGTTGCTCAGCAGGCAGCACTGACATTCAGTGTCTCCACCCTCTGCATGTAGACACTGAACTTTCCTCATAAAGATGCATTAATTTTATGCATCTCTATGAGAAGGTGCTGATTGGCCAAAACAGCATGTAGCCCTGCCCCCGTCCTGCCCCTTGCTGATTTCAACCACCTGGATTGGCTAAAAATTGCAAATTGTGATTTTGAGGCGGATCGAGGCAGGGTCGGCAGACTCGCCCACACTGGAAATAAGGTATGTTTGAATCCTTTCTTAGGAGGCTGAAGGGAGGTAAACCACTTAAATGGTGGTTTTAACACAATATGGTCAGGAATACATGTCCTGAACCTATAGTGTTCCTTTAATGTATTTGCAAAATAGCTATGGGTACAAATTGTGGTGAGGCCAGTTCTCTGGGTTGTGGTGAGGCCACTGGTTCAGGCAACTCAATGCACAACAAAATAAGGTTTATAAGAACATAAGTCCTTTATTTAAAATGCAATATAAAATAAAATATTAGTCCCATCTCTCATTCAGTGAATTGTAATAACCATCAATTGTTCACTATCATTGTCGCAAAAATGTATATACAATTCCTCATATAGGCTAGAGGAAATAAATTACGGTGACATGTTGGAACTATTTTCCTGATACACTATGTTGTGATACATGATTGGTCCTTATTCCTGCTCAATCACTGCCTGTCTTTAATCAGACAACTGGCTATGCAGCTACACAGACATATTGCTATCTTGAGATGGTTTGTACAATGTAAATTCTATTAGGCCCAAGTTCCTTTCAACAGTGAAGATATTCATTCATAAGGACTTGAAATATATTCTACATATCTCAATGCTACTTTGCTCATGATGGATATATCTCTGTGATTGTTTCTTGGCTCACTTATTGATTTCTTTATTCGTCTTTTTTCATTTATTTGATATGTGACTTACATATAGTAATTTGCACTTTATATAATCTTTATGATCCAGCTTTATTGGATTTTGGGATTTCTACCCACTCTACATAGTGGGTTTACTTTTTGGTTTTGTATTTTAATTTCTGACATTCTATTTTTGTACAAGAACATGTGTTTTAATAGTTGTGTACCAGCTTGGCTGCTTTCCTTCTCCCAGTAGGTTTCTAATTGTAAGCTCTTAGTGACTTTGCAGATTTAAGACCCAGGGATTGGGCAGCTCTGTGCTTCTTATTGGCATATGTGTCCCTTTTGCTTTTTGTGACTTCCTTGTGACTGTCTCTTTGACAGTCTTTGATGTTTGATGCTAGTCTTATATTGCCTACCGAACATTGTGTAAAAAGAGTAACTTCTGTTTTTCACTGACTCCTGCTGGTGTTTGAAACGTGGTGTGGTTTTTTTTTTGTACAGCATTGAAGTTCCAGTCCTTTTTTTTTCCATTCTAGGTTCATGGTATTCTCACATTATTGACGCTAACTGTGTGATATCGAATTTCCTGAAGCCACTTTCCCAACCTTGGACTACTGCTCCTCTTTCAGTCTGAGGTATTTATCCACCTTTTCATGTTCTATCTCATCTTATCTCATATCTCTCATATGATACATGTAGAATTAAATGTATCTATCTCATATATGGTATATAATATATATGAGATAGATATATACATACGATTTGTTTGTGGAAAGTGAAATGAGCAGTAGTCCCAGGTTTAAAGAGTGGCTTCAGGATATTCTAGATGGGACACCTGAGATTGATGTCCAGAAGAGTACAGTTCTAGGAACAGCTAAAATGCTGTACAGAACCTTTAACCCTGGACGGTATACATATTTCCCCTCCCCCAAAAATCTTTATATAAGGTAGACTACCATGTCTCAGTAGTGACAACAGGCAATATAGTAGATTAAATAATTACCAAACACCAATAAATATTTTATGAATCAAATAATGTATGGTATAGGCATGGTATAGACAGTAGAAAACTAATAGAACAATAGCTGCAAAAAAACACTGGTGTGAAACATTTTCTTTCCAAAAATTCACATCATAATACTGGGATGTACAGATCAACATTAATTAGAGAAACCTATATTCATGGATCAGGGTTTTCTTTATCTTGGAATAGTTCTAATTCATATGAAAAAAATTATAGCATTAAAATATACAGGGTAATATGGCCTTTAACAAGTGTGATAGATTTAATATATTGCACTTACAAAAATGAGAGCCGCTTATCCAAGCTAACCAATTTTTATTCAGCAAGAGTACTCTTCAGAGAGAGTACTCTTCAGAGAGAGTAACCCTAACAAAAGGTAGGACCTTGTCAACAAAATGTGTGTCACCATTAATTAATACCATCATCCCAGATACCATTATAAAACACAGACCAGAAAAGGAAGCTGGGTAAAACATGTTTAACCCACACAATTTAACAACATAAAAATAAATACATTGAGTGTGTATTTTGCCTGTAATTGTGTCCTTGGGACATCTGCAGAGGTTCCCCTACAGGCATCTACTCAAATCAAATGTGAGTTGACATTTGTCCTACAACTTGATGCATTTTTGGCCTAACTGCAAAGGGCCTTCATTGGATCCGTACAAGCAGCCTGATTGACTTTTGTTTTACCTGAATTATTATGTAAATTTGTCTGACTCATTCTCAAATGAACTGTCCAAATGTTTCATCATTGATGACATTTTACTATATATGATATTCCACTTTGCTCTGTCTCTTATACAACGTATTATATATATTTTTTTTTTTACCATTGTTAAAAGTTTAAAATCATCTTTCCATTCAGAAGACTATTAAGTTAAGTTTTTTACTGGATTAAAAAAAATGTTTAATCATAAATGTGAGGACTTTTCTGAAGTTATTTTAGCATCTAAAATTTTAGATAAAAAGGGTTTTGAAATAGAACAATAACTGGTGTGTAGCTGAAGGAATCAATGTTGTGCACACATTTTAAATAGTGTAAGCACCTTTGGTCACTCACCTGTAAATGCAAAAGGTCAGTCTCTAATGGAAAAGAAGAAGGCACAGAAAAGTGTACTGCAAATGCTGATAATGTTAAGTCTAAAGTTCAAAGAGAAGCTAAAACACTTAGGGCTTGTAAGGTAGATGATTGAGGGGAGACATGATATTATCAAAGTATAAAAATAAATGTCATAAAGAACGATGATAGAAAATAATGTAATAACATTACAAAAGTTGAAATAAAGATCATGAAAATCATAAGTAAAATACTTAGATCATCAAATGTTTAAACTAAACATGTTTTTAGTTTAAATATTAAAAGTTCATATTATATTTTTTTTTCTAGTTCTGAAGTTTAGTCTTAACATTGTAATAAACTAAAGAATCCCAAAATTACAATCAATCAAAAAATATATATTTTCTTTATTGTGCAATCTAACTATAGATAATGCTTCAGTCATCCACATGATAAGGTCAGAAGAGAATTTATCTTAAAACCCAACAATGGAATGCATAGTGTGGTAACATCTTTGAATACAGTGGCATAAATATAAACTCTTAATTTCAAGGGAATTGCCTTATTTTATTTTTGGGGGGAATTTTCAAATATAGATCCATGTGCTAAATAATTCAACTATATCTTTGCAAGATGTTCTAGTTTCTGAAAGTTAATATGATTAGAGAACTGTTTAAAAACTCTAAGGGGAATTAAGTGGAATATATTCAATTGAATCCAGAAAAAAAGAAACTTGTGTAACAAACTGGTCATATAAATATATATGTGAAACCAAGTCTTGATAAAGTCCTCTTAGACTGAAATGTCAACTTGGATTTTTGGAATATGTGCTAAATAAAAGCATTACTTACATGTTTCCAAGACCTCTGAGTACATTCTGTTTGGATATTTATGTTTTAGCTTTAGGCAGCACCGAGACAGTTACAAGACCAGGGGGGCTAAATGCTGGGCATATATATGACAGTTTTATAATTGTATGTCAAGAACCTATGCATTAAAGGGAAATAAGTAATAATAAATTACGTTTTAGTTTTAGAAAAGCACTAGTCATGGGTAGTAGTTTTATTATAAACTTGGCTCATTTTTACTCCTTCAAGTTCCATCTATGGGAGCTTCATTCCACTCTTGTCAACATAACTGATATTTAGAGATTACCTAATGAGTTTTTCAGATAGTGGCTTTTATATTTTATTTATTTATTGTGACAGAACCATCTGTATGCTTGGATTTTTACTGCATTCGTCTGTTTGTCTCCCGTTCGTATGAATGGCTGGTTTCTATAGCCCAGCCATTCGAATGACTCTTTTTTCCCGAACAAACCTGCCGAACGAACGGCCACCCAAGAGAGGAGTGTGCTGCTGGTTAACGTAGTGATCCCAATTAGAACGTTGTGGTTAACCGCAGACACTTCTCAATTACACCGAATTCAGGGTGGTCGTCGTTCGTATGTCGACCACGAGGCAGCGGCCATTTTAAATCAAGCGAACGCCCAGCGGTGTTTGGCTCTATTTCTATGGAACTAAAAACAGACACTTTTTCTGCCGAACACCGCTGAAACAACGGAACGCCTAGCTGCCTCCACGAAAGCATGCGAACACCGGCCGTTCGGGAGATTTAGAGCATACGAAAAGACTTAACCCAGATAGCCTTCCCATGGAGTCATTCGTATACCGAAAGACTGTAAGAACTTTGACTCCATGGCGATTGAACTATGTGTGTGGGATCTGAGCGCTATTCGCTAATAATATGCACTCAGATCCAGGCTATCTGGGGACATGTGATACGAATGGGAAATGTTCGGTTTTTGTGTAGTTATATATTTTTATGTCTTTTATTATTTTATGTCTAAGATGGCGACTGGCTTTGTCCTGGAGTTAATTGAGTTACTTGGTAATTAACTCCAGGGCAGAGGGGAGGGAATCATAATGCACTGTGGGTAAAATCTGTGACTGTGTGTCTGGAATGTCCCCATATCTGTCTGTCATTTAAGTCTCCCATTTGGTCCCCTAGGGGAGTGTCCACCAAGTGGGAGACCTGCATAAATACGGGCAGGTAGCCCACAGTAAAGCCAGATCCTGTTTGACCCTCAATGCGGAGCTTCTGTCTCGTTATTGGGGGGATTTCTTCTTCACGTTTAGAGACTGCTGGATGGAACGGAAGCCGCTTGGTGAATATTGCTGTTCGACGGTTGCCAGCAGTTCGTGTATTGCCGTTCGGGAGTTTGGAGCCGTTCACGGATCTCGTTCGGGAGATTGCCGCTTCCCCTGCATTTGGTTCGTGTATTACAGATTAAGCGAACAGAGACTGTACTGCAGCCGGGGAAGGTCTACTAAATGGCGGTTTTGCCTAAAGACACTGGAGGTGTCTTAACAATTGGTGGCAAGCGACGGGATGAATCCCACAGCATTGGAGGTCAGCTACAAGACATGCAGTAGGAGGAATTAAGGCGTGCTACACTTAAGGACATATTGGAACGCCGAGGAAGGTCAGCAAGCAATTTAAAGAAACGGGAGATTATTGCTTTGCTACTGGAGATGGATACAGCAACGGGAATGGAGAGAGTCAATGTGCCCAGTACCTTGGATTTAACACCCGAGGAATTACAATTTAACCGGGCAGTGCAAATAAGGCTGGCACATTTTGGCCCCAACCCCTCAGCTGACATCGTGGAGCGTGTGCAGGCAGCAGTAGCAGCACAACAGGCGCTCTGGGAAAGAGGAGCCGCAGCAGCAGAGGTACCTTACAATAATAATGTTTTTGCTAGAAAGAAGGTACCTTTTGCTGCATTTAAAAATTTTGTGGAAACCGAGGGAGAGATTGATGGGTTCCTAGTGGACTTCGAGAGGCAGTGTGCTCTACATCAGGTACCTGCAGATGAATGGGTCACCATCCTCTCTGGGAAATTATCTGGCCGGGCTAGTGAGGCGTTTCGGGCCATCCCAGAGGAGGAGATCACCAGCTACCGGGCTGTGAAAGATGCGCTCCTAGCCAGGTATGCGGTGACCCCAGAAGCGTACAGGCGGAGGTTTAGAGAAACCAATAAGCTGGTTGGGGACTCTTATGTGGAGTGGGCCTGCAGAGTCCATCGTACCGCAGCCCACTGGATGGCAGGATGCCAAGCGGTAACTGGGGAAGAGGTGTTACAAGTGTTCCTGCTGGAGCACTGTTTTGATAGACTACCTGCTGGGGTCTGGGAGTGGGTCAGAGATAGAAAACCATCTACCCTACCCGAGGCTGCTCGTCTGGCAGACGAATACACGGATGCCCGCAAGTTGGATGGTACAGCTGCCAAAGCCCCTGCCAGACTGGAGTATCGTCCAGCAGTAATACCCGCTCCTTCAGTCTACCAGCCCCCAGTACACCGTAACCCAGCCGCACCGCCAGCTAACAATTTTGTACAGCCATCACGATTTAATGCCCGGGATTATTCCCAACCCATCCGGTGCTTTGGGTGCAAGCAGTTGGGGCACAAACGTCCTGAGTGCCCACTGAACAGTGCCAACCAAGCTCAGTCCTGGAGGAGACCAGCCAATGGGAACCAGCGGCCACCTCAGCCTGCTGCTCACTGCATAGAGCAGGAGGAGTTCTGGGGCATCCTACACCAGGCAGACCCAGTGCAAGCAGCTCACCAGGATAATCGCCAGCAACATCGGCAAACCGTGAAGCTGAATGGCAGAGTGGTAACTGGGTTGAGAGACACAGGAGCCACGATGACACTACTCCAAAAGAACTTGGTCTCAGAGCATCAGCACACTGGGGACACTGTGGCAGTAAGGGTAGCAGGGGGTGCTGTGTTTCGCTGTTGCCCGGGTACATTTGGATTGGGAAGTGGGCGCTAGACATGTGGATGTGGGGGTGAAGAAAGACTTGCCCGCAGATGTTCTTCTGGGAAACGATTTGGCCCCTTTGGTTTCAGCCTATGCTCTGATGGGCCCTGCAGATGTGAACCCAGTGACCACCCGTGCCCAGACCCGTGCTGCCGGAACCAGCCCACCTGCTGATGAGACCCAGGTAAGATCTCCTTCCCCGACTGGTACCCCAGATCAGGTCCCCTTAAGCTGGGATTCCCCAGAGGAGTTTGGGAGGGAAACCCGGGCAGATCCGACCCTCCAAAAGTACAAAGACAGGGCAGATGCTGGAGAGGAAGGAATAGATGGGGAACGGTATGAGTGGGTGGGGGACAGGTTATATAGGATCCCTAAGCCTTCCCAGAAGAGTGTTGCCTCTCCGCCGAATCGCCAGTTAGTGGTACCTGCCAAGTACCGGCAGGAGATTCTGCGGATAGGGCATGATGTTCCGTTAGCTGGACATCTAGGGTCCCGCCGCACAGCCTATAGGATCGCACAGAATTTCTTTTGGCCTAACTTTAACCAGGCTGTGCGGATGTATTGCAGTACGTGTGACACCTGTCAACGGGTAGGGAAGCGGGGGGACCACCCTACGGCTAGGCTGTTATCAATGCCTATTATAGGGGAGCCCTTTGCCCGCATAGCCATTGACATCGTGGGTCCACTGGCCAGGGCTAGTCCATCAGGTAAGAAATACGTTCTTACCGTGGTGGACTATGCCACTCGCTATCCAGAGGCAGTAGCGCTGTCTAACATAGAGGCAGAGACGGTTGCTGATGCCCTGGTTAGAATTTTTACTAGGGTCGGGTTTCCTAAGGAGATTCTCTCCGACCAGGGAACCCAATTCACCGCTGTGCTCACCCAGCAGCTGTGGAAGGTGTGTGGCATTAAGCCGTTACTTAGCTCACCCACCAGACTAACGGTCTCTGCGAGCGCTTTAACGGTACCCTCAAACAGATGCTGAGGACCTTTACAGACACTTGCAGAGACTGGGAGAGATTCCTGCCTCATCTATTATTTTCTTATAGAGAGGTGCCCCAGGAATCTACTGGGTTCTCCCCCTTTGAGCTGCTGTATGGGAGAAGGGTCCGCGGACCCCTAGATCTCATTAGAGGCCACTGGGAGGGGGAGACGGAGCAAGAGGGGACCCCCATAGTGCCATATGTTCTGGAACTCTGGGACCGCATGGAGAAACTGTCCCTGATGGTAAGGGAGAATCTCCAGGCGGCTCAGGGGAGACAGAAAAGATGGTACGATCAGGGTGCCCGACAGCGGGTCTTCCAGGTTGGGCAAAAGGTATTGGTGCTCAAACTTGTGAAGGCCAACAAGATGCAAGCATCTTGGCAGGGCCCGTACAAGGTAGTGGCGCAGATCTGCGACACTACTTACTTGATAGCCAGCTGTGCAGATGAAAGGATCCAGCGGTCCTTTCATGTGAACATGCTGAAAGAGTACCAGGAGAGACCTGAGAATATTGCAGCAGTATGTGCCCCAGCTGCAGATGATTCTGAGAATTTACCCCTTCCCGATCTATTAGAAAGGGATTCCCAGACTGACCTTACTACCTTGGTACAGCTAGGGGACCGGTTGAACCCAACAGAAAGGGTACAGGCATAGCAGTTGTTATGGGAGAAGCAGGCGACATTCTCCCAGGAACCAGGTTATACCACCCTAGCTGTGCATAAGGTAGAGACCCCTGGACAGACCCCGTTACGACAGCCCCCCTATCGTATCCCTGAAGCAGTCCGCGAAGGAATGCGGAAGGAGATACAGGAGATGACCCAACTTGGGGTCATCGAGCACTCCGACAGCCCTTGGGCCTCGCCTGTAGTCCTGGTGCCCAAGAAAGATGGGACCACCCGGTTCTGTGTGGACTACAGGCGACTCAATGAGCGGACCACCACAGATGCCTACCCAATGCCCCGGGTAGACGAATTACTGGATCGTATTGCCAATATGCTATCCCCAAGTCGGCATTTGTCACCCCATTTGGCCTGTACCAATTTAAGGTCATGCCTTTTGGGATGAAAAATGCACCGGCTACCTTCCAACGGATGGTGGATAGACTCCTGGATGGCTTCCAAGAATTTGCCTGTGCATACTTGGATGACATTGCGATTTACAGTGGGTCCTGGGAGGAACACCTGGTACATGTAGGATACTGGATAAAATTCGGGCCGCTGGCCTGACATTGAAGCCAGAAAAGTGCCATCTAGGTATGGCTGAAGTACAATACCTGGGTCACAGAGTGGGGTGTGGGAGCCAGAGACCAGAGCCAGCCAAGGTAGAGGCAGTGGCTAACTGGCCCACACCTACTACTAAGACCCAGGTATTGGCCTTCTTGGGGACGGCAGGGTACTATAGACGTTTTGTCCCTGATTACAGCGCTATTGCTTAGCCCCTGACAGACCTGACCAAGAAAAACTTGCCTAAGCAAGTCCTGTGGTCTCCGGCTTGTGAAGCTGCGTTCCAGGCACTGAAGCAGGCTCTTGTGAATGCCCCTGTCTTGGCTGCCCCAGTCCCTAACAAACGCTTTCTCGTCCATACAGATGCTTCCATGTATGGAGTGGGGGCTGTGCTGAGCCAAGTCGGGGAAGATGGAGGAGAGCACCCTGTCGCATATCTCAGCAGAAAGTTGTTACCCAGAGAAGTGAGTTATGCGGCAGTGGAGAAGGAATGCTTGGCCTTGGTCTGCGCATTGAAAAAGTTAAGCCCCTATTTATATGGGCAAGAGTTTTCCCTGGTGACTGATCACAACCCACTCGTTTGGCTTAACTGGGTCTCAGGAGACAATGGGAGACTGCTGAGATGGAGCTTGGCACTACAGCCCTACAATTTTACCATCAGTTACAGACCCGGTAAGCTGAACGGGAATGCAGATGGGTTGTCACGACAAACAGATGTTTCCCTTACCTCGTAGTCCGGTTATCCCCAAGTTGACCCGCCACAGGGTCAAGCCGGGTCTGCCGGAGTGTCCCACAAGGAGGGAGCCGTGTGACAGAACCATCTGTCTGCTTGGATTTTTACTGCATTCGTCTGTTTGTCTCCCGTTCGTATGAATGGCTGGTTTCTATAGCCCAGCCATTCGAATGACTCTTTTTTCCCGAACAAACCTGCCGAACGAACGGCCACCCAAGAGAGGAGTGTGCTGCTGGTTAACGTAGTGATCCCAATTAGAACGTTGTGGTTAACCGCAGACACTTCTCAATTACACCGAATTCAGGGTGGTCGTCGTTCGTATGTCGACCACGAGGCAGCGGCCATTTTAAATCAAGCGAACGCCCAGCGGTGTTTGGCTCTATTTCTATGGAACTAAAAACGGACACTTTTTCTGCCGAACACCGCTGAAACAACGGAACGCCTAGCTGCCTCCACGAAAGCATGCGAACACCGGCCGTTCGGGAGATTTAGAGCATACGAAAAGACTTAACCCAGATAGCCTTCCCATGGAGTCATTCGTATACCGAAAGACTGTAAGAACTTTGACTCCATGGCGATTGAACTATGTGTGTGGGATCTGAGCGCTATTCGCTAATAATATGCACTCAGATCCAGGCTATCTGGGGACATGTGATACGAATGGGAAATGTTCGGTTTTTGTGTAGTTATATATTTTTATGTCTTTTATTATTTTATGTCTAAGATGGCGACTGGCTTTGTCCTGGAGTTAATTGAGTTACTTGGTAATTAACTCCAGGGCAGAGGGGAGGGAATCATAATGCACTGTGGGTAAAATCTGTGGCTGTGTGTCTGGAATGTCCCCATATCTGTCTGTCATTTAAGTCTCCCATTTGGTCCCCTAGGGGAGTGTCCACCAAGTGGGAGACCTGCATAAATACGGGCAGGTAGCCCACAGTAAAGCCAGATCCTGTTTGACCCTCAATGCGGAGCTTCTGTCTCGTTATTGGGGGGATTTCTTCTTCACATTTAGAGACTGCTGGATGGAACGGAAGCCGCTTGGTGAATATTGCTGTTCGACGGTTGCCAGCAGTTCGTGTATTGCCGTTCGGGAGTTTGGAGCCGTGAACGGATCTTGTTCGGGAGATTGCCGCTTCCCCTGCATTTGGTTCGTGTATTACAGATTAAGCGAACAGAGACTGTACTGCAGCCGGGGAAGGTCTACTAAACGGCGGTTTTGCCTAAAGACACTGGAGGTGTCTTAACATTTATTTTGCAGGATTGTAAACTTTTACATTGAGATTTCTCTACTTTTCAAGTATGTCCTGGGCCTACAAACACTCCATTGTTACAATAGGGTACAGTATAATATTAAAAAAATATATACATATATAAATTTAACATGGAACAGTTAAAACATATACTCAACCATGAACATTATTATTATTATTATTATTATTGCCACTTATATAGTGCCAACAGATTCCATTGTGCTTTACAATATTATGAGAGGGGGGATTTAACTATAAATAGGACAATTACAAGAAAACTTACAAGAACAATAGGTTGAAGAGGACCTTGCTCAAACATGCTTACATAATAGAGATATAATATATATAATAACAAGGTATTTGTTAAGAACAAAATTAATGGAGATGTGTAGATCTCACTTGAGTGACAACCTAAATGCTGCTGTTTTAATGTTGCGATTGTAGCAAAATTTCTGACCTAGCCAGAGTACTCGGTCAGAGGTGGAAAAGCCATTGTACAGAGAAAGATGAGTTGTGAAAAACTGGTCAGTGAACTGTAATTGTGACTCCCTATTGATCGCTGTTTTGTAAGAAGAAAATCTGTGATCTTCAGCTATCTGACAACACCAACCATAAACAGTAGTAAATTATTCATAAAGTATCAGGAAAGCATTAGGGATGGAATTAGCAACTAAAGGGAAAAACTTGGAATTTTTTAATGATAAGTTTGTCTAAGAGAGCAGTACACAAATATAATATTATTATTAATAGAGCAACCTTTATTAGAGATCAACATTTCATATTTAAAATAAATATTTTAACAGGGCTTTCATCAGATTTGTATTAAATCTGAAACGTTAATCTCTAATAATTAAAGCTAAGTGTTTTTTTTTCATTATAAATCCTCAAGTGCTATCCCATATTTATATCTATATGCTAAGACTATGGCCTGGAGTTTGGGAAGGGTTACCTAGCTATTTAACCTCAGACAACCCCTTTACCTGGGCCATCATTGTTCGATTCCTGCATGCCGGATTGATACTTACACCTGCTATGATTCTCATACTTTATCTCGCCATGCATGGGGGCAGCTGGATCCTCGGCTGTGAAAGGTTCCAAGCTCCTACTCAGATACTTGACCCCATCACCGACCCTCACCCCTTCTGTTTCCTCCGGGATACCGACTAATACACCATGCGAGACACCTGGGCTAACTCTGAGTGACACAGTGACAGACCAGGGGATGAGACACATGGATGCCAGATCCTTGGTTCAAAGACAATTACTGGGGTATACAGGAGATCTTGGCCCTGGAGTGTGTTGGAGTCGGATGACAGCCAAGAAAGCAGGGCTCTCACCTCATCCTGGTTGGCTAGACTTAGCCCCACCACAGTGGAAAGAATGGTGCATCAGGCTTCCTCCTCAGATTTTTGTGATGTGTCCACTGCAGGGATCTGGAACCTTCCTGACATCTGCCAACAGCAACTGAGCCTCCCCATACGCCAAAGGAGCACTGGGCCACTGACACAATACAACGCTGCATGAATTCTGTCAGTATTCACCCACACATCTCAACCGCAAGTATTTCATTTTTCGGTTGGAGTTCCACAAGGCTCTGTCCTTGGTCCCCTTCTATTTTCTCTTTATACTGCCTCTCTTGGTAAAAGTATTGCCTCTTTTGGATTCCACTACCACCAGTATGCTGATGACACTCAGATATACCTCTCCTCCCCAGACCTCTCCCCTGCCATCCTACAACGTGTCACTGCTTGCCTTTCTTCCATCTCTGACTGGATGTCCTCACGCTTTCTAAAACTCAATCTCTGTAAAACTGAACTCCTTGTCTTTCCTCCTCCTAATACTGATCCCCCTCCCTTGCTCTCCTTTCAAGTCAGTGATATTCACATAAGTCCATCCCTGCAAGCACGCTGTCTTGGTGTCATACTTGACTCTGGTCTCACCTTTGAGTCTCACATCCAGTTTGTTGCCAAGTCCTGTAGTTCCAACTCAAAAACATAGCCCGCATCCGCCCCTTTCTTACACAAGATGCTACCAAGGAGCTTGTCCATGCTCTAGTAATTTCCCACATGGATTACCTGATTGGTCTCCCCTAAAGCCGTATTGCCCCACTACAGTCTGTAATGAATGCTGCAGCTAGACTGATTTTCCTCTCTAGTCGGTCCTCTCACACCTCACCCCTCTGCCAGTCCTTACATTGGCTCCCTGTATTCTATAGGAGTCAATTCAAAGAGCTAACCCATACATTTAAAGCACTGAACAGTTCTAGCCCCTCATATATCTCTTCACTGATCCATAGGTATGCCCCTCCTCGTTCCCTCTGCTCTGCCTGTGACCACCTCCTGACCGCTGCTTGCACCTGTATGGCCAACTCGCACTTGCAGGACCTCTTGCGGGTGGCTCCTTTCCTATGGAATAGCCTGCCTACTGCCTTCAGACTCTCCCATAGTCTTCAATCATTTAAAACCTTAAAACCCATCTCTCCAGGAAAGTTTATGGCCTCCCTGAGTAATCTCTACCTTACATACCTGTCTCTTGCTCTCTCCTATAGGACAGTACTTTACTCTCTCCTCCAGCTCTGCTTCACTCCCACCCTATTTTATATTTCCGTCCTAACGTTTCTAATACCCCACCTCCTATAGTCTGTAAGCTCATTTGAGCAGGGTCCTCTTCAACCTATTGTTCCTGTAAGTTTTCTTCTAATTGTCCTATTTATAGTTACATCCCCCCTCTCATAATATTGTAAAGTGCTACGGAATCTGTTGGCGCTATATAAATGGCAATAATAATAATAATAACCGATTTCTTACATCTATAGGTTTTCTCAGTATGCTCCCTAAGCAAACTTTCATGCAGTTATACATCCTATACAAGATACCTAGGTCCCCTGACTTACTAACTACATATGTTATGTCCCATACCCACAACTAGGGAGAGCGGAACTGGCTTTTGGGCAAGTGAGCAGTTCAATAGTTTAGTCCTAATTAATACAATGGTCCTGCGAGGCCAACTTGGAATAACTTCTAAGTGTGACATGTGCATAATCCCTCAGGGTCATTCATTATTTTAAGGCTACTCTGCTTTTTAGCCAAGTCTTCCTAATGAAGACAGTACAGTCACACTCGTTCTCCAAACCAAACTGTTATGCAATGTGCCATAAGTTTTACTAAACTGTAATGGTATGACCTTGTTCATTCCTCCATAGAAAGACCAGTCTAGTCATAATATCAAATGCAACAATCCTACTAGCTTTGCAACTAAAATTGACGACATGTGATCAGAGATATGCGGCACTCCGAGACCATAAACATGCCATCATTAAATAAAATTCAGATCTCTTTGAGGTTACTTCATAGCAGCTACTAAAACTTGGGGAAACTTATGGCAAAGGCAAGCAAGAAAAACTACTCAGACATAACAGCTTGCGATATCATTAACTGCCCTCATCTTTAATGGTACAAGGATGATTAGATGATTAACCTGGCAAGCAACTCCGTTCTGTTTTTCTAGTTTGGGTTCACATCACTGCCTGTCACAATTGTGCAGCAGACATACAGTCCCATGCTCATTTTCAGTATTTTTTCAAATACTACCCGACTGCCAGGGAACACCCATCCAAAACCCCAACCTTCAGTCCTCATACTGGACTAGCTTGTTTACCAGAAAACAGCAGGTTGCTGGCAAAAGCTGTTCTATAAGCACACAAAGAAATTATAACAGAACATGACTATATACAAATTCGCATCAGACTATCAGATTACGAAATCTTATTCCATCGAGACCAGGGTGACATTTGCTCTCTCTTTTTGCCACCTTAATTTAAAACTAGCACATAATACCTTAACTTTTCCTGACAAGTATTTACCTCCATATACTTACGACTTCTCCAAATCATAACCATTTATGTCTACTTACCCCAGACAATCAATCTTAAAGGACCACTCTAGGCACCCAGACCACTTCAGCTTAATTAAGTGGTCTGGGTGCCAGGTCCAGCTAGGGTTAACCCATTTTTTTCATAAACATAGCAGTTTCAGAGAAACTGCTATGTTTATGAATGGGTTAAGCCTTCCCCTATTTCCTCTAGTGGCTGTCTCATGACAGCCACTAGAGGCTGCGTGCTTCTCACTGTGATTTTCACAGTGAGAGCACGCCAGCGTCCATAGGAAAATATTATGAATGCTTTCCTATGTGACCGGCTGAATGCGCGCGCAGCTCTTGCCGCGCGTGCGCATTCAGCCGACGGGGAGGAGAAGAGGAGGATCAGAGGAGGAGAGCTCTCCGCCCAGCGCTGGAAAGAGGTAAGTTTTAACCCCTTTCCCCCTTCCAGAGCCGGGCGGGAGGGGGACCCTGAGGGTGGGGGCACCCTCAGGGCACTATAGTGCCAGGAAAACGAGTATGTTTTCCTGGCACTATAATGGTCCTTTAAGGGAATACAATGAGTAGAGCATTCCTTAACACTCAAATGACAACCATTCATGCACCTAAATACAGAACGCTGTCCAATAGTTGACCTATTGAAAGTCAGACTAATACCATAATATATACAAAACAATCAATGCAAAAATAGGATAGAATATGGGTGGATTGACGCTAATTAAACGTTAATGCAACTACTCCTTGTGTCTAAAATCACTCACAAGACACTTCAATCACACACATATATAAAAAAAGAATTTGGTGGGTGCATAAATTATCACCAGAACACAGTGAATAATACTTAACATCTTGATTGCTCTGTAACAAGATACAAAAGCTAACATAGCATAATACTGTAATCAGTATCTGTAATCTCAAATAATAGAGGCAATGGGTCACTCACACTTTCTAGAGTATTATCAAGCAGGCTTTGGTTATGTAGGTTGATATGTAATGTAGTTGTTTAGGCAATACGCCCTACTTTGTGATCCACTTCTTTCCTTTGCATCCAACATGAGGAGATATTCAGTAAAGTTAAAATAAAATTTGATTCAAATACAGTATAAAAAAACAACAAATAAACAGCTTCAATAGCAGCAAGATCCAGGAACTACAGTCCACATTTGGAGCACAACGAGTTTCACCCTTTCGGTCTTCTTCAAAGTGCATTATGAGTTCATCCTGACTTTGCTTAAAATCCTGTCTGCGTAATTTGGCGCTCTGAAATTGCTTCTGCATTCATATTGTTGGTTGACCTTTAACCTCATGCGTACATCATTACGTCCTGCATAATGACATCACCGATATGATTAGGTAGTAACGCCGTTCCGCCCACATTCTCCCCATTAGGGAACAGGACAAGAAGTCAATGTACACCATCTTTAGATCGGGCAAATGTCCATAGGCAAAGTAATTTCTATAGTCCAGCAAATTAGATTAGACAATCTTATATAAATATATCTGCTGAAAAGATAAACTTGAGAAATAAAGCAATTAGTGCTTTAATAATTACATCAATTTTTAAAAAAAAAAAATATACATAAAATGAATGAATAATTAAAAACACATATATGTACTTCTATATGGTGAGTAGCAAACCATAAAAAGAGACTTCTGATAAAATATCATCATGAAAATATTTTATATATATATATTCATCACGAGGGACAATAAATAAGAGTAATAATCATTTAAAATATTCCCTTACCTTTTTTTTTAATCTTAATATAAAAAAATATATTTTAAGTAAGATGTTCATTCATCTTTCTTGCAAAGGAGATATTCAAGTTACACAGAATTCCTCTAGAAATAGTCTCTGACAGGAGATCCCGATTTTTTCTAGGTTCTGAAGAAGATTTTGCTCTGATATGGATATCTAATTTTCATTTTACTCTGCGTATCACCCTCAGATGAACAGAACTGTTGAATGAGCAAACCAATCCCTGGAACTGTACTTGCACTGTTTTACAACTGAGCATCAGGATAATAAAACTGGGCTGCTCCTATTGGGATGAGTTTGCTTGAAATTCTGCTCCACGTGCTTCTACTGGACTTAGTCTGTTCCTTGTGGCTTACGGTGTGCAGTCTAGTGTCCTTCCCAGTGTATTTTTTATAAGGAGAATACATGCTTTGGTTCAGTGCACCTTGCCTCAAACAGCCATGTTCCTGAAAAAGATTTACTGAATGCCTTCAGGCTCCTGCTCCTTCTACTTGCCTGGAGATATTATTTGGTTATCCACTAAAAACATTCACCTCCAATGTCTTTTTATGAAGTTTGCTCCTAAAAATATTGGGCCTTAGAGAGTTCTTCAGTGAATATATCCTATTTCATATACTTTAGACCTGCCTCAGTCACTTCATATCCCTAATACATTTCCCTACTTACCTCTTGAACCCTTGATTTGTAATAAGTTTACTCGGTCTATACCTCGGCCAGGTTCTGTCTCGTCTGACTCCCATGATGAATATTTGGTTTAGTCTCTCCTTGATTCTAGCATATCATGTGGGATTATTTAATATTAAGTCAGTTGGAAAGGATATGGTCCTAAGGACCACTCAAGGGTCTTTTTCTCTGATGTCCATGCTCCCCATCTGGTGCGTGCTTTTAATGCGCGCTTTCTACACAAGCTGTCTGCTCCCAGCCCATCAGGTGGTCCTCAAGGGGGAAGGAGGTAATGTGGGGATCACTTACCTTTTACTTAAACCCCCAGGCATTTAGCATGGTATCCTAAATGCTTGTGTACTGTGGGGTTTTATGCGTAGCCAAATTTGGGTTTTATTGGCAAATTCGCCTGACCGAATTTGGCGCTCAAACATTACGTAATCGGTCTAAAGCAGTTTTCTATTGCCCACAAATTATAAGAAATTCAACTATTACGTAGGTCAATAGAAATTAAGTACTGCCTATAGATACTTACCTCTCCCACTCTATGTTTCCCTATTGTGGCTCTAAATGCCCAAGAGCGTGTTCCTTGTATCTCCTGTTCCTGGTTTCTGATTTTGTCCATTTACTGTATTCTCCTAATCTCTGTTATACTTTGAACTTGGCTTGCTATAACCTTTATCCATATCTCTCCTGTCCTTGACCTCAGGATTTATCAGTATCTCTCCTGTCCTAGACCTCTGCATTCTCTCTGACTCCTTTACTGTTAGCTCGGCCACTCTAAGCACTGGTATATGGACTGTCTATTTAATGTATTCTAGTCTGCATGTTTAGGTTCCATGCTGAGCCTGACACCAGGATACTAACACTACAGGCACCCCCATGTCATGAGAAAACACGGGGGGAAAAACTCTCAGCGGTGAAAACCTTTCCTACTAATAACTGTTCACAGTATGCCGTGACCTGGAAGTGTTGCGGACCAGAAGTTACATTTTGTCCAGGACACTTGCATTCCCAAGGTATGAGCCACTGGACAGTTTTAAAGCTGAATTTACCCCTTCCACAATTAAAGGTCTATGTCCTTAACATTATATCATATAGGTAAAGAGTGTCCTGGTACAATGCAGAGAATATTTTTTTTGTTAAGTGTTAAGATAGTCTGGATAACAGGGATGTTAGAGGATGGTAAATTAAATCAGATGGGGATATATTTTTCATCTATATTATTATTATTATTATTAGAGATGTTGAAAAACATTGTGGAGTGTTATCTGCTAAATTAACAAATTAAATATTGGAGAAAATACAATTATTTTCAGTCCTAAAGATTCTGTTATTCACTATAATATGTAACATTTGATAAAAGTAAGCTAAGACTTAGAAAAGTGACTAGTGCTTGAGGAATCTTCACACTGTTAGGCTTATTCACTAAACACCAACATTAAACTGATTGCAATAATGATTTGGAGAAACAAACCCTTCATTATGGTTATATTTACATCTTGCCTATTTTTGCATAAGTTGAGCAACATTTATCCATTTTTTATTCACTAAACAACATCAATAAACTATTTTTATAAACAATCTATAGAGTACAGGGCAAAATACAAGAAAGCCAAATTGTACAATTATTTTATGTAAGTCAATAATTTGTTTAAAAGTTTTTAAAAGTCAAAATAATCAGTGGGCAACAAACAACAAAAAGGAATGATTCAGAAATTAAAAATAAGAGGGCAAGATAACACTCAAATCTAATTTTGAGATTACAAAGTAAGTTCACAGGAACACAAATAGCGTCAATAACAAAAAAAAGTCTGAACCGCACTGGAGGACAAGACAAAAAATGGTTTGTCACTACACAGGGTGACCTTTCTAAGCTTAGTGGAGAAAATTACCCTATGTAGCAATGAACAAAAACACTGTGATAAGTTTATAAGATACGTGGGAAAGCTTATGGGAACCAGAATACATGTACTCAGCACTCAGTATAGCTGTGTCAATTATAGCATAAGATATTTAGGCAAAGCTTGTGCGCAACATATAATGGATGTTAGTACTTTTCCTTACATAGAGTTTAGAGTTGACTTCCTATTGCAGGAACTTGTAAGCACTCTGCATTTTCTTCACTTTGTTTAAAATATTTAAATGGCTAGTTTTCCAATATTTGGTTATGGTTGTAGTTGCTGCAATTAAAATATGACCTAACATTATTTTGTTTTGTTTTGGAAGGTGATTTGGAATTATTTTAAATAGACAAATTTCAGGTGTCAACTGGGGGATTGAATCTGTGATTTATATATAATAATTTATAAACTAATTTCCAGTGTGAGCCCACCTTGGGACACGTCCCCAGTATGTGACACATTGAGCCCACTTGTCCACACCTATTCCAACATTTATCCTAATTAGTTCATTTAAATTTATATAATCTAGAGGGGGTTAGATACCAACGATGAATGATTTTGTAGTGGGACTCTAAATGTGCCACACACTGTGTAATGCCCCTCAATGCCGTCACACATGCAAACCAGTCTGTAACATACTATTCGTTTTTTAAATCTTTTTCCCAAGCAAACATAGAATCACATTTTTGGCTGTTATTTTCTATTATATATGAATAGCAAATTCATATGGTTCTCTTTTTGCTGGGATCTGAATTATATATTTTTCCTTTTAATTGCAAAAATGGGGTACGTTGGACGTAAAAAAAACAGGTATACAGAAAATAGAATGTGTAGTCCAATAGTCAATGTTTAAGTCTGGAATGTCTTTTTTCAAGATGGAAATAGGAGCTGCTTTAGACCAAATTTTATTGGGGTTTATTTTTTTAGACAAGATGTCCCATGCTTTTATTGTAATCTTGGTTGACGGAAACATATTAATGAAATTTGAGATAGAGGAAGACAAATTATGTAATTAATTGAATGTGAAAGAATTTTAATCACCTCCATGTCAAGCCATTGAGTGTGTCCAATTCTTAAATAAAATTTACTAGCATTTGCAGAATTAGTGGCATGGTAATATTGTATAAAACCCGGTAAACCCATACCTCCTCCAATTCTAGGTTTTTGCAATACGAATAACTTGATTCTTGCCGATTTTCTATTCTAAATGAATGTCAAAGGAGCAGAGTGAAGTTTTCTAAAGAAAGATAGGGGAATGGTGAGGGGAATGGCTCTAATAAAGTATAGAATTTTCTGTACAGTGGCGTACACACAACCCATGGGGCCCCGGTGCGAAAACTGTTCTGGGGACCCCCCCCCCACGTGCTTACTCTGCGCCGGTTGGGGCCACAACACATGGTGGTGGGCACCACGGTATGTACGCCAGTGCATTCAGATGCACATACACTTAAAGGACCACTACAGACACCCAGATCTCATCAGCTCAATGAAGTGGTCTGGGTGCCAGGTCCCTCTAGTTTTAACCCTGCAGCTGAAAACATAGCAGTTTCAGAGAAACTGCTATGTTTCACTGAGGGTTAATCCAGCCTCCGGTATCAGTGCGGTGTGCGAGGGAGCTGAAGAGAAAGCACTCAGGGGAGAAATGTTTCCAAATTTTTGAAAGATAGACATTAGCAGTTTAATTGAGGACATTGGATTTTTCAAAGATAGCAAAATGTCATCTCCAAATAGACCAATCTTATGTTCTTTGTCTCCAACTGCAATGCCATCAATATCTTTTGTTTTTTCTTATAGCCTCAGCCAAGGGCTCTATTGTCAAAATAAATAAAAGAGGTGACAGTGGGCAACCCTGTCTTGTTCAATTTAATAGTTTAAAGTTTCTGACGTGAACCCTGTACTTAAACTCTTGCTATTGGGGGACTATATAATGCAAACATAGCTCTGATGAAAGATTCTGGGATATTAAATCTCGACATAACCTCCCTTAAAAAGCCCCAATGAATACTGTCAAATGCCTTTTCTGCATCCAAAGAGAGGAGCAAAGAAGGTGTTTGGTTTAATCTAATCTGATGTATTAGATTAACCAAACATCTTTGTACTATCCGGGGGCCTGGCGGTTTAGAACAAAGCCCACCTGATCATAATTAATATAGAGTTTTCCATTATGACCACACAGGATGATATTCTCAATAAAAAAATAATTTGGCTTTTCACGTGGTGTATCATAACATAAAATGCACTAATGTTGGTGTATTTAATTATAAGTCACAATAATGTTTGTCCATCATAACCTATTCTATTTAAAAAAAAAAAAATATTGCATCAATATATCCGATATCACATGAGCTCCTCTAAAAGGCTGCAATCTTCCTCGCTGGCCAACTGCCACTCATTTTCGTCACTTTGATAGCTCATTGATGGGAGAAGATATATGTTTCTTCCAGTGGATGATCTGATAGTTGCATGATCCTTGCTAATATATTGAAGTGAGGAACCTGCCTGTTTTACATCAGATATACTGCATTGTTAAATGCCACTATCACATGGCTACCACCATTGTATTTGACTGCACATTGTTTATTCAGTATTAAGCACCTTTTAAAAGGAATTTAGCTATCATTATTACATTATTTTGAATGGGTACTAAATGGTTCTTTAACCCCTTAAGGACCAAACTTCTGGAATAAAAGGGAATCATGACATGTCACACATGTCATGTGTCCTTAAGGGGTTAAAGTCATTGCATTAAGGTTAGTGACATATTTGAATCATTTTATATATATATATATATATTGTCTTTTTTTAAATCATTTTTCTTCTGCTATTATTTTGGGAGTGTTTTTTTGTCAGAGGATGAAGGATTGTGTTATGTGTTTTAAATGTATGAATTCACATTATTTCTTTTTTTTTCTTTTTTAATAATTTCCAATAAATTGTGTGCTTTGTTTTAATTATTAAAGTGATGCATTATTAAAGTGATGCATTTGATGTTTTTATATACATACATTCATATTGTTGTTTTTTATTTGCCAGATATAGATTGCTTTCATTGGCAGTGAGGTATTTTGAGCATATTATATCAAGCCACTTATAGTCACTTCCTGGTATTTATTAGTTGTTTGTTTCATTTTTTTTTAACTGATATGTGATTTGTCTACATTTTGGGCAATCTGCAATTTATGCAAATCCCACCACCATGAAATGCCATATGAACACATCGTGACATAAGCAAAATGGGTAGTTTGTTTCATGATTTTTAAGTATGGCATCTGGCTAACACTTGCTAGCCAGATGGCACATTATGTTAAAATAATATGACCCACATATCAATTTAAGGGAGATTTAACACCACCCTTATACCCCAACAACCATGCCAAGTATGGGAGCATATCTATTGGACTATTACTGCCCCATTTCTAGCAAACCACTGACAACGCCTGTCACAAGTCCCCATCCACCCATGACTGTGGGTTTTATTAAAAAATACATAGTCCCCATGCCCCAATCCATGAGCAACAGGTGTGGACAATTAAAATATAATCAAGGGGACATCCGTCTGTTTTCACAGCCCCCACCCATCACAAAGCTTTGATTAGAATAAGCTAAGGTAAGGACTTGTGATGCTTTCTGATTTACATCCCTCACAGAACTCATTTGGATTACATTTTTTTCCTTTAAACAATTTTATTTTATCATTCTTTTTTATTTGGCTTTTTGGGGGTGTAAAAAAACAAGTATTAAGAATACTTTTGAAGTGAAGTATGATTTTTGTTTAACAGGTATTATATTAATTGCCTCCCTCATTATTATTAGAATGATAGGGTAGGTATTTTTTATTGTGGGTGGCTATTGTCTTGGGAACTGGAGAGATCAATTTTATGGGGTTGGGGGTAGGGGGTCGGAAATGGCATGTCAATTCCCCTATTTAATTCATTGGAACCCATGAGTGTGTGTTTGTGTGGTGGGGTGAACAGTACCTTACCTGCTCAAAGCCCATTGGTGGGGTGGATAAAGACAAATAGCCCCCACCTGGTGTAAATTGATAGGGTTTTGGAGAGCATTTAGTCTCCCACCTTATTATATTAGTAGCTCAGTGCGGACTGGGAGGAAGTCAGATGTCCACCTTTATTATTTTAATTACCCCCACCTACCACCAATGTATGGAGGTTGGGGTTTAATATAATAATATAGTAAGGGGGCACTAAACTGTCCTTCATTATTATATTAATAGCACACACCTGCACTGAAACAAAACACCAATCAAAAGGTTTTGGGGATTACATGAATTGGATGAACCAGATTTTTTTTCTGTGCCCAAATCATTTTATCATCTAGTTACACCAATTATTCATGCATGTTCAGAGTCATACTTAATTTTAATCACAGCAGTTAAAATTCTAATAACATGTTTAATTGAGGTGTTTTTGACATGTCGTAACCATAGATATGTTAAGCGGTCTATTTTAATGTCTCCAGAAAGTTGAAACTTTACCATTATGAATTTTTTTATGTTAAATGGTTTGCTTGAATTAGGTCAAGAAGTGTTCTGGTTAGGGAATGTCTGCATTTTTTTTCTGTCTCCTTAGCACTATCTTTATCATGAGAGGGTTAAATTAATATGGTGGCTGATGCGGTTTGAGCGCATATTATTCACTAATCATTGACAGAATTGTGATATGTATGTCCCAACCTTGCCCTGACATTTAGGGTCCCGTGTATATATCATAATATCAATCTAAATAAATTGCCTAAGATTTCATACATAATTGCAAAAATGCATTGGAATAATTTGTAAGTATGTACCTCCCTTACTCAGAAATGCACCTCTAAACTAGAGTGGAGATTAAATAGGAACTGTATGAAAATTTAAAACAAAAAGTGCAGTTTTCAAGTTTTCTATGACCTTGGAATGCTGCCCATCCCCTTGGGGCTAGAGTTGTACAAAATGATAAAAATTCTTTGTAGACCAAATCTCTTGAGTCTGTGCTGATAACACAGTAATTATCTGATCTGGAAAATATTGCTTTTCCTTAAATATGAGCTATTTTATTGTGTTAGTTTAATTACATTGTGTCATGTCACGTTACAGTGTAAAATGACACAGAGTAACACAAAGTGACACATTATAAAGATGATGAATTGCTTCTAGAACAAAGACCTGCTTTGTAGATACACACAATTTTTAACACTGCTTTTTCAAAAGCTACAAAAAAAATATCTTTGTCATAGTTACAGAGAGTTAATGAATAAAGAAATGAATAATGATCAGGGTGTTATATCCTAACAGGCAAATGCAACCTAAATGAGACTCAGGAAAAAAAAAAAAAAAATTGAATTGTACATTATAGTTTATTTAGAAGGAAAATACATTTCAGTTTACAAATTCTTGTGATAAAGAAATAGCAACAATATATTCTGGGAATTATACTATTGATAAAACAAACTATTCTAATGAAAAATGCACTGGTGACAATGTTAAATAGGTGGAGGATACACAAAAATACATGGTGCAGCAGAACCGATAAAGCAATTTTGAGGGGTTATAAAAATTTAACTGAGATATATAGAGAAAAACTGTTTTTATTTTCGAATTCAGAAATAAATACCAGTTTATATTCATTAAGTTTTGAAAATAAGGTCCTCGAGAAGGCGGTTCTTAGCAGCAACACACTGTTGGAGATGATCTCTGAAGTTTTGTACAGCTCGTTCACACATATCGCGGGGTATGGCATTAACGTCTTCCATTATCTGCTCCCTTAGCTCTGGTAGGGTGTGAGGGCGATGTTTGAACACTTTTTCCTTCAGATATTGCCAAAGAAAGAAATCGCAAATGCTCAAATCTAGTGACCGCGACGGGCTACCCCACATAAGAGAGGCCATGCTACTGTACTGTTGTCTATTTCCTACAATATCAGTGTATGAGGTCTGATATTGGGGGAGTGGGAGGGCTAAAGAGGATGACACCCTGGATGTGGGGCTCTTAAGATTTGGATGTCCTAAACAAAATAGATGAATGAGCGCCTTTAAATCCTAACTGCACTTTGCTCAAATGCAGTATTTTGCAATGTGCTTGTTGGTTCTTCAGCCTGTTATGGAACTACACTGCACACCATCACTTTCTATGTATTTTGTCCAAGCTGCTGGGAGAAGCTGGAGAGCCTGTCTGGACAAGACAGAGGGCACGATGTGTTTGACTGAATTAAACAATGTGTATGTGTTTGAAAAAAAAAAAAAGAATGTGTATATTTCTATGTATATAAGTTTGCACACAACAAAGAGAAAAAAACTATCTGAAAAGATTACACATATAACGGGAATAATAAAATGGCAGGAAACTTCTAAGAATTTTTCAAATAAAAAGAGTATGAATAGTCAGCAAATAATGTGGCAGAAGACTGTGGAGTAAAGAAAGTTTTGGAAGAGTGAAGGGAGATAAAAAAAAACAAGAAAAATGTGGGTAGTCAAGTAGATAGTAAGGATATGAAACATTTATCAGAAGTGTAAAAAGCAATAAAGAAAAAAGGGGAAGAAAACATGGAAAAGACATGGGAGAACATGTTTAATAAGGGGTAGTCAGCATGTGTGAGGAATGGGGAAACATTTAGAAGAAATGGTAGAGTGAAGAAAGACAATGACAGAGAACATTGACAATGTGGGAAAAATACAATAAACATAAACAAAGCAAGCATGAAAAAAAAATGAAGAGCAGCATGAAAGGATTAGGGGAGTATTAGTTTTGATTAGGGCTTAAGCCCGAGGTATTGTTGTCCAAGCAATGCTCCTGGCTTGAATATTTTACTCTTGTACGTGAAGTCTTATGTCTGGGCCACTTAATTTATATTCAATAGAAATCAATAGAATTATATTGCATTCAAGTAAAAGCTAGAAATCACTGCAAAAATTAATATTCTTTGGGTGGTTACTAGATATGGACTACCTTTTGGGAACTTAGATGGGTTGGTGTTTTGCTGGTGCAGGAAGCATTAGACAGTAACCCCTGTAGTGCAAGAAGCCTACTTTACTTGTTATTAGCACCTATAAGGATGGCTACAAGGGGTGGTGGTAGGGGTAACACTGAGTGCTGACCCAGTATCTGTGTGTGATTCATGACAGTAAGTGGGAGACATAACTCCCCATCTGCTCACTAACAGCCTCTCACATAGGAAATGTTTTGCAGCAGTTGTAGGGACAGCCCTGAGTGATTCACACTGCAGTTCTATCTATCACAGAAAGGTGAGTACTTTGCAAATAAACATTTCCACTCAACATGTCTGTACCCTCAAAATTAATCACCCCTTTTGTCCAAACCCTAAATTTAACCCATCACAAAAACTATGTATAGACCATGCCATGCAGGTCTCACTGCTCAATTCTCTGCCATTTCAGAGATAAATCACTTTGTTTCTGATTATAGCAGCCCTACTCAAACCTCCACTGGCGGTCCCTGACGCAGCCTGCTTGAAAACAAAATACTTTAATTTTCAGTCAGATATGACTTACTTTTTTATCTCCTGCTCTGTAAATTGAACTATAATGACAAGCAAACTATTAACAAAGCAAAATATATGAAATTCTAAATTAAATACAATTTTCAATGGAAGTAGTGTAAACATTAGATGACTCTTTACAATAAGTGTTTATGAAGGCTATGTAAGTCACATGCAGGAAGGTGTGATTGGGGCTGTATATTCAGTGATTTAACTTCTAAATAGCAGAAGATTGAGCAGTAAGACTGCAGTGGCATGATCTGTACAATTAAACTGCTTCATTAAGACAAAGTTATATTGGTGACTATAGTGTCCCTTTAACCCCTTAAGGACACATGACGTGTGACATGGCATGATTCCCTTTTATTCCAGAAACGTGGTCCTTAAGGGGTTAAATACAGTCAGCATTTGCATCAATGCCTACAGGCAACATTTACATTGATTTTATTTTTTCACATTTGTTTATTAAAATAACATTTTAACAAGGGAAAAAAAAAACATGAGTAAAATGGGCATATTTTACAAATGTAAGTTTCATATTGTGTAAAATTACATTGTAACATATAGATCTGAAGGGGAAACATCTGGTAAGTGTAAACTATTCCTTAGAAGAATTCTGACTCATATTGCTACTATTACATGTTCAGCTTTCAGTATGTAGTATGGATTTTGAAATAAGTCCAATAATGATAGCACTGAGAATCAATATGCATTATAGATTCATTCAGTAACTTTAAGTAACTCTTGCTTGCAGTAAGTATAATAGATCCAGAAATTAAGCCAATAATTTCAGTGACAATTAGAGATGCAGTGGAAAGATATCAATGCAGATTTTTGTTTAGACTATCCCAGTGATAATTATATTTATATAAATAGCAAAATAAAACCCTATTTGAAATGCCAGCATTTATAGCAATTTTTAGTGGTTTTCTTTTCATGGTTCTGGAGCCACAGTTGGATGACATTATAAATTAAGGCCTTACAAAATTGGGAAGTTTGTAACTGGACATAAACAGAGAGTCTGCATTCGGCTAGAAGGGTTTGCAAAGGCTGCAGACAAGAGATCTCCAGCTTTTGCAAATTGATTTACATATACCCCATTGAAAAAAAATGCCTATTTATTGCATGCATGTTTTCATTAAGGCTATATCTACTAAAGAGTGATTTTAAAATTATGTTTTGTATAGCAGAGTAATTTAATTAACATCTGACCCAATGAGATGTCATACCCTGTTCAACACCATAAAACCATGTGTTCTTTTTGTTTTTTTTAGAATAATTACAAACATAGACTTTATGTTTATACTATAGAGACTTTTTAAGAGAAATATATGAACCATAGCATTAGAGATGGTCGGATTTAAATTTATGGAGGTGTGACTGATTTAGAAATAAGCAATAAGGCAATGCTTGGCTCATTTACATTCCACACCAACGTTTGAAACTACTAATTGCACAAGATGAAAAAAGCATGAATTCATTGTACAGAATCACAAGCCATGGATATATAATTAACTGCTTTGAGAGATGTGGGAGATTTTTCATCAGACTAAATGAAACGGTACCTACAATCATATTATGAAAATTTCGTAGAAATATTCCATCGTAGCGAGTCAGATGTCACACAAATTCTAAAAACAGTAACAGTTCATCAATCTTTCTGTGCTCATTGACATTAAAGAGAATAATTTCTTATATTACTGTGTGCTTATATGAAAGACTACATTTTATAAAACCCAGAGTAGGCATGCTAATTGAAAAACACAGGTGTGCAGCTTATATAATACAATTTATATTATGAGTAACTAGTTGTGTGATCTCTGGTTTATGTGAATGAAGAGTGATCACATTTTGTTTGTATTAGTTTACTAAAGACCGATCGGCCACAATATTATAAACACCTGCCTAACATAGTGCAGGTCCCACTTGTGCTGCCAAAACAGCTCTAATTAGCTAAGGCATGGACTCCACAAGACATCTGGACATGTCCTGTGGTATCTGGAATCAAGATAATTAGCAGCAGATTCATTAAGTCCAACAAGTTGATAGGTGGGGCCACCATGGATCGGATTTGTTGTTCCCACATATTCCAGAGCTGCTCAATCAGATTGATATCAGGAGAATTTGGAGGCCAACGCAACACCTTAAACTCTGTGTCATGTTCCTCAAACCATTCCTAAATTTTTTTGCAGTGTGGCATTGTGCATTATCCTGCTGAACGAGGCTACTGTCATCAACGAACACTATTGCCATGAAGGGTTGTATATGGTCTGCAACAATCTCTAGGTAGGTAGTATATGTACAAATAGCAAACACATGAATGCCAGCACCCAAGGTTTCCTAGCAAAACTTTGCCTAGAGCTTAACACTACCTGCCTTTTTCCCATAATGCTATCATGCTGCCATATTTTCCCCAGGTAAAAGATGCACACACCCGGCCATCCACCTGATCAAAATGTAAAGCTGATTCATCAGACAAGTAACCTTCCATTGTTTAATGGTCCAGTTCTGATGCTCATATCCTCATTGAAAGCCCTTTTGATGTAAGACATGGTTCATCATGGGCTCTCTGACTGGTCTGCAGCTATGCAGCCCCATACAGAGCAAACTGTGATGCACTGTGTGTTCTGACACCTTGCTATCATGGCAATTATTAAGTTTTTCAATAATCTAAACTAGAGTAGCTTTTCTGTGTGATTAGACCAGGCAGGCTAATTATTCGCTCTCCACATGCAGTAATGAGCTTTAAATGCCTATGATGAGCCTGATGCCGGTTCACAGGTTGTCCTTAACCACAATTGCCATGTAGTAACCACTACATACTGGGAACTCTACACAAGACTTAGTGCTTATGAGATGCTCTGACCCATTCAGCTTGCCTTTGTCCAAGTCAATTAGATCTTTTTGCTAGATAAATAGATGATAGATAAATAGATATATAGATAGATAGATAGATAATACCTTCACCTTAATCTTTTTTTTTTTTCTTGCCATACTTTGTTTTAGGGAAATGCTGGTAGAAATATTCTACTGTAACGGATCACCTGGTACCCCGACTGGGTACCTCCGTTAATGGATGCTCCTAGTGCTTCCCGAGGACTCCAAGCACTCTGCCAGACACCATAACCACTGTAGACTCCCACGAACTGCCACAGCTTAGTTGGGGTCTTGCTGTCTTCCACCCACTCTGGACCCAAGACCAGGGTTCAGCTTTCAGTGGGTAGACCTCTCTTAACAGCAGAGAGCAGGAACCAGGAACAAGAACAAGCTCTTACAAGAGCTTGCTCTGGGGAGTATTGTGATATAGCAATCCCCAGAGTGTAGGCAATTCTCCAATCCCACAAACATGAGCCAAAACTTCATGAAGGTACAAGATGATCTGTTTAATCAGCACCAAAGGGCTTTCTTTTATGCAAGTTTTTACGCACAGCTCCCACCCACATGGTCTTGTGGAACAGCCAATCAACAACGTACAATACAGTTAAACACTGCCATTCATTCCAGCAAAATCCTCCCCTCTGCCTGTGATATAATTACTGAACACAATGGGCTAACGTAATTATCACAGGCAGGAAAATACACAGTTTTACACAATATTCATAACTTTAAAAGTATATATCACATTCACATATTCAGAATCAGCATACTCCAAATACAAACATATGTCAAAATCATAGAAATCTGTCCAGTGGTTCAAAAGATAGATGGATGTCCTATTTGACTGACTGCAAGCATGGCTTGGGTGTGGTAAGCCAATTATTTCCAGCATACAGAAAACATCTCTATTCACAACAACAGCAAAAATACACAAAACTACATAATTCCTATCATATTGAACAGAACCCCCACATTTAACCTATCTCCAGATAGCTTGGATCTAAGCGCCCAATATAGGTGAACAGCGCTCAGATCCCACGAACACAGTCCAATCGCCATGAGGTTAAAGTTTAGCACGGGCTAATGAGAAGTTGAGGAGGGACAAAGCAGCTAGTTTAAACTGGTCTGGCAGTGTTCCTGGGACAACATCCTGCTGGAGAACAATGGACAGGAAATGGGGGAGGGGAAGAGACACACCTTCCCATGGATTAAAGGGCAGAAAAAGTGTCCCAAAATCCAAGAAGCCCAAATAATGTTTGTAAAGGGCCATACAACCCAGAGTCATAGTCATGAGGCAGGGGGCTGGCAATCAGGCTCCTCCAACAGTCAGGGGGAAAAGGCAGTTTGGCACATAACAATCCAGTGACAAAAGGCAGTTTGTCACATCTACATTTTAGACTGTGGAGATGGTAAATATATAAGTTTCACAAAATAGAAACAATTTGATATGACTGTTCGAATATGCAAAACATGTTTCTGTTTTTGTTGTTTTTTTGTCATGTTAGTGTCTCTAATTCTGTGCAAACAGTTAAGTAAAGTTTACAAAATCACAACAGTCCTGGCTGACATGTCACCTGTAATAAAGGGGTTAATGAGCATAGTTTAGACACGTTCTAAGCATTAACAGCTCTACAGAGTGAGTGGCTGGACTGACAACTTCTCTTACCATCATTTTTTCAAAGCACTTAACCCCTTCACTACCAAGCAGTTTGCAAATAAAAAATATACCTCCAGAATCCAAGAATTTGGGGTGTCCTGGAAAGTAATTTTTAAATGTATTGTTTGTTTCAGTATGCTTGGGAAAGGCATCATTTTATGGAAACAAAAACAAAAATTTTGGTTGGATAGAACAACATTTAGAAATCATTTACCAAGTAATGAAATTACAAATTAAGAAACAGTTTTGCAAATAAAGTATACACAGTTCTCCCAGCATCTCTTCCACTGTTCAAAACACTGGCAAAACCCTTTACTGGAATTACCATCAGCTCCATCCTCGCATTTACCTGAATCCCATTTACGGTCTGAAATCTCTGATCTCAGATTTTTTTTGGGAAAAGTCAGAAGTCACAGGGCGCCAAATCTTTCAAGAGATTCTTAACCATCTTTAAAGTGTTTGTGTCACACTTTTATTTGCGCTGCATTCATTGAATCTCACCTGAAACCCTTCTGAATCATCTGCATAGAATGTTCAAACGTAACGCAAAATTTGATGCAGATTCGTTGCTCTATTCACTTACTCATTTTTAATGCGACAGCCACACCGTACACATATGCACACAATGACGTCTAGCACCACTACTAACTAGTACAGTGAAGTTGTCATTGTTTATTCATTCGCAGTCCAGTCCATTCTCCTCGGCTGCCAGGTTACATCGCTGTCGCACAAACCATTATCATCATGTGAACAATGGCTGGACCTTCTGGACAGACCTCATATATACTCTGGTACATAAACACATATACACACTTGTACACACATGTAAACACACACAGATATTCTAGATACACTCATTGACACAATTATACACTGATTCATGCACACAGGGCCTGTGCAAGGATTTTTGGCTACACAGACGAAAATAGATTATGCTGCCCCACTATCGCACACCCAAAAAAAATGCATTACCACTTGTACGTCTCTTGACCCCTTTCTTCTCATTGGTGTCTAACAACCCTCTTTGTGTCTCTTATTTCCTCCAAGCTTTTGTGTATCTCTTACTTTCTCTCCAGCCACTTTGTGTGTCTCATATGTTTCACCAGCCCCATTGTGTGTCTCTTACTCCCTTCAGCTCTTTTGTGTGTATTTTACTTCCCCTTCCCAGAGGATAAAGAAAATCATCTATCACAGTCAATACAGTAAAGCTACATGGGGTCTTTGCCAGTAGAAGCTGTGCGCTCCCCTCCTACCAGTCACCTGGACCTTGTGCCTCAGGGCGCCCTAATGCAGTCGCCTGTTATGCCTTATGGTTTGCACACATGTATACACTTTCATATACACACACACAGATAATCTAGCATACACCTGCCAGAAAGACAAAAATAACAGGAATATTCAGCATCACACACATTGCACCCTCAGGCGCACACAGGTACACAATGTCAGAGACATATAAACAGACTCACACAGACACCAAAATACACTTTCAGACACACACACACACACACACATACACATACAGATACTAACAGAAATGCACTTTCACACACACAGTACTGTCAGATACATGCTGAAACAGGCACATACATATAAACAATCATGGGAAAAAGAAAGTACACCTGTAACGGCACCTTTAACGGCACCCCCAGGCATAAAAAGGGTTAAACGCCGTTTAGAGGATATTCTCTTCCAGATATACAGGCAGCTACTCCAGACACCAATCCACCGAACCGGAGAAGCATATGAATGCAGTAAACAGCTGAACTGGAACCATACGAATGCTGTAAACAGCCGGATAGGAAAAACCATATGAATAGGTTTATACTCCTAGCAGTCAAACTGGAACAGCATACAATAAATCCCCCAAGAACGAGACAAAGCTCCGTGTTGAGGGTCAAGCAGTGAACAGACAGAGCTGTGGGTTTATTGTTCTTATGTACACATTCTTACACATTATCACCACCCACAGGGTTTTGGAAAACAACCAATAAACATGTACAATACACTCAGACACTCCCACACAAAATCCTCCCCTCTGGCTGTGATACAATTACCTTACACAATGGGTAATGTAATTATCACAACCAGAGAAATACAGTGTTTCCACATTATTCATAACTTGAAAAGTATGCATCACATTCACTTACATTTTCAGAATCAGCATACTCCAAATACAAACATATGTCAAAATCATCCAAATTGGTCCATTGGTTCAAAAGATAGATCAAAGTCCTTTGTGACCAAATGAAGCATGGCTTTTCTGCCCAAAACCAGTTCCACAGAGTATTCTATCCTGGAGATAATTGGGAAGTAATCCAATTATCTCCAAGGACAGAGGCAAAACTCCATTGAACACATGGCAGCAAAAGACAATAAAACACATAAAAATATATAACTGTGCAGCCATTGCACAAAACAGGTACATTCAGCATATCCCCAGATAGCTCAGATCTGAGCGCACATTATTACTGAATGCCGCTCAGAGAACACACATACAGTTCAATTGCAATGGAGCTGAAGTCTTTCCCATAGTCTTTCATTATACGAATGGACTCCATGGCATAGCTATCTGGGGTATCACCGCTCAAACATGACAAGCACCGAATGACCCGGCTTTCGTGTCTTCACAGGGGAAAATCAAGCGTTTCAACATGGGGCCATAGACTAAAGGCAACAGGTGGGCAACCAGGCTCCTCCAATGCACAGTGGCGAGATTGGTCTCGTCACAACACCCTCTTTGAATTCTATGGTTCAATTCAGGAAATAATAATAACCATATTCTGTTTCTCAGCAGGTCTTAAAATTAGGTAAATACAACCTTAGATGGACAACAACACATGGCATAGGCATTTATTTTCACCAACCTTAGGGCTGTGCAAACATCTTCACTGTTGTCTAATCTGTCCAAAGGACATTTTTCCAGGAGTCTTGTGGTTTGTTCAGATGCAACTTTGCAAACCTAAGCCATGCTGCCATGTTCTTTTCAGAGAGAAGAAGCAACCCTTCCAAACAGACCACACTTGTTCAGTCTTTTTCTATATAGATTCCTATGGTTTAAAATATAGATATATGTATGTATACATATATAATATTTTCTGTCTGCCCCCTCACACACACACACATTTATTCTGGTGGCATATTGGTGACAGCACACTTACTGCTGTCACAGACATCCCACTGCCACTACCCTCCATTACCTTATTCTCTGAGAGGGGGATAGCAGTTCTCCCTGCAGCTCCCTGTCAGCCACCTTCTGATTGCCATATGGTAGAAATGGAGGCTGACATCTCTCATTCTATCATTATCAGCCTCCCCCATTTGCCATGCTGCTCACCTGCTTGTTTCACACGGAGCACCGAGGATGTGATTTCATATCCCCCTCTGTGCTCTGTATTAGTACAGCCAGGCAGGCAGGATAGATGGAACTGTTGGGCTTTTCCCCTGGTCACCCAACCTGGACAGCAGCAGGTCAGACGGGATGACAGGTTGCTGATCTGTTCATGCCAAATATGCACTGAGAACAAAACACAGAGAGTTGGTCACATCGAGGTGGATGTCAGAATGAAGGTCACATCGAGGTGACTGTTAGAGATGCTAAATAGTGACTTTGAGGACTTTCAGGACTTACTATAGGCATGAATGAATACTCCAACAGTTGTTTATACACAAGTGCTAAGTTGAAGTGATTAAGCAGATTACAGATACAACTGAAAAAAATATATATGTGAGATATGACACGTAAGGGTTTATTCACTAACTGCTAAAATATAGTGAATACCCCAAAGACATATTTGTAAGGCTTTTGGTTATTTTATTCTTACAATGTGAGATATTTGTTTTGTGAAACCATACTTATACCATGTATAAAATATTATAAAGTTAATTTACTAAACGACAAATTGTAAATAATAGAAAACTGAATGTTGTGTTTACAGATTGTGATTACAGATTGTCCATGATAATTTTTACAGGCATATTGAAATTAGATTTTAACTTTATTACAATTTCTTGTATGGTAAATAAACTGACATGTCATTTTCATCACAAGGATAAAAAATTAAGAGCAAACATGTTTCATCTGGTATGTGGACTTATTGGCATTCTGGTCACCTTAAGAAAAAAAAACATTGAAATATAAGAACTTTTAAAGGTCAAAAAGAATATGCATGTTTTAATGAAGAACATGATCCTTGACAGTTATGACTACCAAGGTTAAATATATATCTTTTTTTTCTTATCATAAATTATAAGCATTAGCTAACTGATCATTTTGAGGGCAATTGTGTGTCTTAGTCAAGGAGGGTGTTGCTTGTAAATACATATGCTAACTAATGATGCTAATTGTAACTATTTAGTATTATATGCACGTTAATTCCCTCAAGCATTAAAAGCAAAGTGAAAGATTAAAAGCAGGCTATTTTCCTGAAAATACTGGACTCTCTTATATATTTATGACACATGACTCATGTTGGAAGTAAATTTAAAATAGATGGCTGCAATTTTTCTGCCAAGTTTCAGTTTTAAAACATCATTAACACTTCACCTTGGAGTGAGAGGAAGTCTAAGATCCATGATTACCTAGCGTTTGTTTCAAGAGATCTGTAACAATTAACCTGGACTTTTATAAGGTACTGGTAAAGAGAATGTCTATTTAATAGCACAGAGTTAGAATAGAGTAAAAAAGGTCACAGTAGCAGCAGGATATTTTTAGCCCCCATGGCGTGAATAAAAATGCAACACTTGTTACAAAGCTTGCAAATTAAGAGTGTTCTTAGTATTTTTCTTATAAAAAATTGTAATGGTTGAAATACATTTAAGACTATAATCTATATTTTTCTTTTAAAAAAATCTGTAACAATATTAAAACATTATTAGTGAAGCGTAGTTTACTGTAAATTAATAACAAAAATAGTTTTAGTTTTTGCACATCAAGGAATTATGTTTTTTGAACAGTGAAGGCACAGTATTTCTGTGCCTTTGCTTGAGGCAAGTAAATGGTAAAAAATGCAAAAAACGTGTAGAAAAGGTGATACAGGACGTTTTGCTAATCCAATCTGCCTTTTTTAGTGACTTTTCCCTCATTGGTTGAGGATCTTCTGTAGATCACACAAACTAAATGATGTGTCACTGGACCATATAGAAAAAGATTCGCTAAGAAATACACAAAGTGGTTTCCAGATTACCATGGTAAACGTTTCATAACAGGAAAATGAGTAGCAGAACTCTAGACAAGGTACTATCTCTAACACATATTAGAAAGTGTTCACACCCATGCAAACACTGTATGAGAATGAAGTTCAGTGAAGTTACTCTTAACTCTTGTTTCTATGAATGTGTTCAGAGACAGTTTAATAATGCTTCAGTGGAAATTACCAAAGAGATAACATAATTGGAAAAAGAAGACTATACATGTTTTTAAAAGTCTGATTTGAATATCAGGGTGAAAACTTCAGAAACAAATTTCTTGAATTTAATTATGACTAAATAGGTTTCGTATATATATATATATTTTTGCATATTTGATTTATGTAAATGTATTTATGACTAAATAGGTTTTGTATCAATTACAATGTACTGAATTTATTGAAATAAGATTTAACATTTTCAATTTTAAATATTTGAAAATAAACTAATTTCTTGAGCAGGGGTAGGTAACCTTCAGCACTCCAGATGTTGTGGACTACATCTCCCATAATTCTCTTACAGCCATAATCCTGGCATAGCATCAGTGGAGATGTTGTCCAAAACATCTGGAGTGCCAAATGTTGCTTACCACGGTTCTAGAGGGTAACTGACATTCCATCCCAGGCTAGCTCTGGATGAGGGTGCAAGGGCAATTCATTGGGCACAGCCTATACATAAAATTGTAAAGCACTGCAGAATAAGTTAGTGCTCATTTTACATAATATTGTAAAGTACTTCGAAATAAGTTGGCACTATATAAATGTCAAAAATAATTCTCAGTACTGATTACTCTCCCTCCTACTACATGCTGGGAGGAGGAAGAGGGAAGACTAATTGCAGATCATCCCTAATTAATCACACTTCTTTCTTTTTATTTCTTTAAATCCCTTACATATAATACATTGGATGAGGTGAGAGCTCCACGTCAAGTATTATGTTGGTTGTCTCAGTGACATCATACCTGTTTTTGTTATTCGTCTTGTAACAGAAAGCAGTTATGATGTAAAACAAATCACACCCACTGCTTGTGAATTTCCTAATCAATAATATTTTCTCCTTGAATATTGGCAACCCAGCACCCTTAAAACAGGAAAAAACATATGTTTGAAATGGTAAATAAGGATCAGAAAATATCAAACTAGACACACGTATAGATAGCAAAACTCTTGCACACAGACTTCCAATAATTGCACCTTTATTGATTTCCGAGACTTTCTACGCTATGAAGTATGCAACCCCAAAATGTCTATACTAATGTGATACTGAAATACTGTTATTTTTTATATTTATGTTTCTTTATTTAATAAAAAATAATTAACTTGTTACAAATATACAGTATTAGGTAGGTTAGATTTATAGTTATACAGTATAGAGAATGATAAAAAAAATTGTTACGTTCAAATAGATGGTCATTTGGTTATAAGATCAATTGAATAATAATGCTTGAATGCAAGGATATTCATTTCATACTTCATTCATATGAAGGGAGAGAAAAAAAATCAAAGAAGCTAAAGGAAATACTGTTATTTTAATGCAGTTAAAAAAAAAAACATTAGTTAAATGTCTACAAAAAGAGAACTTATATAATTATTTGTAGACATTGTATAATTGCTTGGTAATCTTGTTAGTTAGCCAATATATCACCCAGGTTAAGCAAAACATAATAAAACATGAACAGTTCTCATAAAAAACATTTTCTTCTCTTAATTTGACTTGTTGGGGAGCTTAGTAAAAGGCACATTTATTCATTCCTTGATATACAGTATTACAACGATTATAATCAAGCATGAGTGCAGCTAATATTGTAGCCAATTTGGAATATATTGTGTGAATAACAATGATAAATGTCACATTTGAGGTAATCATTGTATTAGTTTAGTGCGCTCTTTACAGACCTGTCTTAGCCGGCCAAGTCTTTCAGATATAATTACACAATAAAGAATCAGGTTTTGACTAGAGGTATATTGGGCAATTCAACAAAGATTAAAACTCTTCTGATCAAGGCCAAACACATTGGCTCTGGTATTAGAAAATAATAAAAGGATAAAATCTTTCATTTTTGTTAGCTACTGTATCTGATCCTGTAAGTATAATGTGCAGATCATAAAAAATGTAAAATTTGCAAGCATTTACATCTATGGCTCACATTCTCCAAGAATTTTGATTAATGTGAATATTTTCCAGAATTAGACTTTTTAGTCTATGAAGAAAGACATTTTGTTTTGTAATTAATTTACTAAGTGATAGCAGATTTATATTTAACAATGCCATTCCAAAATACCCATGTAAGCACATAAATACAAAGATATCCCATTATCCTTTCATTACCAAAAACTTGTATTTATGTAAATGATTCTGCTATAGAACAAAAATATGTTACAATAAATTCCTCTTGCCTGGATATGGCCAAAACGATCCACTGAGCACAATTTGTCCTCTCACAGTTCATATCTGCAACAATGAATTCATCAAAATATTGGTTTCTTTATCGGCCATACTGAGTAGAAAACTCCCTATATGATCCTATGCTTGTTTTTACATAAACATGCTAACTGTAATACATAGTGCTTAGACGGCTTCCAAAGACTCTTGCTAAATTCATGCTTTCCTATTGTCACTCCCAAAGGGGCACATTGAGTGGAACCCAAAAGAAATCTGGTCTGGATTTTAAATATACACAGAAAAAAGGGGGATACGTGACATACAGAATATGCATTTTCTGTATATATGCCTGAAATTACATAATCAGTAGGCCAGTCAACACTGCAGCTGTCTTTACAGTCCACCATAGTCCTAGGCAGTTAGGAAAGTGCATAGGGATTCAGGATAGTGTGCAGGTAACTATTTTTGTTTTTGTTTTTTTTATTCTATGTATTGTGGCTGTTAAGTACTATCGTCATTGCTACAGTAGTAGGCGTTTGATCACAAGGTTTAATTAAACTTAAGTACTCTTTTTGGAAGCCAACTAGCAATGCAATATTACCAACACAATGCTAAATTTACATAATTGTTTTAATTACCCTGATGAAGAAGAAGTAAAATATTCAATGTAGAGAGGAGGCTAGCATCATTAATTCTGGGGAGAATAGCTAGTCAGTTGCCCGTAGTATGAGTATTATCAATGCACAGCCTCAAGTACTAAGTATGGTTATGTTCACAGAAAAGAACGCAGTATGGTTATGTTCACAGAAAAGTAAGGTGCTTGATCCAAGGTTACCAGATAAACAAATATTAACATTCTCCAAATGATTTAAGCTCTTCATACTTCATTGTTTGTTCTATAGATTTATACCACTCTAACGGCAATGGGGTATGAGTTTGTTTCCAATAGAGTGCAATAAGAGATATGGTGCAGGTCAATAGATGAAACATTAAGGAGTGTTTATATTTATAAATCAGGAGAGCCATATGATGAGACAATAAAGCCTCTGGAGAAAATGGGAATTGGATATTTATAATTGTCAATCAAGATTACAGCATCAGCAAGTCTCAGAGATTTTAGGGAACATTGTTGGTATAAGATACCAGCATGACTTCTTGTAACTGGATACGATGAGTGGCTCTAGGAGTGATGTACAAATTGATTACTAATCTGCATTTGTTAAATCAAAATGGAATTCCCTGGACCATCTGTCTACATAAGAGGCCAGTTGCAAGTGTGCAGTTGTCTGTAACATCTTATACATTGTAGATGACAACTTATTTGTAGAAGAATGGCCTTAAAAAGTTGTTTTGAAATTAGTTTATGGTCTAGAGCAAATCAGTCCATAGAGGTAGAAGGACTATTTTGAATAAGTTCAGTTAAAGGAGGTAGAGTAGACTTTTTTTAAATACTTTGTGTACGTTCAGGTAGATGTTATTAGGAAAGCATTGATTACATGAGTTCCCTACCCCAAATGGTGAATTATATGAAATTGGGTACAAATGCAAAACAGGAAAAAGGTTGAGAAAAATGTTTTGATCCAGAGTTTATCTCCATAATGTCAAAGATAGTAGGATGAGAGATATGCACTAGAGTAAATAAAGAGGAAGACTGTCATGGTAGGGTGAAAATGGATACCTTAATAAAAAATTGATTTAGGTACACCCATTGTTTTAAGGAATTCATAACTGCCCATTCATATTCTCTACTAAGATGTATATACTGATAAAAGTGAATAATCAATTGTATCTATATTAATTTTAATATTAGAGATAGCACTATATAAAGAGAGCCCCTCCAACAAATATGAGAGTGGCATAACTGGATCGCTGTAGAAAAAAAATAGATCATCAGAAAAAGCAGATAACTTATAAGACTCTTCACTCAAATCAAACCTCCTTTTATGGTAACTGTATCTGTAGGAGCTCTAAGACCAGCACAAAGAGAAGGGGTGACAAGAGGGATACCATACCATTACATAAGATGATAAGGAGAAATATTACTATTATTATTATTATTATTATTATTATTATTATTTATATAGTGTCAGCTTATTCCGCAGTGCTTTACAATAATTTACCAAATTAGACAATAACAAATTGTAACAGAAACAATAGGTAGTTGAGGACCCTGCTCAAACAAGCTTACAATCTAGAGGCAGTTGGGTATAAAAACACAATACCTATGAATCAGTGTAGAAATGTAAGAGGAACTAGAGTTGGTTAGGCCTTTATAGGTAAGGGTTAGTATTTTAAATTGACACCTGTAGGGTACAGGAAGCCAGTGTAAGGATTGTCAGAGAAGTAAAAGGAGATACAGCAGAAATCAGCCTGGCAGCAGCATTCATCACATATTGTAGGGGGGCAGTACGGCAGTAGATATATTTAATTCATGTTAACCATCTAGGCCAAAGTCGAAAAACTTCAATGTTTCAAACGTTTTTTTAGGCATTTACAGAGGGTAGTATCATAGATGATTTTGAATGATAAGCATGGTGGCTAATACTGATAACTTTTGTGGTATTATATTTGCCTCTCTAAAAGGGATGAAATCAGACTAATTATGGTGGACTAGTCCAGGGAGTATAGGGCAATTAACTATGAAAAAAAAGGTTTTGTAGTATAGAGTAGTAAAATCATCAGGCCCTGGACTCTTTGATGTTAGTGCCAGTTTGAAGACCTGGAACAGTTCTTCTACTCAAAAAGGATTATCTAGAGCCGATCCCACCTGAGGTGGCATTGTGGATGAAATATGTTTCTGAAGATATTCCATAATGGAGTGTGTGGCAGAATTCCAATACAAATCCATAGGTATCTCTGCTATTCCTTCTTCGTAGCTGAAAGAAGCACTGCAATAAGACATTTCCCCCCCAGCAACTAGACAACACATAGTTATGGGAGTCAACTGAGGTTATTTTGGCCACACATGGCTTTTATGCATTGACCAGTATCATGGGGTCTCCACATCAAAATCGCAAGTTTTTCCTCCCAAGAGTCTCTGTTTCTGAGAGAAAACTATGACTCAAATATATGACCGGTCGGCCAAGACGTGATGCCCCAAAACAGTTCCATAGAAAACAAGGCAGCAACCAGTCATCTTTCGGGGGTTCTCATACGAACACCAACGAATGATCTCCCTGGCTGTTAGGGAGCGAATGCTCCCCCTGTTCGGTAGTTCATGCCTTCTGAACGCTATTCTCATACCTGTACGGGAAGTTGGATGGGCAGCGGTACTAGTTTCCCGGGTGTTTGCGGGTTGCATGTGCTAGAATAATTCTAGGCCATTGACAACCATGTACCGCTGCCTGCGCTTGGGAGTCAAAGTGGCCCGCATTTTTTGTGGAGCACGTGTGTTCGGTTATACAAATGGTGGCCACACAGGGGAAACACTTGAACTTATTAACAATTTGTGGTTAACAGCCAGGGGTGGTCGGTAATTGTGAGGTGTTAACAATTAACAATTAACAAGGGATCACACAAAGTTGGTTTGGTAAACAAACAGGGGTGTAGAGAGCCGATTGTTGAACATCTAAAATTACATGATTTCGAGATCAGAAACAACATGGGTTTGCTTCAGAGAGATCATGCCAAACTAATGTATTTTTTTTTTAATTAAAATAATAGATCATTGTGGGTGGTGCAGTAGACATTGCTAACATAGATTTCAGTAAGGCTTTTGACACTGTTGCATACACAAAGTTTATAAATTGCAATATTTGAGTTTGGATTCCAATATTGTTGAATGGGGCTAAATGACAGGCAACAGTGGGTAGTCAGTGGAGTTTAGAGCATATTCAAAGTATGGTCTTGTTACCAGCGGGGTACCTGAGAGATCTGTACTTGGACTATCTTTAATATTTGTATTAGTGATATTTCAGAAGGTCTTGATGGTAAGATATGTCCTTTTGATGATGATACAAATACTTGCAACAAGGTTAATGGAAGCATAAACCAAATGGCAAATTATTTAGGTAATCTATAAAAATAGAGCTGTGACAACTGACATTCAATGTGGATAAGTGCAAGATAATGCATCTTGGGCATACAAACCAAAGGGAAAAGTATAGCATTTTGATACAGTCCTGACTTCAACATCTGAGGAAAGGGATTTGAGAATAATTATTTCAGATGACTTAAAGGTAGGCAGACAATGTAATAGAGCAGCAGAAAATGCTATCAGAATGCTTGTTTATATGGGGAGAGGTATTAGCAGTAGAAAGAGGGCCATTGTACAGAGCACTAGTGAGACCTCACGTGGATTATTTTATGCAGTACTGGAGATGTATCTCCAGAAGGATATTGATACTTTGAAGAGAGTTCAGAGAAGGGCTGCTAAACAGGTTCATGGATTGCAGGGTAAAACCTACCAGATTAAAGTATCTTAACATGTATATCTTGGAGGAAAGACATAACAGGGGGGATATGATAGAAACATGTAAATACATAAAGGAAATCAACACAGTAAAGGAAAATAGTATAATTAAAAGAAATAAAACTACCACTGCAAGAGGACATAATCTTTTATTTATTTTTTTGTAAGAAATTTTATTCAAATAATTTTTTCCATGAATCACATGAAGTACAATGAACAGACAAATAAATACATACATTAATCTTCATATGTTAACATTGTTTACGCATTTCTAGAAACCAGGCTCTATCTTCTAACATCTTTATTCAGTTATCAAAGTTAGAGCAATGCCCTATTACTTTTCTATTAATTTCTCCATGTCTACCAAGAAGAACACAGAATATAATCAACCTGTAGATTTTGTAGTAAAAAACTAAAATCCATATCAATATACACCTTCCAATGAAACACACACGCACACCATACTCTGTTCTGAGAGTTGAGGGGGTAAGGGCTGGGGAGGGCACAAACTTCACAATATCTATGAGTCTCTATGACCATGGGTTAAAGCATAATTATCCCAAACCAGCCATCTATACTTCGTGACTAATGAATGTGTTTAGAAAACTGGGCAGACTAGATGGGACAAATGTTTATTTTTTGGCAATATATTCTATGTTTACGTTTCTAATAGGTAATGTGATAATGAATCTAAGTTTTTAATTTTCTCATCTTTTAATATAATGTGATTTAGTTTCCAATTGCCTTTCAATTGTGGTAAAGAAGGTATGGAGATCAATATGGTGATCACTGCATGATCCGACCAATTAATTTGAGCTGATCGGATGAACTCAAAATATTTGTGAGGCGTATGTCAATCCTACTGTAGACTTTGACTGAGTTTGAATAAAAGGTGGGATCCTTCACTGAAGGGTGGAGAATGCACCAGCGGTCAACTTGTTGGTGAATTGTCAGTATTTGAGAGATCTATTTTCTGAGTAATGGGAGCATGGTTTAGGAAGGAGAAGAGCTGTCAAGTTGAGTGTTGACAGACACTTTAAAGTCCCCTTCAATCTATAAGAAGCTTTCTTCAAACTGTTTAAGGGTGTGTAAAATGCATGAAAAGGAAGAAAGTAGTTATGGGTTGGCAAGGGTAATCACAGTCTCTCCAATTTTATCTTTCAATAGTAAGAAACACCCATTGAAATTGGTATTGGGATGTGGTATATTGTCTTGGTTAAAGCACTTTGGGTCAACAAAACCATTTTTATACATGACAGCACCTTACTAGCCTTTGTAATGACTTGCAGAACTCCACACTGTGGCACAGTTTGATATCAATAATTATTCCATAAGTACATTACCTTTAAAGTTATCCCTAACCCAACCCTATTTAATGTATAAGTTGCTTTTGGGTTATTTATTCCAAATAGATTTTCTTTTTTCTGTATCTCAGTTGCCACTTGCCTGTTTGCCCCCCAGTATCCAAATTCCTCTGTAGAGAAGTTGTATTATGTTTAGTCTACATTATCTTGACTAGTTTAACATCATCAGATGACTTTCAATGCCCACCTCATCATTTATAAACATATTAAAGAGGAGTGGACCCAAGATAGAACTCTGAGACACTCTACTTACCACTTTGGGCCAATTTGAAAATGTATAATTTATAACTCTTTGCACTCTATCTTTAAGACAATCTTCTATCCAAGAAAAATGTGTGATCTAAACCAACTGATTTCAGCTTTAGTGTGGCAGTGTATAAATGCCTTAGAAAAAAAATAAAAATATCAACCTAGATTACATTTGAAACGAGTTCCTATATATTCCTAAACATTATCCTTTAATGTTAAGTTCATAGATCTATTGTTTCCAGGTTGAGTTTTTGAATCATTTCTAAACATATGCAACATACATTTGTTTTTCCCCAATACTCTTGTTTGAATTTTGACAGAAAAGAATCCTGAAAGATTAAAAACAGTGGTATGTATATTTCCACACTAAACTCCACTAAGTACTTGTGGGCAAATACCATCTGGACTAGAGATGTGCACAGACAAAAAATAAATTTCAGTTTGTTTTGTTTTGATTTCTTAATTTTTGAATTTTGGGGAGTGATCGATTCAAAACAAAACTGTGAAAAATGTCTTTGAGTTTTGCTCACAAATGAAGGATTTACTTGTTAACCATTGTTTCATACTATTATCTGTTCACTCCTCTGATTTTGTAATGGTGCCTTTAATGTTTTATAAAATAAAATAAAAAGAGAATTTAAAAAAAATAAAAAAAAAACCTTTGAAAAATCTCAGAACCCCTACAAAATGTGGATACCATTATTACACAGGGCATACAATTAGAATAAATAAATAAGAAAAAATATTTCTTAATTTTGCTGTTTCGATTGCTTTGTAGATAATTCCTTAATGTGGTATCCATAATTATGGCAATATCATATAAGGATAGGATATGAAATTAGGGAGTCATCTACTAAACAGCTGAAAGGTGAAAATTAAGAAGAAAAAAAAGGTCTTAATTTTGTTGTTTCTGCTTCTTAATAGCAGTTTTGATTCATTTTGATTTCCTTAATTTTCAGTTAGGTTTGGTTAGCAATGTAGCTTTAATGCTTTTGCAAACAGGGATCTGCAAATCCACAGCCATAGATTTTTTTTCCTGAGTACTGAAGAAAAAATGGTTTAAAATTTCTACCTTGCCCTGATCCTTACAAAGCTTGAGAAAGACCTCTGTGCAGGTCGAAATGTTGCACCTTTGTTCCAAACTCTGCTTTTTGCAATATCCTAAGTGCCTGGACCTGACTTTGTTCATATTTGCCCTGATCCTTATTGATTAACACACCAATTTCAGATTGCAATGCACCTCTTAACCTTTTTCACATTAATGTACTTAAAAAAAACTTTGGGGGGTTGGTCTTGCTGTCTTTAGCTATAAGCTTTTCATTTTCTAGTTTTACAATAAAAGTCAAATTTCTATCGACAGTGCCTAGATATATGGCAGTTAATGGAAACATGTATATGTTTTCTTTTTCAATTCAAAATGAATAAATGTTCACAGAGTTAAAATAGCTAAAATACCATCTTGTGTAAAATAACAACATAAAATGTAATGTAGATAATAGGGGAATGCATACCCATAAAATAAATTTCTCAGCAGTGGTGCTACTGTAAAAAAAACCTGAATATTTACAAAATGCAGATCAAGGAACAGCACACAAGTGCACACTCACACACAAATATATATTACATACAGTATAGATTTATTTATTTTTAATTTGCAAGGCTACTTAAAATCACCTAAGCAAATAAATATGGGGATTTGTTTACAGTATATAGCCATATCATGTTAAACCCACCACTACATCACAGTACCCAATATCGATAGGTCCTCTGCTAAATTTAACATGGAAGATAAACATGCTAACTGCAATGTTTACTGCCTAAACAACTTCTAGAGACTCTCCTCAAATGTATGCTTTCCTTTTGGTCATCTCCAAAGTGCACCTAGAATGGAGGGGTGAGAAATGCACATTCTGAGTGTGACTCCCAATTCCCTGTTCTGTGTATATTTGGAATGTAGACCAGATACCTTATGGGTTGGGCAACCCACCCCTCCAAGCTTGGTGACCCCTTACAGGTGACAACAGGAAACTATACATTTCAGAATAACTTCTTGAAGCTGTTTAGGCAGGAGACATTGCAGTTAGCATGTTTGTCTCCCATGTAAAAATTAGCATAGGAGCCATCGATTTTGGGGTTATTGTAATGAAGTACAAACACCAGAAATGTGTGGTAAAGGGGGTGCTTGAATGGAGCAAAAATTAATACTGCATTATAATAATATGGAGGATTTATTGACCCTATAGGCTTTTTATATAATTATTTACTTATGTTTACTTGTACTTAGCACTGGCCAGCTGACACATAACTAAATGAACACTATAGGGTCAGGAATACAAATGTGTATTCCTGACCCTATAGTGATAAAAGCATATGTTAACCCCGCTTTTTAAAACCTTATTTCCACTGCTGCATGGGTCCACTCCTGCTCCACCTATTTGGTTGAGATCATAGAGATTTTATATCAGCCAAACCAATGCTTTCCCATAGGGCTAAATCGTACTCGCGGCAAAATACCATACGGGCCAATTAACCTCTCCTCATGAATCTCTATGGGTAACATTCAGCTCCTCCATGCAGAGCGTGGAGACGCTGAACATCAGTGCTGCACACTGTGCACTTAGGTATTAAGCAGCTCTAGTAGTCATCTGAGTGACTGCCACTAAAGGTTTTCCTAGGCAGTAAAACACTGTCTTTTCTCTGAAAAGGTAGTGCTTACATGAAAATGCTTGCAGGGACAGGCCAAAAGCACCAAAACAACTGGATTAACTGTCCCTTTATCTTGCGCACCATCAAGTTTTTTTTACTATTTGCTCACTACGCCACCAGCTGGTTAGAGAAATCCAGGCCCAGATTAGAATCATGCAGCCCAGTTTTGCAGTATTTGTTCAGGATATTAACAATCCAGGGGCGTCTGGCATTTGGGGCCTTAATTGCAAAATCTGTTCATTGTTAAATTGCATTAACAATGTCAGGATTTTTTAGTCTGAATGGCCTCGTATGCAACCAAGAGGTTGCATGAATTTTCCTGTGTTTTTTATTTCCTTGAATTTTTGCTGTACTTACGCAATTTTTTTTCTGTGATGGTGTCAGTGTGGCCAGTTTAACCATGTCCCCATTCACCCTACATTCAGACTGCAGAACATAGGAAAGAAGAGAGGAAGACTCTGAGAAGAATAAAATCATTCTTAAACCAGTTGCAGGCACCACCAGATCTGAAAACAAGCCTCTTTATAGCAATAATGTGTGTTTATTTTTATAAGCCCTTTTGATGCCCACAGTTTAAGTGGGGTATTTTATGGTGTGTCTCTCTCTCTTACTCCTTCATCGGTAGACATGGCAGCCATACATGTACACGTCAGGCTAAGGACAGTGCCATTAAATAGCTCCAATCACACTCAGGTTTCAGGATATGAGAAAGACCCATAGACCCACTTTTGTTGGGTTCTGGCATTATTGAAGCAAAAAAGGAAAGAGTGCAGAATGTGGATGATAAATAGTAAAGGTGAGCTCATGGACCAAAAATATTATTTTTATTAATAACAAAATAATTTTAATAAAAGAAAAAATATTTCATGTGTGGATGCATGGAGTTCCCATTTAAAAATATTGTTTTCATTTTATTTCTTATGAATTACTGGTACTGTAAAGGCAATGTATGTTCGCTAAGTATTAACATGTTTTAGTATGTTTCAAACCATAGCTTAGCTTCTAGAAGTTTTATTGCCAGCTGTTTTTCCTTTGGTTGATGGAGTTAAAATCTGCTATAGGTAGGTCACAGTATTTCTGCAAAAGAAAAATTAGAGACTAACCGGGTCATTTTTTAAACAATGAATTGTCAGGAAATGACCATAGACTTTTAATATTTTAGGTGAAAAATAACCGAGCTTTAAACTTGAAAACTTTGGTTACTTTGGCCTATTTTTAAATTCCCTTGTCGTTTCCTTACAATTCATAATATAGTAACTTTCCTGTCTTTTTTTTTGTAGTATGATTAATCTATATATTGTGAGTATATTTATCTTTTATATGTTGCAATGTGATGTGGTGGTTATTGTGACATTATATGACAATATAAAATATATGTGATGTATATATAAAAAATAAACTGATAGTGTGTATTTCTTTCTAAGCCAACATTCTACCAATGTGTATCTGCTGCTTCTTGTTACATGTATAGTCTACTCATATCTGATATGCTATATCCAATATATATTTATAATAAAGTATATTATGATTACATTATTTTAAATAAATTTTGCAGGTGCTGTCAGTTCAACTAAAACAGTCAGTCGCTATAAGAAAATGTGACACTGACAAGGTTTAATGCAATGGTAGTTAGGCACACCTTGGATAAACTAGTGATATTCTATAGATTATTTGGACAGAAAGACTTTTAACGTGCTTGAAGAGGTATGAAATGAATTTCATTTCCTTCTCATTTGCCTTGCCTCTGAAAGGTTTCATGCGAGATATGTGACCAACTATTATTGTACTAATCCATCCATGACAGAGCTCAATTTTCTCTGAAAATTTACTTCTGAATAGGCTTGAGAAAGACTTGAAAGCTTGAAATTAAAGTACACTGAACAGAAAAGTCACTGAGTTGTAGACAACTGTCTTTCAAAAAATATTTTCAGCAAAATGTAAATTAGATTTGTTGATCTTAAAAAAAGTATATGGGACAGCAGGGGAGTTTCATGAAAAGTTTGTGATCAACATTTTTAGAATTTCCAAACATAACAAGCAAGTGAATCTTCAAGTGTCTGTTGTCGGTCATTTAGCACCTCATATAACCTCTGATCTAGCTCCAGCACTCTATTTAGTATATCACAATACAAAAATAAAGTGGCTCGATCCTCATTTTCCTACAGACTTATTATGGAATAAACTCAAATCTTCCTTCAGTCTGAAATTCTTTGGGAGATCAATGTCAACATATCTCAACAGAGTATGCACCTGAGTTCATGTTTGATTATATTGCTTACCTGTTCTGTGTTACATTTATATGGGTATTTTAATATTATTTTGTATTTTATTATTATACATTCAAAATCATGTCTTCTTTTTTTGTCTTTGATGTTAAGGGAACATTGTAGGGTCAGGAACACAAACATGTATTCCTGACTCTATAGTGTTAAAAACACCATCTAGCCCCCATGTCTACCTACATATAGTAAACCCTTACTTGTATTCAAGTCTGCAGCTGCTGCCTCTGCCTCTGCCTCTGATCTGCCTGCTTACAGCTGACATAATCAGAAGTGATTCTGTGTGCCAATCCCAATGCTTCCCCATGTGATTGCTTGAGACTGTCAAGGAGGCAGATAGGGGAAGAGACAGCACAATCAAACACAGCCCTGGCCAATCAGCATCTCCTCATAGAGATGCATTAAATCAATGCATCTCTATGAGGAAAGTTCAGTGTCTGAATGCAAAGGGTGTAGATACTGAATGGCAGCACTGCTCAAGGAAGCAGCTCTTGTACCCAAGTGAGGAGTGGCCAGTGGAGTTATCCCTAGGCTGTAATATAAACATTGCATTTTCTCTAAAAAGACAGTGTTTACTGCAAAAAGCCTGAAGGGAATTATTCTACTCACCAGAACAAATACATTAAGCAGTAGTTGTTCTGGTGACTATAGTGTCCCTTTAAATATGTGGGGATAGCACATATGTGGATAAAAATCTATTTATCCCATATAGTGCAGTGGAACATTAGGCTCATATGATAATATATACCACATTTGAGGATTTACAGGTGAAGGTACCATCTGATCTTGTGGTGTAAAAGGTAGTGAGGTATGAATACTGTGTCTGCACTATAGATATACACATTGAATATTTACTATACAAAAGAGATTCACTAAGTCTGCAGACCATATAGAACAGCACAGAAAGCTAAATATAATTATACATTGTCTAAGAAACAATGGATAAAATCTACCCAGGGGCCTTAACTACATAGTATATGCACAATGAAGGCATAGAGAGGAGATGGCTCACATATATAATGGATTTGCAAGAAAATAAGACTGTATTGGGTGAAACTTTAAAATCTGATATCTAAAGTCACTACGACTGCTTATCCTCTGTCACTTACAATATACTTTTCTAATCTATTACACATATGCCTTAAGTCACAACTGTATATGACACATAAACCTTCTTATAATAATATTAATGCTTGGTTTTATTGGTTTTATTCTCTAGTTGTTCTTTTTTGATACATTTCTCTGCTTGGGTACCAGGCCTGACCTTATCTTTGTCTCTATGATGAAATTTGGCAATATTAATAGTGTTATTCTTATTAACCCTTAATAGGGAACACATGGGGTGGGCGGCAGCACTGTAACATGACTGTGTGTTGTAAAAGCGAATACAAATACACAAAAATAAGTCCTGCACTCAAACTCCTACTACTCCTGGGCTACACCTATCCCATGTGTTCGCTATTAAGGGTTAATAAGTATGTAGGGGTTTAGAAAAATATCCCTCTCTGTCTCATTAGAGATTTCTTTGCCTGAAGCTCAAGGAAGCAAGGTGAATAGAAAGTGTAGGACTCACCTAAGAGGTTTGCCTTGATGGCTATATGGGCTTACATATATTGGCCATTGGAATTACTAAATAACCTCCATTTATTTTAATAAACTATAGGGATTTGGACTAGTGCCCAGGAATTAAAGGAACACTATAGTATTAGACATGCAAACATTTAGTTATCTCGTATACTTGTCTACTGTAGTTACCCCCCAAAAGTGTGCGGGTTTGAAGGGTGTGTGTTACTAACCTTTCAGCAAAACCATGAAACCATCTGGTTGAAATAGCCGAGTTTAAGTCAGCTTTTGGGATACAAGCGCCTCTAGAGCAGGTGTGGGGAACGTCTAGTCCACAGGCCTTATTAGGCCAACAAAATCTTTTGGGGTGGCCCACCCAGAATAAAAATACATGGGGGCAGGGGAATGAGACACATGAGTGGGGGAATGAGACCCATAAATGGAAGAGCTGGGAGAGGAAATAAGACATGTGGAGGGGTTAGGGGAGGACACGGAGGGGCTTGGGAGGGACTCAATTTTAAGTTGATCATTTTGTATGGCCCGCAAAGGATATTATAATTATCCAAATGGCCCTTGGCAGAAAAAAAAAGGTTCCCCTGCCCTGCTCTAGAGGCTGTCACTGTGACAGCCACTGAAGGCATGTTAGCCCTGCAATTAAAAATTGGTTTCTGCAAAATTCCAATGTTTTTAGATGCAGGGTTAAAACTACAAGTGCATGGCACCCAGACCACTTCATTGAGATTAAGTGGTCTGGGTGATTTTAGTGTACCTTGAAGTTATTTCTTAGTCTTCTCCAACTGCTCTATAGAAGCTGTTTTATACTATTTCTTATTTTGTCTTTATTCCAGACAACCTGAAATACCTATAATTTATGGGGTTTTTTATATTTAGATACTTTGTTTCACATTGGGAAAATAGTATTTTGATCCGTATGAATCAATATACCTAGAATTTAGAGAAGTATACATACTACTCTTTGAGTGCCATCCTTATATATTTTACTTGAAAACAGTTATAGCTACATTTCTAGTATGAAACAATTTCTGTGTCTGCCAGAATGTACAGATATTGTATGGAAAGAGGCAAGCGGGTTTGACATATAACATTACTATAAATGATGAAGTCATTGGTCCTTTAATGTCATACCAAATTGGAAACAAAAGTTTGGGGAACATTACTATTTCTTGTGTTTGTCATTACTGGAAAAATAGAGTAATAAACAATGCAGCACTGTGAAAAAGTCATTAAGTCAATTGAATTCCAGTTTTGATTTTCAACTATTTTCTAATATCGCTATGGCCAATGTGTAATAGCAATGTATATAAATGTAATTAAAATAATTATTTAGTTTTGCATGTAAACATATTCAAATATATTGGTTAAAGCACTTGGCAATAAAAAAAAATAACTTTAAATATTTTAGTACAAAATAGATGACTACTATACATAATTTAAACAATAGGAAGACTAAAATTATTTTAGCATTAAAAGTTTTTTTTTGTTTTTTTTTTACTATTTATTTTCTATTGTTACAGAGGCATTTAATTCCCTCATTAACTGTTCTTATAATGGACAGTGTGTGTACAAATGAACAGTAACATTGTGTTAACTATTCTGGCCATTTGCTTGATGAAATTTGATGAATAGTCTCTCTAGCTACCCCATATGTGGTGGGTTGCAGGGTAATCAAAACATATTTGGAGTCCAACAAATGGATATATTGAGTATAGTGTAAAGAATAATGGAGGACTAGAGTATCTGTACATTACCTAGGACAAGAGAGGAGCAGGTGATACTCAGTTGACACTTAGCTGATGTAGTGGAGATGGGCAGTGGTGCCCAGTGAACCACATTTAAGAAGTCAAACCATTCTAAAATGGGCTGACTACTAACAATGGGGGCCACCAATACACTCCTATAAATATAAATAATATATTGTGCTGTAGGGGTTATGATGCCTGGAATATTAATTTAAATAATTAATGCTCATGTACTAATATGTGGTTAATAAGCCATATGACCTCAAAGTACTCAGACATTCATCATAGTTGCACTATGACTGTGATGATTAAATGTTTATAGAACTTCTCACAAATGTAAAAAACAACAACATTTGAGTATGTGCCTGAGACTTCTTTTACGTAGGTACTCATTTTACAGACACCTTTTTGTGACTTGTGTATTGGCATAAAATATCTATGATAGTGTTCAAAATTTTTGCAAAAGAAACTAATTAATAAATTAAATGAGAAGGCAAACATCAAGAGGACCACCCAAGTGTCTCCATTCCAGAGCAGACTCCCCTCACAAGTCCAATAAAGTATAGGACTGGGTACAAAACTGGAGAAAATCAAATGCATATTTATTGGATTTAAATAAATATTTTTTCTACTGAAAAAGAGTCTTTCTTAAGCTCTTATTGTTTGTTTTTATTCAATAAATATACATTGCACCTTTTCCAGTTTTGTGTCTAGTCCTTTACTTTGTTAAATAATTTATGTTCGAACAGACATATTACAAAAGTGAGAATTCAAAGTGAATTTCATATCTAAGGCCAGAGTAGCCAAACAAAGCGTAGCTGACTTTTCCAGTTCAGCTATTTGAACCTTAAATGTAAAAATTCACTTTAAATTCTCGCTTTCATAAATAACCCTGTCAAACAACTTTTAAAATTTAGATAAAGAAGAGAGGCCTTACTGCACCTTTGACTGCAATGTTAACACTGCTTTTAAAGCTCAGTAACGTGTATGAACATAATACATATTTTAGATATTCATGTTTGAAATGAAATGCTTTTTTGTCAATCTCTACTTGCAGGATAATAAAAATGAATAAAAAAAAGTGTCTCTTTTCAAAATAAGATTTTGTGGATAAACATGGCATCATCTGATCATCAGTCCTTCCATATGAAAGTCTTTTTTTCTATCCTCAGTTGGACAGACAGGAATTTCCTGGTAAGCTTTTTTAGCATTTCTACGTTGCCTAAGAGAACTATGGGTGGTGATTCAAAGAGACAACAGAGCAGTGGCATTATATATGAATCACCAAGGGGGCACACACAGCAAACGACTCTTGACAGATTTGGGTATGACCTTTTCCCTTTAATTCTAGAAGCTTTAAAAGAACCTCTATTTGTTTCATTGAAATAGCTTACCTTGTTTTTATTGACTTATAAACTCTCTGACTTAAAAACAATCTCTGAAATATAAGACTTTTGTGTGAGGATTTCCACTATACACAAGTATTTCATGAAAGACTGGTACTTAAACCAAGGTGTGATTATGGTGTCTAATTTCCACATTCTTTAGGAAAATGTTCTACTCTCAATTTAACCCAGAACCTTACACAGACTCAGAGGCTACGTTACTTGAACTAGATGTCCATAACTGCCACCTCAAATATTTATCAGTTTCCGAGGAATTTAGAAAATCACAGCAGTTATTCGCCCTTCCGTCAGGACCTAGGAAAAAGGAAACAGTGTCAGCTTCTACCCTCAGAAATTGCATTGCTAAGGTCATCTCCAAAGCTTATCTTCTAAAAAGTCTTACTCCTACTGAAAAGATCAAAGCACATTCCACTAGACCCCTGACAACATCTTGGGCTACATGGGCAGAGGTTCCATCAGACAACATCTGTCAGGCAGCCACTTGGTTATCTCCTATGACATTTATTAAGCATTACAGACTGGATTTGGCCTCCTCTACCACTTTATTTGGCAAAGGCGTTTTGTCTTATGTTACTTTTTGATGATAAATTTAGGTATTTTAGCATATATATTTGTTGTTTTTTTTTTTCTTATTTCAATCCATCCTTTTATTTGCTTGGGTATTACTCATAAGTGATGTTGTTATTCATGGCAGCATCAGGTACCATCTCATATTATGTTTCTTCTTTAGCTTTTAAATAGACTCTAGTATGGAAAGAGTAGGGACATTTTATTCCTACCGTCTTGTTAATTGTTTAACTGTTTCCAGTCCTGTCTCAGCTGGGGCAGAGTTGCCTCAATAGTGATAATGACACGATTAAAAGCCAGGAAAAAAAAAAAATACTGTAAGTATGATAAAACATTTTTCTTAATTTGTTACATAAGTCTTAATTTAATAAATAAATCTAAAATATATTAGTATAGGAGTATAAAATATCAGCAAGATTTAAACATACTGCACATAGTATCTACTATGTGGTCTAGTTGAGCTATAGTTAAACTAATAAGGATTAATTAACCCCAGCTGATATATTTCATATAGTCATGTGCTGTATAACAAATTTGGGCTGTGGTAATACAAAATCATCCATTGGATGTGTTTTAATTAATCCATTTTTGAAAGTGTACTATGCAATTATAGTTTGTTTAACTCATATTGTAGGAGAGCATTTTATGTATGATATATACTGAGTTTACTGATGTGTTTTATGATCCCATACAAACAGAAATACATATTGGATTTTTTTTTTTTTTTTTTTAAAGAACAATGCTTCAAAAGAGTCAATTTTCCTTAATCTAAAACAATAGAGAGGCAAAACATTATTTTATATTTATAGTTGAAAAGCATAAATTAACTTGGCTTTTAGAAAAGATGTCATTTTAAAACTGATTGCAATGTTCACAGCCTGAAATGTTCATGTTTTTTTTGTTTGGAAAATAAAATGAGTGGTTTGTAAGTATACATGACTTAATAATAAAGGACCAAACTGGTCAGTTAGTAGAAGTGGTTAGAGATCTTCTGAATTCTGATGTATTTTTATATTATAACAGAACTTGCTCCACAGGTGCAAAGTTCTTGCAAAATCACAATTAATGCTTTCAGTACAGTGCATAAAAAATTACCACAGCAACACTCTAAACTTCTTATACTTATTATGTTATTGATATACTAAATAGAAAGTAAGAAAGTAAGTATAGAAAGTAAGATACACAGTCACACAAAAATAAATTCTGCGTGGAAGCAAAATGATAATAGTCCAAAAACAGCTTGAACACCAATACGGAGTCTCTCTTTTCCGATAACAAAACTGGATAAAAAAAATAAAAATCGTATATGGTGAAGTATATAGAGCTATGAAGCAAGGGTAGGTAAAAACTATAAAATGTACACTCACGTGTAATGGAGCGGTAAAACCTGGCTCCTCTGATAGCGTTTTTTTTTTTTTTTTTCAATGCACTTATTATATTTTACATATATGATTTAGGTATTGTTGTAAATCCCCTCTGGTATATACCTAAAATTCTAAAATTTTATTTTAATTTTATTTTTATTTCTCTTTTTTATGTGAATTACACTTTTATTATTTTTCATTATTTAATTAGCATCAGACTTTATCATTATAAAGTAAGAAAGTGTATAATGATGAGGAACAGTCTTCTGACTGGTAAACAAAAAAGCATAGTAAGGTTGTTATTCTTTTATTATAAAAATTTTCAAATATTATATTTTATTATGGTTACCGTATATACCCATGTATAAGTCGAGAAATTTTACCTGCAAAATTAATGTTATATTGCAGGCTCGACTTATACACGGGTGTGAGGGGGGTGGAGAATAGCCGCATCATAGTGGTGCCGCCGGACCAGGCGGCCGCCTAGCCGGTCCGGCGGCATACTCACCTTCATGCTTTCTGACACTGAAAGCATGAAGAAGGAGGGCGGCTGCGGCGGAGTCAGCGGCGGCGGCGGCAGCGGCGGCTGCGGCAGCATAATCAGGGTAGCGGGAGGGAGGGGGCCGTGGGACCGGCGGGAGCACATAAAACCACTCTCCCGCCGGTCACTTTCTCTTACCCCTCCAGATGCGCCGCGCGGGCCAAATGAGCTCACCCCTCCAGATGGACCAATCAGCTCACATTATGTTAAGGGCTGCTGGGATACATTACATCATATCCCAGCAGCCAAGTGTTTGAAATAGAGCAAAAGTGTTTATAATCTAGTGAGTTTCTGTCAGTGTGTATGTTTGTTTGTCAGTGTGTGTTTGTCAATGAATGTGTGTGTGTTTGTGTCAGTGAGTGTGTGTGTTTGTGTCAGTGAGTGTGTGTGTATGTGTCAGTGAGTGTGTGTGTGTCTGTGTGTATGTTTCTGTCAGTGTGTGTTTCTGTCAGTGAGTGTACGGTATGGGTTTCTGTCAGTGAACGTGAGTGTTTGTGTGTGTGTGTACGGTATGTGTTTCTGTCAGTGAATGTGTGTGTATGTGTTTGTGTCAGTGAGTCTGTGTGTATGTGTCAGTGAGTGTGTGTGTGTCTGTGTGTATGTTTCTGTCAGTGTGTGTTTCTGTCAGTGAGTGTACGGTATGTGTTTCTGTCAGTGAACGTGAGTGTTTGTGTGTGTGTGTACGGTATGTGTTTCTGTCAGTGAATGTGTGTGTATGTGTTTGTGTCAGTGAATGTGTGTGTTTGTGTCAGTGAATGTGTGTGTTTCTGTCAGTGAATGTGAGTGTTTCTGTCAGTGAACGTGAGTGTTTGTGTCAGTGAACGTGAGTGTTTCTGTCAGTGAACGTATGTGTTTCTGTCAGTGAGTGTGTTTCTGTCAGTGAGTGTGTTTCTGTTAGTGAATGTGAGTGTTTGTGTCAGTGAATGTGTGTGTTTCTGTCAGTGAACGTGTGTGTTTCTGTCAGTGAATGTGAGTGTTTCTGTCAGTGAACGTGTGTGTTTCTGTCAGTGAGTGTGTTTCTGTCAGTGAGTGTGTTTCTGTTAGTGAATGTGAGTGTTTATGTCAGTGTGTGTGTTTCTGTCAGTGTGTGTATGGTATGTGTTTCTGTCAGTGAATGTGTGTGTCAAGAGTCAATGAGTGCATTTGTGTATGAGCCAGTGAGTGCGTGTGTGTATATATTAAAGGAACAGTGTAGGGTCAGGAACACAAATGTATTCCTGGCCTTATAGTGTAGGGTCCCCGGCCCCCTCTTGCCCCCTAAGCAAAAGGGGGCCAGTGTAATATATACACTATATACACACTATATATTAAAGGATACACTATATACGCTATATATTAAAGGAACAGTATAAGGTCAGGAACACAAATGTATTCATGGCCTTATAGTGTAGGGTCCCTGGCCCCCTCTTGCCCCCTAAGCAAAAGGGGGCCAGTGTAATATATACATACTATATATTAAAGGATACACTATATATTAAAGGAACAGTATAAGGTCAGGAACACAAATGTATTCCTGGCCTTATAGTGTAGGGTCCCTGGCCCCCTCTTGCCCCCTAAGCAAAAGGGGGCCAGTGTAATATATACACTATATACACACTATATATTAAAGGATATACTATATACGCTATATATTAAAGGAACAGTATAAGGTCAGGAACACAAATGTATTCCTGGCCTTATAGTGTAGGGTCCCTGGCCCCCTCTTGCCCCCTAAGCAAAAGGGGGCCAGTGTAATATATACACACACTATATATTAAAGGATACACTATATACGCTACATATTAAAGGAACAGTATAAGGTCAGGAACACAAATGTATTCCTGGCCTTATAGTGTAGGGTCCCTGGCCCATAGTTAAGGCGTACTATGCTGCCCTGCACACTATGGGCTTAAACACTGTCAGGGCAGCATGGTTCATCCTAGCAGTGCAGCTGTCAGAAAGCACGAACTGAAGGAGGGAGCAGACAAAACTACCGAATGATGCTACCACAATGCACAGCATAGCCACATCATAGAGTAGTGTTTACTCCGTGATGTGTCCATGTTGGGAATTGTGGGTACCGCGAGGGAGCATGATAGAGAGACATTTGTGTTATATTTCCAGTCTCTCACGTGCAAGGTCAGCCTCGGGAGAAAGGGAATAGAGAGACACAAGGGGAGGGGGAGAAGGAGAAGGAGACATAGAGACACACGAAAGGGAGGGGAAGAGAGACACACAGGGGATAGGGGATAATGAAACATGTGCAAGAGAGAGACACAGGGGGAGGGAAAAAGAGACAGAGGCGGAAGATAGAGACTGGGAAGAAAAGGGGAGAAATGGACACATAGGAGCAGTGAGGGGGAGAAAGAAACATACCAGTACACCATATAAGGGAACTTGATTGACTATTTACTCTTGTTTGTTGTCAAATGATTATTAAGATTAATAACAGAATATTTTTGGTAAATTCTTATCTTCAGAAAAATTAGTTTTGCAAAGAAAACGAGAGCTTCTTACACTGCTGCACTTAAATTGAAAGTTATTGAACGTGCAAAAGAAGCCAATAATAGCGTAGCTGCAAGAGAGTTTAGCATCAGTGAAAAACTCGTAAGAGATTGGAGGAAAAATGAGGCTAAATTGCAAGCCATGCTGAAGTTGAAGAAAGCATTACGTTTCAAAGCTACACCTTTTGATGGAATGGAAAAGGATTTGAATGACTGGATAATGGAATGTAGACAAAATGGGTATGTTGTGACTCACTCGAGCATTCGAATACGAGCACTTCAGATAGCAAAAGAAAAATATTTGGCGACTGAAGGTATGACAAAATTTAGAGCATCGTCTGGTTGGTGCACACGATTCATGAACCGATATGGATTGTGTCTTCGTCAGCGAACAAAGATCGCTCAGAAGCTGCCTAAAGAGCTGGACGAAAAGGTCATGTCATTCCACAAATTCATTATCAAACAGAGAAAAAAGAATGGTTTCGCTCTGAATAACATTGGTAATATGGATGAAACTCCGATGACATTTGATATGCCTGGCAATCGAACTGTAGAAAGCGTTGGAGAAAAAACTGTACTTATAAAAACAACCGGTCATGAAAAGTCACATTTCACTGTTGTACTGTCTTGCCTGGCAGATGGCACTAAACTGCGCCCGGTAATAATATTCAAGAGGAAAACAATGCCAAAGAATTAAAAAATTCCGGCAGGAGTAACTGTTCGTGTTCACCCTAAAGGCTGGATGGATGAGGAGGGTACAAAGTTGTGGCTGCACAATGTGTGGGGCAGGCGACCAGGCGCAGCGCTAAGAAAATGTCTGTCATTATTGGTGTGGGATATGTTCCGTGCGCATATAACAGAGGATGTGAAGGATGAAGCAAAAAAAATGGCAACCACGTTAGCAGTGATTCCAGGCGGCCTAACATCTATGCTCCAGCCACTGGATGTCTGCCTCAACAAGCCTTTCAAGGACCGAATACGCACTATGTGGCAACAATGGATGTGTTCTGGTCAAGCAAAGTTAACGAAAGGAGGAAACTTGAAGAAACCAGACATTGATTTGATATCAAAATGGGTAAAGGATGCTTGGGATTCAATATCACCAGAAATGATCAAGAAGTCGTTCCTGAAATGCGGAATTAGTAACGCTATGGATGGATCAGAGGACGACGCCATCTATGAAGAGAAAGATGAATCGGCTTCATATGCCAATTCAACAGATGACGACAGCGAAGACGACGTTTATGCTGATGGCATCACCGAAGAACAATATCGTGACTTATTCGGACATTCTGACGATGATGAGTCAGAGTTTGAAGGATTTGTATAGGCCAAACAATGTTTGTGCTATTTTGGAGGGCATAACTAAAAATTCCCTGTAATAAGTTTAAGGAATTTGTTACAGTTAATAAATTAAATGTTCATGTTCATGATTGCTGATTTTTTTTAAATCCAGTTTTTAACTGACATGTTTGATTGTTCTTAGGTAAAATCTGACAAAATTATTAAAAAAAAAAAATCACAGAATTTCATAGCCCCAAGTTTTACCCTCGACTTATCCACGAGTCAAAGCATATTTCTCAATTGTTGGTCACAAAACAGCACTCGACTTATACACGAGATCGACTTATACACGAGTATATACGGTAAGTGTAAATATATTTATGAATGAAGAGCTGACAATGCATGACATCTACGGACAAGTGTAAATATTTTGTTAACTAGCCTGCAAATATGTATGTTAGTAGATGCATTTGCAAGCAAATTATTTTTCCTGTTATAGTATTAATTAAATTTTTTATAGCATCTTTCCACTATATTTTGGAGGGTTTACCTGCACATGTGCTCATTCAGTATTTTGCAAGAGCATTATTGCTGTCTGATGAGTTGAATACAGTTTTTTCCATATTTCTCAGAGTTGATATTTTCAGAATATACCTCTTTCTTTGGGATGTTGTAATGCTAAAGCAATAATGATACTTCCCATGTACTTACTGCACTTCAGCCAACACTATTCAGCGACTAATTATCACATGGCCTTCACCAATCACAGAGCCAATTCTTCTACTGACATATGGTAAAGCTATATATGCACACAAATATAGCTTTACATCTAAATGGAACTAGTGACCTTTAAACCATAAACCATAGAATCAAAGCTAGCATTTTGCATGTTTAAAAGCTTCCATGTTGTGATACATACTCCTGAGGTATTCTATAACTATAGTTATGCATTGACTCTCTTGAAAGGTTATTCCAAATGCATGGTAAAGTTTGACAAGCAATACAGCTATAAAACCTTATCATCTATTAAAAATGTAATTAAATACAGAGATTAACTCTTACTTGACCTCACTTCTGCAAACCAGAATTTCTAGACAACAGTATTTTAGTTGCTGTTGATCATTCAGGAATGCTTTGGTTCCTGATTAAACAGGGAAATACCCTGTGGTATGTAGGCTGTATGTGTGTTTGTCAGGTCTGAATGGTTTTTTTTAAATTCTTTGTATATTCACTGTTTCATAAGAAATTGTAATTGTTTTTGCATGGCAGAGAGGAGGGGGATAGATGGGTGAGGTTCAAAGATGACTCTTAATATGATGTCAATAAATGCCAGGGTATGAACACACCACAAAGTCAACTATTCAATACTCTTTGTCAGCATCAAATTGATATAGCATACATACCAGAGACTCACTGGGTAATCCCTGCTAATAAGAACTGAAGATTTTCCAGATATGCATTAATTTTTCAAGCAAATTTAAAGGGTAACACTAAAAAAGAGGTGTTGCTATGATGGTTTTAGATACAGAGAAATTCCAATTAATTCACGAGGAACTTGATGAGAATGGGAGACATATTTATATTTGTAAAAATAATGACTGCTTATACTTTGATGAATATATATAGCCCAAATCAATCACCAATTAAATTTTTAAACTGATTAATAAAAACAATGGATTAATTATTACAAGGTACATTGATTTTGGGAGGTGATTTTAACTGTGTGTAAGAGGTTTAATTAGATAAAAGTACATCCTTGGTATAATACAAAGATCCCCATTTAAAACACACAGCAATTCGTCTTTAGGATTTCTTTGAAAGGAATTCACTATATGACATCTAGCACATGCACCTTACTAGAGGTAAATATTTCACTTCTTTTACCAAAGCTCATTATTCATATTCTAGGATTGATTAATTTTTAGGTAAGAGCCATTCTTTGAAAAAATGTTCCTCATCGAGGATTGGTTCAATAGAATGGTCGGATTATGCACCTATATTTTTAAATGCAAATAATAACCCTGATTACACTATCCATTCAAAGTGGAGATTAAACTAAGATCTTTGTTCTCTGGGTCCCCAAATAGAAGAACTGGTACATTATTATTATTATTATTATTATATTTATAGAGCGCTGTCAAATTCTGCAGCGCTTTACAATGGGTGGATGAACAGACATGTAGTTGTAACCAGACAAGTTGGACACACAGGAACAGAGGGGTTGAGGGCCCTGCTCACTGAGCTTACATGCTAGAGGGAGTGGGGTAAAATGACACAAAAGGTAAGGATAGTATTAGACTAGTGACAGTTGCAGAAGAGGAATCAGTCAGGAGCTATTAACAGTTTAATTGATACGCTTTTATGAAGAAGTGGCTTTTTAATGATTTTTTTAAGGAGTGGAGACTGGGTGAGCATCTAACGGAGGAGGGAAGCCAGTTCCACAGGAACAGTGCAGCCCTTGAGAAATCTTGAAGGCGAGCATTAGAGGTGGGAGTACGGACAGAAGATAGACGTAAGTCTTCAGCAGATCGTAAGGGCCTAGACGGGACATACTTGTGTATAAGGGAGGATAGATAGGTGGAAGCAGCATTATGTAGAGATTTGAAAGCAAGAACCAGAATTTTAAATTAAGCGCTATATTTTATAGGAAGCCAATGTAGGGACTGACAGAAGGGTGAGGCATGGGAGGTGTGGGAGGACAGGAAGATGAGCCTCGCCACCGCATTTATTATGGACTTTAACGGCGCAAGTTGGGAGCACGTAAGACCACTGAGAAGCAGATTACAGTAGTCAAGGCGAGAAAGGACAGTGGAATGGACCAACACCTTAGTTGCATCTGGCGTTAAGTAGGGGCGGATGCGCGCAATGTTTTTGAGATGGAAATGACAGGATTTGGCGATAGATTGAACATGAGGCTTGAAGGAGAGGGCGGAGTCAAAGAGAACACATAGGCAGTGAGCCTGCGTGGTGGAGCTGATGGTACCGTTAACTTGGAGGGAGACAGATACAGGAGTAACAACACTTGATGGAGGAAAGACCAGAATTTCAGTTTTGGTCAAGTTTAGTTTTAGGAAGTGGGCAGCCATCCAGTTAGAAACAGCAGAGAGGCAGTCAGAGACACTAGTCAAGAGGGACAGGGAGAGATCAGGAGAGGACAGGTAGATTTGCGTGTCATCTGCATAGAAATTATATTGGAAGCCAAAGGAACTAATGAGTTTATCAAGGGAGGCAGTATAGATGGAGAACAGTAGGGGACCAAGGACTGAACCTTGGGGAACACCAACAGAGAGGAGTTGGGGAGAAGAAGCAGAGCCAGAGAAAGAAACACTGAAAGAGAGCTGGGAGAGGTAGGAGGAGCACCAGGATAGAGCAATATCTTGTAGACCGATATTGCGCAGGATGAGAAGAAGCTGTTGATGATCAACAGTGTCAAAAGCCACAGACAGGTCAAGGAGAATTAGGATAGAGTAGAGACCACAACAATTTTGCAGCGAGTAGATCATTGGATTCTTTGGTTAGTGCCGTTTCCACAGAGTGCTTATCGCGGAAACCAGACTGACGCGGGTCTAGCAGAGAGCTTGACTCGAGGAAGTCTGTCAATCTCGCATACACAATTTTTTCAAGGATCTTGGATGCAAAAGGCAGTAGCGAGATAGGACGATAGTTGGATGGTGAGTTAGGGTCAAGATTGGGCTTCTTTAGAATTGGGGTTACAGTTGCATGTTTGAAGGGCAATGGAAATATACCAGAGGAGAGGGAGAGATTGAGAATTTTAGTGAGAGGTGGAGAAAGAGAAGAAGACAGAGTACGGATGAGATGTGAGGGAATTGGATCTAGGGAGCAGGTGGTGGGGCGGGAGGATTGGAGCAGAGTAGAAATCTCTTCCAATGTAGCGGGTGTGAATGAACATAGAAGAGCAGAGGGAGTGAAGTTAGGGGAAGTATAGTAAGGGGAAGAAGAAAGATGAGAGATCTCTTCTCTGATTGTAGAGATCTTGTCAGTGAAGTGAGTTGCAAAGTCTGAGGCGGTCAAGTTAGTAGGTGGAGGAGGAACAGCAGGGCGAAGAAGAGAGTTAAATGTGTGAAATAGTCGTTTGGGTTCGCGGGAGAGTGTGGTTATGAGGGTATTGAAGTAATTAACTTTTGCAGAGGAAAAGCCAAGCTGTATGAGCTCAGCATAAATTTATAGTGGAGAAAGTCAGATGCACAGTGAGACTTTCTCAGGGTTGTTGTTGGGGGGGCCTGCGGCGTTTAAATGTACAAGGTGCCATGATGTCTAGTTGAGAGGAGAGGGTGGAATTGTAGAAGGAGGTTGCAGAACTAGGACAGGTGAGGTTTGAGATAGGTAAAAGGAGAGTTTGGAGATTAGTGGAGAAATGCTCTAGGTCAAGACATTGAAGGTTTCTGTGAGAGTGATGTTCAGACGGTGGTGTCAATTGGGTCTTAGGTATGCCAATGTCAAAAGTCAGCAGATGGTGGTCAGATAGAGGAAAAGGAATATTGGAGAGATTAGAGGCAGTACAGAGGTTGGTGAAGGCAAGATCAAGAGTGTTTCCTGCTGTATGGGTTGCTAAATTGGACCATTGCGTAAGGCCAAAGGAGGAGGTTACATAGAGCAGACGAGAGGCATCAGTGCAATTGGGGTTATTGATTGGGATATTGAAATCCCCAAGTATAAGGGAAGGAGTGCTAGATGAGAGGAAGTGGGGAAGCCAGGAAGAAAAGTGCTCAATGAATAGTCTAGGATAACCGGGGGGGGCGGTAGATGATAGCAATTCTTAAAGGAGTGGGTTTAAATAGGCGGACAGTGTGAACTTAAAAAGAAGAAAAGGATAGGGCAGGGGGAGTTATGATTGGTTGAAAGGTACATTGAGGGGAGAGAAGGATGCCTACGCTGCCTCCTTTACAGTTGAGTCTGGGAGTGTGAGAGAATTGTAGCCCACCAAAACATAAAGAGGCAGGAGTAGCGCTATCAGAGGGGGACAGCCGGGTCTCTGTAAGTGCAAGCAGTGTGAGTGAGTTTGAGATGAAAAAGTTGTGTATGGTTGTTGATTTTAAATTACAGCAGATGGAGCGGGCTTTCCAGAGTGCACAATTAATTTTGGTAAGTGAGGGTAAAGGGCAGGGTATTGTGATGAGGTTTGTGGGGTTTCTGGTTGTCTTAGTGTGTGTAGAGAAGGTGAAGGGCCCTGGATTGGGAGAGACATCACCAGCTGCTAGAAGTAGGAGGAGAGAAAGTGACAGGAGGTGTGAATGGCTTGCTCACTGAAGGAATGGGCTTGCAAAGTTGGGGAATCAGGCAGTTGAATGAAGAGATGTGAGGGTCAGAGAGCTTGCAATAAAGGTAAGGGAGGGGGAATGTATCTAGGTACAGAGATGAAGAGATGGATATTCAAATAAAAACAAACATATCAATAAGAAAAGGGAGGGGTCAGAGGTCAGTCACAAATCAGAGGAGAAATAAAGGAATGCATATAGGTGAATAAAACAATTACATACAGGGCTAGCAAAACTACACTTTAGCATAACAGACAAGATATAAATACAAGAAAACAAGAAACTGTACAATGTACACAGGATATATTAAATAAAAATAAAATAAATGTACAGGGTGGTTAAGTTAAAAATAAAGAAGGTGTGCAGGATAGAGTCTTAGTGTGGTCTTCCAGAAGGCTACCTTTGCAGACGATCAGGCTTGCTCACTGAAGGAATGGGGACATCAGGTTAGAAACTTCTTGGAGGACAATAATAAGGGAGAAACTTCTTCCTATATAGTCTGGTGTTCCCCCAAAAATTATATGCGAGGTTTACTGGTAAAATTAGGATCGTACTTGAAATAAAAGGGGTGGTTCACTTCCAAATCTATATTTCTCTCTTGTGGTAGTAGGCCAGATAAATTACTCTCAAACAAACTTAAATATAAAAGAAAACGCAAAGGAATACAAGTTATTATTGAGAATAATTAGGTTTGTCTATCACCCAAGCAAATTGGAGATTTTTGAACTTACTATCAATCCTTACTACCAGTCTTTATATAACTTGGCCACAGAAAAAGTGGAAGTTGCCCATGTTAGTCCTGTCAAAGAATTCTGAAACAAACCATTTACTTTAACTGAAATTCAAGATATAGTCAACTTGCTAAAATCCATTTCAGATGGGGTTTTTCCATCTTTTATAAAACTTTTGTGAGGGAAATTGCTCTGCTTTTACTTCAAGTGTTCAATGAATTTGAAGCCAATCCTTTTCCACAAGAAATGTTACAGGACAATGTTGTTCTAATTCCAAAGGAAGGGAAGGACTGAGCCACCTGTCAAACTATAGACATATCTCTTTACTACATTTAAATATTAAGATCTTTTCTAAAATACTTGCTTAAGAAAGTCATATCTGATTTAATTCATAAAGACCATAAAATGAAATACATAAAATCAGGCTCTTTACGTGGATGACATCTTTCTCACATTGGCCAACCGTTTTGAATCTATCCCTCAAGTTATAAATAAATTACAATATATATCAAATGTTCGGGATATAAATTTAATTTAAATAAGGCACAAACTTTAACATGTAATATTACATCAAGACAAATATAAGAACTCGCTAAGATTCTGTTCTTTAAATGGGAAAATGGTCAAATTGACTATCTTGGGATTAAAATTAGAAATCAACTATATAACATCGTTACGGTTGACAACATTTTGGTATCTTGTAAAGAAGTCTCTAGAATTGGAGATCTCATGACTAGGGAGACTAAACAATTATATCTTACATTCTTCCAAAATTGATATTTCTTTTCAAGTCAATTTCACTTTATGTGTCTTCAGAATTGCTTTTTAATCTTAAGCAAACTTTTCTAAATCTAATTTCAGGAGGTAAGACACCTAGAATTTCCTTTGAAATCTTAGCAAGAAAGGCAAAAAGCTGTGGTCTAAACATTTCCAACATAAAAGAATTGCACAATAGTATTATGATTACACATTTTTTAAAATTGCATTAGTCTCCTTTCATTAACCCTAGCTGGAAACCGTTAGAAGCAATCACTTTTCAACATTCCTCTTAATTATGTGGTTTGACTATGCCAAGCAAAATATAAGTCCTTCCAGATTACCAGCCGTATAGTGGGTGATATTCTTTTGGCTTTGAACAAATTCAATGATAATTTTAAAATTTTGGATACATTACTAGCCTCTATTCCACTTAAGGCTTTACAATATAAGATTCCAGACATTCATTTGAGTAAATGGAGAAAGACCAACATCCACAAACTGACACAGATCCCTTTAAAGGGCAAATTTGTCTCCTTTGACAATTTTTTTTTTTTTTAATATGAATAACTATAGGAAGCGTTTTGCAGGTAAAGAAGGCAAGACACTGTTTAACATTGCATGAAACATGTTTTAAGATCATGAACACACAAAATTAAAAAAAAATAAGTGTAACTAGGTAACCAAATTTTGGAGATGTTCAAAACATGCAAGTATTATCTATCACATGTGGTTGGAGCGTGAAGGTCTTTCAGAGCTTAAGAGAAATATCCCAACAATTATTCTCAATATTATGTAAAAAACAAATTACCTATTACCCAAACTGTTTTTATTTCATTACAATTTTCCCCAATGTACATTAGAAAATACATTACTTTTAACTCATATTCTTATAGCAACTAATCTAACTCTTGCCAGAAACTGGAAAATCTCCTTTATGTATAATTGGTCAGACATTGTATATCAACTAGATTATCAAAGACAGATGGAAGAATGAAGGTTATGCATATAAATATCAAGAAATTTGGAGAGATTGATCACAACTCTTACCGTATCTTTGTGTAAATACCTGAACATTTATAGCACTACATTATGATATTTTGATGCTTTTGCAACCCTTTGCTAGTATACGCTCCAATCAATCCTCCTCCTCTCCTATTTTCACTTTTTTGTATTATCATTATCACAAAATTTTATATTTTATATATATATATATATATATTCACATTATGTGATTAATGGGGATAGGTAGGCTTACTTACTATAAATAACTTAGTTTTCTTTTAATATCATTCTCGATGTAAGATTACAGCTGTGAGAATCATGTGCAATATATTGTAAATATTCTGTTTGTTGGTTTTATAATATAAATCTTGAATAAAAATAAAAATATATTTTTTTTTAGTTGCTGTCACTCTGCATTTATCACTCAAAGTAAACAATAAGTAATAGAGATGCGTATTGCTTTTGGTTGTTTTCTGAATAAAATTGTTCTTTCCCCATCGCCTACATTTTGAGCATTTGGGGTAATGGAAGAGATAATTCTCCAAGGGATACCAAATCTGCCTCTGCGCTTATGTGCAGATGTGTATGATCAAGCTACTATAGGGGAAATCCAAAAATGTACATATAATTAGAAATATATCACTCACAATAACTGCCCATATATATCTTTCCCAAGGGTCAGATTTAGATGTCAGGTACTGTAGGCACAGAATTCCAAGGAAAGCCATGACATCCACTCCAACCAGGTAGCTAAATTTAAGCATAAAATATCTAAAAAAATATACTCATATTTGACAACTAAATATCTATATTTGTATGCATGTATATACTTCTGCTTGTATTGCATTGTGTTTGAATCTGTGTATAGTCAATGTATGCAAATGTGTTAATGCATGCAGGGTTAAGCCAAATATTAGAAGTGGTTATGGTAAAAGGGGGTCCAAGGTTTGAGAGGGGTTAATGTCATATGGTGTTTAGTGTTTAAAGGATACAAATCTTGAGAGGGACGTGGGATACAAAATTATCAATTTCTCTAGTTTTACTATGTATTGGTATGTGTTTGAGTAAAATTAGCTATTCTTTGAACTACTAACAACATTCCTCCCACATTGCAAATAAGAGATTGCCACTTTGAGCAGTTATTTGGTCAAAATAAATGAAAGATGCAGTATTTTTAGACTACAAATAATGCAAAGAAAACAAACTCATAATAATTTATAAACAACACAATGCTAATGTTTTAATTTAGGAAGAGTTCAGATATATTTTTTAATGGAATAACCCTGATTTTCAATCACAGCTTTCATGCGCCTAAACTCTCCACCCGTGTTTCACATTGCTCTTTATGCTACTCCTGTTATTTCTCTCTGAAGGGGAGATGAGGGCATCATTTAAATAAGTTTTAAATGATTTCAATTATAATAATCAAGGGAACAACTAAAACATGTGAAGTGCAAAAACATGAATTGCTCTTCTTAGCCAAGGTATTATTTTAGAATATTTAATATTCCCTATAGATACGCTTGTACTCAAACTTGTTCTGAACCCAATTCCCTGTATACGATTAACAAAATTGTATTCATTTGAAACGACTTAATACAGATTTTAAGTAGAAGAAAATTCTGTATTACATACCAACATGTATGGTTGCATTCATGTAGATGTATAAATTATTTATGCAGATGTATAAATTATATCAGCATTAAGAACAAATCTGCACTGTGTTTCGTGTAAGTTTATACTTCATGTCGGATTAACAAACTATAGTTTGGTCCTATAAAATCGATGTATCAGAGTCAGAATAGCAAAGTCCTAGAGTAACAATGTATTGATATATTATTCTAATAACCAGATAGAAAATAGCTGCTAAGGATACACTGTAACCTAAGCAGGAATTCTGCTCTTAACTAATGTGCTGGTCTAAACAGTTGAGTAGAGACCATCACCCTCTGTCAGTCTGTAGCTTTGTTGTCCTTAATGTCTGCTGTTTGACTTTGTTCTTATGAACTTTTGTCTTTCAAATTTTAAGGATGGAGGCATTTGAAAATTTTAATGAAGAATTTTTGTTCTAAGAATAGTGCTCACTGCACCTATGATTTATCAAAGTGACAATTGAACCCTTCTTTTCCTTTTTCAAATCCTTCCCTTTTACCTCTTTTGGGATGGTCAATGGTTATTTTTTTATTACAATTGCTTCTAAGGTACTACTAGTACTAGATTTACCATCCAGCTGGTCCTATTGCAGGATGATAGTGCTGACCACTGCAGCAGGTTTTATACTTTTCTTAATTAAATAAGATTTGGTTCAGGTGATAGCCTAATCAGTAACTCATTATGTAGACTCCTCTAGTGTCATCTGACTGGGGGGGAGGGGCTAATGCTCATTCTATGAGAGCACAACAAGTGCATTCAATGCTTTCTTATTGAGATTTAACTGACGCTGGATGTCCTCATGCAGAGTGAGGTGACTAAAACTCGCCTAGCAAGCAGGAAATTACTCTAGTTGCTGTCTGATTGATAGCCACTAGTAGCAGACTTAGTCCTGCAATTTAATTATTGTAGTTTCTTAAAAACTGCAATGATTTACATTGCAGGGCTAAGGGGGAAAGGGACATTGAGCCCAGACCCCTTCAATGAGTAAAAGTGGTCTGGCTGTATATAATGTCCCTCTGTATATTTATTTTAATTTCATGGAGTAAGAGAGAATGGCAGTGTAGAAGCTAAAGCATGAAATTACACATGCCTATCATTCCTTGATACATTTCCACCGTTAACTCACTAACACGCAAACAGAAAAGGAAGTGATGTGTGAAAAGCTTTACTGTAATATAAATACGAGAAATGTCTTTGAGAAAACAACGGTCTATATATTAGCAAATAGCTTTTACATTAAAGTATCACTTTAATAAGTAGACGTATCCGAATACCTCATATCGCAACATAGCAAAGATTTTTTTTTTATATCGCACAAAGCCTACATTATCCAGCAGCAAAAGTCACCTCTAAATAAAAGTGTTTTTGACTTTTAAAATGTTCTTAATTCATATCCACCAAGTGCTTAATTTGATTGCAGTTCGCAATGGATTTATAATGCTATATTATCTTACTCATTTCTCTTTAAGCTCTAACACTGTCACAAAGAAAGAATGATAGTGTATGTAATTTAATCATTGTATCTTTATGACTCCAACTTCATAGCTTTTTTCTCCTAGTAATAATTGTCCAAATTTATTTTAAAAGACTTTCCAAGCACAACTAATCCTAGTAAATATTGCTCATTGTGATTTCAACATGTCTGAAGACATTTCACAGTATCGGGAATTATATTTTGATTGCTTAACAAAAGAAAGAATTATATTATAATCATTCTCTAATTGTTCATAGGCTATATAAACCAAAACAAAAGCAAGTGTGTAATTTAGAAAAAAATTATATAGCTATGCTTTTTTTTTTTAACTAACGTGCTATAAATCTGAAATGTTACCAAATATTTATATCAGTCAAATGTTTTGAAAATTATACATTACTAGGAATAGTCTATTTTTGCGGTATCAAATGAATAATGTTTTTCAGGTACTGTAAAAAGAATGTTTAAGCTCTATAATCTCCCAGATGGAATTCTAGAAAGAAATCAGTTCAAATTGACTGTATCATGATGTGTAGCGCACTGAAAAAGATTGCATTTGCAATATATTTTCATTTTTAAATATCTGAAAGAGCTTAAATATAGTTGCCACTGTAAAAAAGTTGAACATAATATTCTATCTCACAGATCACAAGTAGATATAGTATGCCCAAAAGGAGAATGTAAATACAACATTCTTAAGACTTCTGAAAAAACAATTAATCAAACAACAGCATGCGGATTAATTTTCACTTTATGATTTTCCATTTAAGCAATGATGCACACCTAGTAAGTTTGATAAGGCTGGTTACAAGTGTTTCTTGCAAAGAACGTGGAACAGTGCATGTTGATCCCTCTAGCACAGTGTCTAAAATAGTCTTATAGGAGATGATGATATCTACTGGCTAACTGAGGAGTGCAAGGATTTAACCCCTTAAGGACACAACTTAAGAAATAAAAGGGAATCATGACGGAATATTTCCGTCATGTGTCCCTAAGGGGTTAAGGATACTTTGGTCTCTTCATTAGACATCATACCGGTGATTCAGGGTCAAATCAAGGGTCAATGATGCCTGGGTCCAGGACTTTTTAGAGTGCCCTTTTTGGATATAGAGTAATTACTGGTGTGAGATAGGGTTATTTATAGCCAGGATTGCTATACAAAAAGCTAGCTTGGTGCAAACAAAAGCATACATCACAAAATAAATAGGTAAAATATTCAGATTCATTGACATCTATAAGATATGCAGTGATGTAGTACTTATTTGTTTAGTTTGTTTATTCTGATACTTTAGAATACATTTTCATCAGTCACCTTGAATGTATAATGTTTTGTAGACTTGTGTATAGGAAAAAAAATAATTGGTTTTCCAAAACATAGCAAAAAAAACAACAAAACAGGGCCACCAGAATTTTGTTCATAGCGCTATCTGGCTCAGTCAAATTTCAGTAGAGAAAATATATTTTTTAATGCCTTTTATGACTAAAGGCTACATATGACTGTTCTGATATGCAAAAACAATACAATATTGCATGGCCTAATAGCTGCACAATGGCAGACATTTGCAATGTCAATTCCGAGTTGGCAAGTTTACATTATTACATTATTATACATATGGATTAAAAAAAATAGGAAGTGAGAGAACTTTGTTTTATAATTATCATCATCTTTTTGATTTTGCTTTCTTGTATTAATGAAAAATTACTAATGCCCCTTTTTATGCAAGAGAAAACATAACACTGTAGTGCTTCTGTCCTTAGTTAAATAAAGTCCCCCCCCCTCATTTTCCACCAATATAATAAAATATAGGTTTTTACTCACCTTTATTCTAGCACTGAGGAACCCTTGGCACTTCTCACCTCTCCTCTTCATACAACATCATGAAGGAGGTATGGACTCCTCTGAGATGGCTCAACTCAATGGTCCTTATAGAGGAGCATTAGAGATCTGATGGCATGCATGGCGAGTGCCGTGTGCACATTCATGCTTCCCCATAGGAAGAAAAATTGTATTCAATGCTTTCTCAGAGATTAATTCAATCCTACAATATAAACACTGCAGTTTCTAAAAAACCGCAATGTTTTACATTGCAGAGTTACAAGGACAGAGCAACTGCATCAAGATCACTTTATTTCAAGCTCTAATATCAAATTTAATTGGAATTCACGTGTAATTTTCTTTAGTAAATACACTTTTATGCCTTGTGATCCCTCCCTATGGACTTAACACTATACTTCCAACAATTCTGAAATGTCAGCAGATGGTCGAAAAGCCACCAATGTCTACACGAGGAACCATGGCCCAACCACAAATAGACACACACACAAACACACACATCCAACCAACCACAAATGGACACACACGCCCAACCACACACGCCCAACCACACATACACACGCCCAACCACACACACCCAACCATATGCACACACGCCCACACACACGCCCAACCACACACACACATGCCCAACCGCACACACATGCCCAACCACACACACACACCCAACCACACACACATGCCCAACCACACACACACACCCAACCACACGCCCATCACACACATACACACGCCCAACCACACACATACACACTCCACACACCTAAAGCACTTTAGCTTGCTGAAGGGATATATGTGTAAACAGTGTGTCCTATTATTTTTCCCATTTTACAAAATTTCAGGTAGAAACATAGAAACATAGAATGTGACAGCAGATAAGAACCATTCAGCCCATCTACAGGGAGTGCAGAATTATTAGGCAAGTCGTATTTTTGAGGATTAATTTTATTATTGAACAACAACCATGTTCTCAATGAACCCAAAAAACTCATTAATATCAAAGCTGAATATTTTTGGAAGTAGTTTTTAGTTTGTTTTTAGTTATAGCTATGTTAGGGGGATATCTGTGTGTGCAGGTGACTATTACTGTGCATAATTATTAGGCAACTTAACAAAAAACAAATATATACCCATTTCAATTATTTATTATTACCAGTGAAACCAATATAACATCTCAACATTCACAAATATACATTTCTGACATTCAAAAACAAAACAAAAACAAGTCAGTGACCAATATAGCCACCTTTCTTTGCAAGGACACTCAAAAGCCTGCCATCCATGGATTCTGTCAGTGTTTTGATCTGTTTACCATCAACATTGTGTGCAGCAGCAACCACAGCCTCCCAGACACTGTTCAGAGAGGTGTACTGTTTTCCCTCCTTGTAAATCTCACATTTGATGATGGACCACAGGTTCTCAATGGGGTTCAGATCAGGTGAACAAGGAGGCCATGTCATTAGATTTTCTTCTTTTATACCCTTTCTTGCCAGCCACGCTGTGGAGTACTTGGACGCGTGTGATGGAGCATTGTCCTGCATGAAAATCATGTTTTTCTTGAAGGATGCAGACTTCTTCCTGTACCACTGCTTGAAGAAGGTGTCTTCCAGGAACTGGCAGTAGGACTGGGAGTTGAGCTTGACTCCATCCTCAACCCGAAAAGGCCCCACAAGCTCATCTTTGATGATACCAGCCCAAACCAGTACTCCACCTCCACCTTGCTGGCGTCTGAGTCGGACTGGAGCTCTCTGCCCTTTACCAATCCAGCCACAGGCCCATCCATCTGGCCCATCAAGACTCACTCTCATTTCATCAGTCCATAAAACCTTAGAAAAATCAGTCTTGAGATATTTCTTGGCCCAGTCTTGACGTTTCAGCTTGTGTGTCTTGTTCAGTGGTGGTCGTCTTTCAGCCTTTCTTACCTTGGCCATGTCTCTGAGTATTGCACACCTTGTGCTTTTGGGCACTCCAGTGATGTTGCAGCTCTGAAATATGGCCAAACTGGTGGCAAGTGGCATCGTGGCAGCTGCACGCTTGACTTTTCTCAGTTCATGGGCAGTTATTTTGCGCCTTGGTTTTTCCACACGCTTCTTGCGACCCTGTTGACTATTTTGAATGAAACGCTTGATTGTTCGATGATCACGCTTCAGAAGCTTTGCAATTTTAAGAGTGCTGCATCCCTCTGCAAGATATCTCACTATTTTTGACTTTTCTGAGCCTGTCAAGTCCTTCTTTTGACCCATTTTGCCAAAGGAAAGGAAGTTGCCTAATAATTATGCACACCTGATATAGGGTGTTGATGTCATTAGACCACACCCCTTCTCATTACAGAGATGCACATCACCTAATATGCTTAATTGGTAGTAGGCTTTTGAGCCTATACATCTTGGAGTAAGACAACATGCATAAAGAGGATGATGTGGTCAAAATACTAATTTGCCTAATAATTCTGCACTCCCTGTAGTCTGCCCAATTTTCTAAATACTTTCATTAGTCCCTGGCCTTATCTTATTGTTAAGATAACCTTATTCAGATTTCAATAGAAATTGACTCATTTCTAATCTTGCAAATTTACAACATTTGAACCTTGTTACACCTCCCCGGCTGTCAGTCAACCAGTCCTGTTACCTTTGGTTATTTAACTCAGTGTAGCTAACTTTAAGGCACACACATGTCCAGAGCAGCTGCCTTGCAAAGACTTTGTGCTGCATGGGTAAGTATGTGATTGGACAACCACTGAAAGTGGGTTAAAAAGAGAGGTCTTGCAAAGACTGCAGACAATAGATCTTTATGTTTTGCATATAGATTTTATATATACCCCCAATAATAAAAATGCAAAAATTAAATGCCTTTATGTTAAATGTAAAATTAAATGTTGTTTTAATTTGAAATTCATTTTTAATTGACTTGGAATTCTCAATTTATTAAATTAACTTTTAATGCTTTTGATCTTTCCCCATATTTTGAAAGAGGTTTGCCAGCTCAAACCTACTAACTCTTTACAAAATGTTTTCCTTTCATTTTAATGCTGAAATAAACAGCACTTTTGCAAAATTATCCAGCAAGCAATGTTCATGTTGTCATATTTTTTCCTGAATTCAGATACAATGTAAATTCTATAATATTTCATCTAATTAATTATAGCAACTTTACATTCCCCTATTTACAAATGTAGTGTATTTATAAATAATTAGAATAAACTAATTCTGCTTGATGTATGCAATTTGTGGTATGAAAGCAACAAAAAAACAAACTAACGTTGCTAACATAATATGCAGGGGAAATGATGAAAAAATATAATCTGTGTATTTCTTTGGTCAACTGACTGTAATTTTATTCAATTTATTTAAAATTAGTCAAGTGCAGTTCTGGGAAAGCATGTTAAATTGAAGTTAAATAGTTTTTAGGACATGTAATTGTCTGATCACTTCTACACAGCCGAGATTATAAAAAATAATTTAAATGTTATGCTGACAATTTTGTTTAGTATAGTGTCTTTTATGAATTTCAGAATCCAATTTTTAGCATTCATTAACATCAGAATTCAGATTACACTATAAAATTGCTTGCATTACTGCTTATCTAAAACACACTAACTAGCTCAGTCATATAAAAAGCCCTCAGGAAAAAACCTTCTAATGAATGGACTGAAAGTCTCTCCTCTTGCAAAAAAACGGTATATTAAATACACATGTTTAGATTTAAGTTTGTACCATAGCTACTGAATTAAAACAAGTGAACGCAAATTGATTATTTGGACATATTTAAAAATGGAGAAAAGAGGGGAAGTGTACTACTGAAATAGCTAATTAACTATCAATCAAAAATACAGACATGTAGAATACTTCATCAGAACTTGTAGCATTCCAGGTTGATCATGGTAAAATTCTCATTGCCATGTGGGAGTTGTGATGCACGCATTCTTCCTTCTTCAATTCACACAGGTCACTGTGGATACCTAAAACCAACAAAGGGTTCTGTTTTTCTAGTAATAAACTGCTTGTGGATTTTGATAATCTATTCCCAATTGTATATAATTTTGAAAGTCTTGCATTATAATGCACAAGTGATGAACAAAGTTTTTTCCTTGTAAAGCATGTTATTCTCTGAACACACCAACAATAAATAGAATGTGGATCAAAGTTTGACACTGGTATATACCTTGGAGGAGTAAGATTTATGCAGTTATTCATTGAGATTGGCTGGCTACACTAAGCCAGACACAGCTATAGAAACAATAACCTGTGATAGACAAAGGCAATAATATTCTCTTTTTTTAAATTTATATTCTTTATTCATTTTTCAAAGACATACCACTTACAGATCAAGTAGTATTACTTGCCAACGATCATGCAACAACTGTATCTTTTTCATTTTGCATATTTAGTGCCCATCATCTCCGGTGTGTTCTTTTGCTAACAGCAAAGGGCTACGGTTGGGAAAGAGTGGGGTAGGGTTTGCATATAAGAGTTAGAGAAAACTTAGGGTTTAATGATTGATGATTAGAGTTGGGGACACCAGTGTGAGGGATTTAGGCTTGAGAGTCAGAGGGTAAAGACTGGTTTATGATTACTAAGTGACTGGGAATTGGGAACTAACTGTCTTTAAGATGTTTTAGCTGGCTGTGAGTGTCTGGAGTTGCATTACACATCATCATTAAAGCAAGTACCCTTTATAACCTTAAGTCACTTTCTAATGACATGGGTTCTGCTTGGGGAGCACCGATGAAGTAGGTGTCATCACAGCATTGGATAATTAAAAAATAACCCTCAAAACAGTCACAAATTACACCATGTCATACCCTATTGTGGTTTATTTTGCAAATCATTTTTAATTACTTAATAATTTGGATGTAAAACATAGCTGGCCACAGATACAACTGACATCAGCTGAAACCATTGCCAGCTGGTCACATCACTTCCATGTTTGGATTGAATTGCTTTATTTACACAACATTGAATTGAAAAATAAAATAAAATTAAAGTACATGTGCAAATAAAATAAACTAGCTTACAAATAAACAACAACAACACTGAAAAAAGCCAAGATAATTAGAAATAAATTGTGATGTGAAGATTTATCTAGCAATATGACACTTATTTGCAGGCTCAGTGAGAACAATTAATTGAAGATAATTGGTACAAGGGAATATATTTACTAATTAATGAATGTGCACCACTCAGGAAAATGATAATTGTGGAAACAGTTAATGAAATAAACTAGATTATTTTTTTCAAATAGTCAAATATCATTGATAAGAAATACATCTGGAATACTACTCATATTGTGCAACATGTCTGATGTAATTATTGTATTCGAATGCTGCTTGCTAAATGTGATCAGAAATGAACTATTTTAACTAACTATAGATGTAAGAACTGTGCTTCTACTATAAATGTTATTATTAAACTATATTGAAAAATATTTATTTATATGGTTTGTAGAGGAACATTGAAAGGGGAGTTTTTAAAAAGTTTTACATATATACAAAGGATCAAATGCAGTGCAAAATATTTCAAAAAGCAAACATGAATATGCACACTGTGTTCATTGATTTTTCACCAGTGTATCTTTCATTATCCTAACCTGTTTAGTCGGTTAAAGGGACACTATAGTCACCAGAACCACTACAGCTTATTGTAGTAGAATCATTTCTTCAGGCTTTATGCTGGAAACACTGCATTTTCAGAGAAAATACATTGTTTACATTACAGCCTAGTGATAATTCCACTGGCCACTTCTCAGATAATAGAGGTGATTCCTGGGGCAGTCCTGCACAGTGTGACTGAGCTTTATGGTAATGCAGTATATAAACATCTATGAAGTTCATGAAAAATTGCAAATCTCCCACTCTCCCTAATAGATTACCAGTGAAAATATGTGTGCATAAAGCACGTGTGACTGCATATGTAATATGTAGCCAGCCCCAGATCTGGTAACACCAAGACAAAGTAAGAGTGCGGTATTCCTTCTCTTTTTCTGATACATTGCATATGTAATATGTGAATGTTGGCCTGTGGGTAATGTGTATACGTGAAAGTGAGTAGGTGATTGTAAGTGACTGGGTAGGTCAAAGGTTGGGGGTATTTGTTATCTGACTAAGTGAAATAAGCATATGTGACTAATTGGGAGTGAATTGATGGGGTTAAGAGATCAGGTGTGTGACTGAATAAGTAGATATGCCTCGGTTGTAGTATATGAGTGGGTCATTATGACAATTTTTTTGTTGTAGATTCACATATACATATTTGTTAATTTTAAGAGATAAATAAGCATAATATTAAACATCCTTGGAAGTGATAATATTAACAGTTTTCACACACGACTAAATAATATCAAATAGATCAAATTAACTAGTTGTGACAAAAATCTACTCTAAAGTCTACGAGGAGGGGAAAAAAATCAACCCTCTTAGAGAACTTCACAAACACAATTTATATATCTTGCACAAACATAAAAAACATATTCACACTTGCAACAGTCTTGGTAGATCTCAATAAATGTATCTTCTGTCAGCGCACATGAACAATTTCCTTGGAAGCAACATTTTCCTGCAACACAATTGACTGTATATTTATAAGCAGCCTTGATTACAAGGCTTGCCAACTAATGTAAAATGGTGCCTCTACGATATTTAGAACTAGGTAAACCATTTGGGTCACTGTTACCAACAGTATTCAATCAGCTTTGCCTGTATCAAGAATTGATAAAATGTTTCCCACTGAGCTGAATGATACAAATATATATATATATATATATATATATATATATATATATATATATAGCAGGAATCCTTATCGAAAAAAAACCAAAAAACAACCAAATAAACCCCCTCAATGCCTCTTTCGAGGTTAACACTTACATTACAGTACTTCTAATATTAGTCATATTGAAAGTGTGGAAAAAACTTTACTTTTATCAAAATTTACATAATTAGAAAAATAATAATTAGTGGAATTTGCTAAGTAATGGACATATTTCACAACTGGACTTTTAAATTAATTTCCCAAGAACAGAAAATTGTTGTTATAGATCTAAATCAAATACACTAGTTTTCATCCAATACTGTGTGGCTGGCAAATAACTACAATAGATTTGATCGATCACTGGATTGGAAATCAAAGTGATATGGACTTCCATGTTCTTTCCCACAGCCTTTTACCCTTTCAAAGTGTCAAATAATGATACTAAAGAGCCAGTGGGATTACAAGAACAACATGACTGGTATTTGTAAGCTCCAGAACAATGAAACAGCATGGGGTAATGGAGAGTATAGAAAGGTAAGGAAAATATGCTACCTCATGAATGTGTTCTATCATATTTTCTGAGATAGAATAACACATTAAGAATACATAGGGGTTTATTCCCTAAATATTGAAATGTAGTGCATTGAAAATTGAGTTTAAAAATGTGAGGCAAAATTAACAAAAATGTGACTGTAGCTGAGTTGAAGATTCAAGGCACTTTAAATGTTTTACAATGGCTTAAACCAGTTATGCACTATTTCTCTCAATAAACATCCAGATTGACTGAGAGTGTCAGCTGATGTTGTGGACGCCTTGCTAAACCTTCCTCATACTGTAGCAAATAGAGAAAGGAAGCTGAGAGGCAGAGTACATTCCCGTCCCCATTTAAAACTTATATTAGTGGAAAGGCACACTTCAATGGCCAAATACAAATGAAAACATATAAATATCTAATTTTGCATTTTTTGCATCCCCTTATTACCAAACCCAGACTTTCTGTGGCTGTCTAATCACAGACTTCCCAATGCACCTCAATGAGAATTTTTTGCCAGGCAGGTGCTCTGAGCAATTGCTGTCTCTTGAGTTTAGATCCACTGAGCAAACCAACAAGGAAGTCACATGACTGTCTAATTGACAGTCATGTGGGTGTAACAAGATTAATTTTTAAAAGTGCCAATTACTACTGAAATATGTGCTTTTTATAAAATGAGAAAAAATATAGAGGACACACTTTTCACACATAAATCACTTCAGCTGAAGTACTTTAAGTTGTCATTCTGGTGGTAGTGTTCCATTAAAGCAGTATTTTCTGTCTAAATCTTGGATTCAATTTTGAAATCAGTACAGTTTATAGTAAAGTAAAAAAAAAATGTCCCATCAATGGACCTTCTATTAGTTATACAAGTCATTCAGTGAAGGTAATAATCCTAGGCATCATATTTTTTGTATGAATCATGGCAGCTCCTGTGATGGAATTACAATGATATGCATCTTAAAAAGTGTGGTCTAATGGTTATTGTTGTGAAAACTTCTCACTTCCAACAATGCACTTAACTGTGTTCAATTTTATTTTGCATTGCCTCATATACAAAATTAATTTATCACATAAAGCCCAAACGTACTTCCCCTTTGCTCTTATTAATTTTTTAGTGGCGGAACACATTTCTCTTCCACAGCTCCAGTCTGTTTCTTGGCATCTTTGCACCTTCTAATCTCCTGAACTTTACCAACACCTTTGTAGGTTAAACTACATGGCTGTATTTTGACTGTTATATAGCTTACAGAACATGGATTCTTTACAGAGTACTAGAGCACCCAGCAGAGACCTAGTTCATGGACAACATAGTATTATTACAGCTAATAATAACATTAAATTGCTATAGGTGTCTTTACAAGGCCCTTTTAAAATAAAAGTGACGGCTCAATGTTTTCTATCCTTTCCACCCACCAACTACATACCCTGGCTATTACATTTGATAACAATGGCCTGTCTTTACTTTTTTTTATATTTTATATTCCTATCTCTTTATACTTACAGTTTCCCTGTCTATTGTTTGAACAAAAATACACTTACACATTAATTGCAATGGACATTTTATTACAAAACAGACTAAAGGAATTGGATAGTAACAAATAAAATGCCCAATGACCATTCTATAGTTCTATCTATTTCTTTCCTTATCTGCTTCAGATGGACTATAAATGGCAGTATGTTCTCCACGAACACTCACCACCGTTAACTGCTTCTTTCCCCTTCTTCTACAGTACTTGTTTTTCTCATTAAGCTAGGGCTCCACTTTCTCATTCTCCATTTCTTCAGATGAAAAAAAACGTCAGTCTGCCGTCCTCAGACACATACCAGAGTATACTACTGTTAAAGAGTTGCCTTAATAATAATTGTCAGCTTAGACTTTTTTTTCATCAGCCAATTTTACTCATGTGTTGATTAACATAATCTATCTACACATCTTGTTTTATTTAACAGAATCCAGACTTATGGTCCTGTTTCTATGTTACTATTTTATTGACTCAAGTTAACGAACACAAGCAAATGACATGTACGGGCCTTAATCAGTGTCATTAGTTGTTCCTATGAATTAGCAAGAAAAGCAGAAGTGTTTCATTTAGAGTTCAATGATTCACAACTGCCCAGGAATCATCAGATTAAAACATTGCAATTAATCCTGCAAACTGAATTACTAATGATAATAAACTCTTTAAAACAGATAACCACTCAGATGGATCATTCTTATTTTACTCCATGACTTTTTATTTGTAAATGTAAATACTTGTTAATATTTATTTTCTCTTAATGCTGTATTTTCACTGAATTGTGTGATGGAAGAAAATTCTTAAAGTGTCCGTACAACAAAAGTATATATATATATATATATATATATATATATATATATATAGAGAGAGAGAGAGAGAGAGAGAGAGGGGGGGCTGAAAGAATCTAATATAATTGCAAAGAAAAAAACATGGCTCACATCAACTATTGCCCTGCCAAATGTATGCCAGATTTTTTTTTTTTTTAAAAAGGCAAAATCAAGCACTGTATTTATTTAATAAGTTTATAATTGATAAAATAATTACTGAAGAATAAATGTGTTTATTTATGTACATTCATAAAGGGCAATATGCCAGCATTTTGCTGAGTATATATGTGTGCCTTTTAGATATAAAGACCTCTATCCCTCCCATGTTCACAGTGTAGACAAAGGAGAAGCTATGTGTAACGAGCTCCTTGTACTCCGACTGAGTACCCTCCGTTGATGGATGCTCCTAGCGCTTCCTGAGGACTCCCAAGCACTGCAGCAGACACCACAACCACCGCACACTCCGCAACCGCCGTATCTTGACTGGAGTCTCGCCGTCTTCCTTCCACCCTGGATCAGCTTCTGTCCTCCAGGACTGTGTGGTGAAGACCCCTCCTCCAAGGAGATCGTGTCAGGAACAAGCTCTTAAAAGAGCTAAGTGACTCAAGCTCAGGGGAGCATGCAGAGCATAGCAATCCCCAGTGTGATTATAACAGCTCCCTCCAATAACGAGACAAGACTACGTTTAGAGGGATCAAGAAGAACTGTCAAAACCTTTATTTCCCTTGGGGCCAGCCAATAGGGTCACCACAATAACATTGTTGTGAAACCTCAATAAAATCACAAACAGTCAAACCATATCAAGCAACACACAGTGACTTATCACAACACAATGGCACATTTTTAAAGGGGTGGGGGGAGACAATATTTAACAGTAAATATCTCACCTGCCTGCAGAATTAGCAATATGCAAATCTACCCGAATATGCAAATGAACCAGTCTTGCAATTCAGGTAGTGCATATTGCTGTTGCTACCAACAGAGGGCACTAGACCAGCTCCATAGCCAAACCCACCTAGCTGGTAGCAAACCTCAGCAATACAAGAGAGCAGGCAATACATTACACAGTACACACACACACACTATAAACAATTACATTACACACACCCTGCACCTATAATGGGTACAGGGTGACTAAAACATAAGATAAATAAAGCAGCCTACATAAATAGTCTGTCTGAAGGTATACTAGGGGCTTTAAAGCCAGATACATGAAAGCGTCATAGTCACAGGGGAGGAGGCTGGCAAGTAGGCCTCTCCAGGACCAAGTGGCGAAGGGCACTTCGTCACACTATGCTTCCCTGATAACCTCCTTCTATCCTGTCAGAGCATCTTTGGTGAGAAGCCACAAATGCCCTCTATCCATCGATGCAAGATAATAAATAGTGTACTTAACAGACTTAATGAAGAAAATAAAGTTTACTGGCACACAATCCTACAAATATGATGTTTTAGCCATTATTTTCATGGATAAGGTTTAATGGTCAACTAAATCATATTATTTGTTTTGGGTTCGTCCAATAAAAAGTTATATTCCCAACAATATAGAATTTTGAGTAAAAAGTAAAATATTAGCGCATTGATTTTAATGCATATACCATATCCCTTTTGTTGGGCTACGTAAAACATTGCCATTTCAGAAAAAGGCAATGATTAAATTTTTAAACCACACATCCACCAAGTGTATGAGAACAACTATTAAAGGTAGATCCTAATTGAAGACCTTCATCTTCTGGAGGTCTTCACATTTGAGGAAACCTGTTACTAACATAGTAGGCAAGGCAAAGAAAGCATTTTCTAGAACAATAAAAAAAAATAGTCCCGACATATGGATGCACTTTAGAATTTCCTTACTAATAGGTAATCTTTATAGGAGTAAAACTACATGTAAAGTGATTTAAAGTAACAATTCAGTGTAGGTACAATTACACGTCAATCACACCTGAATTGTTACTCTGACTCACATTCAACATAGTTTTTACAGTCTAATAGTGTGTTGTGGTTGTCTTTTATAAACTACTCCAATAAAGATGATATTTATCTTAAGGCAATGCTAAGAAGTTTCCATTTGTGGGTGTTGCTTTTTCATTATTGCTCTCTAAAAAAAGCACTGGATTGGACCAAGAGCATCATTTGTGAGGATCCCAGAAGAGGATGAGTGGTTGCTGGCAATGGTGAGTAAAACAACTTTTCTATTGTTTATTTTACAAGGGAGGAACAATAATCTAAACCAACCAAAGGGAAAAAAATTCAAAACATTATGTTGATTATTTTTAAAGAAGTTTGTCAAATAATTGCTCTACAACCACAAACTCCATTATTATTCTAGTTTTTCTCTCGTTAACCCTTTGCTATCTTTTGATCTGTATTTTAACCTGTTTAATTTCTCCTCACCTACATGCTCTGAATCATGCATGAACCAACCTACACTACTCAATCCTGACAAATGTTAAATTAAGTTACCATGAAGACAAATACTCTATTGCAAATAATTTGAATTGTTTACTTAAACTTTATATAACATTTTATTATTGCTTTAATTCAAGGCAAAATTACCCCAGATAAGTCAAATATCCCCAATTCTCTTTGGCAGCTCATTAATGATGTACAGTTCATATAAATAATGACATGACAAATGCATATAGTTTTTTCATGGTAACGTGATACTAGAAGTAAAGGTATATGAAGAGGAAGGTTTTTTCGATTACTATATATACCTTTAGTGTTGCCATTGAAAGAAAAAAGCTAGTGATAGAGAGTGTAACAGGACTACAATTTCTGCCTGGACTCCTTTAACCATACATAACCTGGATATACAAAAGAACCGACTTGCCTGTTTTATGCAAATCACTATTGCCCAAACAAGGAATCCAAACTACCGAACACCGGACCACCCTGAAGTGAAGTTAAGTGATATTTTACCTCTCAGGCCGGCACAGCCGTTCACATGGTTCAGCACAAATCCTTTGTGTAAAGTATAGGTGGCCACCATTTCGGGACTTTGCACATGTTCGCGGCCATCTTACGCACGAACAGCGGTGTTTTGCCATCAATCGTGTGGAACTAAAAACGGATACGCAAACAGGCAAACACCGCTGAGACCTCCGTGACAATGTAGATTCGTGCTGAAACTACCGAACAGCCGGCCGTTCGGTAGAAAGATTAAACCATGAATGGGGATTCCAGCGAACGCCAAGATAGCTGTGGATGGCAAGATTTTCGTGTGTTTTCAATGCACGAACGGGGACCGACCGCAAGGCCAAAACTTGTGGAACTATTTTCGGCTAGAAAGTCTGTGCGGTCGGTCAAAACTTCAAAGACCCATAACTCCCGAATGCTTTAACCGAATGGGCTGGATTTTTGATATGTTGTTCCCCTGAACAAGAGCTATCTGGGGATACTAGATTTAAGGGTGTACCCCCTGGTTTTGGGGTACATCCAGAACTTGGGTAAAATTGTATGTGTTATAATTATGTTAAATGTTTATCTGAGGGGAGGAGACGTGGGGGTTGTACCATGTTTGTGATTGGGTATTGTGTTAATTATGAAGGTGTAGCCCTTTCCAGGGCAGCATTGCATAAAAGGAGACCCCTGTCAATAAACATCAGTTCTGCTTGACCCTTCAAAACATAGCCTTGTCTCGTTCTTGGAAGGGGATTTATTGTATAGTTACTCTGCTCCATTTTACAGCTATGCCTGACTCTACCCTTGGATCTCGTGGATGGGAATAAGAACTCCATTACTACACAGCAGCTAGCCAGGAAAAGGATGTCTCCAATGGCAGATACCCCTTACTACCTGGGTAGCCGTTACAGAGAGCTATTGCAAGAGTTGCCCTGCTGTATTTGGAAGCCCAAATGTCAACTGTCACAAAGACATCATAGAGGTATGTATTCAGTTTAAAAAAAATTAGCCACTCAAGCAACACATTTTCACACAAAAACACCATGCAAACACACCAAAGACTTACATGTGGCACATGTACACAATATCAAGGCAATGCACTGCAAACATAGAAGCATCAGTAGAGAGCTCTGCAGAGTTGTTAATGATTAGTGTGATACAATGACCTATATAGATTGATGCAGGATGACAGAATGTTTAACACCCAGATTATTGAGCAAAATGAAAGTTCATGCAAATTGAATATTGCATTACTTTCTTCTGCTCTATATGTCAACATTCCATATTGGATTCCATAATTCATAAATAATTTCTCTATCAAGAGTTCCATTTACTCCTTTTGAAAGAATGTGATCTTTTCCATGCAAAAATTATCTTCTTGCTCCAACGTGACATTTGTTTAGATTATTTTATCTGTGCATGTCGTTTTCTAGATTTTCAGATTTATGAAAACTACAAAAAAAGAATGAAATTTAGTGAGATAAACATTTCTAAATTCTTCTTAAAATCACAGATTCCAGAACTAGTGAAACTGTGCCAATTGGCACCAATTTGAAAGAGAAAATTGTATTCTGTTAGTAAAAGTTGTGAATTAGTATACATTTTTGATGATTTATTCTCTATAAACCTAATTGGTTCTTTCATCTGTCAATGATAACCTTGCTATTATTTATCTTATTCAAAGTCTTATCAACAATATGTGCTTGTAGACTACAAACCACTTAACTTGCTGGCAAACAAATTGCAAATAAAAATCTGTTCTAGGCCACTTACTAAATTGACTGCAATGTCTTCCTGCCAAGAGACTGTTAAGATTGTTGTATATTAAAAAGATATTCATTGTACTGCATTTAACTAACAGTAAAAGTAATTATAAAATCAATATATTTGAAATAAATATGCTCTTCTTCATAATTACAAAATGATTTAAAAACCAACATAGTTGAACTCTTAGATAAGTTAGATTCACTATAAAAATCTATTCTCAAACTACAGTAATAGAAACGATGTTAATTAGAAACATTTATAAGTGGATGTAATCCAGAATATGTCATTAGTGAAATTCCAGTTTTCTGACTTATACAGGTGCAGGAAGAGAACAATAGATAAAAAAAAGATATAAATTAAAAAAATAATACTGTATTGTGCCTGGACCTGATGTACATAATTTGTGCACTGAACAGATACCTAAGTTCCCAGAGTTTGTACGCACAGAGGCCACAGGAGGAACTGGTCTATCCTTACTGGAGCAACCCTGTTACATTTTTTCTTTTTGCTTTATTTTTCTTTTTTGTTATACTCCCTGGATCAAATGATTATACTCCCTCACTAGCTTTTGTTACTTGAGCCAGATCTCAACACCAGAGCACAAGGCATTTTGTATTCATCTGCCCATGTTGTCTCTCTTTTCTCTTCTGTGAGATTGATTTTACTGATAGATAGTGGATGAATTGGATTGGTGACTGCAACAGAACCTTGCTTTAAGCTCCACCCATTTCCAGGTTTGCCAACCTGATTTCTGTACAAGGAAAAACTAGTTAGTCCCTACTTTTCCATGTTTACTTTATGAAAACTAGAGTGCTTAGGAAAGAAAGAAAAAAAGAGATTCAGAAACTGCACTGCCCTTTCTCTCTCCTGCATGGCTCTCTGAATGTGCGCAGGGAAGAAATGAAGTGTAATCAATTCTTCCCAGTACAAGGGTCATACTGACCACTGAAAGGTTCTGGCAACATGCTTGAGAAATTGCAAGGCACTTTCCAGGTTTAAAGATGGCTGCCGCAATGCATGGCAGCCATCATTAAAAGGGTTCCAAACCAGGTGGCATGACAGGGACTTTGTGGGCCCCGTAACTGGCCTGGGCACTTGGGCAATGTGAATGGTCAGTCCCCCTGTGGGACTAAGTATTTTTCTCGAGTACAGTAAACAAAATATTCTTGTATTTGTATGGACAGTAATTCATTGATAAAACAGTGACTAAAATATTAAATGAAAGTGCATGGAGTATAATGTTGGAAATGAAATGTAGTTCTAAGAGTGCTCCAACTGTTTCAGTTTAGGTAGAATTGGCTACAACAATAACAAATCCCAGCAAGGACTGGTCTTTTCAGCAGATAAATAGAGCTAGTTATTGTGCTCACATTTTATATATTTCAACTAAAGTTTTTATATGATCAAAATAAAGCTTCTAATTTTAATAAGATCTGGTTTAAATTTCTGAATTAGTCGTGTTTTATAATTTTGAAATGTGAGTGCAATTGGATTCTTAAATAGCAAAAAACCCATTATATTCACACATTTAAAGTCTATTTGAATCTACAGCTTATTTTAATTGTTTCATGTGAGTATTCTAACAATATGAATTTGACTCCATGCCAAAAATACATACAGCAACTTTATTCCCAAAAACTTGATTTATTTAGAATGTAACATATGCATTTAACTTTGTTTTTATTTTTTGATCTAGAGATATTGAGTTGCATTTTATATTTGTGTCAAGGGTTATTGAGTGTGATAGATCACATGTAAAGCAACAAATGCTAATGTTTCTAACCTGGACCTTCGATAGACAATGAAGAAATCACAAGTATGTACAGTTGTGTTCAAAGGTTTGCAAAAATTGTGAAAAAAAAATCTGCAGAAATTGTGGGGACAAATACTGCAGAAATTGTGAAAAAAAATTCTGCAGAAATTGTGAATTTGTAAAATATTGGCATTGATTTTGAAAATATCACTGATTATGCAAAAAAAAATTATTTTATTGAAGGATAGTGATCATACAAAGTCATTTATTATCAAATAGTTGTTTGGCTCCTTTTTAAATTATAATGATAACAGAAATCACTCAAATGGCCATGATCAAAAGTTTATGTACCCTTGAATGTTTGGCATTGTTACAGTCACACAAGATGACACACACAGGTAAAATTGACAGTTAAAGGATAATTTCCCACCACATCTGTGGCTATTTTAAATTGCATTTAGTGTCTGTGTATAAACAGTCAATGAGTCTGTTAGCTCTCACATGGATGCACTGGGCAGGCTAGATACTGAGTCATGGGGAGCAGAAAAGAACTCTTAAAAGACCTGCATAACAAAGTAATGGAACTTTATAAAGATGAAAAAGGATATAAAAAGATATCCAAAACCTTGAAAATTCCAGTCAGTACTGTTCAATCACTTATTAAGAAGTGGAAAATTGGGGGATCTCTTGATACGATGCCAAGGTCAGGTAGACCCAGAAAGATTTTAGCCAACACTGCCAGAAGAATTGTACGGGATACAATGAAAATCCCACAGGTAACCTACAGGCTGCACTGGAAAAAGATGGTGTGGTTGTTTCAATTGACATAATATGACGATACTTGAACAAAAATTAGCTGCATGGTTCAGTTGCCTGAAAGAAGCCTTTACAGCAGGAGGGTACTTAATCCAACTGAAGGAGGCTATACTCACCATTCATCTGTTTGCAATGCCTACTCAAGAATAGATAGGTTTCTATTATATTCTGTTACATTCCCTTTAGTGAAGTCAGTCAGCATTGAACTGATGTCCTGGTCAGACCATGCACTGGAAGAGTCCTATAATTCGACAAGAAAGGGCACTTCAAGATTGAACAATTATTTACTGACAGATCCCTCTATAGTTAGAGAACTAAATAGGGATCTTAACCTTTATTTTACTTCTAATAAAACACCAGGAATGTGCAATGATACAATATGGTTGACACATAAAGTGCTTGTATGTGGACTGTTTATAAAACATATGAGCTGTGCAAAAACAAAGACTACTTAAATACACTTCCTTTGTATAGGAAATGAAGGACATTTCAATAACATCAGGCCATCTCAGGAAATTCATGCAGGACTGTTTCCCCTTCAAGCATAATTGAGGGAACTAGAAGTGGCCAACATTTTACAGAAATGGAAACACAACATTTCTGTTTCAAGCAATAGGGTAGGAGGAGTATTGGCTGCACAGTTGTAAATCAGCAGTACCCAAAATCTTAAGGCTCTAGATACAAAAAAAAAAAAAAAATATTAAATCCACAAAAAATAGTGTAGGAATTTGCAGCCTACTATAGTAAACTATATAATTTACAAGATAACACAGATGAACCAGCTCTTTCACTAGAAGCTATTAATGAGTTCCTCCACACACAGGAGATAGATATACATGAACTAACAAAACTATTTAGCACATCTGAAATTACTAAAGGGATATAATCAGTCTACACTTGACAAAGCGAGACTATGCTCTAATAATACACACAAACTAGTGAACATTCTTTCCCATATGGAAAAACATAAAATCGAGGGGCTTTTTTCTGGTGGTAGACACGGGAAAGGTCTTTAACAGGCTAAATTGCATGTTCTTTGCTCAGGTACTGAAGAAGTTTGGCTGCCCCACATCACTGATAGACAGGATCATGGCATTATACAATTCACCTACAGCTTGTGTCACACGAGTTAAAGACCAAGACTCTGTCAGTGTGTTACAGGGCTTTTACAAGTTGTACTCACATGGAGAGATCCTCTTTATGGATAGATGGGAATGAGAATGTGAACAACACTTTACCAACCAAGCACGGATAAAGGCTACTAAACCACTTAAGGGACTGACAAAAATCTTCTCATTAAATGAGGCTCACAAAAATTGCTGTATTGTTGGTATCTTACCCCAAGCTACCTTCATAGAATCAACAGCTCCATCTCTCCTTTATGATAAAGATGCAGAGATTTGGAAGGGAACATGTTACACATTTGGTGGCCTTTTAGAAATATTCAACTATTGGAGAGAAGTAGAAAAGATAACTGTCATGACTACTATATGACCCAACACGCAAGACTATGATAACACAAACAATCTATACCGGACCTAAGAATGTCCAAACTTAACGTAAAAGAAAATGGTCAAAATAACAAGCCAAGGTCGGGGATACAGAATGAGACAATACGAATATACTAGCCAAAAGGTCATGATACCAGAAGTAGAGAAAGCCAAAACATAAGCCAAAGCCAAAAACCAGGAAATATTACCAAGAACGCACTCTCTGACAACCAACAAGTGGAAATCACGTCAGGACACTGAGAACTGGCATTACAGGGTCACAGTGGCTTTTGACCCCAAAGCATGCATGTACGTCAAGATCATGACATCACACACATGCCAGCCCCATCTTTAATGTGGGCAATGTGCCCTTTATCAGTAAGAATGGGACTTCAGTGGCTGGCGGCCCTTGGAACGTTGCACCAGCCGGGACCTGTCTTCAGGGAGGATCGGGCGGCACTCCACTGTGATTCAGGTGATTCTAACTTTCCCTTTTCCGCTCGACCGTCCTGCTCATGTGCGGCCGTGCTGATCAGGGACTTACTTTTATCTGAAGTACCGGCGTGACCGCACTGATCAAGCGCGGTTGCGCTGATACGAACCCCCTGCTCCGTGACAATAAAAAGAAGCTAGGTTTAGGTTGACTCACAAACATGACAATATGTTACCATCTAATAATGTGCCTAGCCACTCTTAACAAGATATCCAAGTCAAGTCATAACGCCTGCCAGACAGTTAATAGCTTTTCTATGGAAAAAGACCAGACACCTGTCAGGGTCAGCCTTGATAGACAAAAATAGCTTAAATCTGCAATAATCATTTATTATATATTTATTAAATATTTTACCAGGAAGGATACATTGAGATTTATCTTGTTTTCAAGAATGTCCTGAACAACATCAATAGAGGAAGGAGTATTTGAGAAGATTTTGAGGGGTTGGGCTGTCTGGAAGGGTAAAACTCATAAAGATAAGGGAGGAAAATGTGAAGGTAGAGCTGTGGCAACTAGGAAGCCTGACATATATACTTGGACGGAGAGTGGTTATGTTCACTTTGTTGTTTATTTTACTGTTCACTTTGCATTCCTTTCTTTATATTTATTATCTTGGCATCCAAGGCATTTCCTATTTGGACTAGCTCAGACACAGCTAGCGGATAAAAAAAGAAATAAGGCCAGTTTACACATACACAACGCTAAAATTTTTGCCTTATGGCCCACAACATATTAAGCCTAAATAAAACAGACCACAGTGTGCAATGTTACAAAAATGCATATTTTTCATGGTAGTAAGGTATGGAGACATCTTAGATTCCAACTAAATTGTTGATATTGGGATCATGGCATGTCATATTGAGAGAAAAATTGCCTTTTTGTACTTTGTTTGCAATTTCTATATCAAGATATATTGTAATATAACCTTCTAATGTGTACACTTTTGTTGACTGTATGAGAAAGGAATTATGCTCTTTTGGACTATGTTCATTTGTAGTTCCATGCGATGCCCTGCAAATTTTATGTTTATTCTTTTCTTCTGTATACACATGATAAATTCAATAAACAATGAATTGAAAAAAAATGCCAAAAATATATGATGTGTGTGTAAATATACATATACTACCTGTAAGACGTAGCTTGATCAGTTGATTTCATGCCCTCAAGGAAACACATTCACAAACCTGACAATGATGGAAATGTAATGTGTATTCATTTCTTGACACTAAGCTTTCTCTAGCTGACAGGTCAAGTTTCATGTCATGTAGTTTGTCCTTTGAAAAAAAAATTCAGTAAACTTGGCAAGTAGTCAAGTCTACAAGCAGTGACACAAATTGATCCTGGCAAAAGAAAAAATAAAGAAAATGAAAAAATATCTAGCAGAACAGTGAGCTTCTAGAGCTGCGAGCTACAGACAAGACAATAGTTACTTAAAAATAACTTGCGGTCCATATTGGGACGATTGCAACACATCCATCACATTAGTTAAATATTTGTTTTAAATGTATATTATTTAAAAGATCACTATAGGGTCAGGAACACAAACATGTATTCCTGACCCTATAGTGTTAACACCACCATCTAGCCCCCCTAGGCCCCTCATGCCTCCATATCCAAATCTTACTATATTCAAGCCTGAAGCTGTAAATCTGCATTCCCCATAGGATTGGCTGAGACTGACAAAGATGCAGATCAGGGGCAGAGTCAGCATGATTCAAATACAGCCCTGGCCAATCAGCATCTCCTCATAGAGATGAATTGAATCAATGAATCTCTATGAGGAAAGTTCAGTGTCTGCATGCAGAGGGAGGAGATACTGAATCACAGAATGCTGTTGCCCTGTGCTCTGCTGACAGCAGATCTGAGTGGATGGAGGCCTATTATGCCTCCATCAACTCCGAAGTCCCTCTGGTTTACTCTGAGTGACTGCAACTGGATGTGTTCCCAGCTTTCAATGTAAACACCGTATTTTCTCAGAAAATACAGTGTTTACATCAGAAAGGCTGCAGGGAGCTATCGTTCTCACCTGAACAACCTCATTAAGCTGAAGTTGTTCAGGTGACTATAGTGTCCCTTTAACATAACTTATTAGCTATGTATTGCATACATGAAGAGGTTTTTGTTACCAGCCTCTTTATTGTGATCAGTTATTTGTCTGTTTGGGGATTAAAGTATTCATTAATTCAATAAGAAAACCAATGCAACATGGAGCAACTAGTGAGTCAAGCTACTGTGAAGATAGACTGAGCAAGAATATTTTGTACTAGAATGAGACAATGCTACAGACACAAAGAAAACTTACTTTAAGGTATGATTTGCTACAACACATTTATATCATATTCCAATAGGCCTCATTCTACACCTCTCACCTCTCATTTTCTATTTAAAACCGCTTTACCCTCTTATAACCTTTTTTTCTTATCTCTAAACCAGTCTTCTTTGCCCATCTCTCTTTAACAATTCCTTTTCACTCTTTATCTGGTGTCTTTGCTGCATATTTCACTTTTCTTCCATAGCTGCATCTTCTCATTCTCTGGCGTTTATCTTTTAATCTGCTCACTTCCTCTTACTTTATATTATTCCTTTCCTCCTCCAAAGAAGTTCCTTAATTTCTCTTCCCTTTATCTAACAAACTCCACTAGTTTCACTGATTTCCCTTTGGTTTCTCAATTCCAATAGCCACTCTCTTTTCTGTAATAAAATCATTATTATTTCTTTTTTTTGTCTCCCCATGTTACCCTATTTCTGTTCTCCTCCAAAACCTTAAAACAATGGTCTAACTCTCTTCCCATTTACTTTCTCGTCCACTTAATCTAATTTCCTAGTTTTCATGCATTTCTGAAAACAGGGACAGATCCAAACTCAATACGTGCACTGATGCATATTGTGACATATTACAAAAGGTGTACAAATATCCACACAAATACAGATGCACAAATAAACATGCATACAGTGACACATACCTACACACATTTAGGTATGCAGCTTCCGCTATGACCATGACACTTGATAACCAGACAAATTAATTAAATCCCCCCTTTCCACTGTATGTGCAGCAGGCTTAGCAAGTAGCGACCCTGATCAGAAATTTGTGGAGAGAGTGGAAGTAACCACTCAGTTAGTCTCTGCTGCCAGACATACATCAATTCCCCTGGCATGTGACTAGTAGCATTTGCCTGGAGAGTTAATTCAACTGCCTTCAGTTACTCTAAATATAAAGAGACTGTTTATCATTTTCTCAGATGGAAATATATGCTTTGAAAGTTGCAACTACCGGGGACAATAAATGAATGAGTAGATCAGATTTTTATACTACATCACAATATATATTCATCATTGACAGTAATGGAGAATTGGTCTATAACAGGTATGAATTATCTCTGTAATTTTATCTGAAGAAAAGGAGTAATATCCAAACAGTCCTCCCCCCAAAAAAACAGGTTATTAAATTTTCGCCATGAATGTATTATCTAAACTGTTTACCCTCTGTAGTTAAGCAAAACAGTAACAAGAAAACATACTGGTAGGGAACTTTACAACATACTCTCCTCTTGTTAGAAAATTGGCTCTAACAATAACACATGCAGTGGCGTCATAATGTATATCATGGTATGTGTATTTTGGATGAAGTGCGGTATATCTAAAATGTGAGTGTGAGTGCAAGAGGGCACCACTGTGATAAAGCCCATAGCAAACAGGAAGATCATGTTAGTACCAAGGGCACAGTGATAATGCCCATGTTTATGAAATGTGGCAGTCTACATTGTTAAAAGAGAGTGTAAACTGGCATGGGGATGTAGGGTCTTGTTACTATAGAGTTGGTTATTTGGCAGTGGCAAGTGGGGACATATTTCCAGAATTAAAGGTGAATTGTCTAGTGTTACAAAAAAATAATAATCTTGCACTAGTTCCCTTGTGTATTACTTCCGCTACTGATCAGAAGCAAGTTGTTATGGTAAAGTGCCTCAGAACCACTGGGCATTATAACTAGCAATCCTTGTATAAGTACCACTGGCATAGAGATGATGCTCACATTTATGAGCAGTGTATATAAGTCCTGCTGAGCTTAATAGTAATAAGAAGTTCCCACAGTAAGGGACAGTTTATATGAGTGTGAGTCTCACTTACCAGCTCCCTTCCTGGCATATCATTAAGGGTAGAGGGTGACAATTAATAGTGAATATAGCAGCTTCTACCAAGGAAAGTAACTCTAACATATCATGGGCAGACTGGGACATACAGGTCCACTGAGATTAGGATTCCTACATTGCATAGACTGGAGTCAAATATTGTCATATGGTTGTTATGGCTTGATCTCTTTGAAATAAGATTTAAAGTGTAGGATAGAAAATGAGATTTGAAAAAAAAAGCAGAAATATGTACCATGATGGGGTATGATGTGTAGTGGTTGCGGTGCTTGGAGTGTTCCTTTATAGAGGAATGTCTGTCTGCTGAAGGCCATACGTACCTGTAATTTAGTGTCGCATAGTATTCCAATTATTTAAGTCTGTTTGTGACAAGAATTACATAGATACCAGTAACCCAGTACAAATAGTGTTATAAACAAATGTCAAAGTGGACTTAACTCCAGGTTTCTATAGTTAATAATAAAAAAATAATCTTTAGAACAAACATTAAACACAGGTGATTTTAAAACATGTCACATATCTTATAAACAAGGGCAAAAGTAGACTTAGAATCAAGGTTCTAGATAGGTGCTGGAATGCAGACTTCATTTAGCGAGTCCTCTTTTATAGAACATCAGCACAATGCGTTAAATAATATATATATATTCACCAATAACTGCCTAAATATAACCTTGTTTTATAAGTAAGCCCTATATTAAGTAACAGACATTGTTGGCATAAAATTAAACCCTCACATATATATTACTAGTAAGTAATCTATTTTACTGATACACTTAAAAATACATACCACTAAAGTCAACCAAGCCACTTCATCTCAATCAAGTGGCATAGGTGCAGTGGCTCTGCTTTTTAACAGTTCAAGGTAAAACATTGTGGTGCAGCAGAAATTGCAATGTTTACCTAGAAGGGTTAAACACATCTCCAGTGTCTTTTACACTAACAGCCACTGGAGATGCTTCTGCATCACTGACCGAAATGCTTCCCTATGGAGAAGCTTGAATGCAAGTGTGGCACTCCCCTCACATGTACATTAGTTTTGCAATACTCCTCTATGAGGAGCATCGTATTAGACCACACTGGAGAAGACTGTGACATTGCAGGAGGAAGAGAGGTTAGCAGCACAGAAGGAACCTGGCTATGAAACAAGTTAAGTAAATAAAAAGCCACATTTTATTAATTTTATGTAACAGGGTGGGAACCTATTACACTATGGACAGGGACGCTAAAGCATTAGTAATGCAGGTTTTTATTACTAACAATTTAGTCTTCCTTCCCTTTTTTAAACTAAAAAAATATTTATGCAATAGTGATCTCCTTCAAAACAGAGTTTTGGTCAGACGACCTGTTCCTAAAAGCGTTATACCCAGGGAAGCACTTGTAAAATTACTGCATGTATTGGGTCTCCATAAGGAAAGAGGCATTGGCTAATGTTGCAATGGGGATTGGCCAGGAATAGCCTTTAGTCATATATAATAATATTTACTAGAATTGGTTGTTAAAATGTTCACAGTCTGTTTCATTCTGTTGCTCACACTAACATCCTGTACATCAATCAACTTGTATAAATGTATATGTTGGTTTATATAGATTTAATTGAAGCATAATTGGTATTGAGAGGCATACATTTGTATTTGTGTCTTAAACAGAAGACACAAATACAACTCTCTTCTACCAGCTCAGGGTATGTATATATTCTGTGCATGGTCCTCAGCTCTCCAAACAAATGGGAAAATCATTTGCCAATGTGATTTTATATTCAGCGGCTTGCAGTGAGTTTATATGTGTTATATAGTTTTATTGATGTTTTAATCAAGATTTATTGCAGAATATTTACTGTAGGTCTTATCATATTGAATGGTGCAATGTGTCCAATGATAAACGTCACCTGACAAAGTTAAATCATCCACAGCAACTCATAAACATTGCTGTAGATTGTGAAGCCTGTCTATTAATATTCTGTCCATCTCTTGGAAAACGGAGTAAATAGAATTTTCAGGAAATATCACCCAAATCATATTTGCTACAGATTGTCTTGTGGATCACAAGAAATAGAAGTAATCTCGTATACCGAGCTATCACAATGTGCGGCAAAGTTAGAAGTTTTTTTTTTAGTCCTACAATGAAATCTCCTAAAGTTAATTTTACACTGATTGCAAAAAATATATATATATTCTGGTTCACGGAGTTTGATCAGTCTAGTCCAATATATTGTTATATCTCTAAAACTTATTCACTGGGGTTCGATAAATGTTCATCTCAAAGAAGGAATTAAAAAATGAGATGTGTTGTGATTAACAAAGATGAAAACCAGTACTGTGAAACATTTAAAAGAAATTCATTACAAGCTTCAGTACACAATTAGTAAAAAGATTGTGAGCAAGTATTTGCATGACCTGCATCTCATGGGAAATATAAGAAAATATGTGAAGCATAGAAAAAAATGCTATGGTTAATTTAAAAATTATCAGAGCTTAAACATATACCTGTTTTTTTAACTCTCTCCCATATATTTTTTAAATAGGTATATTTGCGATCATTGATACCGAAGATAAAAATTCTTGTTGTGTACATTTTGTAAATTCCTTTTCTTATTGTATTTTTAATTATTCCATTTACTTTGATTTCATCAATTTTAAGTTCTTCTGCTCAAATGCTTTATGAATTAAGTAGATCGGTTACCTGTTTAATATGACAATTGGATGTTATATATATAAATTATAAAAAACATAATTAACTTCTTTTTTTTTTTTAAATCAATATAATTACTTTGCCTGACTTTTAGAGTTGTTAATATATATTGCAAGAAAAATTGTGTTGAATAAAATAAACAAATAATTGACTGTTTTCAATTATATATATATATATATATATATATATATATATATATAGTAAGTACAAAAAGGTTCAGGGGTTTTGGCCCATGCAGACTTAATAGGATCATGATTTTCCTCCTTTGTGTGAATATTTATCTATTTATAGTTGTTTTGTTTTTTGGGGGATTGAATGAGTCAAGCATTTCTCTGCTGACCTTTCTCATTGACAAGATTGCTTAGATCAGAAATCCTCACTGTAATTGTTAGTTGAACAAGAACTAAACTCTTTGGCATGTCTGCTTGCTTTGTATACCAAAATAAGTATGTAAGGAAAATAAAATCTCTAAATCAGGTAAAAATAACTACCAGAGTAATGTATTTATGTAGAACAGTCCCATTTGTGGGACAACATGAAAAAACAGCTTAAATTAACGTTATTCCCCTACCGTGCCCTTCCCACACTGAATACATACTACGCGGCTGACATCTTCATTGAACGTGATACAGTAGCTGACACATCACTCATATACCAACTAAATCTGACTGGATCCAAAAAATGAGATAATCATTTTCAACAGTATTTTTCTCTTTTTAAGTGCATAAGTACTGACAGCTTTCTGGTGTTGAGAAATGTTGAAAAAGTATATCAAAAGACTAGTTGGACTCAACTTCCTTACCAGGATTAATTGTTCCCTTCTGGATCAAATCTTAGTTTCAAATGAATAACTGAGGAATGTGAGACCTTTCTTTTTTATATAGTTGTGCATTTTTATTTGGTTGTATTGTGCTTTTCCCCTTACATAGAATTAAACACTGAGAAAACTGAGAACATAACTAGTAGCTTGTTAACTACTTCACTACTAAGTGGTTTGTCAGAAAAATAAAAACATCTCCAGATTTAAAGTATTTTGGGTGTCCTGACAAGTAATGCATAAATATATTTTGGTTTTATGTGATTCAAATTCTCTTTAAAAAATTGTATAGAGAGATATAGGGAAAAAGACCTAACACAAAAAAGCTCTAAAACTGGATAAAAATAGGAATCCACCAAAAACCTATTAAAACAAAATGAATGAGATGTGCTGCACAAAGAATGTAGCAATAGGAATCCAGGAGCTAATAGATATTAAAGGAGATTAATATTGCAGGATACCAGATGTAAAGGATCTATAAAAATTATAGAATATATATATGTAAAAATATATACAAACTATATTTGTATGGCAAGATTACCTTATAACCCAGGAAACCAAACCCTGGGAAAGGGTAATTTATGCCAAATAATATACTTTCACTCACTCCATCTGATGAAAGCTAAAAAAGGTATGGAATATAAACTGTCATCTTACACAATGTTATAATAAAAAGTATCTATAATTGGGCAAAAAAACAGTACACAGAGCTGGCTGCCCTAAGCAATATAAGGAATGTGGCAGATGTCTCTGAGGAAGTAGGGCTATTCCCTACGAAACGCGTCAGACAAGTTCAAGTCTACAGAACGTTCACACAGCGATAAGAGAAACGAGGTACCAGCACAGCAGCCCAGCGATCTGTTTGGAATACTGGTGTTTGAACTGCAAGATTTGATCAGCAGTGCAGCTCCCCCGAAGTGAGGCTCGAGGTGGAACGCACTGTGAAACGCATACCGACCTCACCGGTCACCAGATGTCAGCTACTGTATCAGGATCACAATCCGAATCCATCCGTGCCGGTGCTTAAGGTTTCTGTGCATATTTTACCTTCCAACATCTATTGCTTTGTGTGTGAACTTATTTTTTAATATATTTTTATGTTTTGAATACATTTTTGTTACTTTTAAATCAATTTTGGCAATACATTCCTTATATTGCTTAGGGCAGCCAGCTCTATGTACTGTTTTTTTGCCCAATTATAGGTAATTTATTATAACATTGTGTAAGATGACAGTTTATATTCCATATGTTTTTTAGCTTTCATCAGATAGAGTGAGTGAAAGTATATTATTTTTACATCCTTAAATCTGACTGACCAAAAATAAAAAGCTATGGATATGTTATCAATAAAAAACAGCAACTTTTAAACTATCTTAAATATAGAAATACAATTTCAAAAAAATTGTGGAAAGTTTGAAAATATTTAAAGAAGATCATCTGGTTCTATGTAATCCAAACATAAATGAAACATAGATGGTTATAGGAAACACCTAAAGGAAAAAAAAAACATAGGCTACCAAGATTTCCAATATGGCAGATATAGATATAGGGAAATGCATACAGGTTCAGACACTTCAGCTGTTGACTGCTCAGATTCAGAAACTGCCAAAAGTGATTCAAAATCAAGCATTACCAAAGACCACATCTCAGAGATCAGAATTAATGGAGATAGAAAATACTGGATTTATGGAAAATGACAATGATTGAATATCAGTTTATGAATCTGTTTTTCACCTGGAAGATAGACATCTCTGCCTACTGGGACATGGGTTATCATTTGTATCAACTCCCAGATTCTCTTTAAATGGAGTAAATATTTACACTTATTTTACTGAAAGCTAGCCCTTCATGCATCGTTTCAGAGAGAAGTCAAGAAGGAAGCTGAATCCTTCGGCTTTTTGTTTAGTGATTATGGGAATTTACAAAACTTGGTTTCCTTATTAGAGGAACAGGACACTACCCCATCCATGACAACACTTAGAAGCACATTAACACCTCCTATTTCAGAATTCTCACACATTGGTGTATTCTTAAAATATAGAAAATGTATCCAAAAATCTACTTGAGATTGATGATAAATTGAATAAAGCTGAAAGACAAGCATGATGTTAAGGGTTATAGATGTCTGTCCTTGGACACAACTGAATTATTTTTAAGTACTTTTGCATGTATTGTATGAAGGTGTTGAATGCACCAGAGGTCGCAAAACTGTCAGGAGTTACAACACGCACTGTTTTCCCTATTAACCTCAGTCACCCTCTGATTACCTTCTTCTCCTGGAGGGATGGTTGCTCATCTGCTCCCTGTGCTCCCCCACAGAAGACTAATCAGTCTGCTCATTATAAGAATAAAGAGTCTGCAAGCTTCTCCTTCCATGAGCCCCTCTCCATACAGCAGCTTTATGGGCTAAGTATAAAAATGGAGAGAGACTGCAGATCCTCTCCCTCTGGCTTACTCTGGACAGGAGAATTATCAGGCAGGTCAGTGTAAAATGTAGACAGACTTCTGCCCTCTGACCCTCCTCCCCACCCCGACCATCAGAATGTAGTAGCTCTGAGGAGAAGGGAGATGAACACAGATAGTCAGTCTCTCTGTATTTAGCTGCTCACAACTTTGTGGCTTTTAATGACTCACTGATTATATTCAAGTCAGACATATGTTTTGTGAAAGGGAAGACATGGCCATGGTGGTGGGTTTATTCAACAGCAAGCAAAATATGTTTCTTTTTTAAGTAAATATATAGAGATTTGACAGGTTGAGCATGAATAGAATACAAATGATGAATAAAAAGTCAAAATTTACCAAATGTACTTACATTTTACTAGAGACTAAATTGTTTCTTTGCCTAGCATTGTCTCTATCTACACTCATAGATTAATGAGGTACAGAGAAGAACCATCTTTTTAAGCAGTCTTTTTTGCTCTGTTAACTAATGCTATTTAATTCTAATTAGAAAATAAACAATTACTCAGTTCAAATTAGGAAAATATATGCTTAAAGCAGCATAAAGAAAAAAATAACATAAACATTATATATTTAAGTTGTATGTTTTATTTTAGTATATATCTTATCGCTTTTATCTATATATCGGTGATTGCTTTTAACTGAAGAGTATAGTATAAAATAAGATCACAATATATTAAATTTAGTCTCAGTTCAATGGAGTAAATGTATTTGCTTTTTATTGCACTTGTTATGCAATATTAAATGTCAATATATTTAACAGATTTTATATATAATCTTGCATTGCAATTATAAAACAAGCCGTTAACAGGTTGATGTATTCCAATCTATTTTCTTTAAAAAAGGTACCTGCACACTATTACAAATCCCCATGCACATATCTACAACAGAAGTTTTTAGTACCAATCCGATGTCCATTAAATGTAAGCTCATCTACCGTTGCTAAGGCAAGACACTTTAGTGATTGTCACACTAATAATCATCTTGTGGCTTTTAGCTAAAATTCTAAATCTCTAATGAAATTCAAGAGGATATTGTTATGAACTCCTACATACTTATTAACTGCTACTAGGGCACACGTGGTGTGGTTGGCAGCATTGTAAAAATACTGTCTAATATAACATCAAATAAAAGACACATAAATAATCTCTGTGCTCAAACTCCTACCACTTGTGGGTATGGGTAACCGCAATAGCTGTGGTATTCATCACCCCAAATATATTAACAAAATAAAAAGTCAGCTGTGCGTTATCCCAAATTCTTATGTACTTTTAAATAACAACTTTGTTTAGTACAGATCCATGTAATTTTTTGTTTGATATTATTTTTATTAAAGTACCACTGTGCTTAGTCTTCTTCTATTCAGCCTGTTTTTTTCCATGGGAGGAGGTTCTTTCAATTCATTCAGAAAAGCATCTAAATAGCCTAATTTTGCACCACAAATGTCAAGCATGTTGTGGTTACTCTAACTTATAAATAATACATACAAATGGTACAGGATTGGTGGGAAATGGATTCCTATGGTGGGGCTTAAACTTTAGGGGTGACCCAGATGGTCAGCTAAAAATCTAAGTCAAACAATTTAGTGATCCAGTGTCAAGGACCAAAGTTAGTTCCTTAACAAGAAATCAATACGTAATTCACCAGGATTAGCCTATATAGATCTAGAATACCTAATGATCAGGACACACTGATATAAATAGTTAAAGATCAATATCAATTGTTTGTGTAATATGCCATTGATGGATTGATAAGTGCCATACAACTACATAAATTTAGATCTAACAATTACATTTGCTGTTAATTGAAGAATAAAAGTGGTAAACAATGTAAATGCCAAAAAAATTCAAACACCGTTTTTCACGTTTAAGTGTCAAATGAACAATGCTTTATAATGTGGTAAATGTGAAAAGTGCCTGGTAGTCCTCTAAATAGTTCAAAAGAGCGTGTAAAGAGGCCACTAGTTGTAGGTGCCAGATATGTGCAAAAAAATGTTTTTTGAGATTTCCCAACATTTTCCCTTTGGCACTTACTACGTTTACCACTTTAGTCCTCAATTAAGAGTGTGTAGGACTAAAATCAACAGAATGAAAAAAAAAATCATGCCTAGAAGCTACTGAGTTCACTTTGACTCAAAATCTTGAATTATCTCTGACACTTTATGCCTGCAGTTATTATGCAAATTACTGCCATATCATGTATTTTTGTAACAAATTGATTTACTTATTATAAACATATAGAATTATTGAGGAACTTAAGAATTGACCAAACATTTTTAATCTTCAATCAGTAACATATATAAAATCGCCATATGTAAAAATAAAACAATAAAGGTGAGTATATGCAGGCAGTTAGAATTTTAATTGAACTCGATTATCCTTTAATGTCAGGACAACGTGTAAACAAAACAGTTGTAAATTTGTCTTTGATTTTGTCTGAATACTGTGAAAAATCAATAGGATGTCTTAGATTTATTCAAGTTAGATTTTTTTTTTTAAGTATTGACGGAGTGCTTTAAGGGTGAACTTCCAAGATATTGTTCAGCCAACGCTTTTGAACTTTAAAGCTTTTATAGATATAACTGGATCAACAATGTAAGATCAAATCTGGAAATCACAGCTTGAATCGTCCATCCAAGTGAAGTCATGCAGAAAATGAAATGTATCTGGCAGAACATAACTGCGGTCAGAGTGACATGACAAAGCAATGGAAAAGGGCAAAAAGATGTGCAGAAAAAAGAAAGAGCCAGACAGAGGATGGCTGCATGGTGAGATTGCGAGACAAGAGAGCAAGCATGTATTGTCATCAGAAAGTTCAGCTATTCAATGGAGAATTTGATTGGAGCAAGGAAGTACTACACTATATGCAATGTGAATGTTTGTGTGTGTGTGTGTGTGTGTGTGTGTATGTATGTATGTATATATATAAATACATATAATATAAACATAATATATGCTTACAAATCTGTATGTATGAAATACATACACAAACATACATAATTATATATATACAGAAGAACACACTGATATCTCTTTTATGTAAAAGTGCCATGGGAGCCATAAATTGCTGATAATAATATTTACTAACAGGTCTCTATTTTTAACACTGATGATTAAAAACACTCAGTACTGCCAGATTTAACTGTATCAGCTGTGTTTATACCTATGTATTTAGATTTACATTGCTTGACGTCAGACAGAAGAAAGTTTAATTTAACCCCACTGTGTACAGAATACATGTACGAAACATATCCAATTTGTTCTATAATACATGAGCCAACAGGACTATATAATACAAAAGAGTGACACATTTAAAATATTTGTACCAGACTTTAAACTTAAATATCTACCCAATAATCAAATGGAAATCAAACAAAATGTGCTAATCTATGACATAAAAAAGCAGACATACTCAATGATTTGAATCTAGTGAAAAACAGTAAGGGTGGCTGTAGCAGTTATTTGAAGATACACAATGAAGTTCATCCCCATTTTGCTATGACTCTCTTATAGTAATCTCTAGCTCTGTATTAATTTAAACCCTGTTAAAAACGTACACAAACATTAAAGATACTGGAATTTTAAATACATGAACTAACACTCATATTATGTAAACATATATTTGCGATCTAAAAACCAGTGACCATGTTCTGGAGATATCTACAAAAATGGCACTTGACTTCCCTTAGAGAACTTGGGGTAATTGAGTACCCTAGGACTAATGCTTTTCTGTAAAGTAATCTTTATTTTTTTATGATTGTTAAATTTATATTTTACTATAAATCTCTTTTTTTTTTTTTTTTACAGACTAATAAAACACAGCAACAATTTAGGACCAATGTAGAAAACTTTGTCTCAGTGGCAGGATACCTACGTTTGGACCATGTACATATATCTACTAGTTTTAATCTATCTCCTTTCTATATATACATAGAGCAAACATGTATATTGGTTGCTGTCAAAATTTACTCTCCCAAAATGTACTGTATATATCTATATATCTACAACATATATTTCCATATTATTTTTTATGGAAAGTTAAAAAATTACTCTTATTTTTATGTATTATGTGAATAACTATTTAGTTGCTTTTTGATTGTGTGCATGTTCACTAAATTGCATTTCAAATGGGAGAATATGGGGAAAAAATAAATAGTATTTTTGATATTCAGTATATAAAATAAATACAAGTGATGTTTTCTTCTGGTTCATAAGTCATTATATATATATATGCCAATGTTGTATGATATGTTATATTATTTTAAAACATTAATACAATATATTGGTCATAAAATTAAATAACTAGTTTGAATGTTTTTTTATGCATAATAAAACAAAGGGATCTTAAGAACTTTATGTTTAATATATCAATGCAAAATTATATTATTGTTAAATATTGGAGCCTTGCAGATTGTTCCACTGGAAACAATGACCATTACCCTGCATGGACTTGTTAATTGGTCTGTGAAACAGCCTGAATAAATGTGTTATGTATGTGCATTTGGCTGTTAAGAGTTTCTCTGATTGCCCTAGTTACGTGACATTCCAAACTAGAAAACCTGTCAGGACAGCATACTATAAGCAGAACCACAGCCAGTGAACACCTGCTGTTCTATCCTGAACATCAGAAATGCTTCTCTTGCTTTAGTGAATCAGTTCTTATCCTTTAAATAGGAGATGGACAGTTCAAATGCTCGAAGAATATCTTGTTGCAAACCAAACAGTGTATGAATATAAATAAAATAAATGTATTGTGAAATATTAAAAATATGTTTACGTACAAAAAATGAACTAATTTGTGCAATAGGCTCCTGCCCTTCAAAAGAATGCACTGGCTCATTAATTGCTGGCATTGCAGACGTATCTAAGAAACTATTCACAGTGTGACATTCTTCTCGCATGTATAATATTATATGCCAACAGAAATATTTAAAATTTTAATAACTGATATTTTGTCTGTGTTATGGATGGTCTAAGGTTCAGAGTCTTAATTTAATAAGCTGGTAAAAGTTATAAAGTAGATTCATGGTTTAGCCCTGAATATCTAAAATACTGTGATATCATTAATTTTCACTTTTGTAATTTGTAGGTTTCTTAAGTGATTTTGTTTCATGGGCTGTTTGAAATTTAGCATTTCAGATTGGTAGTTCTAAATTGCAGCACAAATTTAAAGAATAGAATTCACCAATGGTAAGTATAAAATCCACAATTTTATTTTTAACTTATGGGCATTGAGGGTGAGCAACAGTTGCTGAGGAATTCCTAACTCTTAAAAAAAACCTGTTGGATAGGGGCACCAGGGCATTTCTGACAACATAACTACTACAGCAAGCTTTGGTGATTATGATTCCTGGAGTGTTTGTTTAAGTATCAGATAATAATAATGTAGCAAAAGATATGCATCGTGAACAGGGCCACTGCAACCTTGTATATGATTACCCCTTTTTTATTTTTTATTTCTCCCCACAAATATGCTTAATTCTTATTCAAGGCCGTAATGATACTTTAATACTGGGCTGAAACACCACACCGATAGTATCATAGTACTGAAGATACTATCAAAAGACTTCAGAGGCTGGGGATGACCTCATAATCCATTTCTATATAAGTATGTATTGTTTGTCTTTTCTATGCGTGTAAAGATACAATTTATGTGGAGGCAGAAGCGGTGAGACATAGTCCGGGGGGAAGGAGAAAAATAGACAATGGTGAGATTATTATAAAAAGAGACAAATACCAGTATATACACCTCCCCAATGTGATCACAACAAAAATAAGTGATATTACCAATTTAGAACTGGACTGTAATGTAAACAGCGTAGAACTTGATTGGGGTATAAACTAAAATAGAAAAAACATAAAAAACATAGTGCAAACTGTATGATGAAAAATAAGTAATAGATAAATGTGTGACTCTCACTCACATTCTCCAGAGCCGTACCAGGCTCTGTATAACAGGCTCAGGGGTGCCCATAACTGGCTAACGATCCAGGTGGTCCAAATAGATGAGACTCCAAAGGTTAAATATAAAATATATTTATTTATAAAAATATATAAAAAAGTGTATACACTACTGGGCACTATGGGGGTGGAACCCAAAACGGACAAGGATATATATAGAACAACAATGGAATTCCACTTACCCCTATCTGTATAGTAGCCCAGAGTGACAGGAATACACATAAAATAACAAATACAAATGCAGAAGATTGAAGCAGACGCGTTTCGGCCAACAGCCTTCCTCCAGTCTGGACTTATTTTTGTTGTGATCACATTGGGGAGGTGTATATACTGGTATTTGTCTCTTTTTATTGTATTATGTAAATCTGGTGTATAAGGGAAGCACTAGGGTACCGGTTACACCATCTATTGTATATTTTTATTATATACAGAACTGTCACAATTACAGTGAAGTGCCTACGCACTATCCTTCTTTTTTTCAATGGTGAGATTATTGTCTCTTAACACTCAGGATCTCAAATCCCCAAAAAAGAAAATTTTGTTTGATTTCTTAACAAAAGAAAGGGTTCAGATAGGATGTATTCAAGAAACTCATTGGAGTCTAAAGGATAAGATCAACTTAAATAATAAGAATTTTCCACTCATTATCAAATCTTCTTTGCCAGAAAAAAATCCTTTTCGAAGGATATTGATCCAATTATTAAATATCAGGACATTGATAAAGAGGGAAGATGGATTATTATATGTGAAATAAAAGTTAAAACATATACGATCGCCAATATTTATGTCCCTAATCACGCACCAGTGAAATATATTAAAAATACATTTTTATTGAGACTAGAAAAAATGAAACAAGGATTAGTGATATTTACGGGCGACTTTAATTGTATACAAAATCCAGCCATGGATATACAAATCAGTAGGGGGAAAACAATAGATAAGAATATAATAAACCAAGCAGCTAGACTATGTAAGATTCTAAGGAAGGTATCCCTGATGGATATTTGGAGGAACTTTCATCCTAAGGAAAAGGATTTTACTTGTTTTTCCAAAATGCATTGTGCCTATTCCAGAATTGATTATTTGTTGGGTGATGTAAGGGTAGCAGAATTAACAAAATCATTATGGATAATAACCATACCTTGATCCGATCATAATGCAGTATATTTGGAACTGAAACAACAATTCTGTACGACAAGACCAGACTTGAGACTACAGGGCCCGTTACTTCGCAGATATGATAACACATTATTTCTTGGAAAATTTAAACTCTGGAACTTCTCCAGATATTAAATGGTGCACATTTAAATGTGTCATTAGAGGACATTTGATAAAACTGGCAGCACAGTGTCACAATTATATGTCAAATTAGCCCTATATAGTAATGAAAATAAATCTATACCTTCATAATAGACTACAGATAAGATAACAGAAATTAATCTAAAATCAACAAACAATAAATAGAGCTAACAAAAATGTAGACACCCAGCTGCACTCTTGTAATCTTACCAGGTAGGATGTATATATATATATATATTTTTTTTAAGGTATCTAGCATGGATTATTCACTAAAGTGGGAATTCAATGTGGATTTCAAATTTAAGGTCAAAATAACTAAACTAAAAAAGTTCTCCAAGGCAGATTTGCTTTGAATTCTCAATTTAGTGACTAGCCCTTTATGAGTAAGTACCATGATAGATAACTACATTGGTGTGGTGACCTTTCCCTTGCTTTCTGGTGCTATTATAACCAAAAATAAATGTTGGTATCGTTTTATTCCCAAGCTGTATACAGTGGATATTTTCTCCAGGGAAACTTTACCCTTTGGGGTGAACGTGCTCAGATATTTGCTTAGTTTTCATGGTTCTCTGAGTGACAATGTCAGGGATAGCTGGCTCTATAGCGAAGATCATATTTCTATTTTATTTAAGGCTTTGGACACATGTAACCGGAATAATTAGCCAGCAATTGTATAGGTTAGCTATTGACTCTACATTTCAATACAATATAATACTGACAAAGCAAAAGATAAGGACAAAAATGTAGACATCTTAAAATTGAATTTGTATTATAGAGGCAATAAGACAAACTATTAACCAACAAAATTAAAGCCAGACGTGAAAAAAACATATAAATAAGTTAATTATAGGGCACCAGATTTTTTTAGCACCAAAAGAAATTGTCTCTGTATTCAAATCATATTATCAACAACTGTATAATTTGCCAGACCGTAGCTCTCATACTCAATTGGAATCTTCAAAATAAATAGTTTCCCTCCTTAAATTTACAACAATTGACACAACTTAATGAACCTATTACATAAGAAAAAGTAAGTGCTATTATTAATAATCTCAAAAGAAATAAAGCCCCCAGACCTGATGGATATATTGATCTATTTTATAGATTTTATAAAGATCAATTGAGCCCGCAATTAGCATAAATGTATAATTTTATAATGATTAAAGGATCTATGCCAAAAGAAATGCTGAATGCAAATTTATTTCCGATCCTCAAACAAGATAAAACAAACAAAATTAGTAAATTATCGCCTAATAGCATTACTCAATATTGATTATAAAATATAAGCAACTATACTAGCTAATAAAATCAAAAAAAGTAATTACAACACTTATTGCTCCTGACCAAGTAGGATTCATCCCTGGCAGATCTTCTATTAATCATATTAGAAAAATTATAACTACCTATTAAAGAATTCACACGTCTAAAATTCCCTTTCTAAGTTTGGCTTTAGATGGAGAAAAAACCTTTGATAGGGTTAATTGGAACTTTATTAAATGCACACTAAAGGCTTTCGAATTTTCAGGGAAAATTCTCTCAGCTATATCAGCAATGTATTCTTCTCCCTCCGGCAGAGTAGTGGGTCAGGGAATTGAATCAGAATGGTTTGAAATAACCAACGGAACCCGTTAGGGATCCCTCTTTCTCTGCTGCTTTATGTAATTGTTGCAGAAACTTTTTCCATGGACATAACGACAAATCCAAATGTACATGACTTTAAGGTAATAGAAGCAAAAACTAAAATATGCCAATACGCAGATAACACACTTCTTTTGAGGGCCAACCCAAATGTTATGTCAATAATACAGAACTACAGTTTTTTGTCAAATTACAAATTAAACGTGGAGAAAACAACAGCTATACCATTTTATATGGACACACATAAAATAAATTATATTGTTAGCAAGATATAGAGATATTTAGGAAAAATATAGATATTTCGGAATCAATATAACAGCTAACCTTAACGAATGAAGGCAAGTACATTTTCTCTCACTTTTGAGAGAAACCAATTATCTTTTAAAAGCATGGAAGGATATGTAAATCTTCTAGTGGGGAAGAGTTAACACATTAAAATTCTATATTCTACCTAAATTGATATACCTCTTTAGAATGGTTCCCTTAAAAGTGCCCACACCTAAAGATGATGCACACTGCTTTTTCTGAATATATTTGGTTAAACAAAAAACCTAGGATAGGTGTTAACTTATTATACCTTAAGAATAAACAGGGAGGGATTGGTTTCCCAAGTATTGATTTTTATTACAGAGCTTCCTCTTTAATGCACATAATACTGATGCATCTTGATAACTATAAATCCAAAGGATGGTATGATCTAGAGGCAGATAGTATTAAATCCCCTTTTAATTTGATAAACTACATTTGGCCAGTTAAATGTTTTAAAAAAAAATGTCCTAATGAGGTAGAAAATATAATATTGCAAAATGTCTTTAACTTCTGCAATCGTTTTAAAAGTAATGTAACTTTGGATAATAAAACCTTGCTGTCTCTCCCACTTATACACCTGATGACTATGTTAGAGAATCTGGATTTGTCATCATGGGTGCAGCAGGGTATCACCAAAATCTCCATGCACTGGAATCAATCACATCTTAAAACCTTTCAAATTTTTCAGCAATCTTTCAATATTTCACAGCTGGACATATTCAACTATATTAGAATTAGTAGATCTCTCTCTATAAAAAAAACTTCAAATTAAATGGTGGATCAATTAAACAATATTATTAAACTTGGAAAGGATTCAAAATTACTTTTGAAATGTATTGATATAGTACAAGCTAATAAAGGAACTACTATTCCCAAGGTAAACGACAGGTGTATTGAAGACCTTTAAAAGTATATTGATATCACTGCCTTAATATAATGGAAACACATTACAAGATTTTAAATAGGTGGCATTTAACACCCCCAAAACATAAGAAGATGTATCCTCAGGATAGATGTTTCTGTTGGAGATGCGGTGCTGATACAACTGTTGAATTATATATATGGTGGGGATGTCCTTTAGTTGAATACAGTTGGGAAACACTTTTTAAACATATCAATACATTTCTAGGATTGAATTAGGTGGGGACGGAATAGATGGCAATACCACATCTAAAGTTACCATCTCTGCTGAAAAGTAAAAGATGGTTTTTGATCCATATCTTAATGGCTTTCAAAAGTTCTATTGCCATAAATTGGAAAACTTCTAAGGTTTAATCAAGGTAAAAAGTTAAAAAGCATGTCAAATTCCAGTGTAAGATGGAATGGGAAATTGCTTCTAAACACTGTATTTGGGACAATTTGGTAAAGATCCTCGGACGATCTGAATTGAGTAGAAAATAGTCTCCTTTCCCCTCATTTTACGCCTTGCCTGCCCACACTTATGTTTAAACTACATTTATTTCAAATCCTGTTTAAGTTAGAATTTCTTATTTCTTGCACTGCTAAAAGCTTGCGAAATCATGCAGAAGTCTCCTGTATGTAATTTAAGAAAAAACTTTTAAAGTAAGTTACATCTGATTGAAAATGAAAACATTTTTTTAATGCAGGCTGTGTCAGTCACAGCTACGGAAGGTGTGGCTAGGGCTGCATAAACAGGAACAAAAGTGATTTAACTCCTGCATGGCAGAGAATTGAGCAGAAATATATTCAGAGGCATGATCTACACACCTATACTGCCTCAATAAACTAAAGTTATTTTGGTGACTATATTGTCCTTTTAATTTGTTTAGGATTAGAAATAGGGTGTGGTACAGGCACGTTTTAAGAAGAGCTTAAGTCCGTATATGTGGGGGTGGCCATAAAATGTACCTTTGGGCCAAAGCCCCTGCTTTTGTCACCCAGCTGCACTCTTGTAATCTTACCAGGTAGGATGTATATATATATATATATTTTTTTAAGGTATCTAGCATGGATTATTCACTAAAGTGGGAATTCAATGTGGATTTCAAATTTAAGGTCAAAATAACTAAACTAAAAAAGTTCTCCAAGGCAGATTTGCTTTGAATTCTCAATTTAGTGACTAGCCCTTTATGAGTAAGTACCATGATAGATAACTACATTGGTGTGGTGACCTTTCCCTTGCTTTCTGGTGCTATTATAACCAAAAATAAATGTTGGTATCGTTTTATTCCCAAGCTGTATACAGTGGATATTTTCTCCAGGGAAACTTTACCCTTTGGGGTGAACGTGCTCAAATATTTGCTTAGTTTTCATGGTTCTCTGAGTGACAATGTCAGGGATAGCTGGCTCTATAGCGAAGATCATATTTCTATTTTATTTAAGGCTTTGGACACGTGTAACCGGAATAATTAGCCAGCAATTGTATAGGTTAGCTATTGACTCTACATTTCAATACAATATAATACTGACAAAGCAAAAGATAAGGACATATTTTTAGGGGATTTTGAATGTGGTGATGCATTACACAAACACAAGAAAATAATACTTTCACGCTGATTTAGCAGTCACTGTACTAAGATTAGGTTTCCTAGCACAGTGCAGATTTGCTTGAATGTCCTTTATGAAAAGCAACATAGCGCAGTTCATTCTATTTATTCAGCTCCATTAACAAATTCAATCAAATTAAATTGCGTATTTGTCTAGTCACTTCCGAAGAATTTATATGATTGAAGTCTCAAACAAATCTGAGCTGAATGATAAGCACCTTGATTCAGATTGCTACCTTACTCGATAATATTATACAGTTAACAGTGTTGGAAAATGTGCTATATAGATGGTGGTGGGAGTTTAATAATGCATTAAATAGCAATGTGCGTAACTATGAAGATTTATTGTAGAGCAGTATATGCCAGAGCAATCTGATGCAATGAAAAAAAATGAAACATGCTTGGGAGAAGATAGCATTGACCATGATGGAACATAAAGAGATAATTTAAGTGAAGAGTAAAATATTGACATGGTTATATAGAAAAAAATAATTATAGGCATTGAGACTTATTTTGAAAAATATTGACTTTATAATATTTTTAGATTATATGGTGGAAAAATGCTGGAGGGATAAAAAATATTGAATCGATACACTATCAAAGTACCAAGTGTTAGTATTAGGCATTATGTAAACCAGACTATGGAATAAAGACTAAAAACAGATGCATAAGAAGTAAGTATAAGAAAAACAACCAATAACTAGGCAATTGGTACGATTACTCCATGCAGTACTTGACTTTAAAATCCAATGAGTTACAATAGCTTATTTCAATAAGAAAACGTGCAAATTACAAAAATAGCTTAATATATAGAAACCTAAACTTTAAAAATGTATTCTTTCAACATTCAGCACACTAAAGGATGTTCATAATGGATAAATAATAGATTGTAGACTACGGCATAACGTAGTGGTAATAAACTGCTGATTACTTTCTATTCCAGGTATTACAAGGTTGTGTTATTTTGGAAGTAAAGTGTTTAAGGTTTATTACTTGTTTACTTTTGTCTTAATTCTATTTTCTTTTAAGTAACTCAATAGCAAGAAAACTAAAAGCTTTTCTCTTTAATAAGACATTTCATTAACTTATAGTGACCCAGAAAGCTTTGAAATCTCTTTCTATTATTTTTGTTGTTTTTAACATTTTAATTTCCCTAAATGTGCTACAGCATGGATTAAAACAGAATTGTCATTTCCCAAAGAGTGACGGTTACTTATTCCCTCACCCCAGTAATTGCTATTGCATTCTTACTGGGGGAATATTAATAATGCAGGTGTGTATAATATAGGGGAGGGAAGTAAAAAAAATCTTACCTCTGCATTTCTTTGTTGAGACAAGTTCACTGCTCTGTGATGACTGTAATTTTAAATCAGGATACGAATAGCTAACAAGAAGCCTGCAGATCATATTATCTCATTTTATATCAGCCTACATCAGTATTCTACTTGTTCCCGTATGCTGATTTGCAAAAATCAGTGCAGCTACAGGCCTAAAGGTTTTCTTCCAGAGACAAATGGGGAGCTTGCTCTTCTGCCCTTTCAAAATGTTTTTTTGACATGGCAAACTCAATGTTTACACTGTTCTAGACCCCAGCTCTCTTCGTAAGATTGTAATATAATGCCTTCGCACAAAAATATAGAGAGGGCTTTGTATGATTGCTGTCAGTTTACTCAGTATTTCTGATATTAGGTTTACATATCAGGAGTTGCACGTAAGCTAATGGCCAGGTGTATTGAACCTACTCATAGTACTAAATCACCTGGTAAGACTTAGAGCACATGGGTGAAAGATGGAACTAGGCATTGTAGATTGAGATGGAGAGAGTCAATGTGTGGTAGAGATGGGAAGTAACAGATAGAGACTGGGAGAGGCAAGGAGGGAGAAAAGGCAAACATTATATATTCTAGCTGCAAAAAAAAAAATCTAATTCAGCCAAACATTGGAGGTCTCCAGAACCTACTCTCTACAAAGCACTTGCGACTATGAACTGATGTCCTGTATGATTTTAGGATTCTTGCACAAATTTCAGAAAGTCTAGAAAGCATGTGACCAATAGTGATCTTGCCTTCTACCTCCTGTGTCCCATGGGTACCCCTATTTATGTCCTTTCCTTCCTCCTCATCTTCACCACACCACACAACGTCTGGTTTAAGCTTAAATTTATACTCCCTCACCGACTGTATAGCTGATTTTGAATATACTGTATATGTATTTGGAATTGTTTCATCACTGAAGTGGCTATTAATAATATTGTTTGCACATATGTACTACTGAAAAATCTCAATAAATATGATATTTAGGAAAAAAAGAGTAAATGGAAAATTAAACCAGAAAAGGGGAAGATGGAGAGTGAACATTCTTGAGACAAGGTGTCAGGATTACAGAATGATCCAGCACGTAGAATTGTGTAACACAGAGGACTAATAAGTAACGAATACCGGACCTTAGAATGGCTGGATTAACGTACCAAAGAATAGTCAGGAATAGCCGAGGTCAAGGGATACAGAAAGAGACACAACGATAAGGAAAAGCCAGGAGTCAGAGATGCCAGAAAACAGGGAAGTCAAAAACAATACCAAAGTATAACCAGAATAACCAGAATCAATAACGCGCTCTCTGACAACCACAAGGGAAACCACGACAGGGCACTGAGCAGGATGAGAACTGGGCCTAAATACCCCTTGTTATGCTACTTGGGTTATTTGGATTGGAACTCAACTGCAGCTTGTAGAACTCCTTAATTACAATAGAGAAGAAACGAAGAATCTTTAAAGTATCAATACTGTAGCTTTAAGAAAAAAGAGGATTGCTGGCAATTTAAGAATCAAAATATAATGAATAAGGACCAGCGCTTATTGTAGAGAATTAAAATCAATACATTGAATAACGAATATATACAAGTTAGCTGCTAAACATTCATGTGGTGCTTCCAACACCTCAAATGAAAGAACAAAAAAACAGAAAAGAATGTAGCGCTTATACAGTTCAATTTCCACTTATATAATAGTCTCTGAGGGGTATGTTCAGCATCGGTAACCAAGTACCTAAAAATAAAAAATAATCGCATATAGTGTAGATGGTATATTATTAAAAAATCTCTAATGTAAAAATATAAGGATAAACTCACAAACAGAGAGCTGTAAACTCAGCTCTAGTTGGTATCGCTTTTGGATCCGTTTAGGCGATCCTCCCCTTATCCGAATTTTTCTCAGCTTGATCCGTATGGGTAGTTTTTCCTTCTCCTTGGTTAATTGTAGTTATTTATCCTAGGAAGAGGGCAAAAACACGGACGATTGCGCAGCACAATTCAGATTCCTTTATAAGGTAATAAGAAATTCTTAAATGGGTACTTACAAGCCTGGAGTCAAATATCTTGACTCAATTTTCACGTATTGTGCAGTATGGGACTGCACTCCCATCAAGCAAAGGCAGGTAGATTAGGTAACTTCAGGAATCCAAGTAGTCTAAGAATTAACTTTATTGTAACACAAAATGGCATAAAGATGCCTAAAATCTATTGGTAAAATAAAGAACATCAATGTGTTAAATTTACAAAATACCAGAACGCGTTTCGCCACTACACTGTGGCTTTTTCAACTGGGCAAATTCATACAATGTTACTATTCTTCGGATACTGTTTAAATATCATGTTCTTTGGCGGTAAAAAGTCCGTGTTGGCGCCGTAACACGCTGTCGCCACCCACAGGCGGAGCGTGTGCGGGTCAAGCCTCGATTTCATTTACACACACATAACCGGCAGAGAAAAAAGTATTTTCATATTGTGACATAATTCTTTTCATGTTGTTATGTACTTCAGCGGACACACTTCACATTTATGGACGGCAACCTTAATCTCCTCGTAAACTTGCCGCCAAACATTTATCAAAAATCGTTACAAATATGTCATCTTATTTCTCTCTTATTCAAAACGTTCCTAATTGTTCTCCATACACATATTAATTTCTTTCTTTATCCTTTCTAAATAGCAAAATCGTTTTACACTTTGTAAACCACTCATTTCTAATATAACAGGCACCTTATTAATTGTTTCAAATACTTAATACAATATCTTAATTATGAAAACTATTTTTTCATCTTTCTTTACATATTTTTATATCTTCCTTTATTCAATAAATAAAGTAAAAATCCGTACAAACAAATTCCCTTAATATAATTGGGAAATAATAGTATATAATATATAATAATAGTGCATATAATATAAATACATCCATCTACATAAATACATAAAGAAGCGTAAAACTATTTAAAAAATTATAATAAAAGCTATCCCTATCCCCTCTAAAATAATAAATACTTATGTCAATTTTAAAAATGAGGGGGGGGAGAGAAAAATTTTTTTTTTTTATAAAAAATGGCATAACTCAAAATCTGAGTTTAAGCCATGGGGGATCAAGGTATCTAGCTTATAGATCCACTCCATGCACTATTATTATATATGTTATATTAGAAATGAGTGGTTTACAAAGTGTAAAACGATTTTGCTATTTAGAAAGGATAAAGAAAGAAATTAATCTGTGTATGGAGAACAATTAGGAACGTTTTGAATAAGAGAGAAATAATATGACATATTTGTAACGATTTTTGATAAATGTTTGGCGGCAAGTTTACGAGGAGATTAAGGTTGCTGTCCATAAATGTGAAGTGTGTCTGCTGAAGTACATAACAACATGAAAAGAATTATGTCACAATATGAAAAGACTTTTTTCTCTGCCGGTTATGTGTGTGTAAATGAAATCGAGGCTTGACCCGCACACGCTCCGCCTGTGGGTGGCGACAGCGTGTTACGGCGCCAACACGGACTTTTTACCGCCAAAGAACATGATATTTAAACAGTATCCGAAGAATAGTAACATTGTATGAATTTGCCCAGTTGAAAAAGCCACAGTGTAGTGGCGAAACGCGTTCTGGTATTTTGTAAATTTAACACATTGATGTTCTTTATTTTACCAATAGATTTTAGGCATCTTTATGCCATTTTGTGTTATAATAAAGTTAATTCTTAGACTACTTGGATTCCTGAAGTTACCTAATCTACCTGCCTTTGCTTGATGGGAGTGCAGTCCCATACTGCACAATACGTGAAAATTGAGTCAAAATATTTGACTCCAGGCTTGTAAGTACCCATTTGGGAATTTCTTATTACCTTATAAAGGAATCTGAATTGTGCTGCGCAATCGTCCGTGTTTTTGCCCTCTTCCTAGGATAAATAACTACAATTAACCAAGGAGAAGGAAAAACTACCCATACGGATCAAGCTGAAAAAAATTCGGATAAGGGGAGGATCGCCTAAACGGATCCAAAAGCGATACCAACTAGAGCTGAGTTTACAGCTCTCTGTTTGTGAGTTTATCCTTATATTTTTACATTAGAGATTTTTTAATAATATACCATCTACACTATATGCGATTATTTTTTATTTTTAGGTACTTGATTAAGAATCAAAATAGGTTTTAATGATTGATAAACTTAAATGAATTGCATATAGGCAATAATCCAATAAGAAGAAAGTACTGGTTATCAAACAATACAAAGTTCATTAATAAGTATTTCCTCAGAGAAGTATTTAATTAGATTATTTAGGTTGCTGGCAATAATCTTCAATAGAAACATTAAGCAGGTAGCAGAGAGTATTTGCAAAGCAAGAAACAGTTCATAGTAAATAAGCATGATGGGAGTAGTCCTCCATATAATTAGTAACTTGAAGCAGAGAAGATTTGAGCAAGCAGGAATTGGTTCATTAATAAATGATATTGCAGACAATAGTTGAAAGATACACTTAAGGTTAAGGTGAGTTGTCCTCCAAGAGTTCAGAGTTATAGTCCACTTGTAAATTAGCAAAGTATCCGTTCTCCAGTAATCCTCTATGGCATGCAGCATAATCCTTGCATTGGCTCAAAGGCTAGGACGGCTTGTCAGAGCTTGTGGAGCCGGCGTGTATACCCGGAACTAGGTCCCACAATCACCAAAACCTTCTCCCTGGCGCGGTCTCCCTAAGTACTGTCAGAGCCGCGTCAGAAGGGGGCGGGCCGGCTCCGCATAGCGGAAGTGCCGAACCCAGAAGAGATACCGCATGACAGGACTCCCCACCTAAGGAGCACACTCCGGGTGCTACTACCTTGGTTTCTGAGGGTACCGTTTGTGAAAGGCAGAAATCAACTTCTTTGCATGAATATCAGAAGAATTCTCCCAGGTGTTAACTTCATCTCCATAACCCTTCCATTTAATAAGGTATTGTAAGTTACCTCTATGAAGTCTGGAGTCAAGAATTCTCTCTATTTCTTTTTCCAATTCACCTTGGACTTCAATGGGGTCAGGTTTTAACAATTGTTCCCTATGGAAGGGATCTGGGAGAAAAGACTTTAGAAGGGAAACATGAAAAACAGGATGAAGTTTAAGTGAAGGAGGAAGTTTCAATTTCACAGCATTTTCATTAATAATGGATTCAATTTGAAAAGGTCCAAGGAAAAGAGGACTTAGTTTCTTAGAAGGACGGTTAGTAGAAATATTTTTTGAAGATAACCAAACAGTGTCACCAATTTTATATTTAGGAGGCGGTCTCCTTTTAATGTCATAATTCCATTTATGTAAGATCATATAACTATCAAGGTTTTTCTTTAATTGATTAAACAATGAGGACATTTCCATATTTTGAATAGAAACCATTGGATTAGAAGTTGTCTTGGGATCATCAGGAAACAAGGAGGGATGGAATCCATAATTTGAAAAGAATGGAGTTATTTTGCTGCTTGAATGTATGGAATTATTATAGGCAAATTCAGCCATGGGTAACCAATTACTCCAATCATCTTGTAAATACGTACAGTAACAACGAAGGTATTGTTCCAGACATTGATTGACTTGTTCTGTTTGGCCATTTGTTTGTGGATGGTATGCTGAAGAAAGTTTACGTTGGATTTGAAGTGAAGAACACATTTCCTTCCAAAAACGTGAAGTAAATTGAGAACCTCTATCTGAGATTATTTCTTCAGGGAATCCATGTAATTTGATTATATTGTCAATAAAATTTTTGGAAAGTTCAGAGGATGAGGGTAACTTTTTCAAAGGAATGAAATGTGACATTTTTGTGAAACGGTCTACTACAACAAGGATGGTGGTGTATTTCTGAGAAGGAGGGAGTTCGACCATAAAATCCATGGAAATAGATTGCCAAGGTCTCCCAGGTACTGGTAATCCTGTCAATAATCCATAAGGAAGGTGACGTTCCACTTTGGACCTTTGACAAACTGGACAAGACTTTACATATGTTTCAATGGTTTTGTCTTGACAAGGCCACCAATATTGTCTAGTAGAGAGTTCAATTGTCTTTTTTATCCAGAGATGTCCAGCAAGGGGAGAATCATGAATTAATTTTAAAAGGTTATGTCAGAGTTTTGGAGGAATATAAATTCTATTTTTGAAATAAAAGATTCCATCTTTTTTGAACAATTTAGAAGTAGAAGGTAGTTCAAGTTCTTTGAGAGATAATTGTTTCAGTTCATCCAATATAGTAGTTGTAAGTCCAATAATTTTATTGTTTGACAATATTGAGAAGACTTTCTCTTCTGAAGAAGGATTATGAGGAATTCTGGAAAGAGCATCAGCTTTTTTGTTATGAAATACAGCAAACTGATGAGGGGAAGAAGAGGGAAGGGTTTTTCAGTATTGAGGTATTAATTCTAACCTTACCTCCCTTAGAGCATTTTAATACATTACAATCTTGTAAAAGGTGTTCATTAGAGGCACAATACATGCAGATATTTAATTCTCTCCTTCTTGTTTTTTCTTCAAGAGACAGGGGTCCCCTAATAAACCCAATTTCCATAGGTTCAATTGGTTGCAGGGGCTTATTAGGCATACGCAAGGAAGAACTGTTTTTTTTCCAAAGTGAATTAGTGAGTGCATTCTCAACTTTATGTTCTCTGATTCTTCTATCTATACTGATAGAAAGTTGAATTAATGTATCAAGCGTTGGAGGAAGAGTGGTTCTAGATAATTCATCTTTAACTGTTTCAGACAATCCTAAATGGAACTGATTACGTAGAGCTATATCATTCCATTGGGTTTCTGAAGCCCATCTTTTGAACTCAGCTATATAATCCTCCACAGGACGATTTCTTTGTTGTAATGATCTAATAGTAAGATCAGCAGTAGCTTGTTTATTAGGGTCCTCATAAAGTAATGACATTGCCTCCATAAAATTATCTAAAGAATCCAAAATAGGATCTTCATTTTCTAGAAATGAATGTGCCCAGGACATAGGTTCACCCCTTAGATAGGAAATTATTGAACAGACCTTAATCCTGTCTGTGGGGTAAGCCCTGGGTTTGAGAGTAAACAATAATTTTGCATGAATTCAAAAATTCTCTATATTTGGAGCGATATCTATAAAAATTTTCGGGATTGCAGACAGCAGGGTCACTTGAAGAATGTGTAACTTTATTTTGCATGTCTCTAATGTAAGAAAGAAGTCTCTCATTAGCAATTTGCAAATCCTGCATGCCTTGTGTGAGAATTTCAACCCTATGGGTTAAAGAGGTAATTTGGGAATTCACTTCCGCTGGTTCCATTTTGAGTCTTGGTGATTCTGTTATGCTACTTGGGTTATTTGGATTGGAACGCAACTGCAGCTTGTAGAACGCCTTAATTACAATAGAGAAGAAACAAAGAATGTTTAAAGTATCAATACTGTAGCTTTAAGAAAAGAGAGGATTGCTGGCAATTTGAGAATCAAACGAAGTTTTAATGATTGATAAACTTAAATGAATTGCATAAAGGCAATAATCCAATAAGAAGAAAGTGCAGGTTATCAAACAATACAAAGTTCATTAATAAGTATTTCCTCAGAGAAGTATTTAATAAGATTCTTTAGGTTGCTGGGAATAATCTTCAATAGAAACATTAAGCAGGTAGCAGAGAGTATTTGCAAAGCAAGAAACAGTTCATAGTAAATAAGCATGATGGGAGTTGTCCTCCATATAATTAGTAACTTGAAGCAGAGAAGATTTGAGCAAGCAGGAATTGGTTCATTAATAAATGATATTGCAGACAATAGTTGAAAGATATACTTAAGGTTAAGGAGAGTTGTCCTCCAAGAGTTCAGTGTTATAGTCCACTTGTAAATTAGCAAAGTATCCGTTCTCCAGTAATCCTTTATGGCTTGCAGCATAATCCTTACATTGGCACAAAGGCTAGGACGGCTTGTCAGAGCTTGTGGAGCCGGCGTGTATACTCGGAACTAGGTCCCACAATCACCAAAACCTTCTCCCTGGCGCGGTCTCCCTAAGTACTGTCAGAGCCGCGTCAGAAGGGGGCGGGGCCGGCTCCACATAGCGGAAGTGCCGAACCCGGAAGAGATACCGCATGACACCCCTATCTAGTTCTGATAGGCTGTTACCGGCCTTTGACCCCAAAGGCAGTTACCAGGTTCCCATTTGCATAATTGCTGGTCAGCAGTAACCCTTCTGTGGATTTGGTTGCTGCTCGGCACAACTTTTCCTGTGTGGACAGTAAATGCCATTAACCACATTTTTATAAGCGGATGAATACGTGACACAAGGAATTTGGAAAAAAAGTATGGAGATACCTTGTGGGCATACATAAATAGAAAGAGAGAGATACACAGGAAATTGAGAGAAACTCTGAAAGGATATAAAAGCAGGAAAATAAATATTCTGAGATTAGCATGAAGTGAGATATCATATAGGGGAGATATGGATGGCCACTGTATGTGGTACAAGTAGAAAGATACTTTGGGAGATATGGAGAAAACCACCAGATGGAATGGTCAGAGATAGAGTGTAGGGCAAGGATGGAGATACACTGGTGCAAACTGAGATACACAAAAAAAGTTGACATTGTAGATGAGAGATGAATAGACAGTGCTACAAGAGATGACAAGGAAGCAGTAACTTGACTATTAGTTGATCATTGTTAAGTGAACCAGAAACTGCATGCCACAACATTGAGAGCAGCTTTGTACATGAAAATAACCCAGAAGAGATTGCTATTCAAAAGGTATTTTTTGTTATTCTCTTTAATTTGCTGTACATTCAATACAAATATCACATCTATAATGCATTCTGAAATTGGTCTTCTTTTCAAATGTACAGTTGCAGCTTTGTGAAACATATAAATAAACTAAGCAAACAAGGTTTATGAAAGCAGCCATCATACTTTTATAACTGTGTTTTCTGTTATTCTTCTTTGAATGAAAATAAACAAAAGAAGGGAAGAGATCTCTCATCTTTCTTCTTCCTCTTACAATACTTCCCCTAACTTCACTCCCTCTGTTGTTCTATGTTCATTCGCACCCGCTACATTGGAAGAGGTTTCTGCTCTGCTCCAGTCCTCCCGCCCCACCACCTGCTCCCTAGCTCCAATTTCCTCATATCTCATCCGTACTCTGTCTTCTTCTCTTTCTCCACCTCTCAATAAAATTATCAATCTCTCCCTCTCCTCTGGTATATTTCCATTGCCCTTCAAACATGCAACTGTAACCCCAATTCTAAAGAAGCCCAACCTTGACCCATCCAATTATCGTCCTATCTTGCAACTGCTTTTTGCATCCAAGATCCTTGAAAGAATTGTGTATGCGAGATTGACAGAATTCCTCGAGTCCAACTCTCTGCTAGACCTGCTTCAGTCTGGTTTACGCGCTAAGCACTCCGTGGAAACAGCACTGACCAAAATATCCAATGATCTACTCGCTGCAAAATCTTGTGGTCACTACTCTATCCTAATTCTCCTAGACCTGTCTGCAGCTTTTGTCACTGTTGATCATCAACAGCTTGTTCTCATCCTCCGTAATATCGGTCTACAAGATATTGCTCTCTCCTGGTGCTCCTCCTACCTCTCCCAGCGCTCTTTCAGTGTTTCTTTCTCTGGCTCTGCTGCTTCTCCCCAACTCCTCTAAGTGGGTGTCCCCCAAGGTTAAGTCCTTGGTCCCCTACTGTTCTCCATCTATACTGCCTCCCTTGGTAAACTCATTAGCTCCTTTGGCTTCCAATATCATTTCTATGCAGATGACACCCAAATCTACCTGTCCTCTCCTGATCTCTCCCTGTCCCTCTTGACTAGTGTCTCTGACTGCCTCTCTGCTGTTTCTAACTGGATGGCTGCCCACTTCTTTTAAAAAGAACACCTAGGCAGCAAGCCTGCATGGTGGAGCTGATGGTAGCACCATTGACTTGGAGGGAGACAGACCAAAACTGAAATCCTGGTCTCTCCTCCCTCAAGTGTTGTTACTCCTGTGTCTGTCTCCCTCCAAGTCAATGGTGCTACCATCAGCTCCACCATGCAGGCTTGCTGCCTAGGTGTTCTTTTTGACTCCAACCTCTCCTTCAATCCTCATGTTCAGTCTATCGCCAAATACTGTCATTTCAATCTCAAAAACATTGCACGCATCCGTCCCTACTTAACGCCAGATGCGACTAAGGTGCTGTTCCATTCTACTGTCCTTTCTCGCCTTGACTACTGTAATCTGCTTCTCAGTGGTCTTACGTGCTCCCAACTTGCACCATTACAGTCCATAATGACTGCGGGGCGAGGCTCATCTTCCTGTTCGCCCGCACCTCCCATGCCTTACCCTTCTGTCAGTCCCTACATTGGCTTCCTATAAGATATAGAGCTCAATTTCAATCTCTACATAATGCTGCTTCCACCTATCTATCCTCCCTTATACACAAGTATGTCCCGTCTAGGCCCTTACGATCTGCTGAAGACTTAGGTTTATCTTCTGTCCATACTTCCACCTCTGATGCTCGCCTTCAAGATTTCTCGAGGGCGCACCGTTCCTGTGGAACTCGATTCCCTCCTCCATTAGATGCTCACCCAGTCTCCACTCCTTCAACAAAAAACCTTTAAAAACCCTTTAAAAACTTCTTCATAAAAGCGAATTAATTAAACTGTTAATAGCTCCTGACTGACTCCTATTCTGCAACTGTCACTAGTCTAACACTATCCTTCCCTTTTTGTGTCATTTTACCCCACTCCCTCTAGCATGTAAGCTCATTGAGCAGGGCCCTCAACCCCTCTGTTCATGTGTGTCCAACTTGATTGGTTACAACTTCACGTCGGTTCGTGCACCCATTGTAAAGCGCTGCGGAATTTGATGGCGCTATATAAATGGCATAATAATAATAATAATAAAAGGGAAAAAAAAATCAAATTTTCATTAAATATACTTACTGTAAACCAAATAGTATCCAGTTATTTTTATACCAAAATATAAATACATTTTTAATAAAATGTAAGCACTACTGGTTCAAAACAGCATATTTAAATATATTTAAATATACCTTATTTTTCAACCCAAAATTAAGTAAAGATTGAATGTTCCATTTGCCATATGATTAATTAACATAATAGCAATATAGTCACCACAATCTTTGCTTTATTGCTTTGAAGGCAAAATTAATGTGCCTTTCAGAGAAGTAATTACACATGGGAATTTATTTACTAGACTGAAAGTTATCCAAAATAGATTTAAGGAATTACAAAATTTAGTCCAAATTTCCTATTTTGATACTCTTAGGCCAAATAATGAAATAATTTCTATCAATTTAATAAATAAATAAATAACCAGTGCAATGTTGAACAGAAACAAAAATGAATCTAAAGAAAGTTCACATAATGCCTCACTGATTCTTGGGGTACAGGGGATTAAATGTCCAGAGGGAAACATTTATGAAGTGATGGGAATCAATGAGGGAGGGGAGACTCTTAGAACCTACATTAATGCTACCGACAGTTAACATGTCTCATCTTGACAGTATTTTCCTTCATACACAGGAACAATGCATAGCATTCACAATCAACTGCTTTGAATACTTACATTATGATTCCTTTTTTACTTTCTTCCTCCATTTTTTGTGACCTTTTTGGATAACAAGAGGTGGCATACCCATGGGGGACACAGAGGGAACCTGGGTTTGACATAGTGACCCGATAATATAGAATACTTTTTGAAATTAGATAGTGGAGCACCAACTGGACCCCAACGAGCCCACAATTGTTAGCATAGATTGACTGATAATGCCATAGCTCTAGAGGTATATGATAAATGAATAAATCCTGCACTCCACTCCTCATTCACTTCAGCATACAGAATGAGTGTGTCCATTGCTTGATCCATGGCTTATCATTATTATCGTGTCAACTAAAGTAATCAACTATATGTTTTCTCTTGCCCATGTCTTACCTCAGTTCTAAAGTTATCCATACAAATATATTCACATCATTCTTATTACAAATACTACATATGTTTAAATAGTCTGTCCAAACCTGTGAAACACATTATGTTAATGCATGGATGGTATCTGCGAGTCTCATGGTCTTTCTTTCCCTCTTTCCCTGACAAGTATTTCAGTGTGGCACTGTCTAATATGGTAGAGTGATATTTCTCAAAATACACAATGTTTAATAATACTAGCTGGGTTATTTACTAAAGTGAGCATTCAAAGTGAATTACATTATATACACATATAAAAGTAGTCAAAATGGAAACATAGCTGAGTTGGATATTTTTTTCTAATTTTGATCTTTAATTTGAAATTCACTCTGAATCAATGGTAAATTCTTAATTTAGTGAATAACTCCTTACTTGTTTCTTTCAGTGAAGGAGTTAACCAGTTACCAGACTTTTTAAAATTGTGTAATGTTTTCATTCTAAACCATCAATGGCATTTTTATTACAGAAATTCCAGTCATTAGATAAGTAAAAAAGTAATGTTCTGGGATTTTTGTAGATTGAGCACATATTTTCGGTACTTCAAAAACAAGGCTTTTTAAAGCTTTTACACATACTGTAGATTCAGAAGTAGCCAAAGAAAAGAGACCTTTTGGTATTCACATCTATTGCTTTGATATACTTAACAAACCCTTACCATTCATTTCCAAAAACACATTTTGGATTGCCGAAAGAGGCAAATGTATACATAGTCTATATTTTTCTCATCTTTCTTGTGCCTTAAAAAAAAATAAAAAAATAGATGCAATCTAATAAAGAATAAAACAGTTTTTTTTTTCTTGTGTGCTGTGTATTGTAAAATTAAATTGGACATCATGATAAGAAATATTAACATCCATTGACTTTTAATATTTTTAGTATTAGGTAGAAATCTCTATTTTATTTTCTGACCTCTTATCTGCTGCCAGTTAATCAATTATTTTCTGCTATCTCCAACTTGTCTTATCTCTACCAACAACATGTTCAAAATTGATCTTCTAATTTTACAACTTTTTAATTAGACTAGAGACTCAATATTCATTGAAGGCCAGGTTTCTAAATCTGACTTTTTTCCTACATCGACTGACATCGTTTTGATTGCCATTATCAATGTGTATTAATAGAACCATGCATTCATCATACTACAGTACAATAAAAAAATATTATTATAGGATGTCTATTTCAGCTCAGAACCCAGTAAAATATTTATTATAGTCGAATAGTAATTGTAGTCAAGCAGTAAAGAGAGCAGTCTATGTAACTTCAATATACACCTACAAAAAAGCAAGTTTTAAAGCAATTTTTTTCTCTAAAATTTTCATAGTGATAAAATCTCTTTTAAAAGCTCTTTTTTTAGCTGTGTTACAAATTCTTTGAATTTTCAATGCAATCAAACAATGCTACTTTGACTCAGATAATTGCTGATCTTTGGCATTTTTTGTCAAACAGCAGAGTTTCCACTGCCATTTCCCATCAGTAATGGTTTCGAAAGACTGATGGCAACAGTTATCTCTTGTGATGCAGGATCTGCCATAGACCACTTTGTGTGTGTATGAGATTACAGTAGTAATGACTATTTTATGAAATACTCTTATTGACTATGTTGAAATTTCACTGAAAATCCAACATAGTCAAAATATATTCTGAGACAAAGAAGTGACTACTTTGTCTCAATATTTTTCCAATGCTTGACACGTCTTGACATATGGTAGAGCAACCACAGTCACAAAGTGGCTATCAACAGTGATGACTGCAGGGAATTGACTTTATCTATGAAGGATCCCACGTTTTCAAAGGATCTTACATTCAAAGGATTCAAAGGATCTTACATACACCGCAATTTTGTAGTCTTGTGCATGTGCGAGTGTGCATCAGGAGCAGAAGAAGACCAACTGGAAGAGTATGACAGTGAGTTAAACTCACCTTTGCTTGCCCCCCACCACCAAACCGCAAGCGGTCATGTCACCATCAGGGATCTTTGCAGACGATGACTGCTCCATTATAACTAGTAATAACAGTATGTTGATATCTGCAATGTACATAGTAATATATCTGCTTAGCAGAGAATGTTCCTCTCTGTTATTACACCAAATATAAATACATATATTAAATGTTTAACCCTCACTCCCACTGATTTCGGATAAAAATTTGTTGTCAAGGTAGAAATAAATAGGTAAATGATTTAACCCCTTGCCTTTCAATGAATCAATGTCATGGTTTGGTTGGAAAGGGGTGCTAACCAAAGCAGCAACCACTTTAGGTTGGAACCCATAAGACAAGAAAACCAGAATACACGTTAATAAATGTAAAGTGCTCTGGATGTGTGTGCTTTATAAGAATTGTTTAATAAATACACATCACCTTGATGACCTCTCTGACTTGTCAGATGAAGAAAAGGGGAAACCATAATTAACGTACCTGAACCAATTGAGAACACAAACTGCCTGCAGTAACAAAAAGAAAATCCTAAAAGTAAAGCAGGGCTCAAAAAATGTATATTCCCCCGCCAGCCTTTAGCCAGTGACAATTAAATTCTGGCAAAAAGAAGTTCATCCATGCTAAATTTGCTATGGGCCTTTAGTGTCTTTGAGTGTCCTTCTAAGAGTTATTGGTTATTAGCAAGTTTTAACATGTGGGCTGTGCCTGGTATTTGATGTGTATGGCACGCAAAACTGCCATTTCAAACAGGATTTCCCCAGGGGTCCAAGTGGGACTTATTCCAAACTCTGCAAGTACTACTTTAAAGTTTGGCTCTTGTGGTGATTAAAGCAGGTGGTGAGGGGAAGTCCTGAATTTATTCATTGAAGCAGTTGGAGGAAATTATCTCAGATCACTTCCTCCCAGCGCTTTTGAAGGAAAAACTTCACCGGAGGAGGAAAGACTGCAGAAGCCCCCAAAGCCCCCAAATACTATTGATATGTGCCATGGAAGCTAGACATGCACACAGCTGGTGAAAAATCCTCCCTTACATGCAAATAATACAAACACAGGCCTCCCAACCATCCCAATTCCATGAATTTCTTGCCAGGCTGACCTGACTGTAATGCTGGTTGACCCAGAACCTTTAAACCCATCCCACCATTTGGGAGGTATGCAAACAGTTCACACACAAGCAAACACACAGTCTCAACAAACACACACCATTGGCAATACACATACCACAAGCAGTCTCCTACACATAATACCCCTAGCAGCACCCACACATACAAATAACACCACACACACAATACGACACATCACCTACACATACACAATCCCATAAGCAATTTCCTATACACAGCCTATACATAACATGATACACATCCCAATTACCTTTGTATGACAGCCAATACCATGAAATGCTCATGCACATGCAAAATATAACACAGGCCATATATGCACAAATACAACCCAATAAGGCAACTGCGTTCTGCACATATCTTGAATCCTTGCAGTTGTAAAACATGAAAACAGACTGAATAATTAATTATGCATTACATTTTTTTTAAATAATGCAGAAATATATTGTTTAATAATGGTGACATAATTGTTAGAAACCTGAAATATTTTCTTAATGCCTGTTCTATAGATTCATTTTGAAGGACTCAGCTCCAGAATTCTTTTCATTTCTTTCTTGAATACAGAGAGTGACAGCAAGTTATCATCTATGCAGGTGTCAATTTCCAATGCCATCTGTGGTAGCCGGTTTTATTTAAAGTTTAAATTGCTGAAGCAGACTTGCATGATATTTCTCATTTCAAATTCCAAATGAAAAAAAGGCTTCTGCCAACATCAGTGAAGGATGAAGCCGGAATTCTGGTGTATGTAGTAGCTAATACAAAGACTGCCAACTTTAGGTTTCAAACATACATAGTGAGTGAAATCGAGGTGAAGTTTTTTTAAAAGGTACAAGAGTTAGTTCTAGCTACATAATACACAACGTAATACAAACTGAAACACTAAATAGTGAATACAAAGCTCAAATAAAAATAAATGTCACCATAAATAAAGGGCCAATCCAGATTGGAGATGTCCCAATTTTAATGTATTATATCTATTTATTATCATTTTTTTTAAGTTTTATTATTATTATCATAAAAGAAAACAACTTACTCCACAGTGCTTTACACTATTATAAAGGGGGATATTTAACAATAACTAAGACAATCACAAAATGTTACAGGAACAATAAATTGATACATTGGAGAGGGTTCAGAGAAGGGCTACTAAACTGGTTCATGGATTGCAGGATAAAACTTACAAGGAAAGGTTAAAGGATCTTAACATGTATAGCTTGGAGGAAAGACGAGACGGGGGGATATGATAGAAACATTTAAATATATAAAGGGAATCAACACAGTAAAGGAGGAGACTATATTTAAAAGAAGAAAAACTACCACAACAAGAGGACATATTCTTAAATTAGAGGGGCAAAGGTTTAAAAATAATATCAGGAAGTATTACTTTACTGAGAGGGTAGTGGATGCATGGACTAGCCTTCCAGCTGAAGTGGTAGAGGTTAACACAGTAAAGGAGTTTAAGCATGCGTGGGATAGGCATAAGGCTATCCTAACTATAAGATAAGACTAGGGACTAATGAAAGTATTTAGAAAAATTGGGCAGACTAGATGGGCTGAATGGTTCTTATCTGCCGTCACATTCAATGTTTCTGTGAGGACCATGCTCAAACGAGCCTACAATCTAGAGGAGAGGGAATATAAAACTACAATAGGAAGGGCAGCATGGAGGATAGTTACAAAGCAATAAGGTGGAAAAGTATCAGAAGTGGAAGATGAGAGTGGAGTGTGAACCTTTAAGAGAAAGAAACACCAGGTTTGTGAAATAGATGTTACTATGAGAGGCCATAAGCTTTTCTGAAGAGATGTTTTAGATCTATCTTTCTATCTATCTAGAAAAAACAGTAAAATAATGATTAAGTATCTGAACTCTGTGCACCTGTAACAAATTTTCTCAGCCACCCACGATGCTCACTTTACTTTTTGTAGCGATACTGTGTTTATTCAATAAGCAATGCTTTAAAGGGAAAGCTGAACAACATCTCCCAGAAATAACTGATAGCAGTATTTTCGAAACGAAACAAGGGAAATATAGCAGGTCTGGAGGAAACACTGCAGGCTTGGAAGACTTGGTTTATAGAGGAAAACTAATTATTATTATTTTTAAATTAAATTTTTAGTACAAATAACACAATAGCAGAATTGCTGTCTATGACATAAACAAAAACTGAAGCAATAGGAATACAAAATTGTATTTCTAACACTATAGTGTCCCTTTGTCTTTTTCGTTACATCCCCTACACTATGCGGTGATAAAATGTTTAAAAACCCTTTTTACACTAACCTGTTTCCTTAGCTGAGGTCCCTTGCCACTGAATCAGTCACCTCATCTTGTAATGTCATGCTACTGGGGCAACCTAATGTGCATGCATGGCTCGCACTGCTCGCACATTAGAGTTTCCACACAGCAAAGCAGTGAATCAGTGCTTTCCTATAGGGATTTTTAAGACGTTCAATGTCCTTATGCAAAGCGTGAAGATGTGCAGCATCGATTCAAGAGCTAAACTTTCTTAACTGAGTCTGCAATTGCCTGATAATTAAGCCATGCAGTGCAGTACACTGACATACACTCACTAACACACACAATGTCACTGATACACATACTGTGAAATACACTCAGACACACAATCTCTGACAGATAGACACTCTCACTGATACAGACTCACAAAAATACACATTCTCTCACATACTCATAAATTTATTTTATTGACATCAGAGAGCTAACACTAGTCTGCAACTCACACAGAACTCAATCAGTAGGAGAGGGGGGCGCCAGTCACAATATTAACAGGTTAGCCAGTAGTGTAAGTCTATTACAGCAGAATGAACCTGGAACTGGAGTTCAATCCACCCTTTTTGTTAATCCAGTCCTGGCTGGCACAGAGAGGTAGTCACAGCAAGACTGTGAAAACATAAAGTATGTTAAACTGATGTGTTTAACTTTTTGGGGGCGGGGGAGTCTCTAAATAGTTAAGAAAACACTAATATAAAAAAACATGTTCACATTTCTAATTTTAGAGTGTTCGTTTAATTTAAGAATTCTGTTTATTGTACCTCATGCTGTGTGGAAGAGGAACTACCCATCAGTCAAAGTTACTACGATTTAGTTTAACCCCTTAAGGACACATGACGTGTGGCATGTCATGATTCCCTTTCATTACAGAAGTTTGGTCCTTAGGGGGTTAAATGGGAAACTTTTTTTGTTGTTTTTAGAAAAATATGGACAATGTATAGTTTTTCTGTTATATTATTTACAGATAGTACACATCAATATGAAATATATTCTCTCTTTATAATATCTATTTTTTTTACATTTCTGAATACTACAGAAAATACTGAAAACATAATAGAAGTAATTATTCTTACCACAATCATGTCACTTTTCAATAGTTAATATTTGAAATGCCCCAGCTTAGAATGTCTCTTAGTATTTGGATAAAGTAATTATCAAGCAATTGGCTCAAATTCCTTTGGAATGGTAGAAAGCAATGTGCTTGCAAAATTTAACATAATGGCTGGCCTTAGAAAGATCTCGTTCAGCCAGAAAGCAATAGCTGTTTGCTGTGACTGTGTGTGTGTAACATAGCACAATGCATACAAAAACAGGAAAGAGAATTCCCAGAAACCCATCATGATGTTCTTAGAATGGAATCATCTCAGATGTACTTCATTATTAATGTTCAACAGCTTCTATATCTTTGTCATGAAAACTGTCATTTTTTATTACATCAGCAATTTTGTTTCCACTCCACTGTAGGTGGTCTGCTGCTTTATACTGTATATTGAAATTTGGATCTGTAATACAACCTATTCATCAAAATCACCGTTTTAAATCAAATATATGTATTATTATTATCCTGCTTGTCTTTTTCTGAAATTTGCAAACAAACACGGCTTCTATAATTTTTCATCCTGCTGTCTTGTATGATACTATTATATTAATATTTATTAAGAAATCTCAATTTATTTATCTTTCCTGATACCCTAAAAATAAAGGCATGAAATACAGAGAGATTCTAGACATAGAAACGATTAATTCAGGAATTGTAAGATTACCAACCACACTATGTGTCAACCAGTGGATTTGTAGATAAAAGACTAGAAAACCCTTAAATAAACACTGATAACAAGAAGCATTAAAAACAAAACAGAAAGACGATACCTATAGACTGATTAACCGCAGACAACTAGATTTTTGAGTGTAGAAGACGATACTAGTGAAGACGATAACATATATGAACTTACACTTTCAAGATTATTTACTAAATAAAAATAGAATTTTAATATAATGACATAATACAGTCGTATTGTACAGAGCAGCGTGCGTATAATCCTTGTAGTAAAATTAGGAAGGGTGGGAGTTAAATGTAAATGGTCAAAGGGCTAGATACGGGCATGAACCCAAAATTATTAAGGTAAATTTAGAGAAAAATCCCTGACCAAACAAAGATGATGATAAAGTACTGATACAATATCTAAAACTTTACTTTTATTATTATATTGTGTAAAAGAAATGTGTCAGTAACTAGTATGAGTTGTGGACACAATAGGTATGTGTCTATAGTAAATCCAAATATTGTCCTAGTGTGACAACAAAATATATACAAGGAAAAGAAAAAGTAAAAAAAAAAAACAATCCTTCTCTACAGAATGCCAGGAACTTAGAGGTAGATTTAGTTCCTTAGGGGATCCTAACCGGGTCCTAAAAAGAGCCAACCAATACCAAAATCACAAGATGCATTGTCACCTATGACAGAGGCTGGTCTACTATGACAAACATCCTAAAAAAACATTGACCAATCCTGACACACAATCAAATACTTCAGGAATCACTACTGAAGTACCCTGGCCCAACTGCCCGTAGAACAAAAAAATCTCAGTGATTTATTAGTGCATTAGCCAATTGGAAACAACAAATACTGAAACTACCTGGCTAACAGCAAGAAAAGGGACTTTTAAGTGCGGCCATTGTAAGGCATGCAAATTTCTGACACCAAGCAATGTTGCAAAATCAAATCAGACAGGCATCATGGTCAAAACCAATGCATGTATTAATTGTGGTACCACAAAAATAATCTATTTAATATCTTGTACTTGTGGCAAGCATAGGTAAAACTTACCAACAGTTTAGACAGGGTATTTTACAACATGAGGGATTAATCAGAAGCACTGGCATACTGACACCCATAGCCAAACACATTGTACATTTTTATAATTCCAATCCAGACAATCTTAATTTTCAAGCAGTGGAAAAACTGATCATTAACTCCAGAAAAGGAGACTTAAAGCTTAGATTACTCCAAAAAGAATCAAGACTAATCTACAAATTCGAGACACTGACACCAGAAGGGTTAAATGAAGAATTCAACTAAACTCCTTTCATACATGGCTAAGAATTCTTCTTAAAAATCTTACAAATTTAAAAACTCTAAAACAAAACATCAAGGCACTATTCGATTGTATCTTAAATACAATTTACATCCCTATGTTATCATAATTTATTTTCTTTTAAATGTTTATTTTATTCGATTTTTATTTTTCTGATTATTTCCCATTTTCATTTAAACCATCCAGCAATATATTCTATCTACTACAGAATTTACTTGTCAGCATTAACAATCATACAGATTGACATTAACAGTGAGTTTGTCAATAGACACTAACCAGGCAGAATATAACCACTGATGCTATACCCCGTATGCTATAAATACAAGCAGATCAAGCATCTCAACACTTGTATCAAAATATTCCTATATCAATAGGGGTCTTCACACAATAAAAAATTCTACCTATACAAAGATTCTAATATGTTTGCTGCATAATAGTTAAATTGTAGACAACTGATGAGTGTTAACAATGAAACAAAGAAGAATACAATTTGTGGGGCTAGCATAAATAGCAGCTAGAACACACTAGTGGGTACAATCACAATAAACTCACAGAAACATAAATATACAAAAACAGAAAAAGTGTGCAGCGCATATACCAGACCCACAAGTCTTACAGAAATATAAACACAATCAGTGAATATGTGATAATAGAAGAGGAGATAAATACCCCAATATTTTTAGATCTTTGAGGGTCATAAACATTTGCCAGATCCTGTATAAAAGCTGGTTCAAGTGATGTCACTTTAAGATATCTCAATTCAAATCTTGAGGTTACTCCCAGAGATGAAGCTTGGTCCTAGAATGTGCAAATTATTGAGCAAGCAAACATCAAATTAGAACAGTATAAAAAACACATTTATTACAAGTAAATAAAAACCTTACATTGAGGTCTTGTAAAATCAGCAAAAATAGCAGCATAGGAAGTAGCACTGTTTTTGAAAGTGTTAACAACCTGAGTTAACAGGAGTCTCATTTTTTGAGACTCAAGGACCATTAAGACTTGGTGTTTCATACAAATTATCTGTCCAGAAATCTATTCTGAGCTCTGATTGGTGAACTCAAATAATCAATCAATTATTCTGTCTGCTCATTGGTCAGTCAATATAACCAATGATCTCCCACAGCATCATTTTTAAACCTCAGTAATTCGAGACCAGTTATCCCCTGAAGAGCTGCCCTACCGGTGAAACACACGTCGGGGCTCATTGCTTCCAGAAGCTGAAGTTATTTACCTATCAACCGACAGAAATTGCTTTATATTTTATACAAACTTTCTTTCCAGCACTGGTAACATAAGACGGTTTTTACTCTGCTTCTCTAATAAGACAGCTAGTTTCCTGCTTGCTCCACAACTGTAGGTGATCTTGCAGGCGCATCTTAGGATTTTTCACGCAGCTCAGATGTTACAATAGCAGTGTTAACGAGCAGGTGCCCTCGAAGGCACAGAATAGATGATTCCTTTGTAGCATAGTTAGCATATTACAAAAGCTAATTAAACATTATATACTGAGTAGTGATAGATTTAATGCTACAGTGTTTTAACTATTTCTTTTAAACTTGATGTTTGGCGTAGACTTGCAGTATATCACGTATCTACATAGCGCTATTTAGTGGAGGCTCCCCCTCCCTTGCAACTTTGGTCTCTCACTAACTTGAATATTCTTATGTTAGCAACAGTAGCTCTGTATCCATTGGTGAGATACAAAATATCCTGTATACATAGCAAATCTACACCAGAGTTACTCAGAGATTAGTTCCTACAGTATAGACAGAGTGATTTAGCTCTATATTTGCTTTGTTCGATTTAATTAATCTCGGAACCTTATCCATTGTAAATATTCCTTTCCCTGTACATAGTTATTTAATTTTTTTTATATAATTTTTTTCACACAGTTCATTGTAAATATGTATACCTTTATATCTATTGATAAACACAAAAAGGTAAGAATTCAGCGCTAATTAACACACAATTAGTAGAGGTAGGCAGCAACCCAGATGAAGGAGAACCCCTCAAGTCCTTCAGTGGAAAAACAAAGATAGAAAAAAGATAAGATAGGGCTGTGCCAAGTAGAGAGAGATAGTCCAATAAAAATGTCACTAGGATACCAGTGGATAGTCAGTCTACTTGCTGGAGTGCCCTTGCGGTCTCCAGTATGTAGGTATGACTACAAGAAACCTTAAAATCAGACTGAGTGAGAATTTAGAAATATTAAAAAAGGCTACCTTAATCACTCAGTCTCTAAGCATTTAAGCACACATAACAATGACACAAAACTCCTTAAGTCCATGGAGAGGCAGAAACATTAAGAATATACTTGGAAAAGCTGAGATGGAATGTTTTTTTACCTTAAAAACTCTCACCCCATCTGGCTTAAATGTAGATTTTGATCTGTTCAATTTTATCTAATTATATATATTTTTATTTCTATTTTACTACTTATATGCACTTATTGCCCTTACCCACTATGTTTGGAATTGTATCCTGTACCAATTACTCTTGTACCAATATCCTCCATATTTATCTGCAATATATTATCTACCTTTTTATGTACATTCCTTTATTATGCATATATTGTATTTCATGTATATTCCTTTATTGTACATACCATCCACTTCTATATGTTCCTATCCCTATACCCCTCTCCCCCCCTCCCCCTGTGGCTCTACACTCCTGCCACTCTCATGCCGATATCCTCTACATAGAGGTTCGGCACTCACTTGCTTAATCACGCCCCTCCAACCATGCATGATCAGTACGTGGTTGGCTCTCTCTCCCTCCCTCCTCTGCGTGTTCTGCAAGCCACATCATGGCTGACGGCACCAGACACTCCCACCTCTTCCATTATGCATTACGCCCCTCTATACCACGCCGATGGGCGTGATACAACTACATTTCCCATACTGCATTGTCGACTGTGACATCCGCGTCACGTGACCCACACAAGTTAATTTTATCATTTATATGCTGCTACACCCTTTGTTTTTACACTATATCAAATTATATGTACTCACACTATATACACCCTTCATCCTGTACACTCTAATATGTACTTCTATCTGTTATTTTCAAAACGGTTTCTGATTGGCCAATTACAATTTTGGCGCAATTTTTTAATTATTACAGGCCTATTTAAACATCCCCTGCCAGGTTACTATTTTTATTCCATTCTGAAGAAGCCACTTATGGTGAAATGCGTTTATGGTTATTTACTCTTATATTTTACTGTGTATTTTAGAACAATAAAAGTTTTTTGGCTACTTTACCGTACCAATCCTCTTTTTATTGCACTCTCTATGCACTTTAAACATTTTTACTAACTCCTGGCATTTTAACGTTCCTGGTTACTTTTACTTCCACTGGCAATTTTACTGTTCCAGTACTCCATGAAATCCCAGGTGGGGATCATACCACCAATGCTTATCCATTGAGCAATACCTCTGCTCTATCTTTGTGAGTATTATTTTATCTTCTATTTTACTCGCTTACTCCATTACAATTGAGAGCACTATCGTTGCTTTTTACCTTTCTCTCTTGGAGCTTTGGACTACCAGACGGTGTTGACGGACGCACTTCCGCTGCATATCCCATAAGCGGGGATTATACCGCTGTACGCTATCCACACCAGAGCTGGCCATAGCTCTCTCACATGTGAGTTCTCTACCTTTCTCTACCTATTGCACATTGAACCCCATCACAATTGAGAGCACTCTTGTTGCTTTCTATCTCTTTTCCGAGTTTTGGACTACCAGACGGTGGTGGCGGAGACCCCTTCCCTACATATGCCATAAGCGGGGATTATACCGCTGTACGCTATTTACACGAGAGCTGGCCATAGCTCTCCCAAATGTGAGTTCTCTACTTATATTATCTACTGCACCTTGAATTTTAGACATACTGCACCATTGGTTGCCTCTACCTCTCTTCTGTTTTCATATACTGAGCGGTCAACATCAGACGTACCTACCTCTACCAAGAAACCATACCCTATCAAGTATTCCTGACTATCCACTGCTATCCTAGTGAAATTTATTGGACTATCTCTCTCTACTTGGCACAGCCCTATCTTATCTTTTTTCTATCTTTATTTCTATTGGCTTATACGTTTTTTTTTCCTTGTATATATTTTGTTGTCACAATAGGAAAATATTTGGATTTACTATAGACACATACCTATTGTGTCCACGACTCACCCTAGTTACTGACACATTTCTTTTTAACAATATATTAAATAAAAGTGAAGTTTTAGATATTGTATCAGTACTTTATCATCATCTTGTTTGGTCAAGGATTCTTCTCTAAATTTACCTGAATCATTGTAGTATACCCAATGTGCTCAGACTACTCTTTTACTCTCTCCTCCTCTATTTCTATAAATTTTAACTATAAACATTGTAGTAGAGCAGAGGTGATCAAAAGGTAGATCCCCAGATGTTGTAGAACTACAAATCCCATGATGCCTTGCATACTTTTAGAATGGATTTTGAAGGACAAAGCATCATGGAAGCAGTTTTAAAAAAAAGGTTTTAAAACACATGGGGATCTACCTTTTGGGTATTATTATTATTATTGGTATTTATATAGCGCCAGCTTATTCCACATAACTTTACAGAAAGAGGGGAATTTACCAAATGAGACAATAACAACATTTAACATGAACAATAGGTAGTTGAAGACCCTGCTAAAACAAGCTTACAATCTAAAGGAGGTGGGGTATAAAAACACAATAGGAAGGGCACTGAGGGAGACAGCAAATAGACATCGTGGGAAAGTAGCAGAACTGGAGGTGAGAGTGGAGAGTGGCCCTTTAGGAGATAGCAAGCTGATAGATTGAGAGATAGAAGTTACCCTTAGGCCATAAGCAATCGTGAAAAAAATGGGTTTTGAAGGACTTCTTAAATTATTAAAGATTAGGGAAGTGTCTGACAGGGGTAGGCAGGCTGTTCCAAAGGAATGGAGCTGCCCGTGAGAAGTCTTGCAGACGTGAATTTGCAGTAAGGGTGCGAGCAGCAGACAGGAGGTCACCAGTAGAGAGGAGAGACCGAGAGGGGGCATACCTATGAATCAGTGAAGAAAGGTAAGAGGGGCTAGAGTTGGTACCCCTGTAGTAGAGTATGAGAGGAGGAATGGATCTTCAATCTTTTTTTAAGAGTGAATTAGCAACAACTGAATAAAAAGGAGGGGGCGAAAACAGAATATTTATGATCTATATTACATTTTGCACTGCTTTTCAAAGTAAAAATGACCGCCTATGCAAATTTAGATGCAAGGGTTATTAACTAAAATGAGAATTGTTGGGATGTCAAAGTGTATTTCAAATTAAAGGAAAAAGTAGCTAAACCTTAAAAAAATCTTCCTGTCTAATCTTCCAGTCTAGCTACTTTGGAACTCTCTTTCAATTCATTTTGATTTCCCGACAATTGTCACTTTAGTAAATTATCTTATTTGTATTTTTTTTTAATTAAAACAAGAAAACATGTTTGTTTGTTTTTTTTAAACCAGGAATACATAGACAAAACATGAAAACATAAAACATCAATTTTGTGTATAGATTTCTTTTCAGAGATAAATATTGTCTATGTATGGTTGGAGTGGAGATAGAAGAGGTTAACAAAAACAAATGACACATTTTACACAATTTACTTTCTCTGGCAAACTCATTAGTGCATACAATTTATAAACAGTTCAATCGCATGCTATTTGACTTGCTGTAATGTTGGTGCACTATGCAAATATAAATAAATAAACATTGAATGACATTTTTACAAAACTAAGATGCCAGTTTCTATTGAATCAAACCTCTGTTTCTGCTCTGCATGCAAAAAACACATTTTCACTCATCTCATTAAGATCCAGAATCTCAATTTTCACAGAGCTTATCTCCACTGCACAGCACAGGATGTATGTTAGAATTTGTAGTATTTCAAAGCCAGGCTTCTTTTATTTTTGTTGATTTTTGTTCAAAATAAATAGAATCAGAAAGGGCAAGCGGTTCTGATTAGCATTTAAAATGGTTTAAAACAATTTATGAAAATATAACCTTAAACTATGAATCTTTCATAAATTCCAGAATAAGTTTCTTAATTATTTGTGACAATGTTTAATTTGCATTGTTACAGCTGAAGCTAAAACAATAGACCCTTATTAGAATTTTTTCTCAAGAGAAATTAAGGGATGGAGTTATAAAAGTGGAGAAATCAGCAGGAATATTCCACTGGTTTCCATGGTGATTGTTCCACTCTGTAACAACATAGCTGCTCAGAAATAATACCTTCCATCCACAAATGTTGATCTTACTGTAAGAAAGAAATTGTACTTCACACATTGCTCTATAAGTCTGTGTATACTTTAGCTGATAGAATGGATTGATTTGTCTCCTATTTTCATTGCTTTAACCTAAAGCTGTAAGAAAAAAAACAAAAAAACTTATATGGTTCTGTAATGCTTTTTTTCTGAAAGAAAAAAAAAATGTATCTCTCCTAGGTGGTATATATTTACCTTAGGCCTGGAGGTCTGACGGTTCTGGACAATATCTTAGCTGTTCCTATAACTGCACTCTCCTAGACAGCGATCTCAGATGTCCCGCCTGGAATCTGTTAAAGCCACTAACTTATGGAGTCACAGTCCTGAGTGCTTCCATCACATTTGGGACTACTACTAGCAAAAATTTTATTTTTTCCCCTCTCTTGTTTTTTTTTCTTAATGGATGTGGAATGGTTTCTGCAATTTTTTGTCCACAGTAATGTGGGATTTTCTGTCTGACTTTTGTTATCAGTTTGATTAGCCCATAGGTTACATGGATTGGAATGGTAATGTTATGTATTGTTTTATAAGATCTCACTAGGCTAGTGCTGCAAGTAAAATTAACCCTTTAAGGGCCATCATCTGAAAATACAGAAAGTGAAAGTGAAGTTTCATACATGATGAGTGTTGTCTCCTGGGCCTTGAAAAGTTTAATCCTGTGAAACTTGACCTCTGAACAGATATATAGAATATCTATACCTTTTACTGGGCAAGTCTCATGTGAGATGAGATTTGCCCTTCAGAGCACTGTGATTGAATATCCATTATAACCAGGCACAGTGCTCCTACTGAGATTTCAGGGTCGGAAGGCTTTTATAAAGACTATCCAATCTGCACAGAGCTCTCAATGGGTGACTATGGATTATTTGTTTCATAATTTTTTCATCTTTTGATGAATCATTGGGCTATGATATTTTTGTTACTTAGCTGTCTTTTTCAAAGAAAAGTTGAAGAAAGAAGATCTTTAGTCAAAATTAAATATTTTATTTTTTAAGACTTATTTTATAATGGAGGAGTGCCAGCAGGTATGGAGACCCCTAGTCACATGAGAGGCTGATTATTATTAGTATTATTATTGGTATTTATATAGCGCCACCGTATTCTGCAGCACTTTACAATATTCTGAACGGGAAGAGATTTAATAATAAATGAGACATTTACAAAATGATATGGGAAAAATAGGTCAAATGAGCTTACAGTCTAGAGGAGGTGGGGTATAAAAACACAATATGACAGCAGGGGGTGACAGCAAACAAACAAGGTGGAAAAGTAGCAGAACCGAAGGTGAGAGTTGAGTGTGGCTCTTTAGGCAAGAGCATGAGGCAGATATGTGATATAGAAGTTACTCTGAGAGGCCATAAGCATTTCTGAACAGATGGGTTTTGAGGGACTTCTTAAATGATTGAAGCCTAGGGGAGAGTCTGATAGGGGTAGGTAGGCTGTTCCAGAGGAAACATGCTGCCCATGAGAAGTCCTGCAGGTACTAGTTAGCAGTAAAGGTGCGAGCAGTGGACAGGAGGTGGTCACCGTCAGAGCGGAGAGACCAAGAAGGGGCAAATCTACGGATCAGTGAAGAAATTGTCTAGGGTTTTATAGGTAAAGGCTAGTATTTTGAATTCAAACCTATAGGATATAGGAAGACTGTAATAGTGTAAGAATCGACTGACGGGAAAGGTATGGGAAAAGCGTCAGGTGAGAGAGAGCAGCCTGGCAGCAGCATTCATTATAAATTGTAGTGGGGCAGTTGGGCTTCTGGGTAGACCCACTAATAGAGAATTACAGTAATCCATGCAAGAGATTAGAGCATGAACAAGCTCTTTGGCAGCATCTTGTGTGAGAAAGGTGCGGGCAATGTTTTTAAGGTAGAATCTACAGGTTTTAGCAACATACTCGATGTGAGTTTCAAAGATAACACCAAGGCAACAAGCCTGCAAGGATGGACTGATGCAGGTCCATCAACATGCAGGGAAAGTGAATGGGGAGGATCAATATTATGAGGAGGAAAACAATAAGCTCTGTTTTAGAAAGATTAAGTTTTAGAAAGCAGGAGGACATCGAAGCAGAGATTGAAGAAAACCAAATAGTGACACATTGTAGGACAGTGGGGAAGAGGTCAAAGGAGAAAATATATATTTGGGTATCATTGGCATACAGGTAGCAGTGTAATCCAAGGGAATTAATACATTTGTTGAGAGAAGCAGTGTAAAGAGAGAGCAGAAGGGAACCAAGAACAGATCCTTGGGGGACTCCAACCGAGCCCAGACAAAAGAAGGAGGTGTCATTGGAAAAGGAGACACTGAACGAACATTGGGAGTGATAGGAGAAGAACCTCAAGAGGACAGTGTCACAGAGAGCGAGGGATTGAAGATTTTGGACAAGCAGGGCATGGTCAACAGTGTTAAAAGTGGCAGAGAGGTTAAGAAGAATTAATATGGAGTAATGGTCATTTGTGACTTTAGTCAGAGCAGTCAAGTAGAGTAGAGGAGCAGAAGCCAGATTAAAGAGGGTTGAGGAAAGAGTTGAAAAGTGAGCCAAATGAGTAAAGACAAATCTTTATAGAAGCCTTAAGGAAAAAAGGAGCAGGGATTTGGGGCGATAGTTGGAAGGGATAGACAGGTCTAGGGATGACATTTTTATGATGGGTATGACATTAGCAAGTTTAAGGGGATTGGGAGAACACCAGATGAAAGAGAGCAGTAAAGGATATAGTACAAGACAAGGGGAGAGAGATCTGATAATGTGGGAAGGTGCGGGATCAAGTGGACAGGTGGTGGGACAAGAGGAGAGGAGAAGTTCAGTCTCCTCCTGTTCAGTAGTTGGGGAGAAGACCTAAAGGGTAAGAGAGGTACGATCACGGTGTGGTTGCAAGAGAGAGGAGCAAAAGGGGGCAGAATTCTTTCCCTAACTGTTCAACCCTGTCAGTGAAGTAGCATGCAAAGCTATCGGCTGAAAGGTTAGTGAGGGGAGAGGTGAGTGAAGGAGAGAGTTGAAAGCATCAACGAGATGCCTGGGATTGCATGAGCATAAACTAATGAGAGAGGAAAGGTAGGATTGTTTAGCAAGGGTAAGGGCTATGCTGTACAAATGCAAGATGAATTTATAATGGCGAAAGTCTGACAAAGTGAGGGACTTCCTCCAGCAGTGTTCAGATGAATGGGAGCATCTTTGCAGGTAGATGGTCGACTTAGAATTCCCGGTTGGAGGCGTGTCTTCTTTGAGGTGCATGTTTGAAACTGGGCTGCAGCGTTCAGGGCAAAGGTGGTGGTAGCATTGTGCAAGGAGATAGCCAGATAGCCAGAGAGGGACATGAGAAGAGAGGGATGGATGAGAGCTCAGAACTGACATCAACTGAGAGTTCAAGTTCCTTCTGAGTTGAGGTTGGTGAGTCTGAGGATGTTGGGTGAGGGTGCTCTAAAGAACAAATTATAAGAAGTGGTGATCTGTGAGAGGAAATTAAGTGTTATGGAGCTTAGAGATCGTGCATGCATTAGAAAAATAAGGTTGATGGTATTGCCAGTTACATGTGTGGGAGTATTAGCCCATTATGATAGCCCAAGGGAGGAGGTAATAGAAAGGAGTTTGGAGGCTACTGGAGTCAAGGGTGGGTTAATGGTAATGTTGACATCCTCAAGAATTAGAGTAGGGATGTTACTTGAAAGGAAGCCAAGCATAGAAGTGGTCAAGGAAGAGACGAGGTGACCAGGGGAGGCAATAAGGGTTTGAACAGACAAACTGAGTAAATTTAAAAAGTGGAGAAAGATAGGGAAGGGGGGGGGGGAGGTGATTGACATAGGTTTGAAGGATCAGTGTGGTGAGAGCAGAAATCCTATACTGCCACCTTTATTGTCAGACTGTATTCGGTTATGGGCAAATTGAAGACCAGCAAAGAATAGTGAGGCAGGGTTATCTGCATCAGAAGGAGAGAGTTATGTTTTGGTTAGTGCAAGTAGGTTGAGGGAGTGTGAGATAAGTCACGGATGGAAGTTGATTAAAACAATGCTGCACAGCGTGCATTGCAGAGGGCAACTTGAAATGAGGACTGAAAGTGAGAGTTACGTGGAATGGTTATCAGATAGTTATGGTTTCTTGGGTTAGCACTAAGTAGGTTCATGGAGGCGGGACCAGGGTTTGGAGAGACATCAATAGCTGCGAGGAGCAGAAGGATAGAAAGGAAAAGAAGGTGGAAAGATTTAAATGTTTGGGGATGAGAGCTAGTGTTTAGCTGATTTAGGAGGGGTGGAAAAAGGCTGGATAGGTATGAGTAAAGTGCATGAGATGAATATAGAGAAGTGCGGGTGAAAGTGAAAAATAGTAAAGAGAACATTATTGGGAGATTTGAGCTGTTCAAATCATAGGTGAGATTAGATGGGTGAAGGGTTAAAATGTATTCATTGTTGGAATTAAGGTATTTCATGTGTTGAGAGGTTGATGGACATGATTGGTTTGTCAGGAAAGCCAGGTAATTTTATGTATCTATAAATGCTATGAGTGCCCTAGGGAGGGTGGGGTGTGGGGTAAGGTGGGTGTGAACCAATTTTCCAGAAATGCTACCTCTGCTTTTCCTGGCTTTTCCTGGCTTTTCCTGTAGGATTTGATTACTCTGATTCCTGAGGTAGCTTTATAAATGTTGTATGGGACCCAGGCTGGAAGAAAAAATCTGGGGTTAGATATGACAGATATTGTGGGTGGGGAAGCAATGAGGAAATTGAGGGAAAGGTAGATGTGAAAAATGTAATATTTAAAAATATGAGGGAATGGTAGAGATCAAATAGATGAAAGTCAGAAATAGTGAACATCATAAATTAACAAGGCTTTGAGTGCAAAAACTAACTAACTAAACACTAACAAAAACAAACATTAAACAAAGCGTTGAAGATAAAGGGTGCAATTGTTATCATGTATTCAGTAATACTGTATGGGAAGGAGGTAGATAGAAATATAATTGACAAGAGAAATAGGAAAAAATAAGTAGTCCATGTATTCTTGGGTAGATCATCCAGAAATGCCACCTCTGCTTATGGCTTTTCCTGCAGGATTTGGTAACTGTGATCAATCGTATCAAAGTGCCCAGGATTCTGGTCATCTCATGGACCCTTAAGAGGAAACTAAATGAAATTAGACCTCTTGGATCCCAGAAGACTGGGCATTACCTGGGCCCTTATCGCCATTTTAACTTTCAAAATCATATAGTTTGGAAAACAAGGTATATTGATAAATGATAACAAAGAACTAAGAAATATGACATGCATTCTACAAAAAAAATATATTCCATGAGTTTTTGCTATGAGTTTATGCAGAAGATATGCTATAGCTAAGAGAGAACAGTATATATAGTAGTAAGATGAACATGGTAACAATTTTTAAGAATTGATCTCCTGGATACCACTGTAATAATGACTTGTAATGTAGAATGATGAGAACCAGACCACCCACCATAGCCTAGTATCATTACCTACTGAATCAATTCTAAAATAACCATTATTTTTTGATTTGCATAGATTTTAACATAGACCCAAAACTCTAAATACTTTTCCAGGAACAAAAGCAACTCTGCACCTTCCTAGTCAAAAGCAACTCTACCCCTTCCTAGTCAAATTTGGGGCAGTATGAATAATTTCTCATCTTTTAATTGATATTGTTTGTCAGCAGCACAATATGCTTGGTTTACTATTTTATATCCATCCCCTGCTATAGTCTTATGTCCTTTCTTAGTAATAGGGCCCAGGAGACTGGGCATCTCCTGAGTCCCTTTAGTGAGTTTGCTAGGTCCATTTCAAAATAAATCGCCACCCAACAGTGAATGCCTGGATAAAAACTCAAGGTCACACTGGAATGTGTATGACTTATTGAAGGGTACTGGACCCTGTTTTGTAGTGTATTTATTATCTTGATTTTATAGAAACATCAGATTAGCTGATCAAGTCTCTCTTATAACATGCTAAACTCCCAGAGAACATATCATTACTTTCTTTAGTATTATTTGTGCTAGTTATTACTGAAAACACCAACAAAGCATCTCTGTTTGCAGCTATAATTTACAGGCTCATGTGTGCTATTACACTAGGTTAGCAGATTCATTGGCGGAGGAGCTAAGTTACACTTGAATGTTAGTTAGCGTTAATGATTTTATCAGAGGAGAGATTTACACTTTTTAGTGAATCAACATCAAAACATTTGTTTTCTACCTTAACTTGAAGATAGTTGTATAATAAAAATTCTAATGAATTCATTAACCCCGTCACTAAGTTATAAAGGGATTGGACTAAACCCCTGTCAGAAAGCGTTTAAATTGCAGAAAGGTACAGTAATTTCTTAAATATGCCAAAAAAGTAATTATATTATATTATATGTTATATTAGAATTTGCAATTTTAGAGTATGAATAGAACATTTTTGTTTGCTTATATGTATGTATATTTTATTTGTTTATTTATTTATTTATTTTAAGACTAAATATAATATTACAATAAAATACAAATACACTCATGGTAGGCAAGCACATATTTTCTGTCTATTTTCAATAACTACTTTTGAAATCTACCAATAACATGCTTGCACTATTTCATTGACCTTTCTATGCCTCTTCTATTATAGTTTATCATTTGCTTGAGAGGAACAATCAATTGGCTCTCTATTTATGTGGCTGTGCCAACACACATCAAAAGAAGATAGGACTGAAAAAAGCTGTGCGAGAGTACAAACTTGCACATAAAACTATTCCAAGCTAACATCTGTCTACAATTACCTAATCAAAATGACAGACATCTATCAGATTAATAAAGACGAAGATTAGATTTTCCATTAGTTGTGCAACATAAATAAACAATCTTGGAAAACAAGCATACGGCGTTGTTAAAATTGCACTTAAAATCTAAAAGCTAACAAGTACATATGGGTATAAAATTGCCTGTAATGGATAAAGGCTTCATCTCTTGTTTTTTTGTCTTTTTAAACAAACTGTTACCATTATTGTTCTATAATTACTCAATGTACCAGCACACATGTAATTTTCATAAAGTACCATTGCACCTGTTTTTAATCCAGGTTTTTAAATTTTAATTTGTTTTGACCTACAGTGTTTAATAGGTGTGTAATTATGTTCAGATGTCATATTACAGTGTAGAGCAGAGCTCTTTTGATATTTTATGTCTGTGACCATAGAAATGTGGTGGTTGCCAAGGACCACCTCCATATGCTAACTAATAACTGATAACTAATTGAAACAGTACACAACAAGTAGAGTTATCATAATTCCAATTTTATATGTCTAATGAAGTCGTAATTAGCTATATTGGGAACAATTGTTTAGTGCTTTAAAACATTGAAGACCAAAGTAGCTTTGGTAGTTCTACTTCTGTAAAAAAAAGCTTGTACCTTTCTGTGTCTGTCGGTGCCTGTGTGTGCACCTGTGTTTGTACCTGTTAGTTTCTCTCTTGGTCTGTGTGTTTCAGTCTGTGCCTGTGTGTCTCTCTGTGTGTGTCTGTCTGTGCTTGTGTATGCCTATCTGTCATTGTATTTGTCTGTTATTTTGTGTGTACCTGCATGTGTCAATAAGTATCTATGTGTCAAAAGGTGTGTTAAGTGATGGAGTTTGCAGAAGGGGCCAGGCATTATTTTAGGAAGGGGTCAACAAATACTTTTTGGGGATTTTTTTCATAAGCAATGCCTCTGATTGATAACAAGTTGAGTCACAGACAAGCAATATACTTAGAGTTCGTGATTAGGCATCTCACCTGTCCATTCTCATATCTTTTGTTTTGTTTTGTTTTTTTTACTTTTAATTATAAATATTTAACCTGTACATACTCAGTGATGAAACGTGAAACATTGTTAAGCAATGTATAGTGTATATCTATGGAAAAGGTATAATAATTGTACTTTACAAGATCCAAGAATGTTCTTCATTGATAAACAAAATATCAATTCAGTGTCTACTAGACTATGTGCTCTTTCATAATACTGAATTGGCTCCCTAACAGTATGAGCTCTTCACAGCATTGATTTTACAAGATGCTAAAAATATTTATTTGAAATTATTTTCCATGTTGACTTGCTAGCACCATGCCCAGTCATACTAGGAAACTACTTTTCCACCAAGTTCCAAAGGTGCTCTGTTGTACTGAGAAATGGTATGGTAAATGTGAAGGCCAATGCCATACACTAAACTTATTGTCATGTTTGAGGGACTCTTGATGACATTATGCTCAACTAGTTATAATAGCTCTAGTGTGTGCCAAATAATTGCCTGCACTATTATGCCACCATCACCAGCCTGAACCCTTGATATGAGGCCATTGATCCATGTTATTTTGAATTATGTTCTGCTACCCAGCAATGTGTGTACTTGGGTCCACTGTAGTCTTTACTTGCTGTTCTCACCTGATAGGAACTGTCTTTTGTTACTGGTACCCATCCACTTCATGGTTTGATGTGTTATTAATTTAGAGATGTTCTTAATAGCACTGCTATTTCTTTTGTTGAATCTCTCCAGTAAGCGTGAACAAGTCTGATCATTCTACTGTGATGTGTAAGGCTCTTTTTGTTCACAGAACTGCCACTCTGTTCCACGCTTTGGATATGTTTTATACCATTTTCTAAAATCTCTTTTGATTTTTGGGCATGGAACTCCTAGTAAATTATAAGATTCAAATATTTTCTGGGTACTATATCTGACACCAATTGTTTCACTGTCAAAAGTCACTTGGATTATGTTTCTTCCCTATTGTGATTTTTGGTTTCCATAGCAATGGAACATTTTTACTACTGCCACATGATTAATTGATTGATCATATTTGCATACTTGCATTTACCTGCCACATTGAGAAGAGCACCCAATGCTGTTTGTTTGTCTAGATAGAAAGATAGATAGATATGAAATTGTATTTTGAAATGTAAAAAAACAACAACTTTTTGTATCTTTTTTTTCCACTTTTCATTAAAGTGATCACTGATAATCCTGAATAATTAGGTAAAGAAATATTTAAGATTTGTCCAAGAATTTGTGTTTTTTACTAGCAAACATACTGTTTAAAGATCTGGATACTAATCAATTTCAATATAAAATCATTCAAAGTTATTTTTGTCTCTTATGACAAAGCCCGTCACTTTAACAAGTATAAAATGAAATATACTCCAAATAACCTTCTCTGTGCTAGGTAAAATACATTTGGATGCGCTGCTATGTTTCTTTTCTCGGATGCAGCTAACAATAGCAATGTTTGTTTATCATGTCACATACAACCAGGATGGACTGGTGCCCTATTTTATGAACAATCTGTCACAGAGTCCTGCATCTTTTAACTTCAGTTTTCCTTGAGTAGTTCCCAATCTAGATTTTGTTAGTTCCACTCTCCTTTTAGGCAGCTCTCAATGTCATTCTAAAGTTACAGTCTTTCTGTAAGACCTTTCCTTGAGACACAGTTCTGCATTTCTTAATGCCATCTCACAGACACTGTCTCTCAAGACATTTCCTCAAGGCAACTCTAAATCCTGTAATCAGGCACCTCAAAGCACTATTTTCACGAGTTTCTAAAGGTAATTCTCTGTTCATATTTTGACAGTAGACCAACTGCAAAATATTTCCTGCAGCTCTTTTTATAAAGAAAATACGAATGTCTCAAAACCCAAGATATATGGTAATGCATTTAGCCTCCTCATTTAAAATCTGTTTTATATAACAAATATCAGCAGATTATTTAGGATTTGTTGAGAAATTGACTTATTTCTACCTAATATTTGTATTAATGGCATTAAAGATATACTTAAGGGTTATTGTTAAGTTGTTGTGATTTTATTTTGGTCATAAATAAATACTTGTATAAATCCTTTATTCTTCTTCTTCAAATTATTTATATGAATTACATGGAAGTAGGCCGAGTAAAAGGCTTGCATTGAGTGAGCAACACACATTACGAAAAGAAAGTCAAATGGTGATTTTGTTTTTTTTGCTTGATCATGTGATAACTCTAATTTACCTTTTAATTTAAATGTATGTTTTAGAATGAAATATAATATACCCAAATTAGAAAAACAGAACACATCTCCTAGTGTATACTGTAACATAATGTGTATGGAAAAAAAATAACTAAGTCATCTACTCACAATGTATTGCACCACATAATGCCTTTAGTGTCTTAAAAGTTTCTACCAAACCCTTTGTATTAATACACTACAGTCGTATAGATGGTTCTTTGAAAGAGATATACATTTAAAAAGTGCCAGATAGTGTAGTATATTTGAACTTATAATGAACAAGTATTGCTCCAAAAAAAAATAAAACAGTAAGGGACAGCAGTTTTAAAATACAAATTCTATCTGACGTCTCAGGTTACCATGAAAAGGGGGAGTGTGACCCTGAGATAACACATTGCTGTCATACTTAGATTCAGTTTTCAAGGCACTGTTATACATGCGTGTTGTTTGGTCTATGATATATCTGTCTTTTTGTGTGTTTGGTGTAATATGAGGGGTATATACACAGGTGATTAGAGTGTGTAGAATATTACATAGTCTATGTATTTACTCAAGAACAGATAGTAGTTTGCTATTCTATACCACGAGGACTCTGGAATGTGCTATGTAGGGTGATTGGGTAGTGTCCTTATATGGCAAGTGATGATGTAATTTTGCCTATAAAAGAACAGTGGGCAAAGGACCACATTCTCTCCTCTATCTTCTTCACTCTTCTCACCGGGTATGTCCCTGACTTGCTGATACAAAGCTACTACACATCTACAATCAAAGATCTCTTTCTGTAATGTCATTAATAAATTCCATCTGTTAAGTATATTATTGCTTGCTTTTGGAGGTGAATACATGCATATTTTTTTATAAAGAACATCAGATTGTGTACTGGTATTTTTGGGTGATATAGAAATACATTAACATCAGGTGAGCCTTTAACCCAAGAAGAGGAACGCATTTCAATTACCATTGAACACATAAACTAAGATATTACAGAGTGTTTTTTATTTAATTATTTTATTACACAAGTTCACAATATTTCTTATATTGTCAAATTTTATTAAGGTAGCAAAACATTGTCATTGTGGCAGTACAGCTGAAATAGGGTCCATTGAAAACAGTAATATTAAAGGTAAGAATATTGCATTAAAGACTGTGAACCATGGGAAGTGAACCTAGTATAGAATGGTGATTTTCAAAACTGCATCTCAATCCTTTGTTTAATCCCTTAAGGACACAAAACATACCAGTATATCTTGTGTCAAGAAGGAATTTTTTTCCTAGCTTGTTGCAAAATTGTGCTTCAAACTGGGTTTTTTTGCCTTCTTTTGGATCAACAGCAAAAAACAAATGTGAGGAAGGCTGAACTTGATGGACGCAAGTCTCTTTTCAGCTATGTAACTATGTAACTATATTCAATTAAATCCCAGCTGGCACTGGGGAGTGCAAGCTATCACTAGGTACTTGGCATTCCTCTTTGTCAGCTAGAGACAGACTTAGTGGCCTCATATTGGTTTATACGCTGTGAGCACTACTCAAAGTTAGTGCTGCTCATGATATGTTAAAGAGACACTGTAGTCACTATAACCATTTCATCTCTTTGAGTTGGTTATAGTGCCTGGAGTCCCCTGGCACTGTCCCTCCTTCTATTCTTAAACCGTTTTCTAAAAGTTTAACACTAGATAAGGGTCCATGGCCAGCCCGGTAGTACTGGAGGTGTGACTAAGGCAGAGATTACACACTTCCTTGTTGTCACACCCATTTATGCATGCAATGGGAGCTCTGATAGGCTAAAAGATGCCAGCTGAAATGCTAAGCCAATCACAGCCATCTCAATACAAAATGCACCTGTTATAGTTGACTATATGTGTTACCTATTATGTGTTAAAGTTATATATATATATATATATATATTATTATTTTTATTTTTTATTATAATATTTTTATTTTATTTATTTTGTATAAATTGTATATTTATTTTGTAATAGTGTACCCTATTGTAACAATGCAATGTTATGTGGACCCAGGACATACTTGAAAATGAGAGAAATCTCAATGTATCATTCCTGGTAAAATATTTTATACATAAATAAAATAAATAAAATTCGATTAGAGGGGGTGTTAAGGATTATTGAGTTAAGAGTTAGAGTTGGGTTGAATGTAGTATTGGAGTACATTTTTAACAGGAGTTAAACCTAGGATTAAGACCTTTTCAGGCTATTTTAACAGTTTGTAGTTCATTGCAAAGAGAACATAATTAAAATAATGTAATTTTAAATAAAAAGTTTTTTAAATAGATTCCAACAATCCATATGGGTACATTCCCAGTTTGGGTTTGCATCACACCTACCTAAGTTAAAGTTTTCAGCCTACCGAAAGCGCATCAGTAAAAGAACCATGGCCATATGAGACCATTGCTGGCCATTTTTACCAAGTCAAGAGAACGTCTCCATTATATGCAGACCAGGTTAACCGACTGGCAAAAGATTGCTAGCACAGCTCACAAAAGTGTCAGCAGCAATGCATATGGTGACATTGAAATACTTTTTTCTGAAGCCGCTTACTGACCCACATTCGTACTTCTTAATATTGGTAGGTATACAGCAAGAGATAGATGGCATCTGATTCTTCCATTCTATTCTGCATTCTGCACGATTAGAAATTCACTAGTGTGACTATGAATTGCTGTATATAAGGCTGATAAAAGTGAGTTATTGCTTCTATTGAAAAACTCGCAAAAATTGCAGGAAATCGAAAGATGCATAATTTCTAAATTCTGCAAAAAGTTTTACTTTTTGCAAAGTGATGGTAAATACAATGTCATTTATTATCTGACCTTACTTGAAGCACTAAACCTAATGCTGAACCCACATCCCTTCTGTGTTTATTTTACATTTGCATTGGAACCTTATATATTTTCTGCTGGTAAGAAATTCTTTACAGGAAATGTCTCCTTTGCAAGATTGATCTCTGTTAACTTCTGGGGCCAATTTTGTTGGTTTGCAAGAAACATAATTCTTTATGATTATATCATAGAAATTCAGCTAAAAACACAGAGTTTGCACATTGAAGCAATTGCACAGTTAATCCATGTGACTATAAAACAGCATGCTAACAAATATGGCATGATAAATGTTTCGTAATAAACGTGCATAACTTTAGACACTTCCACGGGCAGATGCTTAAGTTGTCATTGGTAGAGCTTCACTTGGTGACAATAAAACAACATTTCAAAGAGGAACTAACCACTTTTATTATGATGTTTGACAAATGTATTCACTAGGCTGCTTTTAAGTTGATTTGCATTCACCTCTTGGCAAGATACAGAACCAGACAGATTGATAGTAATACAGGTTTCCCAGATGATTGCTTAAGATGTTTCTTTTTATTTTTTTGTGCAGAACAGCATGTGGCTGCCAGTGGATAAGTAATGCAACAACTGGGGAATAAAAGGACATTCTCAAGGTTCTTTCATAGCGTAATTGTACATTGCATTGTTGTGTGATTCTTAACATGCAGTTACTTTAAAATGAGAAGTGAAACATTTAAATAATGCAAAATAATCTCTTAGAGGACTTACTGAAACTGGATCTTTACTGACTTTGCATTGTAAAAAAAAAAAAGAAAATCCCTTTTTTTTGCATGAAAATGACGACTTACAATGTGAGAGTTATATACATTGAACTGTTCACTAACACTGACAATATCAACACACCACTGGTACATTGATGGACTAACGTTAAACAACAATGACGATGGTACTTATTGGAGCAGAGCTTCACATAACTTTATGCCCATGAGGGTTAAGTGATGGAAAATAAAGATGGCCACACAAAATATTGACACTTTGGGCCCAATTTGGATATTTCCACTTAGGCGTGTACTCACTTTTGTTGCCAACGATTTAGACATGGCTTTGTGTTGTGTTATTTTGTACTTACTACTTTACATTGTAGCAGAGTGTAATTTCTTCAGTGTTGTGACATTAAAAGATATAATAAAATATTTACAAAAATGTTAGCAATGTACTCACTTTTGTGAGATACTGTATTTATACAGAAGAAAAGAACGGAGTACTCTCTGGTTGTTTTTTTTCTTGATACCTCGAGAGTGCTCTTACATATTCTTCTGTTTATATTGGCACTGGGAAGCACCTGGGTTATTACAGATTTATTTTAATGTATTGATTTAGGATGAGTGCAATAGCCCTAACTTATTTATATAGGCTTCAGCTGTCTGAGCTAAACCTGGCAGTGCAGGGCTCAGGTCGTTGGCTGTGAGCAATCAGCTGAAACTCTTGGTCAATAAGCTAAGTCATATAACAGGATAACTAATGGAACCTGCTGAGAGATGGCACCCCAGGAAAGAAGATAAAACTGTTCTAAATCAGTTTAGCTACTTACAATGGAGGGCATCATAACTACTTTTGCACACCGTAGTGGTGATGGAGCTTGAGGTTTTCCTTAAATGAACTGCTAAAAATGCATACAGGATATACTAAAATTCATGGGAGTTGCACTGTCTGCAACTGTATTGGTCACCTGGTGCACACAATAATAATATGAATCCTGTTGGAGCCAGCTGCTTGCTAGTACTTTCTGGATGTGTGAGCTACAATATAAGAGAGTTAGTTTCCTACACCTTTCCAGACCAGCATCTCAGGTGAGTCCTGTGCATTCTCACCCTCACACGAAATTGCCAAAAGAAGTGGTCTGTACAGATGTTTAAACAGCAACTGGATGCATACTTGCAAAAAAATAATATTCAGGGATATAATTTTTAATTTGTAGTTTAATAGGATAAATATGACTACCATTCAGGGGTCAAGAAGGAGGTATTTCCTTGGATACCTTCTTTTGAATCAACAGCAAAAGCAGATGTGAGAAAGGCTGAAGTCTATTCAGATTGTGTAACTATGTGTAGTAACAAGGAAGAAGCCAGCCTCACCCGTCATGGAGAACAGGAATCCTACCCCCCTACATAAACCTGAATTCCATATAGATATGTTAACTCAAGCACCTTCAGCTTCATAAAATATAACATCAAGCCGTCTTTAGAATTTAAACTTTTTTTTTTTTTTGAATGGAATCATAATGGTCGAAAAGAAACACTTCTGATAACACAAGCAACAAATTAACCCACACAAAACTCACCCCATGCTGACACATACCAGATGCCACAACAAACAAACACTGCATCAAGCAAGTACTGTTTTGGAAGCTGATGTCACATGCAGGCAGGGTGCCATAATACATCACATGAATCATTATACCTTTACACATTCTCTTCGTGATACTCCACTATGACTAGATGCAGATACTCAACAAGATATTTAAGAAACATCTGTTACTCACACCTCTGGAACACTACTTGTAACCACAAGCTTCAACAACTTATCATGTAATTAGATAAACCTTTTTGTCACTCAATTAAACTATCAACATGGCAAGCCTATATTGTATGAGGGAGGCATTTACATGTCAACATCTGTTTCATGGTGTCTATGACCTGTTTGCCATGTTGCACCAGTTCAAGACATGCTGATATTTTCCTAAATATAATGGCCACCATTCACAAAGCATTATGATTAATTAACATTTATTTTGGCAGTTATCAGTATTTTTCAGGCATCATCTCTGCTTATGAACATGTACTTATTGATAATGTTTCTCCACTATTATCCTCATAAAAGAACACGCAGTTTACAATACGTAACCTTATGGTATTAGTCAACTGTCTGGGTTTGAAACAACTGTTCATTGATAGGACCCTCTATGTCTCCACTATTATCGTTTTTTGTAGGGTATGCGGTTAAGTTGATGTGACCATTAATTAAACTGACATCCGATCGGTCACTAAGTCTACACTGGATAATTTGTACTATGGACATTCGGATAATCATCAATTTACAATCTTGACCAATTATGAAATTTGTATCTGTATGAGAGCACTTTAACTGACATTGTTACTGCACATGCTAGAATGTGTCAAATGTCCCCTACTGATCCAATGAATTAACATTATTGAACTTGAGTTCAGGTTCAGTTATTTTTAACCTCCTATCCTGTTTTAGCTTTCCTACTGGATTACATTTAGATGTAGGCATTACTATTGTGGTTGAAATCACATGATCGCTACGGCCTGCACTGTTCAGCCCACCCTTGGATTTTATGGAAACTACAAGTGGCGTCTAATTTAGAGGATTTAAATGTTTCCTAGGAAAGGCGTTTGTTCCTAGTTGACAAAGGTACGGACCAGTGTTAAAGGGATCTATAGTGCCAGGAAAACAAACTTGTTTTTCTGGCACTATAGATTTCCACTTTGTCAAGGCCCACCTCCCGCAGCACTGAAGGGGTTAATAAACCCTTCAGTCACTTACCTGGGTCCAGGACGCGCTTGCTTTAGGATCTCCCCATGGGAAAGCAATATTCAATGCTTTCCTATGGGGAAAACTGACCCTGGAAGTCCTCATGCAGAGTGTGAGGACGTCAAGCATCAGATAACAAACCAAAAGTCTGTTTCAATTGCAGAAGTCCCTCTAGTGGACAGCCACTAGAGGAGGAGTTAACCCTCACTGCAGGGTTAAGAGTGATAGGAGTTTGCACCCAGACCACTTCAATATGCTGAAGTGGTCTGGGTGCCTACAGTGTCCCTTTAATTTCATCAAAGAAAAAATTTCATCACGGTTTTCATTAAAACCATGTTTTCAGTGACAAATATTATATTATAACTAAATAAAAAAAAGATTATGACTAACCTATAAAGAAAATTAATGAGATTTTTGGCCAAAGACTATGACTAGAAATAAATCAAAATTTGCTGTCAAACTTAACACTGATTTTTTTCAAGCAGAAGTACAACTCTAAGATTTTAATAAAAAGGTAAATTGTATTGGTTGTAAAATGCCAGTGCACATATTACCTGAATCAAAATATAGAAAATACAACAGTTCTCTGCTAAAGGGAAATGCATTACTTGTTAGACAAGTGTCTCATTCAGAATGAGGCTGTTATTGGTCTTTTGTCAAATAAGAGGCCATATTTTGTTTCTTTTATAAGTCTCAGTTTTCTTTGATTTTAAAATAAATAATAAAGACATGTTATATAACAAGAGTTACATTTGTGTCTATATTGCATGTATAAACCTTAACAAGATAAATAATAACAGATTAATACAGTGGTTCCCAAACCAGTCCTGAAGGCACCCCTAAATTCTAGTCCAGAATTTAGGGATTACCCAGTTGTGTCTAAGGTGTTTTTCTTTTTTTTTTTTTAAACGCCTTAGACACAACTGGGTAGTTCTTAATTCCTGGACTGGTAGGGCTGCCTCTAGGACTGGTTTGGGAACCATTGGATTAATAGATATTTACTCCTCTGAGAGTATAAAATGAGTTTGGAAATTCTAGAGAAATGCTTAAATAATGTTTTTCATTTTAACTAAACCCATTAGGTTTTGGTTGACTAAATCTACTGTAGATTAAATTTAAATTTAGTTAGGCAACAACTAAAATATTCTTAAAACCAAATGGCATTTTGGTCCAAGGCACTATGACTAAAACTAAATCAAAACTAACACTAGTGTGGAACTTGAACAGACATGCATTAGGGTTTTTATTTTATTCTATATATGATGTGTGTTCTGTAGGGTTGTAAACTGGATTGGTGTTGGTTTCCATGACTTGGTAATGTAGAGCAGTAAAGAGTTTTATCTCACTGACACGAGGTATAGTCGAGTATAGTAGGTATATAGTAGGTATAGTAGGTATAGTAGAGGGAGTGGGTATTTATCTCTCACTTCATTTGGCATTAAATAAGAGGGCATCCATTAATCTTCCATTCAGTATTACTTCATGTTCTCAGGTTAAGTAGAGGCAGCAGACAGTTTTCTCTCACTAGTAGCACTAACAAAACAGTTTGTTTAGAGGTTAGTTCTTAGCCTCATATGAGGCGTTGCTCTTTAGTCCCTGGTTAAGTAGAAATGGTGGGTAATATTTTTTCACTTAAAGGTAATTGAGTGCCTTTGCCCTGTAGTTGATTAAGGGAGATCTCACTTATTAACCAAGTGACTCTTCATTTGAATCTAGTGAGTGATTCCAGGAAACAGGTTACCCATGTTTTTGCTGGCTTCTGGTACAGTAGAGACAGTGGAGGAAGTTTGTCGCAATCCCCCAGTTTTTTAGTTTCTACAATTGGACCATTAAAATAGGTACAAAAGTGAATCAACAAGCCCATTGAAGCTTTAGGAAAACACTGGTGCCTAAGTACAGATGCATATGGTATTTAATGGCCGACATTACAGTACCTCTTTTGTTAGCTATTATTGCGTGTCCTAGGTTACTTCGAGAAAAACTGTTTGTCTTATAATGGAAATATAACTTATATTCCTGCTGTTTTACCCCTGACTATACCTCTGAACATTTACTAGTTATCAACCTGTTAATGCTGTTTGGACTAACAAATAGGTGGCAGTGTACACATATGTTCCCGAGTTTCAATAAGAAGATATTTTAAGAGAGTTGTGAATGGCCTTCTCCCCGATGGAGAGGAGCTAAGGCACAGGTGTGGCAAGCTTTGCGAATGCATTAGGCCCTCCTCATAAGAAAGCATTGGATATTCTATCTTGGTGCTGCAATGTAAACATTACAGTTTCTCTAAAACTGCAATATCACATTGCATGACTAAGTGGGACAGGAACACTGGACCTAGACCACTTCAATGAGCATAAGGGGTCTGGTTCCTATAGTGTCTCTTAAAGATTATTTCTTCTAGGATTTCCACTCCTATGTTGGAATAAAATACAACTTGGTATATTATTGTGCTTGTAAAAAATAGTTGCGGTGCACTCAGACTACAAAAAATACAACACAAAGATGATGTTAAGCCTACCACTGCTTTCAAAGTACCCCAATGTTGGTGGGTCCTATGCTAAAATGTGGGGGACAAATTAAATAGTCACTTTTTTTATTTTCTCCAGTCAACACAGATATCATCTGCAATAGTGAATATATTCATTCTAGCACTAACACTTTAATTGTTTAGTTTTAACACTGTTTTTAATTGCTATCATCACTTTATTTTTGTCTACTCACTTTGCTCTTACAAGGATTTAATTTAATACATTTTATTTTTAACACAAGTACTATTTAATTTGTCCCTCACATTTTAGCGTAGGACCCACCAACATTGGGGTACTTTGAAAGCAGTGGTGGGCTTAACATCATATGGCCAAGGCTGGAACTAAATCCCTATATTTATTCTTAGATAGGCAATTTAGAAGCTTTCTTTGTGTTGTATTTTATGTAGTCTGAGTGCGCCGCAACTATTTTTTTCATGTATGAAGTTTGGTCACTGCGTCAGCACCTTTCATGCAAAATGCAGGTCTCGGGTGTGCCCCCAATCCTTTCTTTGTACATATTATTGTGCTTGTGACCTGAAACTCCACTTTTAGACAGGTTGACATGTTGGTATACCCCGTGAAACCACCATGATGTATGTAATGATTGGGGAAATGATAAATATACAGTATATGTGTTTTGTTATGTATTCTCATTCCATTCTATTTAGATATCCATGCCTTGTAGATTCTTAGTGTTGTAAAAGGGTCATAGTGATATAAATAATCTTCACACTTATTTCAGTCACTGGAGAACTTGGTTAAAGTGAGACATCTGTGTTTTGGCTCAAAGGCGTTCAAGGCAGAATTCCCATACCTATATCTCCTAGGCAGATGGCTGGTCCTTTGGGAGATGTTCCAGCAAGTCTTGGATTTGATAATAGTTAGGGACAATAGACTAGGCAACAACATCCTATTACACTGCCAACACCAGTTCAAACTGTTAACGCAATGCATCTAAGAATTTTTGAGATTTTGGGTATACACGTACCCTTCAATGTGAATTAGAAAAACCAGGCAACATTTAAAAAATGTTCAGGTATACATTTTTTGTGATAACCTAAACCATATAGCCTCTTATTATGGTTCTTAGATGACAGAAAATCAGCCTGACATGGTCTAAAACATCCTATTCAATATTTGAGCATGCATACTTAGAGATATCCTTTTACACACCATTTAAGACTAAGCAGTCAATAATATATGTATAAGCAATTGTAGACCTTTAATAAGCTGAAAAACATGTTCAATGTGCTCTTGCATTGTGCTCTTGCTCGTAACAAGGTCACTCCCACAACCAGCAACCTTACTCACAATGATACTGAAAACATTTTTTGTTAATATTTTGTCTAATGGTAAAAAAACAACTTGACTATTATGCATGGTTTAAACTGAAGCACTTATTCCCTGTTTCACTATTTCTCTTCCTAAATGATAGAACCTAATAAAGTGGCCAATAAGTGCAAGTAATGCTGCAAATACAGTAATGATTTTTGCTTTAAATAAGTTATAGTAACTCCATTCCTGTTCTTTTCCTTCTTTACGCTTACAAAGCAGCACTTTTTAAATATTTATATTATCTTTTCACATGACATGCCATTAGTGAGATATATATTAATGAATGAACCTGTTTTGCTCTTCAGTTGTGTCCTTTAGTCACAACGTACTTTCTAAAAGGTCCTTGGGGAAATGTTACTCATTACCGATACAGGTTAATTTAAATTGATGTTTCATAATGGAAAATATGCAAGCTGTAAATAAATACACAATAAAAATAGTACTTTGTTGCCACAGATTTGCTGGTCTGTTGCAGTAAATGAACTGAATAAAATGTTATGGATTTTTAACACGCCAAGCGTTTTTGCTGTCGTCCATCTTGTAGACTAACAACATTTCACTTACTGCTATCAGTGAAACTAATAGGGCGAATGAAAATTTTATGAAAAATTGCAAATCTACATTTGGCTTAGATTATGTAAGTGAAATAAATAGAATGTCAATTGACGGCATTAATTGCTGATGGGAGAAATAGAAAGAAGATATACTTTATTTTTCTGTATTTAAATTAATGTTTGGGAAAGATGTAATTATGATATTTGAATGTTATTATCATTAGCCTGATGAATTATTTCGGAAGAACATGAACAAGGCAACATGTTCTTTGGTGTGTTCGTGCATTTCACTTTTACTAAGGAACGAAAAGTCATAGCTTCTTGGGCATGTAATATTAATCACAAGGTCGCCAATGGATATAGTGTGTTATTATCTTTGTTTGCAAGGTCAAAGTTTTAAACTAACACTGAATACCAGAAAGAGAAGCATCTCCAAATAATTAATCATCTTGTGAGTACTGATAACAAAAGGGTTCCTGCTAGCTGATATAGATTATAGCATATCTTTCCCATAGAGATGTTATTATTACAGAATCTATATCTTTTTCACTCCATTTATATTACGGAATATGATTTTCACTGAATACAGCTCAAACAATGTAAGACACAACTTGTTCATAGTATACAGAATTTTAGAAATAAATCTAGCAAGCCATTGATATATCATGAGTAGAATTTAAAATGCTAATACAATCACACAAAAAATAAAGAATAACATAAACACAATGTTCTCACAGCAGTTATAAGTCAGTTTTAAGAAGTACATAAAAACACAACGTGTTCATACAGCAGTTATAAGTTTCTTCTTTTAAGATCCATGTACTATTTATAACTAATGTTAATATATGAGTTTCTACATTATCAGGCAATAATTCAACAAGTATATTTTCAATAAAAAAATGGCAACTTTGAAAAAAAAAATCTGGTGTTTCAATAGCCACTAGCCACTGCAATAGCATCCCACTGGATCCATGTATCAAAGGTCGAGGAACCGTGAATTTCTTCTTACTCACTATTTTTCAATATAACCTTAAATCATAATACTGGTACTGTTACTCAAATCTTGATATTAGGATGAATCAGTGACATAAATGTTGATCAGAGTTAGATAGAATCTATTACTATAGCAGAGATGTTATGGTGACATAACAGGAAAGTAAAAGTGTAGGCATTTCTAACTTTAAGGCACACTTGCTTTACAAAATTTAAATAATAGCAGTTTGTAGAGAGATCCCGAGAGGTATTTGCAAATCTATAACTTTTTCATCTATTATGCAGTATACATTCTATACTTTCTATTAGCCAATTTGATAGAGGATACAATGATTAAAACTAACTATACCTCATTACACAAGGTACAGTTGGAAATGTTCTCATCCCTGCCAACTCACCGGAGGGTCAGTAGAAAAATCAATGTGGATTTATGGGATGTCAAGCAAGTTAAATGAGTGTGAGCAAATTTTCAACCCAAAGATCTCTTATGTTGGTAATTTTGCAGGAAGTGATTTTAAAACATCTATGTTTTTAATGTATATTTTACCTGGAAAAAAAAGAAATTTGGGAGGGATAAATAGTGGTTATTGCACAAATTAAATATAATTTTCCATTTTATATTGCATTGGAATTATACAATTGAGACTCATTTAGTAGATTAGGAACTGACATACCAAGAATTAGTTATTCTTGGTCCTTGGAATTTAGGGATAAGGATAATGTGTAATGACTTTCCCCTGCTCGTTTGGGTGCAAGTGTTTTGGTGTGGCTTTTTTTCTTCTTCTCTCTTTAACTTCTTCACCTCTTTCTTCTTCTTGGGCCTTGTTCCTTTATTGAAGCCCTTTGGCGGTTCATAATATTCCAATGTTTGGTTCACTAGTTATCTATCCAACCAGGTATCATGGCCTTTGGCTGTTGCTATTTACCTGTATTTGTTGCTGTAACAGACCGTTTTGCACACAAGAGGTTAAAAACCGTTTAGGCGCTATTCCAATTTAAATACACGAACAGCTGCTGCAAGCACCAATCTCCCGAATTGCAAACACATGAATACTCAAACAGCTGCTGCAAGCACCAATCTCCCGAATTGCAAACACATGAATACTCAAACTCCCGAACCGGAAACACACAAATTCACCAACTCCCGAACACACGAATGCTGTTAATCAGCCGAACAGGAAAAACCATACGAACAGCTTACACTCCTGGCAGTCGCACTGTACAGCATACAATCCAATTCCCCCCCACCCCCAAGAATGAAACAACACTTTGTTTGAGGGTCAAGCAGAACTGATTTACTGGGGCTACCTACCTGGATTTTATGCAGGTCTCCCACCTGGTGGACACTCCCCTAGGGGACCAGATGGAAGACTGGGAAACATATTGAACATTGACCAATCACAAGCTTGCAATCCCACAATGCATCACAATCCCTCCTCTCTGTCCTGGAAATAATTGGGAAGTAATCCAATTATCTCCAAGGTCAGAGGCAAAACTCCATTAACCACATGGCAGACAAAAGACAATAAAAGACATAAAAATACATACTGTTACATTTATCACATAGAACATACACATTCTACTTATCCCCATATAGCTTAGATCTGAACGCACATTATTACCCGATGGCGTTCAGACCACATACATACAGTTCAATCGCCATGGAGCCAAAGTCTTTCATACAGTCTTTCAGTATACGGCTGGGCTCCATGGCATAGTTATCTGGGGTAGCATGGTTTAAACAGTAAAGTACCGAATGGACCGGTGTTCGGATAATTGACTGCAGGTAGGAGAAGGGAGGTCGGCGGCTCAGCGGTGTTCGTGACTTTAACAGTCCGTAGAAAGGCACGAACCAGCCTTTCTGCAGGGAAAAAGAACAGTGTTAAACATGGGGCCATAGTCCAGCGGCAGGGTGACCAGGCTCCTTCAGTGGCCAGTGGCGAGGTTGGTTCCGCCACAGTTACCTACTTTGATTTAGTGGCCTCTTAATAGTATCTGAAGTCATCTCTTGGAGTATAGGTTTTGGATGGATGCAGAAAAAAATATGGTATAGACTATATACCAACAAGTGGAGTGCTATATAAATGTAAATATAAAATAGTGGAGGTGTACACTTACCCCATTAATGCAATAATGCACTTGGAAATATACACTTGGGGACACATATAAAAAGAGAAAAACAAAGAAATATATAGTGCAGATGGTTTCAAGTAATAATGGGTGGTAAGAGTAAGTAACTAGAACCACTCACATGGACTGTAGCCTATGTAATATTGGCTCCGTAGCATAATGATTTTTGCTCTTTGATCAGCATAGAAACATAGAAACATAGAATGTGACACAACAACACACCCCTTGCTAAAAGATGTTCCTCCAAAGATATAAAACAAGAAAGAATAGACTGGATGTGCAGTCATAGGCGTCATATTCCGGCTCCCAGCTGCAGCAGACAGCCCGCGCGGCGAGAGGGAGCAGACAGCAGAGAGCTCCCTCGCCGCGGCTGAACTGCGGAAAGGCGCCCGCCCCCACTGGACCCCAGGGAAAATTCCACCAGCACTCCAGGTATGAGGCTGGGTGGACATTTTTTTTTTTAAATTAAAATATAATAATTTGTGTGTGTGTGTGTGTCAGTGTGTCTGTGAGTGTGTGAGTATGTGTCAGTGTGAGTGTGTGTCTGTGAGTGTGTGAGTATGTCAGTGTGAGTGTGTGTCTGTGAGTGTGTGAGTATGTCAGTGTGAGTGTGTGTCTGTGAGTGTGTGAGTATGTCAGTGTGAGTGTGTGTCTGTGAGTGTGTGAGTATGTCAGTGTGAGTGTGTGAGTATGTGTCAGTGTGAGTGTGTGAGTATGTGTCAGTGTGAGTGTGTGTCTGTGAGTGTGTGAGTATGTGTCTGTGAGTGTGTGAGTATGTGTCAGTGTGTGTTTCTGTGAGTGTGTGAGTATGTGTCAGTGTGTGTTTCTGTGAGTGTGTGACTATGTGTCAGTGTGAGTGTGTGTCTGTGAGTATGTGTCAGTGTGTGTTTCTGTGAGTGTGTGAGTATGTGTCAGTGTGAGTGTGTGTGTGTCTGTGAGTGTGTGTGTCAGTGTGTGAGTGTGTGTCTATGAGTGTGTGTGTGTCTGTGAGTGTATGAGTGTCTGTGAGTGTGTGTGTGTCTGTCTGTGAGTGTGTGTGTGTGTGTCTGTGAGTGTGTGTGTGTCTGTGAGAGTGTGTGTGTGTATATATATATATATATACACACACACACACGCGCGGCGTGTGTTTGTGCTTTAGGGTGCACACCCTAATGCAATAGGCTGCGCACGCCTATGTGTGCAGTATTGTATTAAATGCAATTATTATACTTATAATTAGTATTGTGCTCACCTTGATTAGAGCCTTAAGTTCCCGGCTCTAAGGGTGACCAGCAGTATGCCAATTTCTTTGGGATGGCACTCCCCAATGAAGTTCCTGAAGGCTCTTTGGGACTTAATGGAATAATTACAAAGTTAATAAAAAATTAATTTATCGGTTTCAAATTAAAAGCAAAGTTGTACTTAATGTATAGAATAAAAAGTCCAAATAAAAGTCCCAAATCAGTCAAAACACATTTCACTCTTCTGTGAGCTTCCCCAGTCAGCTGTAGAGTAGCCTCAGGAACCTTCTGCTTTTTAAATGTTCAATAGACTGAATGAGTCCTCCCCTTTAGGGTCACATGATGTGTAGGGTCAGGTTTTTTTTCCTTTTATTGTATGAATTAGAGGCACCTGTGGTTGAGGAACCCTCATTTGCTAATTTAATCTGCCACCCTCAAAAAGTCTGATTAGTGAGTACTCATTGGTGGTTCAGGGATGTCAAAATTACAGAGCATCCAATCAGGTTCGTGGTTGGCGGAAGTGATGTCAGGGGTGATGCCGTTCATCAAATCCGCCCTCCACTACTGGAAAAATGGTGTTACATATGAAAGAATGCTTATTAATAAACTTCTTTGGTGGTCAGAGGTGTCACTTTAAAACCACTCGTTACTGGCGGAAGTGACGCGGCATGATAGACCGCACTTCGCTCCCGCCTATGTAACATGTTGGGACCACTCACATGTGCCTAGGGGAGGGTCCAGGTGCCAGTTGGGGGAGTGGCCATAATGATGTCACAGACAGGAACTGTGCGTCATTAGCAACCTGACTAGAAGTCCCTATTTGGGGAGTGGGCATTTAGGAGAGATAGGAAATAGTGTGATTGCCTATAAGGCACAATACATAGGAGAAGGTGTTGCAGACAAACTTTAAAGTGTCCCATCTGGTCCGCGTTTGGCGGAAGTGACGTCACGGATAATACCGTTCATCAAATCCGCCATCCGCCGCCGGACGTGGATATGTAGGAATTCTTTGTCAGGAGTACCACTCCAAAAACAAGTTACTCTCTCTCACTACTGGGGGAAATGACGTGGCGCAATGGACCGCACGTCAACCAGCCAGTATCTTGTAATGTGACTATTGTGTAAGTCTAAGGGAGGGTCTAGGTGCCGATCGGGGGGGTAGCCGTGATGACGTCACAGATAAAAACTGTGTGTCAGCATAAACTCCTCCAAACAGCACCCTAGTTTTAAACTTCCATTTTTAAAGTGGGCATTAGGGAGGAAGAGGGGATAATAAGTGGTATCGCCTATATGGCACTCCACATGGGGGTGTATAGTACCAAAATTTGGAGCCCATAAGATAGAGGGGAGAGGGAGGGAGACAAAAAAATAAAATAAAAAACAGAGAAATATAGAGTTTGGTTATAAACTTACATATATTGTCCCATAATAAAATATATAGAAAAAAATGTATTAAAAATGTATTAAAATATACATTTAAAAGATGGTAATAAATTAATCCTAATGGTGAAGTACAGAAGGTAATCAATTTGGAAAAAGTTGGAGCAACGAGAGAAAAAAATAAAATAAAAAAGTACATGCACAAGCACATACAAAATGCAAAAAACATTTAACTGGCAGGTGTCTGTCAGGCAGAAAGACTTGTAGTAAAAAGAGACATATAGGAAAATTCAAAAACACGAAAAATAATGAAGAATTCACCAAAAAAAGCCTTATTACTTGCCATTCAATTAATGTAATTTATCTGTTGGAATGCCCATGCGGTCTAAAATATGTGGGCCGCACAAAATTAAATTTACAAACGAGGGTGGAAGAGCACATAAGGAATATTAAGAAAGGATATGATGGGCATAGTGTGTCACATCATTTTAAAACTACACACAACAATAACCCCTTCACTTTATAGGTTTACAAAAAGTTTTGGGAAATTGGAGAGGAGGTGATTTTAACAAAATTTTAGGACAAAATTAAATGAGGTGGATTTTTAACCTTGGGACTTTACAACCTCATGGTTTAAATATCGATTTCGAATTGTGTCATTTTCTTTGAAGCCACCTCATCCCCTCTACCTAGTAACACTTACTTTGAGTTATATGTTTTTTTGCATTTTGTATGTGCTTGTGCATGTACTTTTTTATTTTATTTTTTCTCTCATTGCTTCAACATTTTCCAAATTGATTACCTTCTGTACTTCAAACATTAGGATAAATTTATTACCATCTTTTAAATGTTTATTTGAATAAATTTTTTAATATATTTTTTCTATATATTTTATTATGGGACAATATATGTAAGTTTATAACCAAACTCTTTATTTCTCAGTTTTTTTATTTTATTTATTTTTGTCTCCCTCCCTCTTATGGACTCCAAATTTTGGTTCTATACACCCCCATGTAGAGTGCCATATAGGCGATACCACTTATTATCCCCTCTTTCTGGTTTTAAAGTGACACCTCTGACCACCAATGAAGTTTATTAATAAGCATTATTTCATATGTAACACCATTTTTCCGGTAGGGGAGGGCGGATTTGATGAACGGCATCACCCGTGATGTCACTTCCACCAACAACGAACCTGACTGGATGCTCTGTAATTTTGACATCCCTGAACCACCAATGAGTACTCACTAATCAGAGTGGCAGATTCAATTAACAAATAGGGGTTCCCTAACCACAGGTGCCTCTAATTCATACAATAAAAGGAAAAAAACCTGATCCTATGATTGGTTAACTACACATCATGTGACCCTAAAGGGGAGGACTCATACAGTCTATTGAACATTTAAAAAGCAGAAGATTCCTGAGGCTACTGTACAGCTGACTGAGGAAGCTCACAGAAGAGTGAAATCGTTTTGGCTGATTTTGGACTTTTATTTGGACTTTTTATTCTATACATTAAGTACAACTTTGTTTTTTATTTGAAAACAATAAATTAATTTTGTAATTATTCCATTAAGTCCCAAAAAGCCTTCAGGAACTTCATTGGGGAGTGCCATCCCAAAGAAATTGGCACACTGCTGGTCACCATTAGAGCAGGGGACTTAAGGCTCTAATCAAGGTGAGCACAATTCTTACTGTAAGTATAATAATTGCATATAATACAATACTGCACATCCGGTCTATTCTTTTTTGTTTTATATCTTTGGAGGAACATCTTTGAGCAAGGGGTGTGTAGCTGACCAAAGAGCAAAAATGATTATTCTCTGTGCTCTAGTAATTTCCTGCATGGATTATTGTAACCCTCTCTTAATTGGTCTTCCCAAAAGCCGTATTGCCCCGCTACAGACTGTAATAAATGCTGCCGCCAGACTGATTTTCCTCTCTAGTCAGTCCCCTCTGTCAGTCCTTATATTGGCTTCCTGTATCCTATAGAAGTCAATTCAAAGTGCTAACCCATACCTATAAAGCTCTGCCCGTGATCTTTTCCTGTCCGTTGCTTTCACCCATACGGCCAACTCACACTTGCAGGACTTCTTGCAGGTGGCTCCCTTCCTATAGTCTGCCTACAACCATCAGACTCTCCTCTAGTCTTGCATCTTTTAAGAAGTGCCTTAAAACCCATCTCTTTAGCAAAGCTTATAGCCTCCCAGAGTAACCTCTACCTTACATACCTGTCTCTTGCTCTCTCCTAAAGGGCAGCACTCTACTCTCTCCTCCAACTCTGCTTCACTCCCACCTTATTTGATTGCTATTTTCTGTCTAATGTGTTTTATCCCCCACCTCCTATAGACTGTAAGCTCGTTTGAGCCGAGTCCTCTTCAACCTATCGTTCCTGTAAGTTTTCTTGTAATTGTCCTATTTATAGTTAAATCCCCCCTCTCGTAAAATTGTAAAGCGCTGGGGAACCTGTTAATGCTATATAAATGGCAATAATAATAATAATAATAATAATACTTACAAATATTTTAAAAATGGCAATCATGTAATATTCACAATATGGATGTAATGCTTTTTATAGGCTGAGGTCCATGAAACAAACCCCAAAGTTATGAATAGAGAAATAAAGTTGAAACAGTTAAAACTTCTTGATGAAGAGATATATTGAAACGATTGTAATCAAACTCTTTTGATAGGTAGAGAAGTAAAGAATTTACAAACAAGTACAATTGTGAACTAAACAGCTAGATGCACATCTATAAGACGTTTATTACAGGTCTGGGCAGAGAAAATAAGTATTTTTTTTTTAGCAAAACTCATTCTATCATAAATTGTACATCTAAACTGTGTACATCTGTTTTAAAGTTTAAAATGAAACTCTACAGGGGTATAATTTTAGGAAAGTGGCTCCAGATGCTGAGTATTATTCTTGTCTCTAATACACTGTTGAGTATCAGGAAGAATTAGAGACAATCTAAAGGGATTATAGATCAGTCAGTAGAAAAAAACACGTTGCCAGGTCTTAATAAGAAGTATGCCTGTATATTATCCTCTTTAATATTAGTATTTCTTATAATGCCATGATATCATCAAATAGTTTACACAGCAATCTCATAAAAATATAATTTCTTTAAAATATGCACACAAAAAAAGTTACAGGTCCTAATCTTTGCATCATAAATAAATGATGTTACATACAATAATTAGGATTTTCTTCCAGAACTTTAATTTATCTTTTGCAGTTAATTTCCATATAGTTGTAATTATTTTTTAATAAATATTCCCTTTTGACAATAAATAATGACAAACATATTATATTGTTTAATTCATGCTGCTACTATACTATATCTGATCTCACATTTATTTATATGCACGTTTCATAATCATATAAATCACTCACAATTGTTATAGTGATTATCATTAATTTCTTTTTTTAACATAAGAATATTGCAGATTCAATAAATTATTTATGTAAGAAGTTCAAATTCTTAAAGCTGTAATTCTTGAAGTGGTAATCACTCATACTGCATAAAAACCAAGGTACTATACAGCAAAAAACATATTCATTGAATGCTTAATCAAGACACCATGGTAGATTTATTGTTTAATAATTTCATAATTTGTGTTTTCAGTTGCCTGTTGTTTATGGACTAATATAAAATTATGCATTGGGACAGGGGAACCCAATTTTAAAACTATAAAAAGAATTTGAAGCTCTTAAGATTTTCAGATAAATAATATATGCCATATTGGCTGATAAATAATACAAGTAACTAATTATATATTTTACTAAGGAACAGGAAATTAATAGTAAAATGAATTAAATTTGTTGTCAAAAGGCACATTACTTTAATGATGCCTTCTGTCGATCGAATGCTTGGGATGTTTATCAAAACTGTAAGTTATTTTAAAAAATTGTCCTCATTCTTTCCCTATGAAATATACCTACAGACATTATGAGATTTATAAAAGTGTTCTGGTCTAAAAGTTGTGTAAAAATGGAAAAAATTAGCAGTCACCAATGAATTTTGCATGTTGGTTCCACTGGTTTCCATGTTGACAGCACCAGTTTTAGTAGTTTAGACCTCTTTTTAGAGCAGAAATCTAATATCCTCCGTCAATTTGTCAAAAAAAATATTTTGTTTGGGTTGTCTTCCATTTGGTGTTTTGTTTTTTTCTCATCTGCATGTGGATAGAGGAATGAGCAGTAAAAAAAAATCTATATAACATTTTTTATACATTATATATTGCTTTAAAATTATATATGTATATATATATATATATATATATATAATATTATATAAAACCACGTTCCTAGCACTCAGGCTCCCCGGTCTTGTAGATACCCCGGTGCTAACTCCAGCCACAATATACACAAACAAAACGAGAGCACTCTGGGGTCTTAATTGAAAATAAAGTTAATGCTTTTTCTTCAGCACAATAATGAAGTCGATGTTTCAGTCTGCATGGTTTTTTATCAAGAGTCCATGCGGACTGAAACATCAACTTTATTATTGCGCTAAATAAAAAGCATTAGCTTTATTTTCAATTAAGACCCCAGAGTGCTCTTGTCTTGTATATATATATAAATAATTAAATACAGTTATTTCCAGAAATATTTGGTCATTTACACAATTTTTATAATTTTGTCTCTGTATGCCACCACAATTGATTTTAAATGAAACAACCAATATGTAATTGAAGTGCCGACTTTCAGCTTTAATTAAGGGGGTTGTAGGGTTAGGGTTAGGGGAAGTGCCAAGGACCCGAAATGCCGAATTTCCAAAGCCCTGAATTGCCAAAATCCCAAATTTCGGAAGTGCCGAACAAACCGAAGTGCCAAATTGCCAAAGCCCCGAATTGCCGAAGTCCCGAATTTCGGAAGTGCCGAACCAAACCGATTTTTTTGCCCATGCACACCCCTATTTAGTTGCTATTTATTAGTGGGTCTTTCTGCCTAAGTTTTGTCTTCAGCAAGTGAAATGCATCCTTGGTTGGGTTGAAATCAGGTAATTGCCATTGCAGAATATTCCGCTTCTTTGCCTTAAAAAATCCCTTAGTTGCATTCCCATACAGCGGGAAACACTCTTGATCTCGCCTTCACCAATCTCTGTACTGCCTATAATCTCTCTAAAATTACTTTTCCTTTTTTTTTTTTACTTTAAATCTGACCACCTTCTGCTAACTTTTGACATCGGCATACCTAAGACCCAATTGACACCACCGTCTGAAGATCAATCTCACAGAAACCTCAAATGTCTTGACCTAGAGCATTTCTCCACTAATCTCCAAACTCTCCTTTTACTTATCTCAAACCTCACCTGTCCTAGCTCTGCAACCACCTTCTACAATTCCACCCTCTCTTTTCAACTAGACATCGTGGCACCTCCTACATTTAAACGCAGCAACCACCTCCAACAATAACATTGGCACACCAAGATGACTCAGTATCTCTAAAAATGCTCCAGAACTGCTGAACGCTGTTGGAGAAAGTCTCACTGCGCTCATACAGCTTGTCTCTTTCCTCTGCAAAAGTAGATTACTTCAATACCCTCATAACCACACTCTCCCGCGAACCCAAACGACTATTTCACAAATTTGATTCTCTTCTTCGCCCTATTGTTCCTCCTCCACCTACTAACTTGACCACCTCAGACTTTGCAACTCACTTAACTGACAAGATCTCTTCAATCAGGGAAGCGATCTCTCATCTTTCTTCTTCCCCTTGCAATTCTTCCCCTAACCTCAATCCCTCTGATGTTCCATGTTCATTCGCACCCGCTACAGCTCTGCTCCAGTCCTCCCACCCCACCACCTGCTCCCTAGATCCAATTCCCTCACATCTCATCCATACTCTGTCTTCTTCTCTTTCTCTACCTCTCACTAAAATTCTCAATCTCTCTCTCTCCTCTGACATATTTCTATCGCCCTTTAAACATGCAACTGTAAGCCCAATTCTAAAGAAGCCCAACCTTGACCCTAACTCCCTGTCCAACTACCGTCCTATCTCACTACTGCCTTTTGCATCCAAGATCCTTGAAAGAGTTGTGTATGTGAGATTGACAGACTTCCTTGAGTCCAACTCTCTGCTAGACCCTCTTCAGTCTGGTTACCGTTCCACTCTGTGGAAACTGCACTGAGCAAAGTATCCAATGATCTACTCACTGCAAAATCTCATGGTCAGTACTCTATCCTAATTCTCCTTGACCTTTCTGGGGCTTTTGACACTGTTGATCATCAACAGCTTCTTCTCATCCTCCGCACTATCGGTCTACAAGATATTGCTCTCTCCTGGTGCTCCTCCTACCTCTCCCAGCGCTCTTTCAGTGTTTCTTTCTCTGGCTCTGCTTCTTCTCCCCAACTCCTCTCTGTTGGTGTCCCCCATAGTTCAGTCCTTGGTCCCCTACTGTTCTCCCTTGGTAAACTCATTAGCTCATTTGGCTTCCAATATAATTTCTATGCAGATGACACACAAATCAATCTGTCCTCTCCTGATCTCTCCCCGTCCCTCTCTGACTGCCTCTCTGCTATTTCTAACTGGATGGCTGCCCACTTCCTTAAACTCAACTTGACTAAAACTGAAATTCTGGTCAAGTATTGCCACTCCTGTGTCTGTCTCCCTCCAAGTCAACTGTGCTAACTTCAACTCCACCACACAGGCTCGCTGCCTAGGTGTTCTCCTTGACTCCGACCTCTCCTTCACGCCATGTGTTCAGTCTATCACCACATCCTGCCGCATCCATCTCAAAAACATTGTGCGCATGTGACCCTGCTTTCATAATGAATGCGGTGGTGAGGCTCATATTCCTGTCTGCCCGCACCGCCCACGCCTCACCCTCCTTCTGTCAGTCCCTACATTGGCTTCCTGTAAGATATAGGGCTTAATTTAAAATTCTGGTTCTTGCTTTCAAATCTCTACATAATGATGCTCCCACCTATCTATCCTTCCTAATACACAAGTATGTCCCATCTAAGCCCTTACGCTCTGCTGAAGATTTACGTCTATCTTCTGTCCGTACTCCCAACTTCTCGAGGGTTTCACAGTTTCGTTGGAACTCACTTCCCTCCTCTGTTAGATGCTCACCCAGTCTCCACTCCTTAAAAAAAAATCATTAAAAACCCACTTCTTCATAAAAGCGTATCAATTACATTTTTAATAGCTCGTGACTGATTCCTCTCTTACAACTGTCATTAGTCTAATACTATCCTTACCTTTTGTGTCACTTTACCTCACTCCCTCTAGCATGTAATCTCATTAATCAGGGCCCTCAACCCCTCTGTTCCTGTGTGCCCAACTTGTCTGGTTACAACTACATGTTTCTTCGTCCACCCACTGTAAAGTGGTGCGGAATTTGTTGGCACTATATAAATAATAACATAATAATAATAATACTAACTCCCAGTATTCTGGGTCATTCTACATCTGTAAAGTTAAGTGCCATCCAGTCAACATTGCTGAATTTTACTGAATCTGAGGAGACAATATATCTCTATATACTTCATCCAGCTGCTTCTATCTTCTATCACTTCATCAATTAGCACTAGTGAACCAGTGCCATTGGAAGCCATGCATACCCATGCCATCACACTGCCACCACAAGCTGTTGATGTGGTATGCTTTGGATCATAAGCAGTTCAAAGCCTTCTACCTTTGTTTTCTTTCCCATAATTCTGGTACAGGTTGATCTTTCCAAAGAATACTGTTCCAGACCTGGACTGGCTTTTCTAGATGTTTTATGGCAAAATCTAATCTGGCCTTCCTATTCTTGAATACAAGCAATATCCAATATACACCACCAGTGCAGTATATGGAAAAAAAACTACTTAGCTTAATGGTACAGCTTCCCAAGGTCCCTTACCTGGTGGTGACCTCACATAAAAAATATATACAAAAAAATGGGATTCAGCTAGATATATAAAATAAAAAATAATAACAAATAACACTGTATGCACTTCTCTGTTTTAATTAGATAAACGGAGAAGCGCACGGTGGTGATTTAAAGAACTGAGATTAGTTGTGGGGAGAAAGAACATGACAAACCGATTGGTGGACTAGATGGAAACTCCCCTGAATACACTGGAGGAAATCAGGAATAACTCTATTTAAGAAGAAGGTATTAAGGGATGGGTAGGCTATTTCATTGTTACTGATAATGTTTTATTATTGTTACTGTACAGATAATGTAACTGGTCCCTGAGGAAGTTTCTAAGGAAACGAAACACGTAGAACCGGTGATTTAACACTGTTTTTTATACACTTTTTTTATTGGATTTTATACTGAATAAATCAATTTAGTCTTACCTACCCAATTCCTGACGATCTGGAGAGCGACTAGCTGATTGCAGATCCAGACCTCCCTTGTAAGGGAAGGCAACTTTAAGGTGTTTTTTCATTTGGAGTTTGTGAGTTGAACATTAAGTGGGAGCACTGTTACTAGCATCATACAGTGTTGCACTATTATTTGTAATTTTTTATTTTAGCTATCAGGCTGAATCACATTTTTTTGTATATATCTTCCTATTCTTGAGGCTAATGAATGGTTTGCACCTTATGAGGGATTTGCTCTTGTAAGGTCTTCTCTTTATGGTAGACTTAGTTAATGATATACCTATCTCCTGGAGAGTGTTTTTAACTTTGCTGGGTGTTGTGAATGGGATTTTTATTTACCATGTAAATGATCCTATGATCATCCACCACAGTTTTTTTGGATTTCAAGGCCTATATGTGTAGCAAAGCTTACCAGTATGTTCTTTTTATTTTACTCCTAATGTTCCTGCTAAGTCTCTGATGGATTTTATGCAGTCTAATGATGGCCTGTTTCACCCGCATTAATAGCTCATTTGACCACATCTTGTGGGTTCACAGCAACAATTTCAAAATGTGAATGCCACACCTGGAATCAACTCTAGACCTTTTACCTGCTTAATTGATAAAAAACAAAAACAAAGCAATAGCCCTTAAAAAAGAGGGAGCTGCATCTTGTGATGTGAATACCGTCATATTAAAGCTGAGAGACCGTGCTTTAAGCCCATTTTCATTATTTAACCTTAAGACATTGCTTACCTAGATTTCAGTAAAGCTTTTGACACTGTTCCACATAGAAGGTTCATCAATAAACTGCAATCTTCAAGTTTGGATTCCAATATTGTTGAATGGGTTAGGCAGTGGCTAAATGACAGGTAACAGAGGGTTGTAGTCAACTGAGTATATTCGAAGCAAGGTCTGGTTACCAGTGGGGTACCTCGGGGATCTGTACTTGGACCCATTATCTTGATATTGCAGAAGGGCTTGATGGTAAGGTATGTCTTTTTGCTGATGATGCTAAAATTTGCAACAGGTTGATGTTCCAGGAGGGATAAATCAAATGGCAAATGATTTAGAAAAAAATAGAAAAATGGTCAGAGCTGTGGCAACTGACATTTAATGTGGATACGTGCAAGATAATGCACTTTGGATGTAAAAACCCAATGGCAGAGTATAGGATATTTGATACCCTACTAACCTCAACATCTGAGGAAGTTTAGAAGTATTTTTTTCAAATGACTTAAAGGTTGGAAGACAATGCAATAGAGCAGCTGGAAATGCTACCAGAATGCTTGGTTGTATAGGGAGAGGTATTAGCAGTATAAAGAGAGAAGCCATTGTACAGAACACTGGTGAAACATCACTTGGAGTATTGTACGCAGTACTGGAGACCGTATCTTCAGAAGGATATTGATACTTTAGAGAGAGCTCAGAGAAGGGCTACTAAACTGGTTCGTGGATTGCAGGATAAAACTTACTAGGAAAGGTTAAAGGAACTTAACATGTATAGCTTGGAGGAAAGACTAGACAGGTGGGATATGATAGAAACATTTAAATACATAAAGGGAATCAACACAGTAAAGGAGGAGAATATATTTAAAAGAAGAAGAACTACCACAATAAGAGGACATAGTCTTAAATTAGAGGGGCAAAGGTTTAAAAATAATATCAGGAAGTATTACTTTACTGAGAGGGTAGTGGATGCTTGGAATAGCCTTCCAGCTGAAGTGGTAGAGGTTAACACAGTGAGGGAGTTTAAGCATGCGTGGGATAAGCGTAAGGCTATCCTAGACTCCAGGGACTAATTAAAAGTATTTTGAAACATTGGGCAGACTAGATGGGCCGAATGGTTCTTATCTGCCGTCACATTCTATGTTTCTATGTTTCTATCAGGTATTGTAATTTCACACACCTTCCCCACCCTGTTTCCACACTAGATTTAATGCTTTTCTTCACAACTATTGTATATGTAAAATCATTTATATAACTTGCATAATTATAATCCTAGCAATCGATCTATCCTTTAGACACTTTGTACTTTGCCTTGTGTTTAGTTATTCTGTACCTGTATTTACCTTTTAGAATGTAAACTTGTCTGTGAATTGTAACTTTTATTTCTGTATCCTTATCATTGTTGTATGTTTAAGTTAATCTATTGTACTGACTTGGAAAATATATTATAGTAAAGTAATAATAGCATAACCTTTAATTTTGAAAAGTGTATGTAATGACCATACCAAGAAATTGCAATCCTTGTGTTTTTTTTTTCCTCCAATCAAATGTGTATAGATTTCCTATCTGGGTCACTACGGCTTGAGGGAGATTTATAGGTAAAGCTTGGGTTTTGGCCGTATTGTTTCTATAGTAGGAGATTCTACCATATGTGTTCAGGATTTCCTTTTTTTTCTTAAACTCAGTTCAGAAATTGCACCCAATTTTTGGTATTACAATGCATGTGGAGCATGCAACGCAAACACTCACATACACAACTCCCATTGCAAATACAATCACACATGCACATACTTTCCTTCACACACATGAAGCCTTCACACACTTATACACAAAAACTCCTATCATACTTGCAGATAGTGTCGCACAATCCATAAAACACACATTAAATATAAATTATTACACACAAACATACACACAGTTTTTGTGGCAGACCCACGGTCTGTTCGTGTATTCCCTGCTTGCAATATGTATGCCCTCCCTGTATTTTGCCTATTGTACCCTGCTCTCCATTCGGGAGTGTTCATGCGAGAGGAGCTCATCTATCTCCCGAATGGGGACCATCCCAATAGCTTATTCAGAACCCTAGTTAGAACGTTAATTAGAACGTTCTCACCTTGACCTAGTGCCAAAACTGCAAGGAAAGCCATCGGCGTGTGCTTCCCCCGGTGGCCGCCATTTCGTATAGATGAACGCCATCCAGGGGGAACAATTGTGGATCGCTTCCCGACCCGTTTGTTTCCCGATCCAAACGAAGACCTTGTTCGGGTAGGGAGCAGCATGGTGTTTACTCTTATATAGTTCTTTGTTCCAGAATAGCATCTGTTTTGCCTTGATAAATATTTCTAAAAATATCCAGCCTTTTTTCACTATAAACTTGTTTGGGAATGTTGGAAAGTTTTGCAATACAATATTTGAAAATAGTTACTATCAGGGTTATTAACCAAAGTGAGAATCCAAGATGAATTCCAAGTGAATTTCACATGTAAGGACAAAATTGCCTAATTGGAAAAATTATCTTATATATCTTAAAAAAGTATTCCTAATAGTATAATCCTCTAGTCCCCATTTAGGTTACTGGGCACAATGTCAGGGTTAAGAAAAGATAGTTTCATTACTTTTATCCCATGCAGTGCCAGTCTTTTTGGAGTAGCTTTGTTTCCTATAGAAAATCATTGGGAGGCTAGTACACATGCGCAGCAAAAATGCTGCACTGCACCAATCAGATGGTCTCTGAGATCATCTGATAGAAGTAGTCAAGTTTTACTCTATTTTTTAAATGTTCTTCTAGTGGATGTCATACTGTGATGAGATCTGTGTGAGACAGAATAGGAGCAGGATATGTGTTAAAGGTTTATTTATTTTATTTTAATGCTTGTACATTGCATTATTTGTCTTTTTTTATTTAAAGGAACAATAAAGTGTTAGGAATACAAAACTGTGTTCCTTATTCTATAATATCTCTCTGCCTACCCCCTTTAATTCCCCAGTGGCATTTTAAGGCTTAAAATACCCTTTAACACCTTAAGGACACATGACATGTGTGACATGTCATGATTCCCTTTTATTCCAGAAGTTTGGTCCTTAAGGGGTTAAAGACTCACCTTTTCCTGCCCCTAAGTTAATTTGCACTATCTCCACTTCAACCTCCGCCGACAACAGCATCGAAAGGCAACCAACTGTGCATTAACGGCAAGTGCCGCACACACATTATCTCCCCACATGAAGCCATTTAACCCCTTAAGGACCAAACTTCTGGAATAAAAGGGAATCATGATATGTCAGACATGTCATGTGTCCTTAAGGGGTTAATCAATGTTTTTTTAGGGGGTTTAAAGATGCTGGATATCCTTGTGCGCAGCGTGTCGTTTCACAGTGTTAACCCCTTCAGGACGTAGTCGATAGTACACGTTCTGATCAAAACAAAACGTAAACAAAAACTGGAATTTGCGCTATATGTCTGTTCAACCGTTATTCACCTCTTTCATATTAAATGCACCCACACGTATTATATTTCATTTTGTTCAGGAGAAACAGGGCTTTCATTTCATATCAAATATTTAGCTATGAAACATAATTTATTATGAATAAAATTAAAAAAACTGTGAGAAATTTAATTTTTATTTTTTTTTAAATGTAGTTCCGCCTCACATTTTAGCTGTAAATGTCATAATACTGTTAGGTTTTACTGCAAAAAAATGCACATATTTGTAATCAGCGATGTCTCACGAGTACAACAGTACCCCCCATTAACAGGTTTTATGGTGTTTTGGAAAGTTACAGGGTCAAGTATAGAACGTTCCATTTTCAAATTGAAATTTGCCAGATTAGTAATGTTACCTTTGAGACGGTGTGGTAGCCCAGGAATGAGAATTACCCCCATAATGGCATGCCATTTGAAAAAGTAGCCAAGCCAAGGTATTGAAAGTGGGGTATGTTTAGACTTTTTTAGTAGCCACTTAGTCACAAACACTGGCCAAAGTTAGCATTCATATTTATTTTTGTGTGAAAAAAGCAAAAAACTAATATTTGGCTAGTGTTTGTGACTAAGTGGCTACTAAGAAAGACTGGACATACCCCACTTGCAATACTGCGGGTTGTCTACTTTTGCAAATGGTATGCCATCATGGGGGTAATTCTCATTCCTGGGCTACCATACGCTCTCAAAAGCAACATAACCAATCTGGCAAATTTCAATGTAAAAAAAAAATGAAAGGCAAGCCTTAAATGTGACTCTCTAACTTTCCAAAACACCATAAAACCTGTTCATGGGGGGTACTGTTATTCTCAGGACACTTCACTAAACACAAATATTAGTGTTTTAAAACAGTAAAACATGTTACAACAATAATATAGTCCATAAAAGTGCTGTTCGTTTGTAAAAAATGAAATTTTACATTTAAGGATGAGTTTACATGACATTATCCGATATGTTGTGGGCAAGCTCATATACCTTTAAGGATTTGAATGTGCTTTGCCCGGCAAGGTATATAACCGCCGAGCAGCACATGAAACACCTATCTTGAAAAATCCCACACAAGAGGGGCGAAACGCATTGATCAGGTGTTTTATTATTTTTATATTTTTATGTGTGGCTGAAAAGATCCTGCTCGCTCAGTTTTCCATGTCAACCGGAGTTATACTAGCGGAGAGGAGGACTTTGTCAACTCTACAGCTTACCTCAGTGCACGAGGCAAATGCTGTCTCCATCTGAAAACCGGACGGTTCATCTGAAACTGGAGGAGAGACTGCAGCCAGCTAAGCCTTCAGTGTGGTCCTAAGTGATAAGTACCACATTTTTTTCTTGTAAGTATATGTAAGTTTTTCTTGTATGTATATAGTATTACACTATATTTATTTTCTGTCTTCTTTAAGGGAATTCAAGTACAAGAATATGTCTCCAATAATTTTGTGGACTTCCCTATACTTTGTACCCTTCTATTAATCGTATATATTGGACTGTGGTACATTTTTGTTTTTGTGCAATATTTTATTGTTACAGCTAGCAACGCTGATACTTTTATGTTGCATTTTATTATTGTATTTGATACAGTTGTTGTAGATACATTTGTTAATGTGCATACCCCTGATTTAATTCAAGGGGATTATCTCCTAAGCGCTGACAACATAATTAAAAAAAATGTTTTACATAGGATTTGGGAAATTCTTTTTTGTTTAGCAGCTACATTTTAAAGGTACTTTTAGTACCACTTTATATAGGTATAATTATATTTATTTGTGCGCTCTCTTTTTCATTTTAATCTATATATATATATATATATATATATATTTGCGGTTATTTGTATTTTATATATAGATAGATAGATAGATATAGAATGTCATTCTAAGTGTATTTTGTTACCAATATATATATATATATATATATATATATATATTAATAACAAAATATAGTTAGAATGAAATTACATATGAATATATAATTTATATTAAATTTTTAATATTTTATTTATTTATTTTATTATTTTATTTATTTATTATTGTAATTGTACGTATTTATATATATATATATATATATAATATATGTGTATATATCTATTATATAATATATATACATATTATATATATGTAACGTCATACAAAGTGTATTTTAATATTAATATATATACTAAAATTAGTAGTATGTCATGTTACTATATATATAAATACTTTTCATTTAATTTTAAACCTGTTTAATTTTTTTTTTTTACACTTTCCTCCAGCAGGGGGACTGTCTGATATTTCAGACAGTCCACCTGCTGGCAGATCCACAGCCAGCTATAGTGGGCCATGTGATCGCTCTTTGAGAGCAATCACATGGCCCCCGGGGGCCTCATTTGCCGGGGGAGGGCTGCCTGGAGAGGATCGCGGCGGAGGTAAGTAAATCTCACCTCCCCTGGGCTTAAGCCGTTACGGCGTTCTATGCCGCCGCAACGGCTTTAAAGCCCTTTAAAGCCGCAATGGCATAGAACGCCATAACGGCATTAAGGGGGTTAAACTATGTGAAACAGCAGGATGCTTTTCTAGTGGCTGTCTGGTAGACAGCCACTACTGACAGTCCTAACCCTGTGATATAAAGATTGCAGTTTCTCTAAATCTGCAATGTTTTATATTGCAAGCTGAAAGGGACAGTGACAGTGCATCAAGACAACGTCAATGAGATGAAGTGGTCTGTGTGCCTATAGTGTCATTTAAGTATGTATGTACTATTGTTTGTGGGCTAAATATTTAGAGAAGTTTGATGATGCACATAATGGAAAGTATAGAAAAGAAAACTTAACAGTAAACAAAAAGCTGTCTGGGAATCAAAGGTAATAACTAATGCCTAAGTTAGCATTAGATTGTGGATTATATTTACCTATATTTTTGTACACTGCATACCCCATAATAAACCACAAGCATATTTGGTGATATAACTATGTTTTATTAAAGTTTGTAAGTCTAATTAGTGTTATAAGTTACATTTATCTAGTTAAAGTTATAGACTGAATTACCCCTGATTACTGTCCAGTTTTTGTTTGGACTGTGATGGGCTAAAATATAAAGGAAATTGAAGACACAGAAATTGCTATGGAAAAGAAAGGGTTTATTAAGCAAGGACCACAGGGACATCAGAAACAAAATGCACTCAGATCTCACCCATGATAGCCTGTGACACCTCTATTCACAGTTTTACTGACAAACATGATCACACTACTGCACATGTGCTTGTTTACAACTATTGCCATGGTCTGGAAACCATAAAGCTCAAGGAGATTTTTAACAACTGACATGCAGGGTTTGTTGACTGTCAGTGAGCAACTTAGCAGTGGTGACTATACTTTGCATGCTACTTTACCGACAAGATTGAACAGCTAAGGAAATAATTCTCACCTCCTTGCCCCTCTCTTTCTCAACCACACCTAGGTCATACCTTTCTTACCCTTCAGAATTTCTCCCAGGCTGCTGAACAAGTGGTGGCTGTGCTTCTCCTTTCCTCTCGACCCACCACTTCCCTGCTTGATCGTGTCCCATCAGATCTCTCTCCTCGTGTCTTGTGCCTTCCTTAACACACATCTTCAACTGCTTTCTCTCTTCTGGTGTTGTCCCTGCTGCCCTTAAACATGCTACTGTATTACCCTTCTTAAAATTTTTTATCTTGATCCGTCCTACCCTTCTAACTATCGTCCCATATACCTGCTCCATTTTTCCTCAAAGCTTTCTGAAAAGATTTGTCTTTACCCGTCTGACTTGCTTCCTCAATCCCAACTCTCTCTTTGACCGTCTTCAGTCTGGTTTACAACCCCTCCACTTTACTGAGACTACTCTTATTAAAGTCACTAATGATCTAATCATAGCTAAATCCACAGGGCACTATTCTATATGAATTCTTCTTGACCTCTCTGCTGCCTTTGACACTGTTGACCATGTTCTCCTTCTCCAAACTCTTCAATGACTCAGTCTTTGTGACACTGTCCTCTCTTAGTTTTCCTCCTATCTCTCCCAACGCTCATTCAGTGTCTCCTTTTTTAAATGATACCTCCTCCCATTGTCCTGTCTCTGTTGGATTCCCCCAAGGCTCTGTACTTGATACCCTTCTATTTTCTCTTTATACTGCCTCTCTTGGCAAATGACACTCAGATATACCTCTCCTCCCAGACCTCTCCCCTGCTGTCCTGCAACGTGTCGCCTTTCCTCCTCCTAATACTGATCCCCCTTTTTCTCTCTCCCTTCAAGTGAGTTGTACCCACATCAGTCCATCCTTGCAAGCGCGCAGTCTTGGCATTATACTTGAATCTGGCCTCACATTTGTACCTCACATCCAGTCTGTTACCAAATCCTGTAGATTCCACCTTAAAAACATAGCCCGCATGCGCCCCTTTCTTACACAAGATGCTAAGGAGCTTGTTTATGCTCTAGTAATCTCTTGCATGGATTATTGTAACTCTCTCCTAATAGGTCTTACCACTAGTCGTATTGCCCAGCTACACTCTGTAATAAATTGTTATGCTACTTGGGTTATTTGGATTGGAACTCAACTGCAGCTTGTAGAACTCCTTAATTACAATAGTAAAGAACGAAGAATCTTTAAAGTATCAATACTGTAGCTTTAAGAAAAGAGAGGATTGCTGGCAATTTGAAAATCAAACGAAATTTTAATGATTGATAAACTTAAATGAATTGCATATAGGCAATTATCCAATAAGAAGAGAGTGCAGGTTATCAAACAATACATAGTTCATTAATAGATATTTCCTCAGAGAAGTTTTTAATAAGATTCTTTAGGTTGCTGGGAATAATCTTCAATAGAAACATTAAGCAGGTAGCAGAGAGTATTTGCAAAGCAAGAAACAGTTCATACTAAATAAGCATGATGGGAGTTGTCCTCCATATAATTAGTAACTTGAAGCAGAGAACATTTAAGCAAGCAGGAATTGGTTCCAAAAAACAGTTCATAGTAAATAAGCATGATGGGAGTAGTCCTCCATATAATTAGTAACTTGAAGCAGAGAAGATTTGAGCAAGCAGGAATTGGTTCATTAATAAATGATATTGCAGATAATAGTTGAAAGATATACTTAAGGTTAAGGTGAGTTGTCCTCCAAGAGTTCAGAGTTATAGTCCACTTGTTAATTAGCAAAGTATCTGTTCTCCAGTAATCCTTTATGGCTTGCAGCAATCCTTGCATTGGCTCAAAGGCTGGGACGGCTTGTCAGAGCTTGTGGAGCTGGCGTGTATACCCGGAAGTAGGTCCCACAATCACGAAGCGCCCTCTCCCTGGCGCGGTCTCCCTAAGTACTGTCAGAACCGCGTCAGAATGGGGCGGGGCCGGCTGCGTAAAGCGGAAATGCCGAACCTGGAAGAGATACCGCATGACATAAATGTTGCAGCTACACTGATTTTCTTCTACTGTCGCTCCTCTCACCCCTCTGTCAGTCCTTACATTGGCTTCCTGTATCCTATAGGAGTCAATTCAAGGTACTAATCCACACCTATAAAGCTCTGACCAATTCTAGCCCCTCCTATATTTCTTCTCTGATACGCAGGTATGCCCCTTTTCGGTCTCTCCGCTCTGCCCATTACCTTCTTCTGTCTGCTGATCGCACCCTTACAGCCAACTAAGCCTAATAAGGATTGTAATGCACTAAGAGGTGCATTTTAAATGCATTGCATTTTTTGATTAAGAGTAACATTACGCAATGGTATGAAAGAAGAAAAGCAAGTGGAGATAAATACAGACACCAAAGTTAAAATTCAGGTAGAAATGGGCCCCCAGAATGAACATATTGCAAATAGGCAATCTTATGTTCTAATATGGGTTTGCTCTTCTTCCTCCCTACCACAGCATCATAGTCCCTCTTATATCTCTTCACAGATCCATAGGTATCCCCCTTCTCAGTCTCTCCGCTCTGCCTGTGACCTTCTCCTGTCCATTGCTCGCACCTGTACAGCCAACTCACGCTTGCAGGACTTCTTGCAGGTAGCTTCTTTCCTTTGGAATAGACGGCCTATGACCATCAAGCTCTCCCCTAGTCTTCAGTCATTTAAAAAAGTGCCTCAAAACTCATCTCTTTAGGAAAGCTTATGGGCTCCCTGAGTAACCTCTACCTCACATACCTGTCCCTTGCTTTCTCCTAAAGGGCAGCACTCTATTCTCTCCTCCAGTTCATCTTCACTCCACCTCCTGTGCTGTTGGGTTTTACGCCCCACCTCCTATAGACTGCAAGCTCATTTGAGCAGGCCCCTCTTCAACCTATTGTTCCTGTAAGTTTTTTTAATTGTCTCATTTATTGTTAAATCTCCCCCTTTGATAATATTGTAAAGCACCAAGGAATATGCTGGCACTATATAAATACAAGTAATAAAAATAATAATAATAATAATAATAATAATAATACATCAACCAGAACTAATGGATTGTTAATAAACAAATTACATTTAATAAACACCAGCTGGTGACAGATCTGCTTTTGGTGAAAATAAAATAATTCCTAAAATTCCTACTCAATTTCCTTTATCACTATCGCTTCTGTATTTATACTAACCCAGTGGAGAAAATCATTTTTTATTCAGTGTTGTGTTAAGAGTCTGTATAATTTGACTTTCTGCATGCTACATGAAGCTACAAAGTCATATGTACATAGAAGCATAACAAGTAGAAGATTAGGAGATAAGAGTTATGGATAGAAAAACGATAATATTAGCAGTTAACAACTCCCTTTGAAATAAGACTGCATGGGCAATATGCCCAGAAACATTGGAAAATGTATTCATTTTGCTGACATTGAGGAATCTGTATTTGACCTGTGTTATAGAATGATATCCTACACTAATATATCCGAACCTGTTGAAAGGAAGGACTATTCAATAATCTCTTACCTTTTGTATTACCCCGGTATCATGTATATAATTTAAAGGAACACTATAGTCACCTAAACAACTTTAGCTTCATGAAGCAGTTTTTGTGTATAGATCATGCCTCTCAGGTTTCGCTGCTCAATTCACTGACATTTAGGAGTTAAATCACTTTTTTTCTGTTTATGCAGCCCTTGTCACACCTCCCCTGGCTCTGATTGACAAAAAAACCTGGTTTCACTTTAAATCAGATGTAATTTACCTTAAACAATTGTATCTCTTTCTCTGTAAATTGAACATTAATCACATACAGGAGGCTCTTGCAGGGTCTAGCAAGCTATTAACATAGCAGGGGATAAGAAAATCTAAATTAAACAGAACTTGCAATAAAGGAAGGATATACTGTAGATGACTTTCTACAGGAAGTGTTTAGGGAGGTTGTGCAAGTCACATGCAGGGAGATGTGACTAGGGTTCATAAACAAAGTTATTTAACTCCTAAATGGCAGAGAATTGAGCAGTGAGACTGCAGGGGCATGATCAATACACCAAAACTACGGCATTAAGCTAAAGTTGTTTTGGTGACTATAGTGTCCCTTTAAGTTTGTCAGGATCTCACATGCTAGATATAAATCCCATGTTTTAAATAAATGCTAAGCTATAACTTTTCTTTGTAGCTAAGTCAGTGATAAAATGGTTAAAGGAGCAATATCACTGTAAATACACAACAATCTTTCTATTTGAAAACATAGAAACTGTTACATTTATGTGAACAATAATCAGGAAAAACTTGCAAAAAGTAGCAAGTTGCATTTTAGCATTCATTTTTCTTAAACCGTACAGTGCGTTAGCTATAGCAGCACCGACTGGGAATCTGTAGATTGTCAAGTATTTTATTGATGCATTTTCACTGCGTTGAAAGGACAGTCAGAAAGCCTGCAGGCTGTAACCACTTTAGAATAAAGGAATGGCTTGAAGTTTAGATAAATAATAAATATTACTTATAGGCAGAATTTATCAAAGTTTTTTGCAGATGGAAAAAAAAATCTGTAAATTTTTCTGCAAAGGCGCTGTTTTGATTTATGAAGCAATTACAAGCATGGAATATTAATACGAAAAGACAGGAATAAAAAAAGTTCTGTCGAGAACTAAATATAAATAAGGTTAGAGTTGTTACAGTAGAAATAGATGGGAGTTGTTGTTTTTTTAATTTATCAGAAAGTTACTGTTAACAGAAGAAAGCATTGGGTTCTACTATGTATAAACCGATTTAACATGGGTTGTCACATAAACAGTGTATTTGCTTTTCATTATGCACTAATGCTGAGCTTTCTAGTATGCTCAAACCAAAGGCAGATTTATTGGGTCAAAAAAATGTGACAGAGCAGCAACGTTTTGACCTGCTATGAGATCTTTGTCAAGCTAGCAACATTTTGACTTGTTATGAGGTCTTTGTCAAGCTAGATCTCATAGCAGGTCAAAGACCTCATAGCAGGTCAAAATGTAGCTGCTCTTTCGTAGCTTGATAAAGACCTCAAAGAAGGTCAAAACATTGCTGCTCTGTCATAGCTTGACAAATACCTCATAGCAGGTCAAAACATTGCTGCTCTGTCGTAGCTCAACAAAGACTTCATAGAAGGTCGAAGCGTTGCTGCTCTGTCATAGCTTGACAAAGACCTCATAGCAGGTCGAAACATTGCTGCTCTGTCACATTATTTGTGATCCAATCTTCCTTTGGTTTGAACACCCTGAGTGCCTGGAGATCACTCTTCTGTTTGCGTGAGCGTTGTGGCATTTCTGGTCCTGGTGCAGTAAAACTGGTGTCCATTGGAATTGAGTGCAGCTCCTCTCTCCATTCGTGGAACTTTCTAGTGTAGACAGATTTGATGGCTTTACAAGTTTTATTCTGTTCATATCAAATGTGTTCCTTAGTTTTCCTTTGCTTGTTGTGTAAAGTGCATATAGTACATGTCATGTTATACCTGCCGGTTTCGCGGAATTAAGCCACTTCCGGGTTGACGGAGCTCTGCCCCGCCCCTTCTCTGAAACGGTCTCCTCACGCTACATAGGAAGACCGCGCCAGATTCAAAGTTGCTGGATTATTGAACGAGTTCCTGTGAACCTCTTACCGGCTACCCAATTACATTCAAAGCTTTACCGTGCACCGTACCCGCTCTGAAAACGACTACCCGCCTTCTCCACTCCTCGACCTCGGATTGTTTAATGGACTTCTGCTCCTACCCCTAAGGGACTGCTTAATTTGAACTCTCCAGTTCTCTGGAACTCCTGCTACTGAAGCTAAGTACTTTTTTCCTTCAATCCAATTGCCTCTCAGTTGCAAATATAAGCTGCCTCATTGTTAACCCCTTAAGGACGGAGCCAAATGTACACATTGTGAACAAAACAAAATGTAAACAAAACCTGGCATTTGCACTACATGTCTGTCCAACCGTAATACACCTCTTTCATAGTAAATGCACCCACCCTTATTATATATCATTTTATTCAGGGGAAACAGGGCTTTCATTTAATATCAAATATTTAGCTATGAAACATAATTTAATATGAAAAAAATGGGATAAAATATGTTTTTTTTTTTTTTTTTAGTTCTACATGACATTTTAACGGTCAATGTCATAATACTGTTTGCTTTTACTGCAATAAAATACACATATTTATATTCAGTAAAGTCTCACGTGTAAGACAGTACCCCCTATGTACAGGTTTTATGGCGTTTTGGGAAGTTACAGGGTCAAATATAGCACGTTACATTTGAAATTGAAATTCGCCAGATTGGTTACGTTGCCTTTGAGACTGTATAGTAGCCCAGGAATGAAATTTACACCCATAATGGCATACCATTTGCAATAGTAGACAACCCAAGGTATTGCAAATGGGGTATGTCCAGTCTTTTTAGTAGCCATTTGGTCACAAACACTGGCCAAAGTTAGCGTTAGTATCTGTTTGTGTGAAAAATGCAAAAAAACGCCAATTTTGGCCAGTGTTTGTGACTAAGTGGCTACTAAAAAAGACTGGACATACCCTGTTTGCAATACCTTGGGTTGTCTACTATTGCAAATGGTATGCCATCATAGGGGTAATTTTCATTCTTGGGCTACCATAGGGTCTCGAAGGCAACATAACCAATCTGGCGAATTTTAATGTGAAAAAACTGAAATGCAAGCCTTATACTTGACGCTGTAACTTTTGAAAACACCATAAAACCTGTACATGAGGGGTACTGTTGTACTCGGGAGACTTCGCTGAACACAAATATTTGTGTTTCAAAACAGTAAAAAGTATCACAGCAATAATATCATCCGTGTAAGTGCTGTTTGTGTGTGAAAAATGCAAAAAACTTCACTTTTACTGACGATATCATCGTTGTATTACATTTTACTGTTTTGAAACACTAATATTTGTGTTCAGCGAAGTCTCCCGAGTAAAACAGTACCCCCCATGTACAGGTTTTATGGTGTCTTGGAAAGTTATAGGGTTAAATATAGTGCTAGCAAAATTAAATTCCTTGCTACGGCATGGGTTGTCCCGGGCGGTCCTGCTAATTGTAATTAATTAAGATACCTAATTATGTAAAATATTACATAAATATATATGTAGGAGTAATATGCATATATATATGCGTATGTGTATATATATGTATATATCTATATAATTTTTAAATATTTTATTTATATATAAGGTATATATATATATTGTGATATAAGTATATATTTATGTATATAGATATTTATATTATTTCGTTCTACGTGTATTTTGATATATATATATATATATATATATATATATTAATTTCACAATACAGTTAGAACGAAATAACACACATCTATATATTTTTTAATTATTTATTTTTAATTATTTTTTTAATTTTATTTTTTAGCGTATTTACATTTTTTTAATATATTATATATATAAATATATATACAATAATTATATATATATTTAATCAGTATCAGTCTCACATTAATTTGATATTAATATATATATATAATTATATATATATTAATATTAAAATACACCTAGGCGATTGTATGTGTGTGTATGTATATGTGTATATATACTTAGATCCTTATATATATAATATATATATATGATCTAAGTATATAATTAATACACACCATTAACTTATTTTTATTTTTATTTTCAGTAGCGGAGGACCACCTGTGTCATTACAGGCAGCCCTACCGGCAATAAGCTCCAATATCCCGGCCATGTGATTTGTGGGGTCCTAAGCGCTGGGACCCCACTCCACGGTATTCAACGAGGAGACGGGCGTGCAGCGAGAATCCCTGGGAGTCCCCAACCCCTTGATAAACCTTGGCGTGGGACCGCCGGCCACCGGGTAAGTTAACAAAAACCGGAGGGCGTACAATTACGCCCGGCGGCGTTTAGAGCCGCCTATTAGAGGGCGTAATTGTACGTCCTCCGGTTTTAAGGGGTTAAACACTCTTGAAGCTATTTCTGCTGCATTTAATTCAACTCTAATTCTGCATGCAAACTCTGCACTATCCTTAAATGGGACTGCTTGGCTTTATGCAAAACTTCAGTGGTTTATTTTTCCTGCAACTAACAACCTGCTATAAGGGTTTAAAGCTACAGTAACCACTCTTGCAATTCAATAAAAAAGAAAAAGAATAAAAAATTATAAATTGAAGTACTTAAAAGTTTTCTGCAGTTGCGTTCCAGTCGTTTAGCATTACAGTACAACAAATTAGGGAAGATCAGTGATTTTTTTCTAGGTTAGGGTTAAACAAATATGTGTGTTAAAAGTAGTATGAAATGTTTAATCTTTCTTTTTTATATAGTGTGACAGTTTTTTGTTTTTTGTTTTTTTGCACCATTAGCTAAGAAATTTGTGTGAAAATTCTGCATATAGTCTGCCTTGATTTCTACGGCAAAATAAAAATGATATAGGAGAACGTCAGAAAAAAGAATACTTTTTGGTGATAAAAGGTGCATTAACATTAATAAATGAAATGTTCTAATCACAAAGTAACACAAAAGAAAAAAATATGGTAAGGAAACAAGTTGTAAAGAGCATTGGAATTAATATATTAGTTACATAGTTACATAGCTGAAAAGAGACTTGCGTCCATCAAGTTCAGCCTTCCTCACATTTGTTTTTTGCTGTGATCCAAAAGAAGGCAAAACAAAACCCAGTTTGAAGCACAATTTTGCAACAAGCTAGGAAAAAAAATTCCTTCTTGACCCCAGAATGGCAGTCAGATTTATCCTTGGATCAAGCAGTTATTACCCTACATTGAAAGATTATATCCTTGAATATTCTGTTTTTGCAAGTATGCATCTAGTAGCTGTTTGAACATCTATATGGACTCTGATAAAACCACTTCTTCAGGCAGAGAATTCCACATCCTGAATGTTCTTACAGTAAAAAAAACCTTTCCTTTGCCTTAGATGAAATCTTCTTTCTTCCAGTCTAAACGCATGACCTCGTGTCCTATGTAAAGTCCGGTTTGTGAAAAGATTACTACCCACAATGGTTTGTATTGGCCCTGAATATATTTGTATAATGTTATCATATTCCCTCTCAGGCGATGTTTTTCTAAACTAAATAGGTTTACATTTTTTAACCTTTCTTCATAGCTGATATGTTCCATTCCTTTTATTAATTTTTTAGCCCCCTCTGCACTTTTCTAGTGCCATATATCTAGTAGCCCAAAATTGCACAGCATATTCAATATGTGGTCTTACCAGTGATTTATAAAGAGGCAAAATTATATTCTCGTCCCGAGAATGAATGCCCTTTTTCATGCATGACAATACCTTACTGGCCTTGGCCACTGCTGATTGACATTGCACATTGTTGCATAGTTTGTTGTCTATAACAATTCCCAAGTCCTTTTCGTGTGTTGTTATCCCTAATTCACTTCCATTAAGGGTATACGTTGCTTGTGTATTCTTTACGCCGAAGTGCATAACTTTGCATTTTTCAACATTAAATTTCATCTGCCATTTGAGTGCCCAGTCCCCCATTCTATCCCTCTGCAGCAAAGTAACCCCAGACTAGGGAAAAAAAATCCCAAATGATTTGCAGATTATTCAGCTACATTTTGACAAATCTCCTCTATTGTATCATATTGCCCCCTCTACCCATGCTCCGTATTCTTCCATCTTTCATACCTCTCAGTTTTAGGATCTATTCTTTAGGCTGTATCTGTGTGCACATGCTACTGAAATACATATCCCCTTTTGAATAGCTCTGGTAAGAGAGGAGATGCTTCTTAAAGGAACTATAGTGCCAGGAAAACAAAGTTGTTTTAAAAAAGAGGGTTCATTCAATAAATCATTACTCCCAACTTTGGCGAATATGACTTTGGGAATGGGAGATTGTCGGTTTGGACTGAATAAAGGCATGCAAGTGAAACAATTTATATTACTGATTATATGTGAAGAAATAACAATGTATCATCCATTGCAAGACACAGAACTTGTTAGTATTCAAAAAATATTTATCGGTAGACTGTGTGTGTGTGGTACACCACCAGACCAAGGAGTTTAAGCCCAGTGTATAAGTTGGAACATACTACATACTCCTGTTCTAGGTGATCCCTAGAATTAACTGCCACAGTCTTACAGTTCTGTCCAGACTGAGTCACACAATTTCAGGTATTTGGGGACATTCTTGATAGACATACAAGGGAGTCAGTTCAGGAAAATGTCCACTCTTTAGTAAACAGAACAAAGGTTTTATAATAACACGCAATAAAGGAGAGTATAAGGAGTATCATTAATATCAAATCAAATATTGACAAATATCATGGATAGCTCATGCAAGCAACATGGTGCAAGCATGTAACAAATCATCGATCCAAAACTTATCTAGGGGACATTACTAGGTGGAGACTTCTTAAAATAAGAGGGAGTAGGGGTAGTACCTTCTTAGAAGAGAAGGGAGCAAGAATGGTCATGTGCAAAACTACGTATGTGTAATAAGTGGGGGGACTGATGAGCAGTCAAGCTGTATGTCAATGAAGTGTTATTGTGTTCTAACACAGGGATTCAAGCCCATTCTACCCTATACAATAATGGAGTCCTCTGTGAGCACATGGCCTTTCACCAGGTAAAACCAGTTGGGTTGCTGATAAACTCCTCCTAAATTCCCATCCAGTGCAATCCCTTTTCCCCAGGAATCACTCTGGTTCTGTTAGATCATGAGGGATTGGCTGAGTGAGATGTGTCCAAAAGAAGGAAGGGCTATTCTGGGCTATCCTGATAAAGGCACTGTGAATACCACAAGCTCTTTTTTATCTTACTCTCAGCTGATGATTAATGGAGTGGTAACTGTATCACGTGTCTATGCCTGTTTCACTATGTAAATTTGGTCTACTCTCCATTTAATTAATGACTAGTTTTGGTAGCAACATTTACTAGCTGTAAGGACATGAAGGGGTGCTGCCCTGCGACAGCACTGTCCCTTTAAATGTGGGAACCAACTTAGAAGAGAAATAATGCAAGGACACAATGAATTGAGCAATCAAGAAAATATGTCTTAAAGAAAACCAAAGGATATAATATACAAAAACAAAATATGTACAATGCCACAAATATATATATTCAAATATACACAAGAAATCAATATAAATTCAAATAGAGCAGGCAGAGTACACGTGATAGTCCTTAGGCAAAAGTAATGGCCTTAGACAGGATCGTGCAGCCACCACAGAATATAAGTGGGGCACGGATCCTAACCCACCAAGCACTAAATAAAAAACACCAAGGAGCAAAGCCCAAAGCAGGTCACAGGTAAATGAGGCAGCAAGGTCAGAATCACTGGAAATGAAGTATAGGCAGGAACACTGCAAGCGAACACTGGAACGGGAGGCACAGGACACAGGACCAGGCAGAGACGAGAACACAGGACCATAAGGACATCGGAACAGGAACACAGGATACACAGGATACAAGACACAGGAGCAAGGAGTCAGAATCACGGGAACCAGGAAACAGCAGGTACAGGATGAAGGATAAAGGATAATGATCTGACAGGGAGTGAGGGGAGAAACCAGAATATATAGGTGCTAAACAAGGGCCAGGTGTAGTGCTTAACGAAAAGAAATGAGAAACAGTGCCAAACAGAAACAGTGGTGAGTGTGAGTACTGCATGAGGGCATATAAACTAAGGAGTGTCGTGACACTAGCCTATTTCAAATGTTTATGTATTGTTTATTTTTTGATTAGCCTCTTAATAAATATTATTGAATTGCCGAAAAGCAAGGAGTGTGAACTCTGACTTTATACTCAGTTTTTAAGTTATTATTTTTAGTTAATAATTTTATTATTAATTCCAAGTTTACTCCAACTGGTGAGTAAAGTTTACTTCATTATGTGATGTGGATGTCCTTGCAATGTACAAGGCTGTCCCTCTTATGATTTAGCAAAACTTAAATTAACACTTTTGGTATACTCACAAGGTAGGCAGGTAGGCCTGAAGTCAATGTACTTTGAGCATGTGCTCTAGTACTGTTATAAACTGGGGAATATATGGTGCATCTTCTGATATTCACATTACAGCTCACATCCTGCAGAACTGTATTTATTTATACTGTTTTTATTTCTTTGGCCAGTCTTTATTCACTAACTGTTTTAGGAGCTGTATCATTATCCGTGTAAATTTTTTCAGCCATTCTTTGATTATGCGTTACCTTCCCATTTCAGTATAGGACTGTTTGTTCTCCAGCTGTCTTGTCCTTATAAATTGTTTTCAAAAATGTAACTTTGCATGGAGCACTTTTTGGAGATTTTATGTGAAAAGAGTGAAATGTGGCCTAAGTTCTGTCTGGCTGAAAAGGGCTCGTTTTAATGCTGTATTTTTATTTTGGTTTTATAAATAAAGTGTACTAATATTTTTCACTCGTCTTTACTCGTCTGTTTTTACTGACTTTCAAGTAAATGTTTTCTTTACTTTACTTTTAATTTTTATGTTCTTTCTGTTTATTGCTGCTTACGTTATTGGTAAGGGGTAAATACCAGTGGAAGATGCCCCACCAGTTTTATGTGGAAAACATATTTGTAGTTTACGTTAGGACAACTAAGATTTTTGGGGGGTTCAGAAGAACTGAACTTGAAAAAAAATGGAAAAAAATAGATTAACATAAATAAGTGTGTCAAAATAACAAAACGGTGTCTCTTTAATTATGTGATATGCTTTAGTACTGTACAGCAACTCACCTCTGATTGATGACCTGAGAACAACTAGGTATTTCCCAAAATGGTAGAGATTTGAAGTCTGTCCATTTCATGACTAGTCTCATTCATGAAGGAAATGGAGTAATCTCACATTAAAGCGGCACTGTCATGCCGAATCCCGTTTTTTTTTTAACCCCCCTCCCGCCTCCACTACATCCAATTGACCCACTAGTCACCCTAAAATGCCCCTAAGCCCCCCACATTACCTATTTTTAAATCCTTATTTTCTGCCCCGATCTTGATTCAGGGCGCCGCCATCTTTGTGTGGGTAGATGAAGTCCCTCAGGGACACGTCATCAGCCCACACTAGGCAGACTGTGAGATTCCCGCACATGCCCAGTGAAACACCTGGACATGCGAACGGGAATTTCAGCTATTCATTCATTCATCAGACAGACGAATGAGTGAATAGAAAGATCAGCCGAACAAACAAACAAACACTATGTATCAGTGTTTGTTTGTTCGTTTAGTTTATTACAGGGAGGGAGCTACCGGCATGCAGCTCCCTCCTTGTAATATGTAACTATAGAAGCGGCAGGGAGCAGTGCTCCCCACCACTTCATAAGCCCCCCCAGTACACCCTCTCACTCTATGGGGGTCAATATGACCCCCATAATAGCACAAGGGAGATTGAAATCTCCCAAATGCCCCTACTCGCTATACCGCGAGTAGGGGCATGTCTACTAAACAGTGAGCAGCCTATGGCTGCTCACTGTTGAAAAAAAAAGACATAAATTACAATAAGGGGGGCGGACCTATTGTCCTCCCCCCTCCCCCACCCTGAGTGGCGGGTGGGGGCCATGAAGATAATGAGGGGGGGGGAACCTACTGTCCTCCCCCCCTGGCCCCCACCCCTGAGCGGTGGGTGGGGGCCCCAATAAAACAATAAGGGGGGGGACCTACTGTCCTCCCCCCCTGGCCCCCACCCCTGAGCGGTGGGTGGGGCCCCAGTAAAACAATAAGGGGGGGGCCTACTGTCCTCCCCCCGGCCCCCACCCCTGCGCGGTGGGTGGGGGCCCCAATAAAACAATAAGGGGGG
>OW240916.1:287844987-287883876 GCA_933207985.1 Pelobates cultripes | reverse complement strand
GGGGGGTTATTAGTTTTTGTTTTTTTTTACAGTGAGCAGCTATAAGCTGCTCACTGCTTACTACACATGCCCCTACTCGCGGTATAGCGAGTAGGGGCATTTAATTTACTAATACTAAGTAATCTTTACTTAGTATTAGTAAATGTGGCTGAAAGACCAATTTAGGTCTTTCAGCCTTTTAGTAGATAGCTCCCTGATACCGTGGGAATTAGGGAGTTATCTACTAAGCGGCTGCAAGATGCAGCCACAGCAATGAATAGGATCAGAGTTTCATTCATTAGAATGAAATTCCGATCCGAATAAAGTGCCGAATTGCGTTCTAAAAGAAACGAACATACTGTTGTCATTCAGTTAGAACGCAATTCGGCAGTTTAGTGTAAAGTGACAGGAAGCATTGTGGGAACACTGAGGAAAGCTAGGGATCATGGGAAAATTGCTCTGACCAGCGGAAATGAAGCACACTTTGCTCCTCCGCTGGTCAGAGCTGGTCAAGCGGAGGAATCCTCCATAAGGCAAAGAGTCCCTACTTTGTCTTATGATTTTAAAGAAAACTAAAGAAGACAGGAAGAAAAGAATAACAGATCCTGAGAGAGGGGGAGAAGAGGAAGAGATTGAGGAAAGGTAAGTTCGGCATGACAGTGCCGCTTTAAGTTGCCATATGGGTAGCAGAGTCAGCTGACCATTAGTGGAGATATGCTTATTGCCATCTCTTTATGGGCACTAGGAGTGTGGTTACAGTATCCCCAGGAGAGAAAAGTAATAGAGAAAAAAAAGAGAGATGATAGCAGCAGCAGCCCCTACCAAATGTCAGTGTACACACAATTCTAGATCACAATTTCATAGCAGCAAAAGTCATAATATTAAATAGAAAGTTAGAGCAGGAGGACTACTGAAGATGAGATCATAATAGGGAGAGCTAGAGACTCAGAGTGGAATATACAAAGAGAGTTAGACAAATAATGCTGGAGGATTATACAGAGAAATTGTACTTTGTGGGTGTCTGTGTATTGCATCTTTGTGTAATAGATCTGGGCATGGCCAAATCAATTCATCTGAGAAAAGAAAAACGTTTGGGTGATCTAGAATTCACCTGTGTGGGTGGTGAAAAAAAATGGCCAATCAATGTACTGCAAAATATAGATATTATGCAGTAAACCAAAATATAGATGTTTTATATATATATAAAACATAAGCTTGTAGTGACGGGGTTAAAAGGTGTATCCAAGCATCATCACAAGTTCAGATCTTTGAAGTGGTTATGGTGCTTTTAATCTGTATATACAGCATATCAGTATGAAACGCTGCACATATAGAAATATTTTATATTACTGTTGAAGGTATAACTCTAACTCCAGCAGTGTCATTGTTATATCATTAGCCAAACTGGAACAATAGTTTTGAGCTGGTTAATGTTAATTTTAATAGTCATTTATTTGCTGAGAGCACTCACCTGATGCCCTCAGTCAGTAAGTAACATGATCAGTAGCTTTGCAGAAGCCAGAAGTTGTTAACCCTACTTGACATGAGACTGCGCGCCAGGTGGGACCCAGATAAGAGAGCAAACTGTTGCAAAATGGATTTCCCATTGCCATGGAATTGTGCCAGGGTACTCATGGTATCATAACCACTATAGCGGGCTGCACTGGTTTTAATGCTTGAGTAACCCTAATGAATAACTGACTCCTAAACTATAAACATGCTGTCTTAAGTGCAGTATTTATTCAAAACTGGATTATAAATCTGGCAGTGTCCTTGGATAACATATTTGTATTTATTTAAGTTCTATGAATATGATTTTTATTAGTATTTGATATCTTCCCAAACTAAATAAAAATTACTAAATAATCTCTTATCTTTAGAACATGATATATTCTTTGTTGTTTGTACAAATCACACAAAACTTATTCTCTTAATTAGCCCCTTAGCATGCACACTCACCTGATATAATGATGCAGGAAAAAAAATCTGTTAGGGTAAAAAAAAATTGAAAACCAATATGTTGAAAAGGCTGCAGCGTGAGAGAAATAATACATTATAAATTTCCTAATTATAACATTGCCTCTTGTCATAGATGCTGATTGGTCTATTGCTAACCTTGTTAAAATGTATTTAAAAAAAGATAAGCATCCTGGAGATTACATTGACCACAGACATATAAATCTCTGATTTCTGAAAAGGGTCACGAATCATCAATATTTATTGTCTGAAATGTGCTATTCATTTGTGGTTGTGCATAATGTTACAGGTAATTGTAATAATGAAAAAGGCAAGAGGCAAGAAGCATAATACATTTATCAATTTGGCACCGGGATATAGGATACTTAAAGAAGCTATATGCTTTGAGTTTCATGTATATGCATTTAAAGCAGCTGCACTGGAAAACTGCTAAACTAAATATAATTTTGGTTTACAATTTAACAATTTATTTTTCACATGTTTGCCTTCAGCATGTCATGGCAGGTTTGAGGAACAATTTTGTGGATAGATGAATGAGAAGTTTTTATTAAAATTGTAAAGATTCGTTATTGTCATATTTGTCATTATTATTATTATTATTATTTTATTATTTATATAGCACCATCAGATTCTGTAGCGCTGTACAATGGGTGGACTAACAAACATGTAATTATAACCAGACAACTGGACATACAGGAGGTCCCTGCTCAATTAACTTACATTCTAGAGGGAGTGGGGTAGAGTGACACAAAGGGTAAAAGTAGGGGTACAAAATAGGTTGTTAGAAAAGGATTCACTGAGGGCTTAGTAAGTAATTTTTGACAGTTACAGGAGAGGAGTCATGGGGGCTGGGGGATAAAAACCTGCTAACAGTTTAATCGATATGCTTTCTTGAAGAAATGAGTTTTCAATGATTTTTTGAATGAGTAGAGACTGGGTGAAAGTCTTACGGAGAAGGGAAGGGATTTCCACAGAAGAGTTGCAGGCCTGGAGAAATCTTGTAGGTGAGCATTAGAGGTGGGAGTACGGACAGAGGATATACGCAGGTCTTTAGCAGGGCATAGGAGCCTCAACGGGACGTGTATTAGGGAGGATAGGTATGTTGGAGCAGCATTATGTAGGGACTTGTAAGCTCCAGAATTTTAAATTGAGCCCTATGTCTAACTGGAAGCCAACATAACCAAAGGACTGCTTACATATGTTTATATCTAACTAGAAGCCAACATAACCACAGGACTGCTTACATATGTTTATATTTTGTTTCCCAAGAACTTGATTTCACCCATTAAAGGAACACTGTAAAGTTAGAAATACAAACATGTAGTTCTAAGATTGGAGTGTCTACTATTTAGATTATTGAACCCCCATAAAAAGTCAAATTAAGCATATTAACTAACCTTTTGTCCCTTGCAGTGCTGGACTCACCACTACCGTCACTCCACCCGGCTGAGATCATCATGCTGGTCTCACTAGTACCGCCGCTCCACCCGGCTGAGATCATCAATGATCTCAGTCAATCCAGTGCTTCAAGAAAAAACTGGACTGACATAAAAAAATCCTGGTATTGGGGCATGCAAGAGGTTGCATGCATTAGAGGCTACGACCTGTGCAGGCCTAATTGTGAGCAATTTGACCGGAAAAAAGAGCAAGCCTCACCATGTCCTACCCTAAAGCAAATAGGAATATGGACAAAGAAAATAAAATGCAATTTTTCGCTCTGAAAAATGGGCAGGGTAGGAATATACCCCAAAGGAGTTATCCCAAGATGGCGCCGTCGACATACTCGAAGCGCTACAAGTTAGCATGGCAACAGACTCACAACTTACCCATGAGATAATGCAGGATATGCTGGATGAAATGTCCCAAAAAAATAATGAAAACCCTGCAGACATGCATCGGTGTGCTGATCCATCGGTGTGCAGACTACCATCGGGTGCCAGAACCTCACATCTCGAGTAAAAAATGGCGAAATACGCAGAGGTCCACAACGACTGCGTGAGCAAGATGGAAAACCTCATAGAGAGAGCTGACAATCATGAACTCAAAATAGCAGATATGGAGGACCAAACCCGTCATAAAAACGTCAGACTGCGAGGAGTCGCAGAGCCGGTAGGCCTCAACGAACTGCCTGAGTATGTGACAGGCCACTTTCAGGCAATCTCTCCAGATCTCTCCAAAGGATACTCTCCTGCTGGACCGTGCCCATATGACAGCGAGGCCCCACCCCAAGAGACATCCACGTGAGGCTGCATTATTATAATCATGCCAAAGAGGACTTCCTCCGAAACAGCAGACTACGCAAAGACCTCCCGGATTGTCACCGAGGGATCACCCTGTTCACGCATATTTCCGCTTTCACGTTGGAGAAATGGAGAACATTCCAACATTCCAACATCACGGAGCAGCTGAAGGCTCGGCATATAGCATACCACTGGGGCTACCCAGTTATTCTCCTAGTACAGCATGCAGGAAAGATGGCAGTGATACACCCTCCAGAAGAAGGAGACAAGATACTCAACGAATTGGGCATCGGCCGTCAACCCTCGAGCCCTCACCCGGCAGAGGTACTGAGACTGTCACCCGAATGGAAGAGAGCTACAAAGAAATAGGACATTCACCGTTTTGGACCTCTAGACCTAATATATACTGAGCACAGCAAGTATCCATTTTTTTTATTGTTATTGCCTATATATATATCACTCTCTGTTATACCCATTCCTGCTGACTCTTCCACAGGCCAGCCTTACTGCTGATATTCAAAAAAATAATAATTTAAAAGTCTTTTGTTACTCACATGGAAATTCTGTAAAAAATAATGAAAATTCTGTAACAAATGAAAATAACAAAGAAAAAAATAAAAACAAAAAAAAATAAAAACAAAGCATAATCTCCTCCATCTTCTTCTTTCAATCCAAAAATGTTAACCAAAATTCTCTTACTCTGCCATGAGGTTCAATGTGCTCAGATACATATGTTAGAATGTAATGTCTCAAGGTAGTCTCAGACTTATGGGGTCTCCCACTGCTAAATAATTCCCCCGAGAATAGAATATCCTTGGGTCACACCATATTTATTACTAAATCTAATTGAGACAGAAGCATATGAGGGTTGTCGTACAGCCTCACAGGGTCCCACCATGCTTTAGAATATAACAAAAGGCAGAGGAGGAGCCTTACCAGGACGAGAAACACTTGCTTCAACCCCCGAGGCACTCAGGAACAGTGCAGAGCACACTAATGGCAACCAAGAAATTGGTAATTGTATAGATGTTGTTTAATTTATGTTTATTTCGTTTGAATTCTTTTAAGAATTGGTCCACGCCAATATGCTACTGTAACACAATTTATACCCTGGGCCTTGTGGTTGGGCCCGATTGCCACAGCCACCAAGTCACTCACTCACGGACACAACCGCTAGGTTTTTGCTATATCTGTCTTGTACCGGAATAGGGATACTGTCAACCCCAAACCTAGGGGATTTGCCATTCCGCTTGATAGTGCTGGGAGGAGTGAGCAGCTCCACACATGACTTAGCTTAGACTTTTGTCTTTTGACCCTCCATGAAATTTTGCACCTTAAATGTGAGGGGACTTAACATCCTGGTCAAGAGACACCTCCTGAGACAAGAACTAGCGACTCTAGGAGCAGATGTGGTTTGCTTGCAGGAAACACATTTCAGAACAAACAATCATTCCCCACTTCTACTCACAGACTTCCCCGATCAATTACATCTCCCACTAAAAGCAAAGGTGTATCCGTACTACTCAGCAAACATGTTACCTTCACACTGCATTCACAACCGGTAGACAATGGGAGGTACATTCTAACAAGTGTAATTTCTAACCAGTGTAACTTCCTACATAAAATATTACACAAGGTTATGGCCATTTAACAGGGGATCACAATCCGATGTGGAGACCTAAACCATATCCTTGACCCCTCCCTAGAAACAACACTGGCCCAAGTAAGCCCCAGAATTAGGCCCCCTAGGCGCCAGTACAAGGCGCTCCAGATGCTTCTCTATACCAACCATTTCTATGACTCGTGGAGAGTCACACACCCCAAAGAGAGAGGTTACACCCTGTAACGGATCGTTTTGCACACAAGGGGTAAAAACCGTTTAGGCGATCGGCCCCCTTTCCAGAGATCCAGGCACAGCTACTGCAGAACACCAAAACTCACGAACTGGATACAAAATAGCACTCCAACTCCCGAACTGGAACCTCCCAAATAGCTGCTAGCAGACGAACAGGAAAAGCAGACGAACAGCTTACACTCCTGGCAATCAGTCTCTAACAGCATACAGTGAATCCCCCCAAGAACGAGACAAGGCTCCGTGTTGAGGGACAAGCAGTGGTCTGTTTAATGAGGGCTACCTGCCCGGCTTTTATGCAGGTCTCCCACCTGGTGGACACTCCCCTGGGGGACCAAATGGGAGACTGTGACAAGGGACAGACAAGTATACAAATAGGACACACAGTCACAGTATATTCCCACAATGCATCCTGGCTTCCTCCCCTCTGCCCTGGGAGATAATTGGGAAGTAACTCAATTATCTCCCAAGACAAAGGCAAAACTCCATTACACATGTGGGAACACAAAACCAGCATAATACTTTAAAATACATAAAATAACATTTACTACATAAACCACAGACATGTAACATATCCCCAGATAGCTCAGGTCTGAGTGCACATTATTAGGTGAATGGCACTCAGACCACACGAATACAGTTTAATCGCCATGGAGCCAAAGTCTTTACAGTCAGTTTCATACGAATGGGCTCCATGGGATTCCTATCTGGGGTATAAGACATTCAAACAAAAATACCGAACACCGGGCCATTCGTGCACTTTCACCGAACAAGAAGGGAGGTCGGCGGCTTCAGCGGTGTTCGCGCAAAACTGTGTCCGATTTTAGTTCCATGAAAATAGAGGCGAACACCGCTGTTCATTCGTATGGTTTAAAATGGCCGCGACCTCGTGTTCGGGATACGAATGGCGGCCACCCAGCATTCATCAATTAAGCTGCGGTTAACCGCAGCTTCAGGGAGGTTAATTGCCGGCGCACTCCAGCTCCCAGGTGGTCCAGTCATTCGTACGGTTGTTCGGTAGATTGAAACTACCGAACAACTGGCAGAAAAGCACGAATACAGTTTTTCTGCATGCAAAAATAAAGTCTTTTAAAAGGGGGCCATAGTCCAAAGGCAGCAGGCGAGCAACCAGGCTTCTCCAATGCAATGTGGCGAGATTGGTCTCGTCACACACCCACCATTCAATGGTACACATTACATATTCCAGGATAGATGGGTTCCTCATTAGGGTTCCAATCTCGACCAATTAACTAGTTGCACAATTGCCCAAATCACCTGGTCAGACCATGCACCGATGGTAATCAAACTAAAGGACCTCTATGACTACAAACACCGTAGCCCCTGGAGAATAAATGTATCCCTGTTAAACAACTCCAAGTTTGTGACACAGTTAGACACAGAACTGTAAAATTGCTTTTCAAATAATGTCTCGGACGACATGCCACCCACCACGATATGGATGGCACATAAATCCATCATGAAAGGCTTGCTCAAAAGGAGGGCTTCTTACCTTGGCAAACAAACATAAATGCAGGTCACCACATGTCCAAGGGAGCTATACCAACTTAATATCCAAAACCAACTGACACCATCAGACCCCCTGAGAGACCGCATTAAACAGATCACTAGATGTATAGATGTACACCAACAGGCAATAGAAAAGATGCACAGCTGCATGCAAAAACACAAACTCACTCAATACCACCAGGGCAACAAGGCCAGCAAATTGTTAGCACAACAGTTAAGGGATAGGCAGGCGGCACAAAAAATTTCACACCTCGCCACCCGTACTGGGACCAAACTCATGGTGACAAAACATATAAGCGGTGAATTCTCCCGATACAACGCAGACTTCTATAAATTGGGCAAAGACCCGAATACCCACTATCCCCTTGAGGATGACCTCAACACTTTAGAAAGACAAGGCTGAAGTGAAGTGGTTATTCCACTAAAGATGGAAAAGTTTGGACATCCACTTCACCAAATGATATCTCTAACTTGTTAAAATAATTGTTAAGTATAACCTTTATTGAGCCGTCTTGAGGCAAAACAAAAAATAATAATAGTAAAGTGTAGTAATAGTGAAACACTTGTGAAAAAAACACACGTGAAATAAAAACTGGGTAGATGCAGTGTGGATGTCCTCAGAGCATAATAGAGTGATATCTTCACTGAGAATTATAGTAGCAAGTACAGTATAGTACAATGTATATTCAGTCAAATACCACAAAGTTATTCTTGAAAGGGAAAAATTCCCTGCAGGGATCAAAGAATGTCCCAGCTACATGGAGGTAAATCCACAGACAGTCCCAATGGTCTTTCAGCTTTCAGAGCATACACTAAAGATTTAAATAGATAGTATCCATATAAAGTTAGTCTATCATAAAGTTTTGTCTACAGTGTTGCAAATAGAGACAGAGTCTAGGGAAAGGCTGGGAGACACTATGTGTGTAATTTGCTATTTAGTATCTCAAATAGAATATAAATAATTGTTTAGTAGAGGAGATATCACAATCCACAGGTGAGAGCTGAGATAAATCTAAAAAGATAGTTAAACAACATCACCCTGGGGGTTGGTACACAGGTGTCTCATAGTGATAATAAGATGGATTAGAGCTGTAATCCCTATATATAAATAAGTAGGGGCACCCACCCAGCAGCACAAGTCCCTCCCAGGAACGAAAAACCACTTAGATAGATAGAAAATCAAAACCTAAACTTGCTAAGTTTAGCTCCTACAGATACTAAACACTGCTGCTTCGAGGCATCCTAATGCTATAAATCGCTAGCTAAACAATCTAAATAGATATATCATATCGATCTCCTAATAGTACTGCTCGTAATTACTGCGGAGATAGTAAATAGTCTAGGTAAATACTCCAAGTATGTCCCCCAGTATAAGTGACTAAATCACTGCTTGCATCCCCCAGTAATAAAAAGTATCAAGAGCTCCTGGCACGGCATAGTGAGGGAGAGTAAATTTATACCGGAAGGAGTGCCGCCCACAGAATTGCGTATACCAATCCGCTTAACTGGGGGCGTGGTTATCTTCCAGCCGCACCCTCCTCCTTCTAAAGACTTGTCAATCGAGGGACCCCGTGTGTACATACAGCGTTAGCTGTTACTATGGTAACGCAGCCGGCCTCGCTGTACAATACAGATTGTCTGTCGGCACGAAAACGCCACATCAGGATCCATTATCTATGTTGGACAGATAATTTTGGCCATATATATAGGGAGTAAATTCAAGTTTATAGATTTCTGATATAGGGAATTGGCCTTATAGAGGGACAAAGACACCCTCATTATAAAAAAGAGAGAAAATATCGCAGAGTCAAATATAAGGCTCAAGGTGTAATTATAACTCATTTATCATTCCAGTCTATCAAACACTAAAATGGTGGTGATCACTAATGTGTCATATCGAGGTGTTACTTAAATCTAAGACCCAGTTAAATGAGGGTCAGTTGTAAGTATTTATTGGACAAAGTTCCACCATATATCTAAATTAGATATATTATTGAATCAATTGTGTATATATATTGGACAGTGTTCCACCATAGATATGGATTAAATATGTTATTATGTTATTAAGTATTACTTCCACAATGGCCAGATAATGATAGATTATAGAATGTATCCATAGATTGACAAGAGTAGTATATATATCTGATGATCCTAGTCTCAATGGACTAGACAAGTGCCAGGTATACGGTATAAATACCAGAAATTATTATAAACGTGGATCACACACAAAATACATTATATACAGACATACAAGTTTTCTATTATAATATATATATATATATATACATATATTTACAGAATGTGTAATTGATAATAGTGCTGCTGGGTGGGTGCCCCTACTTATTTATATATAGGGATTACAGCTCTAATCCATTTTATTATCACTATGAGACACCTGTGTACCAACCCCCAGGGTGATGTTGTTTAACTATCTTTTTAGATTTATCTAAGCTCTCACCTGTGGATTGTGATATCTCCTCTACTAAACAATTATTTATATCCTATTTGAGATACTAAATAGCAAATTACACACATAGTGTCTCCCAGCCTTTCCCTAGACTCTGTCTCTATTTGCAACACTGTAGACAAAACTTTATGATAGACTAACTTTATATGGATACTATCTATTTAAATCTTTAGTGTATGCTCTGAAAGCTGAAAGACCATTGGGATTGTCTGTGGATTTACCTCCATGTAGCTGGGACATTCTTTGATCCCTGCAGGGAATTTTTCCCTTTCAAGAATAACTTTGTGGTATTTGACTGAATATACATTGTACTATACTGTACTTGCTACTATAATTCTCAGTGAAGATATCACTCTATTATGCTCTGAGGACATCCACACTGCATCTACCCAGTTTTTATTTCACGTGTGTTTTTTTCACAAGTGTTTCACTATTACTACACTTTACTATTATTATTTTTTGTTTTGCCTCAAGACGGCTCAATAAAGGTTATACTTAACAATTATTTTAACAAGTTAGAGATATCATTTGGTGAAGTGGATGTCCAAACTTTTCCATCTTTAGTGGAATAACCACTTCACTTCAGCCTTGTCTTTCTAAATTATTTTGTGGGGTTATGCCCCTTGATATCTCTGTAACCCTCTCTGGGAACTATTGATGTGGACTTGGTCCACCTCTAATTTTTTCCTTTCTTGTTCTGACCTCAACACTTACTTAGACAAAATTAAACTGCCACTACTCACACCCCAACAACAAAGCGACCTTATCCGCCCACTGAATGATTCAGAGGTCATCATGGCCATCAAAGCCCTACCAGCGTGTAAGTCCCCTGGCCTGGATGGCTTTGACAATTCTTACTATAAACATTCTGCGCAACCTTGACACTACATCTGGTCCGAGCTTTCACTGAGGCCATTACAAAACATAAACTGCCTACTGACATGCTACAGGCACACATTGTCACTTTACCCAAACCTGGAAAAACAACAACACGAACACAAAAAGTTAGGTCATATCATTATTTAATATGGCCACAAAATTTTTGCAAAATTGTATTCGACTAGGTACAATCCTCCCGCACAATCGAATTTGTGTCCAGCCGACAGGGATCAGACAACACACGAAAGGTTCCAAACTGTCACGTATTCATTCACACATAAAAATGTGGTTAATGGCATTTACCGTCCTGACAGTAAAAGTTGTGCCAAGCAGCATTACCATCCTGACAAGAAAAGTTGTGCTAAGCAACATTACCGTTCTGACAGGAAAAGTTGTGCCGAGCAACAATCATGCACATGGAAACCTGGTAATTGCTTTTGGGGTCAAAGGCCACTCATGGCCAATCAGATCCACAGGAGGGGTACTTAAACCCATTTCTATTTTGCTCATTGCCCTGTCGTGGTTTCATCCTGATGGTAATCCGAGAGTGTGTTCCTGATTTTCTGGTATTTGACTTTGGCTTTGTTTTGACTTCCCTGAATTCTGGTATCCTTGACTTTTGGCTTTCCCTCATCATTGTGTCTGATTCTGTGTTCCTGACCTCGACAAGTATTTTGACTATTCTTGAATTCGTTAAGTCTGGCCATTCTAAGGTCCGGTTATATGTTACCCTTAGTCCTAGGTGTGACACAGTTCTGCATGCTGGATCAACTTGTAATCCTGACATAAACATCCTAGGTGGCTTTAGAAAGTGCACTTGAGGGGGACAGTTAGTCTCCCTCAATGCAGAAAAGGTGTTCGATCACCTACACTGGAAGTTCCTACAGAAAGTGCTATTAAAATTCAGCATGCCGGAGGGCTTCCTATTGGAGGTTGAGGCACTGTACAATATGCCAAGAATCCAGGTTCTCAACTCTGGCTTCCTGTCTGAGCCATTTTATCTGACAAATGTTACGATCAGGGATGCCCTTTGTCCCCCTTGCTTTATGTGTTAGCCCTAGAACCCTTAACAGCTCAGACCAGGGACAATGCGGCTATACACGGAGTAACTATGCATGGGAAAGAATGTAAAGCTAATCTATTTGAGGACGATGTACTGCTCACACACACCCAACCTCACATATCCCTGCCCAATTTACTAAAGGAAATCAATGAATGTGGATGACAATAATATTACAAATACATTTCACAAAAACACAAGCTATGGGGATAGGTATCCCTAAGTCCACTATAGAACAATAACAACATACCTTCTCACTAGACTAGAGACTGGACTTTGTTTCCTTTTTAGGCCTTAAACTTACAAAAGATCCGAAGGGTCTATTCACACTAAACTATGAACCATTACATTGGGCTATCATGCACTCACTGAAAGGATGGAAGGGGAAGTTTCTCTCCTGGATAGGCAAGATAGAAGCAATCAAGATGGTATTGCTACCAAAATTTCACTACTTAGTGAGGATGCTACAAATCCCCTTACCTAAACAACACCTTGAAAAGCCCCAAAAAACTTTCGTGAAATTCATTTGGGCCAACCGCAAGGTTAGAGTAGCCACTAAAAGTCTATGCAGACCTGTTGCAGAGGGTGGCTTACAGCTGTTTTGGCTACTATAATGGCATCCCAGGCCTCAACTAATCTACCCTAGTGGATAGACATTGAATCCAATGGGACATGCCCGAAAGGTCTGAAATATTTGTTTTGAGTACCTCATAAAAGCCATAACAAACTGATAGACCCTCTACCCACCATATCACTGCTCTTCAACACCTGGGGCAGGGCTAGATGACAAGTTGGCTACATACGATTGGGCACTAGCTACACCGCTTTATAGCTTATACTTAACCAACCCCACATTTGACTATCGCCCATGGATTAAGGGATGATGCACACACATATCTCATCTATACCATCAAGCATCACTGTTGCAATTCCCGGTCCTTAAACAAAAATACAACCTACCTCGTATTTCCAACTAAAATCATTTTTCACACATGCCCACCACCATCAACATCCTATATAGAGAGCTTGGGCATGTCCGCTTCCATTCCTAGAAAAATGTTTTCCTTTCTGTATAACACATTGAACAGGCCCCTTGGGAAGACACCAAATACCTTTTGAAATGAAGTGGCACACTGACATTGGCAAAACGTTTGACAGGGACCAGTGAAGAAAAGCCTTCATGGTGCATAAAGGCAGGACAAGTTGCGCTTCCCACCTATAACTTATGCGCAAACTGCAATATAGATGGTACCAGAAAGACTGTCCTGCATTTATCCCAACACCTCCAATAAATGCTGGTGATGCTTCACAGAAAATGGGACGATGTACCACGTATGGTGGACCTGACCAAAGATAAAATGGTTCTGGAATATGGTGGAGAGAGTAGCATCCTCTGCTTTGGGAGTTACTATATCACTCATGCCAGTATGTAGCCTCCTGTTCATGACTCTGGGGGAATACACAAAAGTAGACTCCGGCTTGCTATTCCACATTCTCATAGCAGCAAACACACTCATTGTCAGAGCATGGAAAACAAAGACCATATCAAGTCAAGAGACAATAGAACAGCAAATAAAATATCTTAGAAGCCAAAGCAAAATGGAAAAGTGGACGGGCAGGTCACATGAGACTGTCTTAAGGGGGGAAGAAGAAAAAAATAACATGAAAGCTGCTGAGGAACCTACTGCCTGGACAACTGGCAGCAACAGGCCATGGGCTCCCATGGTGATCGTACTAGTCTATTAGTTCTTTGCCCATAGCGAAAAGCCAGTCTAACGCATACCCACATTGTATATAGTTCCTTTTGTAGACTGTCCCTGTGTTTCCTTAACCTCTTTGCTCACATTGGTTGCCAATATGCTAAGACCTGTGTTGCAGGAACACCCAGAGACAGCACCCCCGTCCGGTGGGAGGGATGAAGATGGAAGGGAGGGTTGGGATGTCTTGAATGTCTGCCCACAACAATGAAAGATGTGTGGAGTCCCCTTCAAATTAATGACGATTACACACACTCTAATTCCTTGACAAGCGCCTGAGCAAGCCCCACACCTAGGTTCCTTGACAGAGTATCTAAGTCATAACTACAAAATAACGAGACCGGGATATCCTATGGCTTCCCCGGGCAGGACCCTGCTACTCTATCACCATGCCTCACAGAGACACCACAAACAGGCAACTGAGATACCTCTGCACCAACCAAAAATGTTTACAAATGTCTAATGATTAATGTCAATATCTTGTGAAGCTACCTGTATATGCTGTAACTGGTACATCATCAATCCATGTACAAAGCAATACACTGAATTGTGAGATGTTGACTATGTAATGTATGTTTTGAGGTTCCCCCTCTTCCCTTTCTTTTTCTGTACCCCATATAGCTTGCAAAACAATAAAAATCATCTAATTGAAAAGAAATCCTGGTGTACACTCCATCATAAACCATGTTTACAGAATAGACTTCCAAAAATGTTCAAGGTCTCATCTAATTTTAATTTTCTCCCTTCCTAAACATAATTTCTCTAGAGGAGTGATTCTAAAATTCAAAGAAAACATACAGTGATTAAAACCACTGACAGGGTCAGTAAATAACATTGATTATATTGTTAAAATGGCACCTGTCAAGGGGCGGGATATATTAGGCAGCAAGTGCACAGTCAATTCTTAAATGTGATATGTTGGAAGCAAGTGAAAAGATCTGAGTGACTTTGAAAAGGGACAAATAGTGAGGGCTAGACAATTGGGTCAGAGCAAATCCAAAATCTCTGGTATCCTTAACCTTTTGGCTTTGTCTATTTGTTTAAGCTTCTGTCTGTGTTCCTGACCTCGACTTGTTACTGACTATTCTTTCTACATTAAATCCGTCCACTCTAAGGCCAGGTAATACATTTATCTATATTAATATTTTCTCTGTATCTTACTTAATTCTGCGTGTTGGTCCAAAATATCATAAGTGACAGACTCCCCTCGTATTCTTCAGACCTGGATAGCAGAAGCTTACACTATGCTACAAACTGGTTAGATCATCAACTTCTCAAAAAGAAAGCTAACTTCAACACAGAATATGTACTTCCTCTAAGAATTGTTCAACTTAGACCTCAGTATAGAATTTCTCTTGGACAACAGAAGAGAAGCGCTAATCAAAAAAGTTGAATCAATCCTGCCAATGAAGACAGTATCAGCAAGAGAATGTGTAAGTATGAAAGGCTGGTTCACGGAGCATCAATTGAACATCTTGGTGACTATTAATCTATTATCTTAGGGTCCCATTTGTATCCAGAGTCAGCAAAATTAAATTTGAAAGGAGTCTTTAGCTTAGACATGTTCCCCAGAAGCAGTTATTATTCCAGTGAAAGGAACATGCAACATCAATGTAATTGCCACATTAAGCAAATGGATTGTTAGAAGCATTTCAAGGCTGATGATTCTCTGGCAATGAAACTTTGTAAAGGTTTTAAAGCCCATGAGTAGGGGACTTGCCTCATCATGGGCAGCTGCAGCTAATATTTCTGTTATGTACTTCAACATAATATTATGATAATTATTTATTACGTGCTCCCTAACGACTTCATCAGTATTATTATTAAAATGGCACAATTATTTTTCATATGATCTACAGAAGTCACCACTAAAGTCTATAGGACTTTTTTTAGATAAATAATTTGAAATGTGTTTTTTTTCTCATTTTTTTTTTTTTTTATGTGAATGGAATAATTTCTGAATCAAATGAATTAAACTCCTTGTAGGATATTTTAATTTATCTGTGGTGATGAGGGAGCAACCCCCATTTTGTTTGAGATGAAACAAAAATGAATGTAAAGAATAAAAAAGTCATAGAAAAAAAGGCTTTTTGCTCAAAATAGAAATGTTTGCTTTTGATAGCATTTCTCATAATCCAGAGCAGGTGTCTTCTGTGTACGCAATAGTACATGTGTATTAGAAAAGTCACATGATAAGAAAATTTAAAAAAAGCAATTCATTGACCCATGGTCTCTGGGGCAAACTGATATTTTCTACTACAGAAAACTACTGCAAAAATAGCAATAACTGTATAAATATTTATTCTGATCTAGTTTAATATTACTTTTCTTTCTCAAATTAAAAAAAGATTTAGCGCATGTAAAACTCTTCTAGCATCTTTGTTATCTATAGGCCATTTGTTATTTGTGTCATAAAATTAGATAATTTTATGATCACTAAAATAATGCAATCTTTTGTCTGATGTCACTTCAAATTATATTAAACCATAAAAATGTCATAATGTAGGCAGTGAAACATCTATAACAAAAAGATTTTATTTCTTTTAATTAGCTCATGTTGATCATAACAGGAAATAATGAATATTCTCTGTTTTAGTACTTTGAGGATGAGTAATGCCAAACAAATGTGAAAGTAGATAAATTCCATCACACTGAAATATTATATAATCAGAATCTATCTGTTTCTGTCTATAAAGGTTACATCTAATTTTGATGGTAAATTTTGCAGGATTTAATTTATTATTTGACATAAAAAAAATGTTTAAACCAATTAAAACAATTATAGAAATATACATGCAAAATATGCAATATATTGATGTGGAAATACAATTTGAGAACATATGTTTTGTGCAAAAACAGAACCAGTGCAAAACAAGGATGCTGAAAGCGATACTATAGGCACCAGACAGTTTTGGTCTATAGAATATGCGCCTGCAGTCTCACTGCTCTTTTCCTTTTCATTGGGAGCTAAATTGCACCTTCCTTCATGTGAATAAAATAGCCATCGCAAACACTTCCTGTGAAGAGAAATCTGATGTTTATACTTCCTGTATTGAACAGTCTGTTTAATTTAAAATCTATTATCTCCTGCTCTACTTATATCCTGCTAGACACTGCTGGAGCATTATGTGTGTAATTAAAGTTTACAGAGCAGGAGCTAAACAACTCTAGAGTAAAAGTTAACATCTGATTAAAAAATAAACACTTTTTCATGCAGGCTGTGTGAGGTGTTGCTAGTGCTGCATAAACAGAAGCAAACGTGGTTTAGCTCCAAAATGGCAAATAATTGATGAGTGAAACTGCAGAGGGCGTGAGCTATACACCCAAATGCTTCATTAAAATAACCCTACAAGGCACCCATCCCCTTAACCCTTCAATATCAACAATGCATTTTCAGAGAAACTGAAATATTTATATTGCAAGGTTAAGAATGCCTCTACTGTGCAGGAGGAAATCTAGCGTCTTCAGATCTCCCATAGGAAATCAACAGTTTCAATGCTTACCTATAGGGAAGGACTAAAGCACAAAGATTCCTCCTCAGCGCTGACTTTGACTTTGGAGGGAGTCAAGGAATAAAAACAAATGTACACGGATAAAGGGTTTTTACCTGAAACACTTTATATTTGCATGTTCTTAAAGGACCACTATAGGCATCCAGACCACTTCAGCTTAATGAAGTGGTCTGGGTGCCAGGTCCAGATAGGATTAACCCTTTTTTTATAAACATAGCAGTTTCAGAGAAAATGCTACTAAAATGGGTAGTCAACTTGATTCCCCAGTCGTTGGATTCAAGATGAGATAAGAAAGTTAAAAGTGATTCTTCATCACCTCTCCAAATAAAAAACAAAACGTTGATATATCTGCGATAGGTCACAAGGTTTGCCTCCCATCTGCCATCACTATAGATGAACTGATGTTCCCAATGGGACATAAAGAGATTGGCGTAGCTGGAAGCAAACCTTGTGCCCATCGCAGTACTGCACAATTGGAGATAAAAATTGTCCCCAAACCAAAAATAATTATTCCGGAGTATCCAGTCTATCCCCTCGATGATGAAATCTATCTGTTCTGAGTGAAACTTTTGTGAACGTTCTAAAAATACCCTAGTGGCTAAGCATCCTCTTTCATGGGAGATTGTGGTATAAAGGGAGGTAACATCTGATGTTACCAAATAAAAGTCCTCTTTCCATTCGATATTTGTAAGGACTTAGAATACTGATGGTGTCTTTGAAATAACTAGGACATTGTTGTACAATAGATTGCAGATTTCTATCAATATACTGGGATAATCGGCTCGATATAGACCCAATCCCAGATATTATAGGCCTGCCTGGTGGGTTTGTTTTGTCTTTATGTACCTTCGGGAGGTAATAGAACACAGGTATATTGGGCTGTGTAATATTGAGGAAGTTATTCCTTTTTATTTAATACATTTTTTATGTACTCTAACAGGACTATCCCCCCCTTGTCCGCAGGTTTGATGACAAGTGTATTATCGCTTTTAAATTGTTTCAGGGCTGTCCTCTCTTTCAAAGTTAAGTTGTATTCATATCTGTTAAGTCCCTTAATTTTATTTATATCCTGCATCACCATTCTCTCAAAGGTGATCATCCTCTGAGATGCAGCATTTGGGGAAAAATTGTGATGGTTCTCTTAAGTCAGTATGAATGAATTCTGACTGTTCTACTGAATTAGGTTGTTCGGGATGTTTTACAAAAAACTTATTAAGACATAGTTTCCTTTTAAAGTATCACTATGGGACTGCACATTCACCATCTAAGGGGTTAAATCCTGCATGCTACAATATAAACATCACTTCATTAGGAAACATATATGCATATACATTAGTTGTTGTCTGAAGGTGATAATTGTCCTTGCTTTATTGTCTATTGTATATTAATAGACTTCATTAAATATTCTGTGTAATTAAGCTTTATTGACACAATAATCATACTCTCTATACTATCTACTTCTACTTTTCTACCGTTACTCTGTATGAGGGACGTTCTATTTATACACAGAGACGTGAGCGGAAGTGACGTAAGCGGAACACAGCCGCGGTCAATTTGAAATTGAGGAGATCTTCAATCAAATTTATACTGAAGATATAAAAGAAGAGCGGGAACACAGAAGAGCACACCGATTGAAGAAGCCGATTGGCGAAACGCATCTCGGACCGTCAACAGGATTGAGGACTTATTCTGCACCATTCTTTTTATACAGTGATTTTATTTACATGAGTGTTTTTATACTTAACAATAAAACATTTTTATTCAACTTCCTCCTGTTGATGAAAGCATCCTGTATTCCTGCCATCCACTTACAGGGTTTTGTGTCCCCTTACTGACACATACACTATTATACTCAGAGCCAGGTTCTAGGCTCTGAATCAGGTGAGCAGTTTTGTGTACTTTGTCACCTTTTGAAGTATATCTACATATTGCACCATATCCTCTTAAAGGAACAGCATGACCTTCTTCCACTGTAAGGTTCTGTGTTATCCCAAACACGCCTGCCAAAGTGATCTGAGCCTATCCTGCTAAGGCTCAGAACCATGTGAGTGGGTTCATATCTTTTATTACCACTCCATTATCACCCAAACGTATTACATGATATTGATGTTTATTTCTTCCCCACCTCTAGGTTATTCAAACAGCCCAAGAGGGGGGTGAGTTACCTCACTTTGAGCACTCCACCTATTGACTAATGTCGTGGTTATATTGCAAAGTCTGGAGATGTACCCTCGTTTTTCACCAATAATCCAGCCCTTCCCTTCCACACTAATGTGAAAGTAGATGTGTGTCTCACTGTGGGCAGAAGGATAGACTAAGAGTTCTAAGGGAAGTCACAAACGATTTGCACCATGACCACTAGCATCATCGTTAGTGGTTATAATGCCTGGCATCATCATTAGTTGATATAATGCTTACAGGTCCCCTTTAACCCCTTAAGGACCAAACTTCTGGAATAAAAGGGAATCATGACATGTCACACATGTCATGTGTCCTTAAGGGGTTAAAGAGTTCTGTCACCTACCACCCACAGCCCTTCATAATTCTCTAAAAATGAAGGGATTTAGTAAAGAGAGTGTATACCAAGTCATGTGATTTCTCTTTGGGAAAACACTGATATTTAAATATGTATGATAATATTGCTGATCATTAAATACAATAACATTTAAAGCAGTGACAAGGTTGTTTACTAAATGGATACTTCATAGTGAATATTAATTTTAGGTTCAGTGCAACCAAACTGAAATCATGACGGACTTAGAGAAAACTTACAGTTTGGTTATTTTGACCTTAAAATACACTTTGGATTCCTTTTGAATAATCCTATTAATATGTATATATTAAAAAAACACATATATGTATTTTTTTCATTGTAAGTATATCTCACAATTCACTTGTGGGGGAGAGATCCTAAGCCACAGAAATAGTCACATAACTCCACTGCTCCATGCATCTAAACAGTAAAATGGTTACAACCCTCAAGTTGGATGTTTACCATAGAATGTTACATTCCTTGAAGGTGGCAAACAAAAAATAACACAAGTCAACCTGAATGAAAAACCTGAAGATAAAGCTCTTTCCTAACATGATGGTGAGCACTCAGAAGCCTCCAACATCATGCTACATCATCAATGCAGTAATTGTTTTATTTATATAGAGTCAACAAATTCTGTAGCACTGTACAATGGGTGGACTAAAAGACACGTAATTGTAACCAGACAAATGGACGCATAGGGCCCTGCTCAATGAGCTTACATGTTAAAGGGAGTGGGGTATAGTGACACAAAGGGTATAAGTAGGGGTAAGGAAATAGGTTATTAGTGCAGTATTCACTGAGAACTTAGGTTATATTTTTAAGTTGCAGGAGTGGAGTCACGGGGGTAGGGGGGAATGAAAACCTGCTAACAGTTTAAAGATATGTTTTCCTGAAGAAATGTGTTTTCAAAGATTTTTTGAAGGAGTGGAGACTGGGTGAAAGTCTAACTGAGAAGGGAAGGGTGTTCCACAGAAAAGCTGCAGCCCTGGAGAAGTCTTGGAGGGGAGCGTCATATGTGTGAGTACGGATAGAGGATAGACATAGGTCTTTGGTAAAGCGCAGGGGCCTCGACGGGACATACTTGTGTATTAGTATTAGTGGACTGTTGATATAAAACACTCAAGATCTGCATTAGAGGTATTCCTTTATCAGTGAATTACTAGAATCTCCTGGAATGATTTCAGCTCCTCCCATTAGGCAGCATTTATTTGCATAACCAAAGCATCATAATCTTCATCAAGGTGATATTATTTTGAGGTTGCATTTTTCCTTACAAAGGAAGCACTGGTGTGAAAAACGATTTTCTCTCCTTTTTTGTGGACTTAAAAACCCATATAATGGCGAAAAGATAAAAACACTGTATTGACAGCAAAGAAAACTGTACAAATGATGAAGAGCAAAAACAATGGAAATTATTTCCTCTCCAATTTATAGTAAGAAACTCAAGAACTATGAATCATTTACCTGCCTCTGGATTGGAGATAAAAACAACTTATTTTGGTCCCTAAATAGATCATGAAGTATTAAGAAGGTGCTTAAAGTCTAGAAGATCTTTTCTCCTTTTTAAATGTATTTATAATGGCACAGCCAACCCATAAGATAATGGAAAGTAAAAAGTAGCAATCTTGAGGAATATCAAACCACCAGACAATACATAAAAATCCTCTATCTTCTCACATAAGGACTTAAAAGCATCACTCTAACATAGGGCATAAAAGGTTTACAACACATTAGACCAACATCTCTGATATTGGGAGCTATTGGGTTGTGAGCCCTTTATGTATGTCATAGTGATGATATTAAGCCCATCATGGGATATTAATAAAATAGTTTTTATGGACAGTGTAGTGATTTAAAGTTGCGCAAGATTATTGCTTTATTTATTTTATACAGTATATAATGTATATGAACCATCCATTTTTAGTGATCATTTATCTGCATGGAATTATTTAATGGCAGAAATCAATAGATTGGGTGTATACTGAGCTGGAATGTGGTTTGTGTTTTATGACACAGTTTTCTAACACAAACGTATTTGTTACAATGAAATGAGGAAGAATTAATTCCTACAGACTGACAGTGTACAGCCTCACACAGAACAGCCATGATGAGAAACAGCACGTGTTCCTAAGGGATTGGAGAAACAGGTTGGTCGCAAGTGCCCCAAGACCCACTATATTTGGTATGTTATTAGTTTATTTAGCTATATCCTGTGTGTTATTCAGACAACACTATATTGGCAAGGAACAATAGTATATTATTGAAATTACTGAGGCTTGGTGACATGAGACAAATGTTTGGGTTGTTAATTTAAATGCGTATGCATTATTTAGCATGGATAGAAAAAAAATATCAAATGGTGAAATTGGAAAACTGTTCAAATCTTAGATATGGGTATTAACCAAGGAGTATCAAGACAAAGCAGTACTTCTAAATAATTGTTTTCTTCACTCTATTTCAAAAAAGAAGAGTTTATGGCTGTTGGTGTCCAGATCCCTGTTACAAATGCCTTTCAGCAAGCAGGCACTGGATAAAGTGCTACACTGGATAAAGTGCTACAGCAATTAAATAATATTAAAGTAAACAAAGACTCGGGGCCATATGGTATTCACCCACAATTACTTAAGAAGCCTGGTGACGAAATATCCATACCATCGTTTTTAAAATTTCCGTATTCTTTGCTTTCAGAAATTGTACCAAAGGATTGGAGAAAATCAGTTGTGGTGTCTACATTTAAATAGTGTTCAAAACCTCAGCATTGAAACTACAAAGCTGTGAGCTTAACAATGTGGTTGGGAAATTATTTGAAGGGCTGTTAATAAAGAATATTCAGGAATTCATTTTGCACAAAATATCAATTGTTGAATTAAGCAAGATTTAATGAGACAGGTAATACCAAAGTAACTTAATTGTTTTCTATAAAACATTCAATGAGCTTACATGTTAAATCGTAATCACAATAAAATGTTGCCTCTATAAATAAATAGTAAGACCCCCACCTTGAATATGCAGTGCTATTTTGGGCATCAGTATTAAACAAGGACATTATAGAATGGGAAAACATGCAGAGGCAAGCTACAAAATTAATAAGGGGAGTGGAAAGCATTAGTTATAAACTAAGTACAGAAAAACTGAATTTCCTTTCTTTAGAAATAAGGTGTATCAGAGGGGTTTATCATACCACTATACAAATATATACAGGGTCAGCACAAACCAATGTGTCTTAGGAAGTAGGCTAACTATACACACTGGTAAATTATTTCACCATACCCTATACATTTATTACATTGCAAACAGGTAATTCCGGTTTTAGGATATGGTCCATATGTAAAGGGTTTCTCCAACCAAAATAATAATGCTTTAATAAAACATTGCTTTTGGTTATAGTAACGCTTGCTGTGGGGCCACCATTGCATTCCAGAAGCATACTGTGCATGCTAAAGACAGATGTCCAATATGCACAGAACTGATATTAGCCAGTCCGGAACTCTTGCTTAGGAATGGCTAATGGAGTTACACCTATGACATCAAAGGGGTTAAACTCTGTGTAGCATTTCATAATGGAATGCTGCACATACAAACTCCACACCCAACAACTACTACATATCGATTAAGTGAGTCATAATAGCTAATCATTCTGTCAATTTCCATGAACTTAAAGGACCACTATAGTGCCAGGAAAACAAACTTGTTTTCCTGGCACTATAGTCCCCTGAGGGTGCCGCACGCACATTCAGCCAGTCATAGGAAAACATTCTCAATGCTTTCCTATGGACGCTTGCATCTTCTCACTGTGAAAATCACTGTGAGACGCGCGAAAGCGCCTCTAGCGGCTGTCAATGAGACAGCCACTAGAGGCTGGATTAACCCATATGTAAACATAGCAATTTCTCTGAAACTGCTATGTTTACAGCAGGCAGGGTTAATCCTAGATGGACCTGGCACCCAGACCACTTAATTGAGCTGAAGTGGTCTGGGTACCTATAGTGGTCCTTTAAAAAAAGACAGCCTGGGCCACCCTGAAATATTTGAAAGAATTGTAAATATTATCAACTCATATGGTTGATTTGAGATGGCTGCATTCCTATGGCCACTGTTCTTTTGGCGGTACTACATTTATTGAAATTTTGGAATACACAGAGGTCAGGATGCCTTTGTCAGACCATTAGATAACAAGAATTGTCCTTCTATACAATAAATGTGAATATTAAAACTTGACTGCACAAGGGAATTTCTTGCCTTGGCAGATATTTCAAGGATACCATGTTGTGCCTTTTTGCAAAACTATAGGATAATTGTAAGTTGTCTTAAAGGAAACTCTTTACATACATTTGATCCAAATATGTAGTTAAAAGAAGTAAGGGATTTTTTGTATATGTGAGCACTATGTCATTTGTTTTAAAATCTTGAGAAGCAGTACTTTCTATGGTTTCCTGGCCTTCTTTAAGATATGAGAGGTAAATTCTTAAGTTTCACTTTAAAAAAATTAAAAAATAAAGTTAAATCACTTAATTTTGCAGCATGTCCAAATGCATAAATCATTGGAAAATAATTCAAAATGTTTTGGTTAGATGGTACATGGTACCTGCTAGACTAACCTACATATCTCTTTTCATATCTGATCTCTATTAATGAGACATTTGAGACATTTCTCTCTACCTCATGTGTAATGGATTGGGGAATTAAAACAAACAAACAAACAAACAAACAAACAAACAGTGTGTACTTGGAGGATAGTCATCTTTGATGGATGGTGTCATGACAAATGTCCCATACTCCTTCCTTCCACTACCTGTGAAGTGAAGAGGGTAGGGATAGGGTATTTCTCAAGACCTCTAGCCCAGAGTTAGAGGGCCAGGGTTGACCTTAAAAGTCCACAAATTACAGTGAAGAGGAGAGCTGTGTATGACTGGCAGAGGCAGGGGTGCATAAATACTTCAGATTTTGACAAGTGTCAAAGCACCTTCAAATGCTAACTTTCTAATGATGTTTGAAAGGTAATTCAACAATGTTTGAGGGCAATTTTGTATATTATACCTAACCTTTTAAGAAACAAAGTCCTCTTGGACTGCATTCTACAGACAGTTATTTTTCTCTACAAAGATACACCTGAATAAAATGCAAACAATTAGAGTGATCTAAAGTAAACCCAAAATGTATATATTCACACAAACCCTTAATAAAAAAGGGGAAAGTATAAATGGTGAAGAAACGCAACTAAAACAGGATAAAAATAACAAAATATAGTCTAATAATCTCAAAATTTGGAGTGGTATAGGTGTATATGAAATGCACTCACATGTGATAGAGCTTAAATCACATCAGCAGGGGTCTACTGAAGCATTACCTAGCTTCTCCTATATTTGGCCCAAAGATTCTCAGAGAGGGAAATAAAAAAACATAAGTCAAATGCTCCTAGTGTATTATCTTTAGTGTAAGTGCAAATATAAAGTAAAAGTGCAATGACTGCTCACGTTACAGAGAGTCAGTTATACTAGGCTCTTTAAGAGAGGACACAACCTTTCTTTATTTTGAAGAAGGAAATTGCAGAGACCCACTGGACTGTGTAGTAAGCCTAATATACTTTATTTAACAAATAGACATAACAAAATTAAAAAAATAAAAACATTAAAGCACACCATGTACCAATATGGACATGTTTCGTGTGAGACACGTTTCCCTTCTCAATAGGCTTTTACAATCAGAATTCCTGCTTCCCGGTAAGTTCTCTGTTTATATCTATAGTCTGATTTGGGATTGGTTGATAAGGAGGTGTGTATTTGCACAGTTTTTACACTTGTTTGCATCGACTGCAAACGGAAGAGACATGATGGCCGTTGGCATCCCTTCCGCATCGGCGACTTTCACCATTTTCTAGACGGCATTGTCTATGTAGTGTGTATGTGTAGTGTATGTAGTGTGTGTGTGTAGTGGATGCAGTGTACGTACTGGATGGAGTGGGTGTAGTGGATGCAGTGTGTGTAGTAAATGGAGTATGTGTGTAGTGGATGTAATGTTTGTCTAAAGTTAATGAAGTATGTGTTTGTGTAGTGGATGCAGTGTGTGTGTAGTGGATAGAATGTGTGTATATGTGTAATGGATGAAGTATATGTGTTTAATGGATGCAGTGTGTGTTTGTGTAGTGAATGCAGTGTGTGTTGTAGATGCAGTATGTGTTTCAAAACTGAATGCAGTGGATGTGTTTGTGTAGTGGTCTAGTGTGTAGTGCATGTAGTGTGTATGTGTAGTGGATATAGAGTGTATAGTGGGTGCAGTGTGTGTAAAAAGTGGATGCGGATGCTGTGTGTCTGTCTGTGTAGTGGATGCATTGTGTTTGAGGATGATGTGTGGGTGTGTATGTGTGTGTGTATACATTTCTGGGGTAGGATAGCGACTTCTGTTGGGAAGTAAGCATTGTATTTTTTTTTAATGCAATCCTCCCTGCTTTTCATCTGAGACCTTGGAGGGGGGACACTAGATTTCTCTGGTGGCACAGTGCAGGCTCCTGCTTTCTTTTATTCTGAAGAACAGGGCCAGACTCTGACAGCCAGCCAGTAGGTATACTCTCTTGTGAGCCCAGCATGAATGCCATATTACAGAGACATTAAAATGACTGATGATCATATCATTGTATTTTAATATATTGTGTTGTAGTAGGGGGTTAGATGTATACTATGAACAGATTTCTCACACCATTGTACCACTACTAACACCAACCTATACTAATGATATACAGGCCCCTGTATATGCTCATCTACATACAAATGTGTAAAAATGATTATTTCAATAAATATGACCTTTCTGCAACTTTGAATCTGTCTGATATCAAAAATCCTTCCACAATCATAGTTAAAGTGATCATTGATATTTTGTCAGTCTATCTAGAGAAAACAAGAAATCAGTTACAAAAAGGTTCTTCAAAAACTATTTTAAAAACTTTGCAGCACTAGATTCAAAAATTGCTAGTATGAAAAAACTCATTCAGCACAGTATTTTTCAAGACGACCAGTGTGTTTCTGCATAATGCATGACAAAAAGTGACACATTGATTCTGATGCTGGTTGCTCCAGTCTTTATTTTGACAACTTATTTCAGTATTTTATGGATGTATGACCAACTGCGTCAAACCTCCATTGGCATAATCACACATTCTGTAGATGCTGTATTGCTGAAGGTTGATAAAGTCATTACCCAACCATGCTTTTCATATGGATGGTATCCTTTTGATGTCCAGGTTAACTCAATAGCTTCTTCCTGGACTTTTAATGTCTTTTGGATCCAGCTCAATTAATTAATCTATTATCTTGTTTTCTGGTAACCATCATTACACTTGTTTCATTATAGTTATTTTCTCTTCAGACTTATTCTTGGCTTTACATATTAGTAAATATAAGTAAATCATTAAAAATAACCAAACCCTAGTTTGTTTTTAGAATCCACAAGCCCAATAATACTGAGAAAAGTGTGCTTTTATCGTAAACAACAACAGCACCACCTAACACAAAACAGTTTGTTCCATTCTTTAAACATGATAGTTTGATTCTATTTATTTTAAAGAGGTGATAAATTGAGATAGTTCACAACCATCTGTAGCAGCTTGGTTCATCGAGTCATTTTAAGATATTACATAGCAATTCTGCATACTGTCTTAAGGATTTTATTATACTAATAAAGTAAGTAAACAACAGCCTTGGTAAACATCACTAGTATGGTTTATTTGCAAAGATGCCAGTAGTTCCCATTAAAAGTGGAATTATAAATTCAGTAGATTAAAAAATATATTTATTTCACAAAAGTTTGTTGCTTAACTATCATTTTTTTTTTTTTTTAGCTCTCTTTGGTGTGATGCTACATGTGATGTAAACATTCTGAATCAAACTAGCTGAGCATTTTGAGCGTGATCAACTGAGCAATTGAATCATATCACCTTAGCACCAGATAAACAATCCATTATAAATCAGATTATTTCAGCATTATGAATCAGATCAGATGAGCATGTTAAATGCTATCTCCTAAGTATTGTGAATCAAATCACCAGAGAATTTGAATCAAATTATCTACCCATGCTGAAAGAGATCATGTAAGTGTTTTCAATCACATCGTGATTTATTCTAAACAAGATTAAATTAATATTCTAGATCCATATTTGGAAAATAATCAAATAATTCAAAATATCTGTTAGAGCTTAGATCAATTTTTACATGAGAGCTTGAATCTAGGGAAAACAAAAAGCCAAAAATGTGACTTATCACATTGCTTTGAGCAGATCATTTTGCATATTTGTATTTTTTGAAAGAAAATATAATACAAATTCTAAATGGTCTACAAGAATTAGCACATTCTCATTATAAAAAAGTGTCAAGGTAAAAGAACTTATATATGGTTTCAAATTTGTAAAATGTCTTTGGTTTTCATCCTTCAAAATGTGTTAAAGAGATGACTTTCCACCAGCATAAAATAGATCCTAGGAGCAGTCCCAAAATGAACAAAACAATAATAGAATTTTGATTCAATAATAAATGATTACATTCTAGAGTGTTTGCTTATCTCCTGGAATTCAGAGTGTTAAACTTTAACTTTATTTACTTTACTAAGCCTAGATGCTTGACATTTAGGTAAACCTGAAAATTTTTTATAACTGGAAACGGTATACTGGGGGCCCTGATAGCGTCAAACAGACAATGCCAATTCAAATCAATGAGAGTCCCTTTGGTTATCTGGCACTGTGGAAAAGTTATTTAATTGTCTCATTCTGCACCACGATGTGTTCATAATGGAATTTCTTGGAAATGTCACTTCAATTAATGTCATATATTTATTTTCTGTATTCATCTGCCTTTAGCAGAGCATATTTTGATTTATTATTTTTAAAGGTTCTGAAAATAACCATGTATATTAGATATGAAGTTGTCATCATTCAATAGCAATTCAAATACATTTACAAACCCATGAATGAAATTACTTGAGTTAATCTTTTTTTTATGATTTTTACTGACAATTATATACATTTATTTGTGACATTTCAGTACCTGTGAAACAATGACATTTTAATTGGAATATATTGTATTTAACATTGTATGCACTACAACGTAATTAGTGAGGATATCTTCATTGAATAAGAATATTATGTTTCATTATGAAACACTAATCTGTTTTGTAGTGATTAGGATTCTATGTCATTTTACCAAGACTATACACATTATATTTTCACACACAAGTAGAAGGAATTCTGGTCATGGCAGTAGGAGTCTTAATCTTTGCATTTTACAAATTCAGTCCATGGTTTTCAAAAACGTCTGGCAACTATAGACAGCACTAGTAGCAGATGTTGAAGTTTTAAGATGGTGTAACGCGAAACCTCCAGGATTGTACAGGTAGAGCTAGTAAAATAAAAAGATATAACACTCATAGTTGGTCACAATATGGAGATACTCATAACTAACTCACAGAGCCAGGATTACTGTGATGGATTACACTTTGCTGCAATACAAAGATTCTCAAACAGTACATGTCTCTGTAAAATGTTTTAGCTCTCTCTATTTACCTAGCCCTCTCCTAGCTCTGCTTTACATTATCTTATTTTCAGTACAACTCCTGCTATGATAATATTAGCTTTCTATTAAATATTGCTGCTGTTATGAAACATGCTAGTTACTTCATTACCTCTCAGCACACAGTGTGCACATGGTCAAAAAGTAAAGATACCTATAGACTGCAACTATTTCAGCTACTCCTGACACACTATTATCTCTCAGAACACAGTGTACACAGGGTTAACCCCTTAAGGACCAAACTTCTGGAATAAAAGGGGATCATGACATGTCACACATGTCATGTGTCCTTAAGGGGTTAAAACAGCAGGACACTTATAGACTCCTTATTACATTTGCAGCTGGCAATCTAATTAATTTGTAGTTATAAGATGGAACCAAAAAGTAGCTGACATGGTTAACAAAACCAACAATTATTGCAGATTGAAACAGACTGAAATCAGAATCAGAGCAGTCATCAGAGTCACAGCCCCAGTCCTGCAGTATGAAGATTCACAATTTTTCAACTAGCCACAGCTTGAGCGTCTCAGGTCTCAGCTGTAAAGTGACTGAGCACTTTAACCCCTCAGTGAACAGACCGTTTTAAATGTTCTTACTGTTAAGGACCAGGGCTCTTTTTACATTCCTGCTGTGTTTGTGTTTGGCTGTTTTGTGTTTGTGTTTAGCTGTAAGTTTCCTCTTACTCATTTACTGTACCAACACATATTATATACAATTTTTCTCGCCATTAAATGGTCTTTCTAAAGATACCATTATTTTCATCATATCCTATAATTTACTATAAAAAAATATAAAATATGATGAAAATTAAAAAAAACACACTTTTTCAAACTTTGACCCCCAAAATCTGTTACCAAAAAACACCCATGCTAAATAGTTTCAAAATGTTGTCCTGAGTTTAGAAATATCCAATGTTAACATGTTCTTAGCTTTTTTTTGGAAAGTTATAGGGCAATAAGTACAAGTAGCACATTGCTATTTCCAAACCACTTTTTTCAAAATTAACGTTACATTGTAACACTGATATCTGTCAGGAATTCCTGAATAACCCTTCAAATGCATATATTTTTTAAATGAAAACAACCTAAGATGTTAAACCTGGAGTGTTTTGACTCTTTTCATGCTCTTTTCATGCAATAATTTTACCATCAATCTATGCCAATTTAAAAAAAAAAAATAATAATTGGTGATTTCTTTGACACACATAGCAATTTAAGAATACATGTACAGAGAACTTTAAGGGTTACCCCAATATGTGTTCAGCAACATCTCTGGAGGGGGCGCATTCCAGTTTTCCAACTTGGAATTTTCACAGATGGTCATCATGCACCCATGTTCTATTTGGGACATTTTTTAAGACGGACAGTGTAATTTACCCCATCAAACCATATATTTTTGAAAAGTAGACACCTTTGGGTATTTCAAATAGTGGAATGTTAACACTTTCCATGCACTAATTCTACCACCAGTCTTTGTCAAACTTCTGGGTAGTCATTTTTATTTTATTTTTCTCTCAGGCATGGATTCTCAGTTCCTGTTATGTGTTACTGCCAAAGAACACCCCAAAATGTGTTCAGCAACATCTCCCGAGTACAACAGTGCCCTCAATATACAGGTTTTATGAGTTTTTGCAAACTTACAGGGGTCAAATATCGGGCTTCCCCCTTTTCTGTGTTTGCACATTGAAATTTGCCAGTTTGGTCTGCTAGGCCTATGATGCCCTTGGGGCCATATAGCAGCCCAGGAATGAAAATTAACCCCATCATGGCATACCATTTGTAAAAGTAGACAACCAACGGTATTCAAAATGGGGTATGTCCAGTTTTTTGTAATAGCCACTTAGTCACAAACGCTGGCCAAAGTTAGTGTTTTTATTAGTTTTTTGCATTTTTTTACACAAAAACTGCACTGGTGATTTCATCGTTGGGATATGTTTTACTGTTTTAAACACTCATATTTGTATTCAACAAAGTCTCCCGAGTATAACAATACCCCCCATCTACAGGTTTTATGGTGTTTTTGAAAATTACAGGGTAAATATAGGGCTTGCCCAATTCAGTTTGCCAGATAGGTTTGCTGGGTCTGTGTTGCCTTTTGAGACCATATGGTAGCCCAGGAATGTGAAATAACACCATCATGGCATACCATTTTCAAATGTAAACAACCCAGGGTATTCAAAATGGGGTATGTCCAGTCTTTTGTGGTAGCCACTTAGTCACAAACGCTGGCCAAAGTTAGCGTTTTTATTCATTTTTTATAAAAAAAATTCTTTTGCAATTTATATTATATATATATATATATATATAAATATATATATATATATATATGCACACACACACACATATAATACGTGTGTGTATATATATATATATATATATACATATATATATATATATACACACACACACTTTTATTTCCTATATATGTATACTATTTTATAACTAAAGCATTTTATAATATATTATACATATATAATAATGCATATATATGATTTCATTATAAGTGTATTTGGTATATATGTGTATATATCTCAAAGAACACTTAGAATGAAATCATATACATGCATTATATATGTATAATATATTATAAAATGCTTTAATTATTTTTTAATATATTATACATATATAACATATGTATAACATATTTTTTTTTAACTTTTAAATAGTCTGGGGGACTGCCTGACAGCTCAGACAGTCCCCCTGCTGGCAGCTCCTAGAGTTCTATTGCGGAGATGTGATCATGGTGATCACCTGGCCCTGGAGGGCTGTGGGTGGCCGGAGCTGCTGCAGGGGGACTGCTGGGGTCTCCGGCAGTCACCCCCAACTGTGTTCGCCTCGGATTGCCGGTCCAGGTAAGTCCAGGGCTCCTATTTGCAGCGAACATACTAGGTACGTCTAGCGGTCCTTAACGACCGTTTTTGTCGGATGTACTCAGTACGACCACAGTCGTTAAGGAGATATACATAGAATGACATTTTTATATATATATATATATATATATATATATATATATCTAAGAGTATTTCGATATAAATTTATATTGATTATATATATTGTATATATGTGTGTAATTTTACTCTACGTGCATTTGTATATCAATATATGTATATATTAATAACAAAATACACTTAGTATGACGTTATATATAATATATGTATATACATAGTATCTATAGCTATAATATATGTGTATATCATATATATACATATATTTTTTTTAATTTAATAATTTTTTATTTTTTTTATTTTTATTAATGTTTTTTTTTTACTTTTTCACAAGCAGGGGGACTGCCTGTCAGTTCAGCTATTGCGTCCATGTGACTGGTCTTTTAGAATGGTCACATGGCCCCTGCGGGGTCCTACAGAGCAGAGGGGGAACTGTCTGGGCTCAGTCCAGACAGTCCACCTCAGAAGACGACTGCTCGCCGGTGGGGGAACGGTGGCAATCAGTAAGGATATAGGGAGGGAGGGATGGTAGGGGTTAATTGTTTTAATTTTTTTATTATTATTTTTATTTTTTTTAACTATTACTGAGTGCCTCGACCCCTTGAGGCACTCAGTACAGACAGAGCATCGGAAGCCTGCCTGAAGGCTTCCAATGCTCTGCTATACACTGCCGGGCACTGCGGCAACCTGGAAGTGATCGCTCCAGGAGTGTAGGGGGCTATTCCATGATGCCTTGATATCGAAACATCGTGTAATACCCTTAGAGCAGCTGGAAGCGATCACAATCACTTTTAGCGCTCATTTTGGCACTCATTTTGGCTGTTGTACCCTGTACGTCTGCGATCACTAAGGGGTTAAAGAAGATGGTGGGTATGTGCAGGAGCAGTTATTAAAACTATTAGTTTTAGGCAGCACATTGCTCTGTGTCAGAAAAGAGACTTCACTGACTTAATATATAATATAATAATATGTATATATATATACATATATATATATATATATTAATTATATATTTGATTAATTATATATTTGATTAAATCCTCCTGCTTAATCATCCATCAGGCTCTCACTAGGACTATTGGTGGGGAGGTTGTATCAAACACTTACATTTGGCAAGAGCCAGGAGCTTCTGTTGCTGCGCTCTCTCTGTGTTACTTCCAATATGGCTTCTTGCTGCTCTCTACTGGGTTACCATGGTCACCCAACCCTCTGGTGCTATCAGCCAATGATATCACCTGAATAGAGAGGTCAATGTCATGAATTCACTCATGGGCAGTTGACTCTGCTGCCCAAATGGTAACACAATGGAAATTCCTGAAATTATTTCTTAAAGCATGTGTGCAAAATCTCTAGGCATGTGCAAAACCTGCTGAAACAGGACAGATTTCAAACCTGTCCATTTTTGACATACCTAGATGCTCTGATGTATCTCTGTAGCATACCTCGCCCCCTGTATTGTATATGTATATTTGTGTTGTGTGTTTTATGTTGTGTGTTGTATTTTTTAGATATCTTTATGTTGTGCCCAGCTTTTTTTATTATATGAGCATATCTGTAGTATGCTCAGCGCTCTGTATTGTATGAGTATCTCTGAACTGTTCAGGGGGGAGTAAATTCTGATAGAGGAGTCTGGCCCCCACCATCTTTAAAAGTCACCATCTGCCACTGGGCTGAATACTCTTTTCTAAGTTTTATACAAGGAGACAATGGATGACATTTTCAAACAAATGCAGATATTTTTAATGCAGTTGTATACGTAATAGGAAACTGTATTAATAATAGCGGCATAGTTTGCGGTTATATTTTATTTATCATACACATAAAATAAAATCTTGAGCTGAAACTCCCACTATTTCAGTGCAACAGCAACAGTTACAGTATTCTTAATTCCAAATACATAGAACACACATTTAAATTACTGGAGGTTTTTCGTTTCTCTCCAATGGCCATTTACGTATAAGCTCACCTGCCAAGTTAAGGAAAACCTCTTAGGTGAATTCTACACTAACAATGCACCTTTCTGCTTTAATAGAGGCAACAATCTGTAAGGAGACAGGCAGAGGTATTGTTATTAACCTCTACACACTTATTAACCCTTAACAGGGTAAACAGGGGGTGGGCGACAGCATTGTAACATGGCTGTGTAAGACAAAATCAAATACAAACACACAAAATTAAGCCATGCACTGAAACTCACACTACCTCAGGGCTGCAGCAATGGCTACAGAATTCAATAGTCTAAATACAAAACAAATAGGAGAAATAGAAAAAGATACAGGTGACATTGGGCAGATCTTATATAAAATACTGGACTCATATGACATATTAACTCTATGACAGATGTATTCACTAAAGTGAAAATTCAAAGCAAAGTTCAAATTTAATGTGATAATTGCTGAATTGGGAAAAATCTATAATGCAGCTATGCTTCCAGAATGGCTCCTTTAGCCTTAAATGTTAAATTTACTTTTAATTCACTTTCAATTCTCACTTTAGGGAGTAAAAATATATTTTGAGCGGAAGAAGAGGCAGAGAACTCAAATAAACATCTAGTAAATCGTATAAGAGCTAAAGGGTTTAGAGTAGGAGAAGAAACTAGATGTGCAGTAAATATAGAAAGCATTAGAGCCATTAGTGGTATGCTTTCTTCATAATCACAATTGTTGATGCACAGGGCAAATTCAGTGCTAGTACATGCAATAAATTACTTATTAGTATAGGGGCTTCTTAACACAATGATTACCTGAGTAATAAATATTGGGTCCTGATTCATGATTCTCACAGTCTCTTATGGAAAACAAAATATAAGCTCTCAGACTCCTCACTTATTTGCCCAGTCCTGGTTTCCCTAGCTCATGTGCATTATTGTGTTAGTTGCTATTCTGATTATTGACTCGACTTGTTCATAATTTATTCTGACTTCTGTTATCCTTATCTTGGCTCTTTTATCCTGATGTCCATCTAGTATCCTTTGATATCGGCTCATTGTGACTATTCTATAGACAATGTCAAGCCCAGCCATCCTAAATACATATCTATTTCTTTTTATATGGTTGTCCTTACAGTTGTGTTGCTGACTTCTGCAAGTTGGAATGTTATATTTTTACATTCCAGTCCTCATCAGCATTTTGAATAAGCCATTCTTTCACAGTCACCTATGTCATGAGATAGAATAAATAAAAATAGGTGTGCACACTGCATGCTCTCACAGTTCTCTCTCTGAACAATGGTAAATCGGAGAGGAGGAATGAAAGATAAGGTGATGGATTGACAAGAAAACAGTTGAACAAGTGGATGAAGATATCAGCGTCATGAAGAGGGTATTGTTTGAAAGCTGAGTGGTGGAATGAGGGGAGAATGAAATAAGGAGGAAAGATAAGGGAAAAGTAAACAATAAAACCAAATGTAGTACACAGACAGACACTCGTTTGAAAAGGTATCATGAGCAATGATCTCAATCCAAACCACCTTCACCATTATCTAGAAAAACAGCTCTGCTGTTCAAAACTAAACTTGTGTTACTTTACTCAGTCACCATACAAGTGACCCAGCAACATTTCAACTCTTTGTAAGCCTAAAATTAAAAAAAACGTTGTCTGCTCCGTTGGTATGGTGGCTTAATAAAGTATCACACATTCATTTCTGAGTTTTGGAGGATTTGTTCTGTTTATTAAGTAAACAGGAACTGAAGAAACATAGATAGTGTGAAGTGAGATGAGGAGTTTGAGGAATAAAGAGTGGAATTGATAGGCTGATGGAATGAGATTGTTGATGATTTTAAATATAGTGCAGATAAAGCTCTACAATAGACCTAGATATTTACTACACATAAGATGTCATTGCTTCTGAGGTTCTTTGCTATGACCATGTGCTCATACACTGAGCAAATTTTAAACGTCACAGAGTTTTGTATTTCACAATCCATATTGTAACATTGCAGAAGGTATATAACGGCAAAGCAGGTAAAAGGGAAAAATAATCTTTAAGATAGCATTATTTTCTCCACTAACTGAATTGGTATTGTTACTGCAACAACTAATTTTGAATTTGAAGCATTTCAGATTTAAGGGTGTTTTTTTTGTGTGCAAAACATGGGTACTTTGATGAGTGCTGGTATAGCGTTCATACTTGCTAATGCATTTATGTATTGCTATGAAGTCAATTACATGTTTCTGGTCTTTTGAGATAAGATCCTCAAATACATGTACATTACTGACTAAATCCTGCTCATCTGGAATGTTATAGAAGAAATAATTATTTTACTGATTTTTGGAGAACACAACCCCTGGGTTATGCCTTGTGCTAGAAGGAAATGGACAGCAACACCATGCTAAATCCCAGGTCCCAGCTTTGAAAAATATTCCTGTTATTTATACTAAATAACTCTAAAATGAGAGATACTGATTACATACATAATCTCTTTTAAAACCTTTGTTAAGCAAGACAGAGAGCTGATTACCTGATGAAAAGTCTACCACTGAGAAGAGGAAGAAATGCACAGCACCATTTACGCCAATTTATAGAAAGTCTTACACAAACATTTGATCCTTTTTGATAAAAAGACAACCTCCCACCTCCTTTCATATTACACATTTGATAAGTTATAAAGGGGGTACGAAACTCGGAGATACCCTGGTACATACTGACCAATTTAAAATACACAAAAAAGTATCAACCAATGTCGACTGGTATAAATCCCTAGCTTGTGTTATTTGATTTTTGGAAAAACACTGTCATTCATACCGAGGAAGAACTGCATGAAACACAGAATCACTTGAACCACATAATATGCAATCTCTGAAATCATGTTCCAATGGAGTCTGTGTTCAATGGGAGGATAGTCAATGAACAGCAAGAGAAAAAAAGGGAACGCTGATTTTCTATCCACAGAGTATTATAAGATAGCCATTCAGAAAAGCCAGGTGTGAGACACGTTTTTACAAGTGGAACAATTTCTGATCTGCCCGGTGCATTAAGTTTGATCATTTCCCGATTTCATCACTTGGCAGGGAAAGAGACTCTAAATGTTTAAGTAGGGAAGCCTTCTGGATCTACACTTAAGATGCATTAGCACTAGAATGTGAAAAGGAAAACAAAACATTGCAATGTGTTCTACAGAAAGAAAAGAGCAAGACACGCCATGTATGTACATTTCCTGTATATATTCCTGCTTTATTATGTTTATGTCCTAATTACTTGCACATCTTTGTGATTGAAGGGTTACTCCAGATACTTTCATCACTCACTGTTTGAAGTGGTCATGTTGCATGGAGTCTGAATGTACAAAATTTCAGCCTGAACTGCCGCACATATTGAACTATTTAGTCTACCTGTGCCAAACAACTAAAAACCTGTCATAGTTGATAATCCATCTCTGGGTGCGTCATCAGCAAGCCTAGATTGAGAGTTCTGGGCTAGCTAATGTCAATTATGAGCTTATTCATTGCATATCATATTATTCATTTACTGAGAGCATTCAGCTGATGCTCTCAGTCAGTAACTGATTGTGGGATTGGCATACAGATTCTGCAACTCCAGAACCCAAATGTGGATCACCAGTCATTAGATATGGCTCAGTGCCATTTGCCCAATTACCCTGGAACCGCACCAAGGTACTTCTAGCATCAAACTTAGTTTACTGTTAGTCAATGTAGTAAAGTGCAGATAAATACCTCAATACCTTATAGGCAGTATAGTATTACGTTAAGACACTAGAACTTGATGATCAGACTTTCATTTGTTACTTTACCTTTATTTTCGAACAGTGTATCAATGTTTGCTATTTGCACATTGCACATGTTTATAGTCACCACAGTATACATAGCATTATAGCATTACTATTTATATGCTTTTTTTCTTCACAGTTTCTGAAAATATTCCACTGTCTTTATAATGTTATGTTATATTCCCCCCCCCTCCCCACAATCTTATCATTTGGAATATTGGCATATATGATTAGGACTATTCTTAACTGTATTTGTTATTACCTATTGCTTGTCTATTACAATTATCATACCTTTTCATTCCCATTTCCATTTACCCTCTTTTACGGTTACATTGTTCTTCAATTCACCATTTAGTTTTGGCACCTTATTTATAGAGTTTATTTACACAAAACAGTTATCTTGATAAATGTGCTGTGCTGAGTAAGAAATAAATTATTGATATATTGCTACTATAATATGTTTATCTGTTTGAAACAATAGAGCAGTGAAAATATGTGAAAAATGTCATGTTCCTCCATATTTATACATGTATGTGTACCCTGCCATGCGTAGTAGGTTGAGGGATAATTAGGGTTAAGGTGCTTCCATGTGAATTTGTGCAACCATGTGAATAGCAATGAAGAGCAACAAAAAGCAAAAACAAAATAATAAAAAATGTTAGTAAGCCATTGGTAGCAAGGAAAGAGTTTACCAGTCTTAAACCAGTTTCAAAAATGTATATATTATGCCAATGAACAATTTAACTCTTGGATGAAGGCCTAGAGCACACTTATATCTTTCACTTGGCATTATGTCTTGGTAGCAGTGTTTGCAAATATCCAAATCTGGCAATGTCCTCATTTTCTCAGGAATATTCTGATTTAATATTTATGTTACATCTTC
>OW240916.1:287798835-287844887 GCA_933207985.1 Pelobates cultripes | reverse complement strand
CCAGATTCTTAGCGTGGCATCTATCATTGGGTTGCCTGTTCACAGGGATCCAAGCGTTAGGGACCCGAGCCAAAGGTGGGAGGGGAGAGAGCTGCCTGTCTGCATGAGTTCCATGGGCACCCCTAGATTGGCTGTTGGGCGAGTGTGCCAATCCACTGTCCTGAGTAGGTGGGTCGCATGGTAGAACATCAGGAAGGATGGGAGTCCGGCGCCTCCTCGGGCCTTGGGGCGTTCTAGTAGCGCCTTGCTGACCATGGCCGCCTTCCCGTTCCACACAAACCTCCGTACTGCCATGGAGAGCAACTGAAAGAAGGCTCTGGGTATGGAGATAGGGATCGTTTGAAACAAAAACAGGAGGCGCGGCAGGACATTCATTTTTACGGCGTTAATCCGGCCGAACCAGGAGACATAGAGACCCCTCCAGCGACGTAGGTCGGACTGTATAACCGAGAGAATGGTGAGAAAGTTTAGCTGGTATAGGAGTATCAGGTCTTTAGGTAGCCAGACCCCGAGGTATTTTAATTTGGAGTTGCACCATGAAAAGTGGAATTGCGAACGTAAGTGTGCGACCCTCCCTGGTGTGAGTGATATCGGTAGGGCCTCCGACTTGCTCATGTTTAGCTTAAGGTTAGAAATGTCGCCGAAGTCCCTGAAGGCTAGCAGGAGATTGGGAAGGGAGACCGCGGGGTTATTGAGGAAAAATAACATGTCGTCCGCATGTGCGGCCACCCTATGCTCTGTTTGGTGCAGCCTGTACCCCATAATACCCCCGTCCCATCTGACCACCTCCAGAAAGGGTTCCAGAGTGAGGGCAAACAGGAGGAGGGACAGGGGACAGCCCTGCCTGGTCTGTTGCGGATGGAGAATGGGGCAGAGAGTGCGCCATTGATCCATATGCGGGCTGTCGGGGTTGTGTATAGTGCTAGTATCCATGAACGGATATGTGGGCTGAATTGCATATGTCGGAGGGTGGCCTCAAGGTATTGCCAGTCCACCCGGGCGAAGGCCTTCTCTGCGTCTGTGGAGACCAGAACCAACTCCTTGCTCGTCGACCGGGCGAAATGAATCATGTTGAGGGCTCGTATGGTATTGTTCCGCGCCTCTCTTCCCAGGACGAATCCCACCTGATCCGGGTGAACCAGCGTGGGGAGCACGTAGGAGAGTCGCAGGGCCAAGTCTTGGCAAATAATTTGAGATCTGAATTGAGGAGCGAGATTGGTCTATAGCTCCCGCAGTCGGTGGGGTCTTTCCCCTCCTTTGGTATGACCGTCACTGTCGCGTGTAAGGTGTCTGTTGGGAACTGGACGCCCTCTAGTAGGGAGTTAAAGCCCTGTAACATGTGCGGTAACAGTGTGTCCCGGAACTTGCGCAGGTACGAGACCGGTAGGCCGTCGGGGCACGGGGCTTTATTGGATTTAGATTGTTTAAGGGCAGCGGCGATCTCCTTCTCGGTAATGGGTTGTTCCAGTTCCTCTGCTAATTCCTCCGAGAGCTTACATCCGACATATTTCGAGAGGAAGGCGTTCACACGGTGTAGGCATTGTGGTGTCTACATACGTCATGCGGTGGTGTTGATGTTGTATAGCTCCGAGTAAAAATGCCGAAAGGCCTGGAGGATATCTGTCAGGGCCCTCTTCATCGTCCCATCCCTCCCCTTAATTTGATGAATATGGTGTTGTCTCTGTTTTTGTTGTAGGGTGCAGGCCTCTGTTCTCCCGCATTTATTGGAGAATTCGTAAAAATGTCTGTTTGATTTTTGTGTACTGTGTAATAATTTCTGGGAGAGTAGGTCTCTGAGCTGTCTGCGCTTGTCAGTGAAGAGGCAATAAGTGTCATCTGTTTGGTCTCGTTTGTGTCGTGTCTCTAGATCTGCTATAGTGTGCGTCGGGTCTCAGATTTCCTTCTTCCGTTGGGTGCATAATTTGATAAATTGTCCCTGAATCACGCATTTGTGCGCTTCCCACACCATAAGGGGGGGCAATGTCAGGGCTGTCGTTGTCAGCAAAGTATTGGGTCAGTGTTTGTGCGATTTGTGTGGTGATATTGGTGTCTGTCAGCACACTTTCATTGAGACTCCATTGAAGCTCCCGGGGTTTGAAGAGTGTTGATTTAAGTATGACTTGAACTGGGGCATGGTCCGAGTCGTGTTGTATCCCTATCGTGGAGGTGATCAAGAAAGGAAGGTACTCTTGGGCTAGGAAAATGTAATCGATTCTGCTATATCTATTATGTACCACAGAGTAGCATGTGTAATCCTTACCAGGGTGCCATCTCTGAACCTCTCTAACTGTGCCAGGTCATTCGCCAGGAACCGGTGCTGTCCCTTATTGGGGCAGTGTATCATGGCGAAAGTGTACATGTGTTCTGCGATCGTGCCTTTCACAAATAGGAACCTGCCTAGGGGGTCCGCTTGTGATGCAGTGCTTAGGAATGGGACAGAATGGGCGAAGATTATTGCAACTTAGCTTCGGGGTTATTGGCGTAAAATCCCTGGGGGAATCGTCTATCTCTTATCTTAGGGGTGTCCTTCCCTTTAAGGTGCGTTTCCTGTATAAATGCTATTGAGGTCTTCTAAGACCACAGGGTCCTCAGCAAGTGTGTCCTTTTTTCAGGGGAATTGAGGCCCCTTACGTTGTGGGATCGAAGGAGTAGAGGCGCGGGGCAGAAGCCAGTCGCCATGGCAGCTCGGCCACCTGATAAGGGGGGCCGGGACCAGGGGCCCTCGGAGGAAGAGAGAAAAAATAAAAGGGGGGTGGGGTGGGTGAGTGGGATGGGTAGTGGAGGGTTGGTTTGGTTGATATGTCTGTCTGGGTTTGTTAGCCTGTTGAAGGCTTCAAAATAGTAGGCAACTATGGCCCTAGGTCTTGTGGGGGAGACCTAATATACAATAGGGTCAGTTGCTGAGGGATTAGGAAGTCCGGTTGGTTGAGTCCGTCTGGGAAGTTCGGTATCCGCTCTCCCTCATCCTACTTTGTGGAGCTTCTAATATGTCTACTAAGGTCGGTGAGAATTGGTTGGCTCTCTGGAGAGGACCAGTGCGGGCAATTGGGCGGTACATCCCCGCGTCTCGCCAAGGGGCTGGTCGTTTGGGTCCCCGTCTAGATTTGTTCGAGCTGCCGGTTGGCCCCCCAGTCCGGTGGCATACATCCCAGTTTGCCAGTTTTTCGGAGTAATGGATGTTTGGGGGGTTCCCGTCTCTGTCGTGTTGACTCATCCGGGGTGGGACTGTCCCACATGGTCAATTGATACAGGGCAGGGGGTAGTCCACCCAGCAGCGGTCAGTTGGGGGTCCCATACTCGGGGGTGTAGGTCACTCCTGGGTGGGGTTTAGAGGTGTCTCAATGGGGCGGGGGCATTCTCTGATGCCGGCACCGCGTGCCCGTAGTGCTCAGTTACCACCTGAAACATAACTTAGTCAGTATACAATATTACAATATTACATCCCGTCTACAAGTTAAGCGGTTTCGAGGCCGCATCCATGACTAATTTCAAACTTAACATAAAACTCTTTTAGGCTTGTAAAACAATGCAAGCTTGGTAAAACAGAGTAAAACAAAAAGACAAGGCCGCTAAGGCTCCCGCACCCCCCTCCCAAATCATATTCAACCGGTTTTGGGCCATACCCCTCCCCATTACGTCTGTGCTGGCTCTTTAGGCGTACCTTATAGTGTCCCTGGAGGGCAGTTAAGTGTAAGAGTTGGAGCGTATCCGATAAGTGGTTAAGTTTTCGGTTGCCGGCAATGCATATTCAAGTGGGACATCTGGCTTGTCCTGCTGAATCCATACCCCGCTCTGAGCTAAGTGGGGGATGGGGCTCTTGGTTCGTTACCAAAGTTTTATCGGGCCTAAGAGTTCCTGCTTTCTCAGACAACCTCAATTAATCATAGCTCCCGTTCCCCCCTAAAATCGGCTGCGGCCTCTAGGTGTCCCTTCCCGTCCCCTCATACCCGTGTTGTCCCAGTTGCGTTGTGAGTTCCTTTCAGTTTTCTCATCCAGGTACCCACCCAGCCCTTGAGGTGGAAGTCCCTGTGTGAGTGCAAGTTTTACTACTTAGCTGTTGCTCTCTTGAAAGCGTCCTTGAGGGAGATGCTGGTCCGGATGGGCCAACGGTCTCTGGGCTCGGTCCGCGGTACGGGTGGTTACTCCTCGGGTCCGTCAGGGCCTCCCCAGTGCCTGGGTTTCTCTGCTTTCCGAGCTTGGTTGCGCAGGTTTTCGGGGATCTCAGGGTGATTTGGGCGCGTCGGAGGTTGGTCCAGGATCCAGTTGCGGACAGTGACTGGTGGAAGGTCCATTGCTCTCAGGAAGCTGGGTACTTCATTGGGCCATCACATGGAGTGCCACGTGTTATCCTTTTTGGCTTGGAGGCAAAAGGGGAAACCCCACTTATAGGGTATGCGTTTCTCCTGTAGGATGCACGTTAGCGGCCGCAGTGCCCTCCGTAAGGGAGAACAGATCTTGATACAGTGATACTGAGGCGTCGCGGAAGGTGATGTTTTGCGGACGTGATATGTTGCCTACTTTCTTTCCAGCTTAAAGAAGCCATCATGCGAGCGCATGATGGCTTCTTTAAGCTGGAAAGAAAGTAGGCAACATATCACGTCTCGAGGGAGACCGTCTCTCCTTGGGGGATGCAGGGCCCTGTGGGCTCGTTCTATGTGGAAGTCATCTGGGGCCTCCTTGCCCAAGATGTGTGTGAAGAGCTGTGTAAGGGCTTTGAAAAGGTCTTCATTATCAGCTTCTGGCAGGCTTCTAACTCGGATGTTGTTACATCTCCCCCGGTTGTCCAGACCCTCCACCTGTCTGTGGAGGTCCAGAAGCACTGAGAAGAGATCTTAGAGGTTCACAGGGACCTCACAGCCCTTGAACAACGGGTCTCAGAGCTTGAAAGGGAAAACCTATCCAGCATTCCCTGGCCGTGGCATGGTCGGCGGCCAGGGAATGCTGGATAGGTTTTCACTTTCAAGCTCTGAGACCCGTTGTTCAAGGGCCGTGAGGTCCCTGCGAACCTCTAAGATCTCTTCTCATATTGCCGCCCTCAGCTCCGCGACCATGGCGGCTTTATCACGTTTGGTGAACATGTTGGCCGAGATGGCCGCCAGTTCTGTTGTTATTTGCGTTAGGGCCTCTCCTTTAGCTGAGCTGGGCTCTGAGTCCGCGCCACTCTCCGCTCCCGGGGAGGCAGCCGCCATCTTGTCTGTGGGCCTCGTGGTTCGGAAGCTATCTGGGGTGGAGAGAAAGTCGTCCATCTGCATTTTTTCTCAATGTGCTGTTGCCCAAGGGTCCCAGGGTGCCCTGGCGTCTGGTTTTCCCCATTCAGGGGGTATTGGCAGGCTCTTATTTGGGGCTTTGTGGGTCGAGGTTGCGGAGCTCCGGCAAAGTGCGACTCACTCCATTCGCCGACAGGCCAAGCCCCCAAGATCTTTTATTTATCTACTTATCATATTAATGTGACAGCTGTTTGGCTGCCACATAATTAAACTTCATGCAGTCAAGCAGTTTTAGTCCATCTGACTTGTTTTGTCCGAAACTATTTAATGGAAAAAAATAGGAGAAACCACAATGCCACATAAATTAAACTCTGTTCATCCAAACCAAATAAGATTTTAAATAAATTAATTTGGATGGACCAATTTTTTTTTCATTGCACGTCTGTTAATTACACACATTCATACATAACTTGCAATTCATACAAATACATATGTAGCTACTCATACCAGAAAATGCCTAATTCTTAGTTCAACTGGGACCAGTGAACCTTGTAGGGCTTGTTCTTGATGCTTCCAACCTAGCAGAGTTTAATAAATAAGCTACAATTATTGCATTTCTGGAGGCCATTTTATATTATTATAATGTATTACAATTGACAATGGTAATGTATTTACTCTTACCTATAACTACAGTGTAGTTGATTTATATAATAACTTTTCTTTAAATTAAGTTATTTCAAAATATACAGGAATGGCATTTTGTGCCCCTGTGTAGAACTTATCATTGCAGTTATTCATTAAGCCTAGCTATTAATTAAAAATGAGCATGCCTGTGTCTATGAAAGGCAGTTGTAATTTATTCAAAAGTTACTTACTTTAAAATAAGTCATCATTCTATCAAGAACACGCACTTTCCCTAGAGGATTATAAACCCATTTTCACTAATTTAATTTGGCAAAAATTAAATCAAATGGCATCCCTAGGGGATAGCATCTTTCACAAACCAAGTATTTCTGTCAGAAGCTTGGAAACCATGCTTCCTGTCAAAGGACATTTATATTTGGGTTCATTAACTTTTTCTCAAGGCTTATTAACACAGAATATGTTAGCAGTGAATAAACATCAACACACACCTGGTTAACATATTAAGTGCTTTAAAATCTCTTCTTTATGGAATATCATTAGGGCAAACATTTTATTTCTGCTCATGTTTTTTTAAGTGTTTTGGAAGGATGCACCTATATTTTATTGGTTTTTATCTGGAAACTGTAATGGAAAACAGTTACTGAAGTATTGCATGTTTAGTGGTCTCCAAGGTCATAAACCCATATTAAAGTGTGTTTTAGTAGCTAAACACTTGATTAAAAAGTTGAAAGATTTGAAAAAACAATGTAATAAAAGATTCAAATAGATTAAAAAAAATGCAAAGGATATTGAGAAATTTAAAATTAATTTATCTACAAATAATGAAAAATTTTAGATCCTAAAAATAACTTACAATTTACATGTAGTGAGTTCAAGATGTCATTGCAATGCTTAAACCAAAAATTGCAAAGTTGGTAAAATGATTTGACTCAAAGGTAGTTGTTTTTTTCTAATTATTTGTGGCCTTGCATGGATATGCAACTTGCACAAATTGTACACAGGTTTATGAAATAAGAGCAGATCCTATAGACCAGAATTACAGGTTTACTCTTACTGATACTTGCTCTGCAACTGTAGACCAGAATTACATGTTTACTCTTACTGATACTTGCTCTGCAACTGTTCAGAATCAGAAGAATCAGTAGAATCAGAAACTATAACAGGTTATACTGACTGCTCCATAGTTTTAGAGTTAGAACCATCAAAGTGTTTTGTTCTAAAAAGTTGTACAAAATGCAAGGAGTAACAAGGTGTGATATATCTAACCACAGCTGATGGTCTTGTTAGCAGAACTGATGAACATTTGCAGCTGGAATTGTAGTCACTGTAGTTATAAGCTACTCTTAGAACTGAAAATTTGTGCAAGATAGTCTCTGCACCATAAACTTTACAATCATTCAATGTTATTAGACTAAACCTTTTTACAGTTGGAATCAAACTTATTCAACCCTCATATAAAGGCAGGTTTATTGTTAAAATTTACAAACTTTCAGCTGTTTGCAATGAATGTTTGCAGCTGTATGATTCAAGTGGTTTCCCAAATTCAACTGAAAATGCAACTTATAATGACTTCACCAATCTTATAATTATTCAACTTGTTGATGGCAAGCATCTTTAGTAATTAGTAGAGCACTCTTTTGCTGTTATGACCTGCTGCAAATGAAATTCATAGCAAGATACCATTTTCTAGCAGTGTTCCTGAGGAATCTTAGCACATTGCTTAGTTCAGCAATGTTCTTGGGTTTGCAAATTCTACCAACTATTTTCTATGGGGTTCAAGTCAGGTGACATTGATAGCCACTGAAGAATTTTCCAGAACTACTTCTACAACCAAGCCTTAGTGAAATTTGAGGTATGCTTGGTATCATTGTCTTGTTGGAAAGTTCAGTGATGACCAAGCTTCAGCTTCCTCACCGAAGGCATAACATTTTCACCTAGGATTTCCTGATACTTCAATGAATCCATCTTGCCTTCCACATGCTGAAAGTTTCCAGTGCCAGAGGATGCAAAGCAGCCACAGAGCATCACAGAGCCACCACCATGCTTAACTGTAGACAGTGTTTTTTTTTCAGTGTATGCTTTATTCTTCTTCCGCCAGACATGCTGATGATCCATTGGGCCAAAAAGTTCCAGTTTTGTTTCATGGCTTCACAGAATCCCAAAACATCTGTGGCTTATTTATTTGATTTTGAGCATATTCGAGCTAACTTTTCTTGTGCTTTTGGGTCAGTAGTGATGTATGTCTTTGAGTTCTGGAATGGAAACTGTCTGCCTTTAGTAGATGCCTTACTGTGCTCACTGAAAACTCAGTTCCTGGGTTTTTAAATACAATTTTTTTATTAGAGAACAAAAAGGCATTAGATGTGACAAAGGTAAAACACATTAATTCGATGTCCTAGAGCAATATCTGGTAGAGTAATGGCTAATCTACAGGAATACTGGTACACATTTCCTTAAATATGAGACATTAGGCATCTATCTACTTACAGTGAAAAGTTACCCTGTCAGTAGTGGATTTGTTCCCCAACATGTTCGGGGGCTGGAATGACATCACCCATATGCATTTTGGGTTAAGGGGGTTTCAACTTCACCCCATATTACATGGTAGGTGTAGTGGCCATTGGAATAAAACTAAAGAGCCTCCATTTTGTTTAAATGTACATGGGGATTTAGGCCAGAGCACAGGTAACGTTCTTTTTGTTTTTACTATGTATTTTAAGCTGTTGGATACTAAGCTACTGCTGCTGTAAGCGTGGTGCTTTATCATTGTGTTTGTATATGAATTTTGTATCACACAGCTATGTTACATTGCTGCCAGCCTCCCCACGTTTGTCTTATTAAGAGTCTATAAGTATGTAGGGGCAGCACCCCTTCCTGTCTCATCAGAGAAATTTGTCCTTTAGCTGATACCAGCAAGGTGATTTGTATGTGTTATAGCCCTATTCAGGGTTAAGTATGTAGGGGTTTATAAAACACCCCTTCCGGTGACCTAGACTCCACAGCCGCATCACAACTTCACTTAACACATTCACGGAAACAGGTCAACCACACACTTTTCAAAGCTCAACTTTACAATTGTTGGAGAGCCATCCATCCTACACGTAAGGATTATTCCTTTTTCTCTCCTCACACGGGGACATACTCCCGCATCGACATCATTCTCCTCCAACATAGGTTCTTGCCTCTGGTCAACTCAGCTGTATACGGGCCGATCACTTGGTCAGACCATGCCCCCATGATACTGGGGCTATCAATCCCAACCTTACCTAATCACACATCTCAATGGAAACTTAACTGTTTTAATACTAAACAATACAGAGTCAATCACACAACTCCGTCGCACGGTTGCTAATTACTTTGCCAAAAACACACAACCGGATAGCTCACCAGCTCTAATTTGGGAGGCACACAAAGCGGTAATAAGGGGAGAACTGATAACAATAGCGGCACAACTGAAACGGAAGAGAGAGCTCACGATTACGCAATTGACACGAGAATTGAAAACACTAGAGAGTAACCAACATCGAGGTCACACTAGCTTGGAAGACTATAAAACACTATTGAAAAAGAGGTCAGAACTGACTACACTACTGCAACTCCACGCCAAACGTAAAATGACGCTAACAAAACACACCTATTACACGAAGGGAGGGAAGGCAGGCAAACTTTTGGCACAGACTCTCCGGCAATCCAGGCAGACCACGTTCATAGCCGAAATCAAACAGGAAAATGGCACTATATCTCGACACATGCCAGACATCATAATATCTTTCCACAAATATTACTCTAATTTATATAATCTCAAACAATCGCTCCCCTCCTCAATAGACATCCAACACTTCCTTGAAACTAGGATCAAAAAAACCCTTCCATTAAACGAAATAGCTTTCCTAGATGAACCTATCACGATAGATGAGTTCACGAACACCGTTAAATCACTCCCTTTAGGTAAAAGTCCCGGGCCTGACGGATACACGGGCAAATATTACAAGATACTCTCTCAACTATTAGCTCCACACTTTACAGCAGCCTTTAACGTTAGAAACTTAGCGACCACCTTGCCCACTTCAGCACTGGAAGCTAACATATCTCTGATACCTAAACCAAATAAAGACCCTGCGCTCTGTGGAAATTATAGACCGATTTCATTAATTAACATTAACTTAAAAATTCTGACTAAAATATTAGCCACCAGACTAAAACTCTTTCTTCCACTCCTCATACATCAGGATCAGGCGGGATTCATCCCAGGTAGAGAAGCCAAACACAATACAACGAAAACTATAAACCTCATATATTGGGCACAAAAGCACAAAGTTCACAGCGCTCTACTGGCCATAGATGCTGAAAACGTGTTTGATAGGGTCAGTTGGGCGTTGCTTACACACACAATGAGACACCTAGGTTTCGGCTCTCGATGGCAAGCCTGGTTGTCTGCCATCTACTCAGTCCCCACGGCACGTCTTCATATTAATGGCCAACTATCTCTCCCAGTTACGATCACAAATGGTACGACACAGGGATGTCCCCTTTCTCCCCTATTGTTCGTACTAGTTCTTGAACCCTTCCTACAAGGGATCAGAGATAACGGACGCATTCAGGGAATTCATATTGACAACCACGAATATAAGGTCACGGCATTTGCGGACGACCTGCTATTCACCATTTCTAATCCTTTTACCACAATACCACACATCCTCACGGAAATGGAGACTTACGGTGCAATTTCCAATTTCCAAGCCAATTTGTCCAAATGCAAACTAATGCCTATTTATTCCTCCGCCGCCCTAAACAGATCACTATGTGAGAACTTCCACTTCTCTTGGGCTCCCAAATCACTCAAGTACTTAGGAGTTCACATACCGTCCAATCTGGACAATATTTTCGATCTGAACTTCCCTCCCCTATTGAAGTCCATTACCGCAGACCTACAATCCTGGCAAAGACCCTGTTTTGGTTGGTTCGGCAGAACTAATATAATTAAGATGAATACTTTGCCACGATTATTATACCTACTTCAAACACTACCTATCATGATACCTAACAAGTTTTTCAAAGCGGTAAAAGCCTTAATCACTAACTTTATTTGGGCTGGAAAACATCCGCGAATAGCCCTCTCTACACTAAGCAATACTAGAGAAAAAGGGGGAATCAACCTCCCGGACCTTGAAACGTACCACAAGGCGACACACCTTGTCCGACTATACGATTGGACACTGACTGATCCGCATCTATACTGGGTACAAATAGAAAACGCATCCTCCACGATACCCTTGCAAATAAGCCCTTGGCTATTCACAAACCCATTCCAATGCCATCTCACTATAGACAATCACCCTACAATTAGGCCCACGCTTCAGACCTGGCACAAACTACTCAGGGTATCAAGAATTGCCCCCCATCCCTCCCCTCTCTATCCTCTCACACACAACCCTGATTTCCAGGGGGGGCACTCCGGGCATACTTATGACTCCTACCATAACTGTAAGGTCCTGCGACTTAAAGACATGATCGAGAACAACAAAATAAAAAGCCTAACCCAACTGATGCCTAATGCGACTCTAACAGGTAACCTTCGTTTACACTATGCCCAACTGATCCACTTTATTAAAAGCGCCATTCTCTTACAAACAGAGTTTAGGACCTCGACTAACCTCGAACAACTATGTTCAGACCACACTCTTACAAAAAAGGTTCTTTCCAACATGTATAAACTAATCAGGGAATCAAGGGATCTTACGTTGCCAAACTGCACAGGGAAATGGGTTGAGGAACTTCAATTAGATATCTCACAGAAAGAATGGGGGACTATCTTCTTACGTGCACACAAATTCACCATGTCCATTGGAGCTCAAGAAAGTAACTACAAGCGCATCACCCGCTGGCACTACACCCCAGCCAGAATTTAGCAAATACACAGTTTATCCCCGCAGACCTGTTGGAGATGCCACCAAGAGGCAGCTCATCATGCCCACATATGGTGGCAATGTCCGCTGATAATAACCTTTTGGAAGAGAATCCATACCATGACACAAATGTTGCTTCATGATACTGTAACGGATCACCTGGCACCCCGAATGGGTACCTCCGTTAAAGGATGCTCCTAGCGTTTCCTGAGGACTCCAAGCACTCTGGCAGACACCACAATCACCGAACCGGAGAAGCCTTCTCTCAAGCATATGAATGCTGTAGACAGTGGAATAGGAACCATACGAATAGGTTTACACTCCTAGCAGTCAAACTGGAACAGCATACAATAAATCCTCCCCCGATAATGAGACGACACTTCACTTTGAGGGTTAAGCAGGAACTGACTGGACTGGCACATACAGCCTCTTTTATTCCCAATCCACAAACTTAGTACTGCCCACAGGGTTTTACAGAACAACCAATCAATCTGTACAATACACACAGACACTCCCACACAAAATCCTCCCCTCTGCCTGTAATACAATTACCTTACACAATGGGTAATCTAATTATCACAGACAGAGAAATACAGTTTCATAAAACACATCACAGGGACCCCAAAACATGCAATAACCCCATAAAAGTATATCCTTGGAACCGGGGGATCTGGGTGAACCACATATCCAAAATTCACCCAGATCCGTTCAGTACTTTGGAAAATACAGTTTAATGCAGATTCTGCAGAACATATACAGGCTAAATGAAAAACAATCACTATATAATGTGTCCCCTGCTGTATAGTCCAAAACCACTGCACAATGTCTCTGTGCACCAAATACTGGCGAGATGGCACCGTGTTGAAAAGTCCAAACAGTGTCTGTGAGTTAAAATGGCTGCCATCCATTGTTCTCACCATGTGCTTCATCCATTGTTCTCACCATGTGCCTCTGATACAGGAAATTATGGCCACCCAGTAACTCCACAGTATGTCCCCAGATGGTTCTTAAAGGGCCAGCAGCAGCACAACACAAATCCATTATGCCCAAATCATGTCTTTAAAGGGCAATACATCCCAGGGGCCATAGTCACATGGCAGGAGGCTGGCAATCAGTCTTCTCCAATGCCCAGTGGCGAGGTCGGTTTCGCCACAGATACCATTCCATTCGCACCGCAACACTATCTGTTCTCCCTAGCTCCTCCAGGTATGAAGAGAGATACAGCCACTCTTTTCAGTTATTTGGTCATGGCGGCCACACAGCTCATACCTAAGTACTGGAAACACATGCAAATTCCTTCTATTAGAGAGTGGATAAATAGGGTAAACAAAATCAGACAAATGGAAGAAATAACATACGCTCAATTGAAGAACTTCCAAACCTTCTCTAGACTTTGGAAACCGTGGCTAAACTTCCTGGCTTCCAGGCATACTGCCTCATCAAAAATCTAATACAAATACTGCTCCTCCCCTCGCCCCCTCCCCTCCACCCCCCCCATTGTATACCAGCCGCTCTTTCTAGATCTTCACATGCAGTTTCTTGCGATGTCTAGATTAATATGAATTAAGCTCTATCACGTCCGTTCTAACCCAATGTATCCATAACTCTAAACAAGCGATTTACATCAAGCTCTGACTTACCCGTGATCTTGATTACACGAGCTCACTGTGAAATTTACCTACTGCATTAACCAGCAATACTGCCTTAACTACGCTACACTTTATCGCCTTGTTAATACCTTTTGTGGTCATACTAAATATAACATTTTACACATTTTTGTTCAATTGTTATGTAATATTATATTGTGATACCTTTTGTAACACTGCTTATATATTCTGCTAATTGATCTAACTACAAGCGAAATCTATGCAATTTATATATATGTGTATTGTGACACACTGTTATATTACATTGTACATTCTATTTGCAAAATAAAAAAATAATTACAAAAAAAAAATAAAACACCCCTTCATGTCTCATTAGAGATGTTTACACTTTGTCTGATACCAGCAAAGTTTATTGTATGTGTAGAAGCCCTATAAAGGGTTAAATGTGAAAGGGTTTATAAAATTCCCCTACCTGTCTTACTGGAGATTCTTGGCTGTTATCAGCATATCTAATGGCTAGTGTAGGAACTCACCTATTGAGGCTTGCCTTGATGTGGCAGGTGAGCTTATATATTCAAATGGCCATTGGAATAAAACTAAAGAGCCTCCATTTTGTTTAAATGTTCATGGGGATTTAGGTCAGAGAGCAGGTAACGTCCTCTTTGTTTTTACTTTGTATTTTAAGCTGTTGGATACTAAGCTACTGCTGCTGTAAGCGCGGTGCTTTATCTTTGTGTTTATGGTAGGTGTAGTGTTTGGCAGTTTTGTCAGATGAAGTTAACTAGGGGTCCGCTAGCCAGAACATGAATGGCCCTGTACTGGAGGGGAGAGGGAACAACTCTGTAGCTTTGCCTAAGTACGACTGACTCAATTGTGGTTCTGCTTTAAAGATTAAGATGTTATCCGGTATAAAACATAAAAATCCTAGAGAAAATAAAGTATATAAAAAAATGTAGTTTGTTAACATTAAACAGAAATTATCACCCTGCCATCTGAGCTGGTTTTAACCCCTATACAAGGTTATCACTAATGGGATTATGTAGTGTTTGAAACTAGGTTTAGGGAATGGGGCGATGTTCTTCAAACTGGGCAATCCCTGAGGTATCTGCACCAAGGGTCCCAAGTGGAGGTGTAGTCGTGGTACTGTTTGTATATGGAGTAGTATGTTTCTTCCAGGATTCTGGTATTTTCTACTTTCTGAATACAGTCTCTTAAGGATGGGGTTGTTTCCAAAACATTGGTTTCAGGTGGTTTGCTACCATCAGTAGGTGGTGAAGTAAAGATGTCTTAGCTTTCGGCAGATTGTTCGGGAGGAATAGGAATAGAAACGTTTCAGGTTTAAATGAGATTATCCCCTCTAGGATGGCTTGAACTAACCCAGCTACACGTAACCAGAAACTTTATATCACCGGACATGTCCACCATATGTGTGCTGATTTGCCGTTTGGTTGGTGGCATCTCCAGCAGTGGTTGGGTGAGTGTGGGAATAATAATAGAAGTTTTGCCGTGTGTAGTGCCATCTGACTATTCTTTTGTAATTGCTCTCTTGAGCCGCTAGGTTCCAAGTGAATTTTTGTATGAGCTGAATATTTTGCGCCAGTTTTAGGCTGTTAAGGAGAGGTTCTTTTTCCCAGCTAGATGTATAGACCAGGGGGTGTTTGGATTGGGTAGCTAGGAGCAGGGTGTACATGGTGGAAATCTGTTTTTGTTTGATGGAATGTGTGACACAGTTGTGCTCAAAACGTGTGTGTGCGCAGGACCCCCCAGGTACGTAAGATCCAGTTATGATGAAATGTAGTAATTGGTTATATTGGAATTTCCGTAAAACAGAATGGGTCTCATTTGGGAGGAGAGTAGGTAGTGATTTTACACTGGAATTGTCTATCAGAGTCCCTAAAGTCAAGTATGGGGTTATAAGATAGTCCTTGTATGTCTTTCTGGTTTTCCCCTAGTTTGAATAGTGGGTTGTGTGTTATTGAGTATAAGGGCGATGGATATGGTGATATCAACTGGTGGTGTCTCATTTGGGCCCACATTCTCAAGGTAGGGGTTATGGTTGAGTGGGCCTGGTTGTATAAAATGGCTTGCCGAGACTCATGCCATGGAATGCTGTAAATGGGGATGCTGAAGAAAGAGTTGTAGCCATTGTTTAGTAGAGCCTATCTCTGACCAGTCATATACCCTAGCCAGGAGAATAGCGTTGTGGTATAATTCTACATCAGGGAGGCCCAATCCGCCATCCTCCTTTGGTCTTGTGAGTAGGGAATAGGACAGTCTGGGATGTTTGTGGGACCAGATGAAAGCTGTGAATATTTTGCATGTAGTGGTGAACAGGAGTTTGGGAAGTGAAATGGGCAGCACCTGCAATGAGTAAAATATTTGAGGCAGAATGTTCATCTTGAAAATGTTCAGTCTGCAGAACCATCCGAAGTGGGGCATATTCAATGAAGAAAGGTCCTTCGAAATGGATTGGAGCAGTTAGGGGAAGTTATAGTCATACACTTGTGTCAGTGAGCTGGGGAGCGATACCCCCAAATACTTATGGGAAGAGTGTGCCCAAGAGAAAGTGTAGGATTGTTGAAGTGACAATTTGGATGCATGGGGTATGGTTAGTGGTAGAATTTCACATTTACTAAGATTTGCCTGGAAGTTAGAGAGTCTACTATAAAGTCTAATCTCTTGCATGATATTGGGAAGTAAGCGGGTGGGATCTGAGACTGTGAACAACATGTCGTCTGCAAATGCAGATATCTTATGCTCGTTTCCTCCCACTCAAAAGACCTGGATTTGGGAATTGTCGCTGATGCCTTGAAGAAAGGGCACAAGGACAAGGAGGAATAGGAGGGAGGAGATGGGTACCCCTGTCTTGTGACATTGGAGATAGACACTGGGTCTCGCTGTTGGTGTGGAGTACAGTGCTCTGAGCCAGCGCAGCCGATTGGGGCTAAAGCCCATATGTTCCAGTGTTGCCAACATCAGTGTCCAATGCCTTTTCAGCATTGATTGATAGTAGAAGGTGTGTACCCTCAGAAAACTTGGAGAAGTGGATCAAATTTAGTATTTTTGTCGTGTTGTTTTTAGCTTTGAGCCTGGTATAAGCCTGGTCGGGGTGTATCAGGCCAGGGAGTGGAGGAAGTAAACATTTTACTAATATTTTGGTAAATAATTTGAGATGTTGATGAGAGATATGGGTCTGTAGCTCCCACAGAGGGTTGGGTCTTTCCCTGGTTTAGGTAGCAGGGTTATTGTGGCATTCAATGCTTGTGGGAGGAGATCTGCTGTCTTACATAGTTACATAGTTACATAGCTGAAAAGAGACTTGCGTCCATCAAGTTCAGCCTCCCTCACATTTGTTTTTTGCTGTTGATCCAAAAAAGGGAAAAAACACAGTTTGAAGCACAATCTTGCAACAAGCTATGGAAAAAATTCCTTCTTGACCCCAGAATGGCAGTCAGATTTATCCTTGGATCAAGCAGTTATTACCCTACATTGAAACATTATATCCTTGAATATTCTGTTTTTGCAAGAATGCATCTTGTAGCTGTTTGAACATCTGTATGGACTCTGATAAAACCACTTCTTCAGGCAGAGAATTCCACATCCTGATTGTTCTTACAGTAAAAAAACCTTTCTTCCAGTCTAAACGCATGACCTTGTGTCCTATGTAAAGTCCGGTTTGTGAATAGATTACCACACAATGGTTTGTATTGGCCCTGAATATATTTGTATAATGTTATCATATCCCCTCTCAGGCGACGTTTTTCTAAACTAAATAGGTTTAAATGTGTGAACCTTTCTTCATAGCTGATATGTTCCATTCCTTTTATTAATTTTGTTGCCCACTCTGCACTTTTTCAAGTGCCATAATATCCTTCTTTAGAACAGGTGCCCAAAATTGCACAGCATATTCAATATGTGGCCTTACCAGTGATTTATAAAGAGGCAAAATGATATTCTCGTTCCGAGAATGAATGCCCTTTTTCATGCATGACAATACCTTACTGGCCTTGGCCACTGCTGATTGACATTGCACATTGTTGCATAGTTTGTTGTCTATAACAATTCCCAAATCCTTTTTGTGTGTTGTTATCCCTAATTCGCTTCCATTAAGGGTATACGTTGCTTGTGTATTCTTTATGCCGAAGTGCATAACTTTGCATTTTTCAACATTAAATTTAATCTGCCATTTGAATGCCCAGTCCCCCAGTCTATCTAAATCCCTCTGCAGCAAAGTAATATCTTGCTCACATGATATTATTTTACATAGTTGTGTGTCATCTGCAAACACTGAAACATGACTTTCAATGCTGTCTTCAAGATCATTTATAAGCATGTTAAATAGAAGGGGTCCCAGAACAGACCCCTGAGGGACACCACTTGCCACCTCTGTCCAGCTTGAAAATGTACCATTAATGACATCTCTTTGTACTCTGTTTTTAAGCCAATGTTCTACCCAAGAACAAGCATTTTCATCTAGACCGATTTCCTTGATTTTGAACACTAATCTATTGTGTGGAACTGTATCAAATGCCTTGGCAAAATCCAAATAGATCACATCCACTGCAACAACCTGATCTATACTTTTACTTACTTCTTCGTAGAACACAATCAAGTTAGTTTGACATGACCTGTGCTTCATAAAATCGTGCTGATTTTTGCTGATAACCATGTTCTTCTCAAGGAATTCTTGAATATTATCCCTTAATAACCTTTCAAATATTTTCCCAGCCACAGAAATTAAGCTCACAGGTCTATAATTTCCAAGCAAGGATTTTGAACCCTTTTAGAATATAGGAACCACATCTGCCTTCCTCCAATCCTCCGGAACACTTCCTGAAAGAAAAAAATCTTGAAAGATTAAAAACAAAGGTTCACTTATTTCTACACTTAGTTCCTTAAGTACTCGTGGATGGATACCGTCAGGCCCTGGAGCTTTGTTTATATTAACTTTCTTTAGGTGCTGCAGCACCTTGTCTTGAGTTAACCAATTACAATTATTCTGCAAGTTTTTAGTAGCAATCATTTGCACATCTATTGCCATGGGTTCTTCCTTAATATATACAGAGGAAAAATAGTTATTTAAAATGCCTGAGTTTTACTGGTCTTCATTAACTAACACCCCCGTTTCAGTTTTTAGTGTACCTACACTTTCATTTTTGTTTTTTTCTAGAATTTATGTACTTAAAAAATGCTTTGGGGTTCGTTTTGCTCTCTTTAGCTATCATTTTTTTTCATTTTGAAGTTTAGCAAATCTAATTGCCTTTTTGCACGCATTATTTGCTTCCTTATATCTTTTATAAAATGCATCTGATTTGTCCGATTTATTTCAAAGGACACTATATTATGATCACTATTTCCCAAGTGCTCACCTACTTGAATGTTGGTCAAAAGATCAACATTGTTTGTTAAAACCAGGTCCAGACAAGCGTCAATTCTAGTTGGTGCTTGTACACATTGTGAAATGAAGGTGTCATTTAACAAGTTTAAAAACCTAATTCCCTTTGATGAGCTACTAGTCCCTCTGTCCCAATTTATGTCCGGGTAATTAAAATCTCCAATAATTAAAGTGTTACCCAGATTTGCAGCTTTCTCAATTTGCTCAAACAGCTGTTGTTCCTCGTCAATATTAACATTAGGTGGTTTATAACATATCCCAACCAATAGTTGGTTTCCCTTCTTTTCCCCCAAGCAGATATTTACCCATAAAGCTTCCACATTTTCCTCATCGCATTCCACTTGCTTAAGATTTGGCTTTAAATCATGGTTGACATACAAACATACCCCACCACCCTTCTTGTTTTTCCTATCCTTCCTAAATAACATGTACCCATTTAAGTTAACTGCCCAGTCATGTGTCTCATCCCACCATGTTTCAGTTATGCCTATTATATCATATTGTTTAGTGTATGCTACTGCCTCTAGTTCCCCCATTTTGTTATTTAGTCTCCTTGCATTAGTAAGCATACTTTTAATATCATGAGTCACTTGTACTTTTTGTGAATTATCAACATTACATAGCTTCTCTGTTCTGAGCTTGCCACTAAAGCCCATCTCCTTTCTGTCCTATCTCCGTTTTGTAGACTGCTATGACTTTCCCCCCTACTACTAGTTTAAAATCTCCTCCAACCTTCTAACCATTCTATCCCCCAGCACTGCAGACCCTCTCCTGTTTAGGTGCAATCCATTACTACTATAAAGGTTATACCCAATCACAAAGTCAGCCCAGTGCTCTAAAAACCCCAAACTCTCCTTCCTGCACCAAGACTTAAGCCACGCATTGACCTCTCTAATCTCCTGCTGCCTTTCCACTGTAGTGCGTGGCACAGGTAATATCTCAGAGAATACCACATTGGAGGTCCTTTTCTTAAGTTTGCTACCTACTTCCCTGAAATCATTCTTTAGGACCTTCCATCTTCCTCTTACTTTGTCATTGGTACCAACGTGGACCATGACTGCTGGGTCATCCCCAGCCCCTCCCAATAATCCATCCACTCTGTCAGCAACATGCCGGACCCGAGCACCTGGGAGACAGCAAACTGTCCGGTTGAGCCGATCAGAGTGGCAGATTGGCCTATTTGCTCTCCTAATGATAGAGTCCCTTACCACCACAACCGGTCTTGCCTTCTTTACATTTTGATCCCCACCCGTACTAGGGGGGCTGTTACCTCGGCTTTTAGAAGTAACAGCTTCCTCTAATACAGCTACTCCTGAGCTGATGCTCCCAACATCTTCGCTCAAACGGGCAAATCTGCTAGGTTGCACCAAATCAGGACTAGCTAGCCCTTTCCTCTTCCCTCCCCCCCTGCTTCCTCGCCCCACTGTCACCCAGCTACATCCCTGTTCCCCATCTGTCTTATCTCCTCCCACTCCACTACCAGTCCCCACTAAACTCTGCTCAGTGAGCAGCAGACTCCTCTTAAGATTGTCAATCTCCCTCAAAGTTGCGATTTGCTTCTCGAGATCTCCAATCTGAGCTTCCACTCGCACACAACCGTCAAAGAGGTATGGACCCTGGACGGGTACATCCAGGCATTCATACATGCAACAAGATGTGCATTGAGTCAGACCACCAATCTTGCTAACACTCATTTCCCCAGATACAGAATAAAACAATTACCTTGTGAGCTTAAACCGCTTGTTAGTTTCAACTCCTGGTTTTCAAACTCCTTCTTGAAAGAGTCTGCTTAATAGAGTCTGCTTTCTTGCAATGTGAGCAAGCTCAGTGAGTTAGGGGTGTGCCTTTATGGGAATACAATCCCACACAGGTGCAATTAATGAAGACTCCCCCAATCAATCAAGCAACAGCACAAAAGAGGGGGAAAAACCAGAACACAGAAAAGAAAGAAATGTGAAAAACAAATGTTCTGTTTTTTTGTTTTTTTAACTCTCTTAATTAAACAGATTAAACAAAAATAAAATACAAACGATTCTCCACAGTATACAAACCACTCCAAGCAACTCCTGGTTTTCTAACTCCTACTTGAAAGAGTGTACTTAATAGAGTCTGCTTTCAAGTAATGTGAGTCTTGAGAAGGGAATTGAAGGAGCTAAGGAAGTGGGTGGACAGTAAGGAGGAGAATGTTTTATAATATTTTGCCATGAGGGGAGGGGTGTGGCCGACCAAGATAGGAGGTGGCCGCTTAACTCCGGAGCTCCTGCACATGTGAGACACTAAATGGACTCTGTGAGCTACTCACTACCGGGATATGCCCTCCAAACACACGGCAAAGACTCCTGGAACCCTCCTACCACGAATACTGGGCGATACCAGCACCAACTCTGCCCAAATGAAGCAGTATCTATTGGACATCCCGCGGGCCACACAGAGGCCAAAGGCAGGGACTGGACTGCGCTGCCTCTCCTCACAGGGATGCTTGCTCAGAGCAGAGGCATGATATCTTGCATGATATCCTAGGCACAAGCCTCGCATCTCGTCTACTCCCACTAAGGACTCGAGAGTGGCTGCAGGTTCTAGGGAAGGGGGGGAGATTGGGCCACGCTGGACTAGAGGATTGCTCAACATATCGGGCCTCCCCTGGATCACCAGGACTAGTACCCATGACATTAGGAGATATGCCAATTGACTCAGCTTGTTATCGAGGGGGCTGTGGGGTGAGGGATGGGGAGATGGGCTCCGGGTTGCCTGCACTGCACCTTGGCCCACGTGGATAATCGGAGGGGGACCAGGGCTCATCTGGGCTGGAACTTGGAGAGTTGCTACTATTAACCATGTAATTGTCTAGTAATGCTATAATACATGGCTTTTGAAATTTAGACTACACGCACAAATGCTAAATTTAAAGTGGAACTCAACCAGTATTCACGCAATAGTACCCGCATTCATGCATTAGGTTATCCAGCTCCAGCTGATCAATGATCCCTGAAGACTGGATATCCCACCCCCGAACAGTTTTATTTATTGTTACAGCATACTCACTATAACCTATGTCCTTTTATGTGATCCTAGTTTGGAGTCCGACTGTAATGCCGTGGGCACCATGTTGAAATCAGTGAGGTCCGGCATGCGGTCCACGTAATCTTTGAAGAGATTGGTGAGTGAGTCCGTTTTTCCCACTTGGGTCTTCCTGAATGGGAGCTTTGAGAGCTTTTGGGGTTCCCCATGGTAGTAGTTAGCCTCCAAAAAGCTGGATGTGTTGCCTGTGGTGCCCAGAGCTAATTTAGCAAGTGGCCATTTAGTTTGGCAGTTAGCCACACCCCCCCAAAGCCCTTGATTTTTTTTGTATCAGGTGTGCTTGAGACAACACATGTTTTGCATATTTCTGCTGTTGTGAGGGGTTCTATTCAGGGGGTTGAATCATTTTGAGACTGGAGAAGTCATTATAAGATGCATTTTCAGTTGACTTGAAGCATTTGTTGTGTTGAGCTATATCAATTGCTTTTGTTTGATTTGTTCATTGCAAACAGCTGAAAGTCTGTTAATTTTGACATAAACTTAATTTTCAAAGGGGATTGAATAATTGTGATTACAACCATATTAAATTACATTATGATACCAGAGGTTCACAAACTCCTGTGATGGTCTTACCATGGTCTTACCAAATGCTTACCAAGAGTCTTCATTCACAGATTCTCCACCCAAGGAATACAAAATCAGCAAATATATGTCCAATTTTCCAGATGAAATAAATGGTACAAAAAAGCTGCTTTGTTTAAATCTCAAAAATATTAAACTTTTTTCAATTTTTGAGATGAGCAAATTTGGCTCTTTAAACTAAACATGTAAGAGACTTATACAATCTGTTTTTGTCTAGATTTCACAAGTCAGATCTCAAGTCATTGCAAGTCTAAGTGTATCTTTCAAATAGTAACACCAAACAATTTATGCTGCATGATTTTCATTAGACTTGGTGATTTGTTTTAATCCAAACTACAATTCGTTCAGACTTGGACCAATCATGTCCTTGGACGAATTCACAAAATCTGAGAAAATTAATTTTGATTTCTAATTCTAAATTCTGCACACATCATTAAAAAATAGATGATTGATGGGAAAAAGATGATGACAGCTAGGGTGTAGTCACTAAATGTTAATTTTATTTATACGTCATACGATACATTTTTGTTCATTTTTAGTTCGACTAATTCGTTTCCCAAATCAGTTTTTCAGCACCAAAATTCAGTTGATCGGCATATAGTGGAAATACATTCATCCTGAAAAAATATATATATTTTTGGAAATATGGTTTGGCGAAACTAAATTTTCTCCTCATGCGCAAGTCTAATTTTCATTACTTGGACTTAATTTTTTTTATTTTTTTTAAACTATCTTGTTAGTATAACTTTTAGTTATGTGCCAGATGAAAAATTATACATTCAGCATATCAAAATGAAAATTTTAATGAACTTACACATTACCTGAAACATATCAAGTGTGGTTAAGAAAATGCCATTGAACATTATTTGGGTGACAAAATTACTAAACTTCACATTAGGATAGTTTAGTAAAATGACATCACTCATAACTAGGTGAAGCATCTTTCAGGCCAGCTATTAACTTGCTGAAGCTATTTGCTTAATGCATTGTCATTTTAAATTATCTGAATGAATCTCAACTATTTCCGCAAAGGAAAAAAAAGTTATTTGTCTAACAAAAAAGTGACCACAAACCTGAAATTGTTGGGAAATTAGACAATGTTCTGTATGCACTATAAAAATTATATAAATAAGAATACATTATTTAATTTTTTAGTCACTGGTGTTTTATCAGTTTACATTACAGTATGGATTGTATCATATTTAGACATAAAAGTAACAGGAGGTAACAATGTTAAATCTACTCAGAGGCAACATCTATATTGTGGTTATTTTTATTAATTAAATTTTGTAGAAAAAAAACATATTTCAAAACAATATTAAACAAAAATATAACAATGATAATGTAAATATGGGTAAAAACAAAAGGGAGAGGCAAAAAAAATGATAATAAAGAGAGAGAGGTTTCCATCCATAAATATATAAAATTAAATGTGTACACTACAAAATAAAGTACAAAGTATAATAGAATAGTAATATATAAATATAATAATATAATAGTATAATAGAACTAAAAATAAGCATAGTACTCACTAGTCTATTGCCTAGAAAGTAAAAACATTTAGGTAACAGATGTGGGAACAAATGGATACCTCCACCAAGCACGCTCCTTAGCTATCGCCGGGACACCATCAGCACTTCAGCCCCTAGCCACCACAGCTTGGCTGGGGTCTCGCTGTCATTTTCCACCCTGGAATAGGGTCCTGGATCCAACTTCTAAAGTTCTCCTGCAGAGTGTATAGCTGTTTAGCTGGTACACCCAAACACTAGTTGAGACTGAGTGAAGGGTGAAAAGGAACTGGTATATTATGGCAAAGTTGCCTGCTTTTATACATAGCCCCCAGCATGGGGTCTCCATTCAATGCAAGACAAGCCCCTCCCATAATTCTCTGTACCTGGGAGATAATTGCGTTATAGACCGGTAAGCTAATTATCTCCCAGGAACAGAGAGACAAACAAACATAAAAATACCCCAAAACATCATAAAATAACCCCACAAATAATACATTCTCAAATAGTCCTGATCTGAGCGCCCAAATTTTCCAAAGAGCGCTAAGATTCATGCAGTGTAGGGGAAATGCCACCATGTTAAAGTTCTCAACTTTCAGGAAGTCCTGCGTCTGAAGTATAGGGTGCTCTAGCTGGCTCTTAGGTAGCATTTGTGCCCCTTAGTCTCAGGCACCTTACCTCCAAAAAGCGCTCTCCTGGCGGGTTGCAGACGTTCAAATCCTGGACCAAGTTGTTTGGGAGCAATTCAGTCACCTCATGCCGAAAACAGTTCCGGTGACCGGAAACCCACAAAGTCCTCATGCTGAATTTAGTTTCATGACGATTGTGGCTAAGTACCGCTGAGGACAATTTGTGGGTTTCTTCATGCAAACGGCCACCAGGGAGCTAGTGTTCAATTCTATTCAAATGAAGGGAAAGTGCCGAACCTGGGGCACCCAGGTAAAGCTGCTAATGGTGGCTGGGAGAGGTTTAACTCCCAAGCAGGGTCTTTGGATACAACCCATAGTTCTTGGGCAGGAGGCTAGCTAGCAGGCTCCTCCAAGAGCTCCTGGCAGGAGGAGCTTGTGTACATTTGCCACATACATATTATCCCAGGGCTCAGACCTTTATGATTCTGCAAACCCCCTAGAAGAGAAGATAGTCCTAATAACATTCTAGATAGAGGACTTATATCAACATAACTGATAGCTGTACTAGGTAAGTTAGAAATCTAAACCAGGACAGCCATATTTCACCCCAACCTTTACAAATTTTATAGGAGACATACAAATTATTATATTTGTCTACACATTAGCAATAGCATGCTCTTCTGCCTATCTGTTTTGGGAAGTTAACAGTATGTCAACTTGTCAACCCATTATGTTTACTAGTGATGTAAGTAATAATCATATTCTCACCTACACTACATTTGGAGTAAATGTGGAGCAGTCAAAAACTTAAATTTAAAAAAATAAATACAAATAGATATTTCCTGGTCACCTCATAGGTGTTAAGGCCTTGCAGTCCACCTGCCCCTTCCCCCTCCCTGAATTGAAGTAACTAGCACAGTAAGTACATCTTTTCTCAAGTCATGTATGGTATGGGGTCATGGGTCAATATACAAAGCAGGAATATGCATCTGCACCACTAAAAATCTAACTTTAATTGTAATTCCCTAACTAACTACTGTCCAATCTCCCTACTAACTCTTGCCTCTAAACCCCTTGATCAGCTAGAAAAAACTAAGCAGGCCAGCTTCCTACTTGACCTTCTTCGGTCTGGTTTCAGTCTTTTTCCACTTACACTGCTCTAAATAATGTGATTAATGATTTGATATCTGCCAAATATGAAAGTCACTATTCCTTACTGTTTCTTCTAGATCTCCTCGTTGCTTTTGACACTGTAGACCACTAGCTTCTTTTGCACACCCGCTGCAACCATGGTCTAAGTGACTGTTTTTTTTATGGTTTCCTTCATGCAATAACTTAATTTAAACAGGTCACTAGCTACCCTTTTTTCCCATACGTCAAACTGAATTGTTGTACAGCACCACATGTTGATACCTTATTAATAATAATACTTACAATAAAAATAATAACGCTTTCAGAGGACCCCAAGTCTCTCACCATATATAGTGATATTAAGCACCAAACTCATCACCAGTTATAGATCTTTGTCATAATATACCTCCCTGTGCAATCTTTTAAAAATGATAAATAAATCAAACTGAAAGCAGAATCTAAATTCAGAAATATAGATACCTTCTCATACATTATCTTACAAGCTGGTTAGATTTAGTCATAGCCAGTCACTGTGCTTCCATTTCAGAGCCATATATGAAATAGCACATTGTATTCTAGTGTTGGAATACTCGAGATTTGCTGAGAGGTTTACTGTAGTAGTCTGTAGCTGATCCCGTCCAGTCACAAGGAGGGGGGACCAGCTACAGATATACAGATTTCTACTACTTTTTTAGAAACTGCCAATTTTGTGAATGTTAAAGGATTAATTGAGCTCTTGTGCTCGCAGTAAAAAAACTGATCTTTTAACGCTTTATATGTCTTTAAATAACCCTAAATGGCTTCTACAAGAAATATAATTAGCCAAGATATTACTCTCCACTTCACCAAAATATTGCTGCATTTTATTTAAAGGAACTTGGTTGTAAATTAGTTAATGTCTTTTAGTCCAATAAAAATTATAGTTCTATATCATCAGTAATGATTGACTCAAAAAGCATATTCTTAGTTTTCTTAATACATATTGTCTGCTCTTTTCTTGTGCTCTTACAGTAAATATACATCTTCCCCTTATTATGTGAATGTGCATATGGGAATATGGGTATATATTTAGGTTGCAGATTGGATTTGTTGACAATAAGTCAATGATTTCTTCTGACTTGACTTTAATAGTTCTGAAGAGGTGATTATAAGATCGTAGAATATAGAGATGAATGACATGGGTTTTATTAAAAAGATCAATGACCATGATGTAGAAAGAGAATCGTTTAATTGTTATGGCAGATGATGACTTGCATGATTGCTTATGTGTGTCATTTTAACAAATTATGAGAGTATATCCAGATAGAGGACGAATGTAAAATGTAAGATTCTAAGGCTTGAATGCAAAGCTTAAGGCTATCTTTTAAAATGAAGAAATTAAATAATCAATTAAAATAAGTTCACCTAAAAGCCTTTCCTGAAATGGAATCTCTTTTCGGGGGGTCAGGCTTTGCAATCTAAATTGTGCCCAAGAGCAGTCAGTGTGAAAAGCTGAACATGCATATCTGAAAACTCAAATTAAGGAATTATGTGTTACAGTTATTTGAGCTTAAAATACATACTATTACAATGCTTACATCATGGCAAAGTAATTGAAACTCATATCTCAGTTGCCAACTTAATACTATTGTTTTGGTTATCCATGTGGCACCTTATAACATTAGTTCTTGATAGCGGGCATCCAGAATAACTAACAATGTAGATAGCCATTATATTGTTGTGGGTGCTGCTAAGATTGACAACCACGGAAATGAATCAGAGGGTTGCTTTACTTCAAGTGGAGATATCACTTTCCATAAGGTCTAATCTTTTACAAAAATATGTCTATTAGGTGTGCAAAAATAAAATTACATTTAGAAATCTACACCTGTACATCCGCACCTATAACTGGATGCCACAATCTTATCTCTGTCAATCATTATTTTAAGCCCTATCTTTTACAACTGAAATTTAGCATAGAGAAAGCACAAAAAGAAGATATAGAATTGTAATATAAACTTATTATAAACTTCGAGAAGTAGAGAATTCCTTGAAAAGGTTTAACAAACGTTATAGGTGATTTCCAGTGTTATTATAAATAGAAATATTAAGAGAAATTACAGTTTCCCGTTACACATTACATTAGAAGGATAAAATAATGAGATGAGAAATTAACAGACAATTAAAAAAATGTCATACAACTAGAAACTGGAGTAAAAATTGACCTTTAGGTAGAACTGAATCCAGCCTGCTTTCAGGGTGTAAACGTGCCAGTGCATACTGACATGATCTGTTGGCATCCTAGGCTAATTAACAAAAAAAAGGCACCTAGAGTAGGCTTCTCCCTTTCATGTGGTGGCAATGAGGGAAGAGAGAAGGATTCCTGAAATTAAATACTTACAAGATTATTCACTAAAGGCTGAATGGCCCCATAGCAAATTGGGCAAATCCATCCAGCTGCATTCAATCAGACTGCAAGATCCAGAAAGTATTCACGCTATTTAAAATATTTTTTTTTTTACAATTCAGGTACCAAATGTGCCTGACATACAAATGGCTCAAATGGACCCAAATGGCTCAAAATATTTACAAGCTGGCAGCACTAGCAGCCAGCGTGCACATAGTTAAAAACTCTCAGCACTATGAGGGTAAAACATGTGGCAAATTCCCAAGACTTGCTAGCCAGTTGCCACATTGAAAAGGTTAATTAATAAATAAATAAATAAATACATCCTTTGGTGGTCAAAAATACCACCATAATACTATGAGTATGTGTAATTATGAGTAATCCACTCTGTCTGTGTTGTCACCCCTTCCAAGAACTTTTAACTTGATCCCCTTATCCAGATATGTATATATGTTCTGGTACTACTAATATTTTCTATTCTATATTACAATTAAACAGCCAGCAGAACAGTTCTTGCTTAGAACACTTCACTTTGGATCTGTACAATTAAATATTGCAGAAGAACAAAGTGGAAGTGTTATCGTGAAACAGATTTACGACTCATTCATAACACTCAAACATCCCATCTATCTTAAAATATCTGCAATATTGTGTATGTGCTGTGAGTTTGTTGTGTAGAGTGTGAGACTTGCTAACCTAGTCTGATGTGCTATTTATGCCTTGTACACCTAAAATGGACTTGTTCTTCCTAAGCCTAAATGACATGTAAATGTGATTTAATTTCTCAATGCACCAAGTGTTGTCCATGCTCATACATTGGTCCCACAGTCTTAAATATGATCATATGGTAATGATGACAAGTTTATTATAAGACAAAACGTGTTGATATTATGTCTTATGCCACACCTACTTTCCTAATCAGGAGGATGAATTCACATGTTTAAAGCAGAGTAGTGTAAACCATGGAGAGTGGAGATGTGCATATTTTTATATTTTTCTTGCATGGGACAATTATTGCTATTAAATATTACAGTTTTATACTGTATTGCACTTCTTATCTTGTGATTTTATTCTATTTTGTCAATACTACTCATATATGAAGGTATCAAAGAAAAGGTTTGGGACCTACGTTATATACACTAAGGGGAGGAAAGTTCCTATTTTTGCTGTTTTGTAAGTGCATTAGACACATTGTGCAATACTGGTATTTTGTCCTATATCATCCTATGTGCAATTTATTTACATTTTTTTCAGTTCTTCCCATCCCTCCAAAAGATTTGTCTACATCTTGAATATTGATATCTGCAGTGTAGTAATCTGCATTGTAGCCTTCTACATTTATATTTACCCATTCCGTAGGTTGTGTTTTTTATTAATCCATAGAGGATTTTCTTTTTTTTATTCTCTTCCATTTTCTACAGGACAACTGGCAATGGCTGCTGTGTCACTAGTGTTAAGCATTTAATAGATATGGAACCATCTGCTGTATGGCATGTGGGGGAATACTGAGGTTTATACCATTTTAGTAATATGGCAACCAAATATATTGATTCTTTACTTTTTTGCTGTTGTGACTAACTAGCAAGCGATGGCGGCCAAATGTGTAACCCAATGAATTGACTATGGTTTTTAAACTGTTAGTGCACACATAATACTTGCCAAGATCAAGTGAATGATAATTTGCGAATGTACTGGTTCCAATAGGTTCCAATGTTTTATTAAAAATCTGTGCTGTGTAATTCTTCAAAATCCTTTACTTTGTATAGGGCTTGGATGTGAAAACACTGATTTTAAAATGGACACTGATTTTAATCTGGACACCGAATACATCTGGGTGATTGCTGCAGGTTTTGCTTGGCCCGACTGAAATCTTACATTATTTGCCTTTAGTAAATGTAATATTTGCATTGGATTTTGTCAATTTTGAATACCCCTGTTAACTTGCTTGACTGTACTTTTGATAATAAATTGTTTTTTCAAAAATATCAAACAGATAAGAACCTCAAGGTAAAACTGAATCTAGCTTGGATTCTCAATAACATTTATTTTCATAAAATAGAGTAGCGAATCCTATGTTGACCATTACCCTAGGGTTGTTACTGGTTCCTGAGTGAGATTTGTATTTATTTATTTAACAAATAAGGAGCCAGGTTCCAGCACAAATTTAACAGAGGGCTGATATGGTTCTTCATCCCTTTTTTACAATCATAATATTATTGGACTTTCATAAAATAAATACTCAAGTGCCATTTAAAAAGAACACACAGAGTAATCAAAGCATACTAATATAAAAATGTGGAAAACTCTGTGTAAAGAAGTTTGAGAAAGTTAAGGTCCATGAAAGACTGGGAAAAAAAACAGATAACGTCTCAAGAGGGTGGCAAAGGTAGAAAAAGGCCATCACTTTGACACCCTTTAAGGAGTCAGACACCAGAATAAAGTTCCCTGGTAAACAAATTTGTATTGAAAATGTTGAATATAGTTATGAAATAGGACCATAAACTATTCTATAACATAAATGTATCAGATTATGCAAAGAATGTTAACCTTTGTATCTTCAGTATTTAGAAAAGGATACCGATGAAGATGAACTTCTAGTGTCCTAGCAATTGCATCAAATTACAACCATTCTGGATGTTCTAGAATGCACTATAGTTAGAATTGCAGTTGTAACCTTCCCCATGCAAATCTATTAACAGTGTTTGTTAAGTGTTAGTTACTTTCAGAAAACTATGTTGAAGACATTTAGAAAAGAAATATCCCTTTTCACAAATGTTCTTACTAAACCTTTTGCATGTGCTTATGTGGAAAGGAACTGAGTTTCCAAACTTCACTACTTCTTCAGAGGTTTTATCTTACTTGAGCACACATTTTATCTATCTACATAGATGCAAGTCAATTCTTCTCTGTTTGTAGAGTTTAACTCTTCAATTATTCTCTGCCATGTTGAGTTTAACCATCAGTTATACCTAGTATCTTGACTTCAAGATACTCACTTGATCTATTATGTATGTAAGTTCCTGGACACACTCTCAAAGTGCTTTACCTCTTTTATCTGCTTAAATGCTTTCACTGTCTTTAGTTAAAACTTTTCTGATTTTATTGTTTTGATCAGAGAACCCTTGCGGTCATCCTCATGACCCAAATCAATTACTTTTAAAGTGATCTGTGATGTTAATGCTTAGAAGAAGAAATAAATATGGTTTCAATCAACATAATATAAATGCTTGGAAGACAGAAAGCTAGATTTATCTTTAAATTTAGTTTTTCCTTGTGCAGATTCCAGCATATTTTTATTGTGGTTCATTCGGCAAAAAACTTGTGATCTATATATAATGTTTCTTTAGTGGAAATACCTTCTGAAACACAAGATTTTAGTTTGAAGGATCCAAAATAATGTAGTCTAATGTATTCTGATTTTTTTATGCAAAGTAATTTTAGGATAATTTACAGGATAATTTACAGTTACAAGTATATCAATGTCCAGCAGTGCAGGTATTTCACCCATTCGGAGGGTATCAGACCTGAACTAGCCTGAACTATGGTTGTACACCTGTCTAATAGGCTTCCTTGCATGTGTGGCATTTATTTAATCGAGATTGTGTGTGTTCACTTGGTCCTTTAATTGCTCTGACGGAATAAAATGTTGTTACACTATTCTGTTTATTTTCTGTCTTTTTTTAAAAAAATTCCCATCCTAGACAGGCTGGACTAGTGAAAATCCCATCTCACTTGTCTTCCACCTTTCTTATGTACCATCTTCAGTATACTTTATACCTTACATGTCACCCTTTCTTAGATATAATGAGATGTATTTATAAAAAATAGATGGATGGAAATGATGCAAGACTATGATCTATCCTCAGTAGTTATATGTGGTCATTTTAATCCTTGTATTACCTTGTTTAAAAACAGTGGGGGGAGTGGAGGGGGTGGCTAGAATTAGTTGGTAATCCATTAAATACATTTTTAACGTCTTCACTAATGTTTTTATTATTTTAAGTATTTATGTGCTGGCTGTTTGTGCTGTCAATGGACATTTTGTTATAAAGGAATCCTACTAATTTGCTAGTGGATGAATCTTTTCAAGAACAGCAAAACGTGTTCGCCTGTTCTTCACCAGAACTATGTTCCCATAAAATAACATGTGGTTACATGAATTAAGCCTTGGCAGTGGATAGCTTCCATAAATATTCCTCCACAGTATTATGTAGTGTAATGTTGTATTATCTTTTCTGCCTTTGCTACCTTCACTCCCTCTTCATTTGATTAAAAAATTTAATGGTAGCAAAACTCTAAAGGTTTACAAAGCTAAAAAGCTGCACTTTAGCTATGTAAGGCATATTTGTATGCTGAAAGAGTAAAGCCATATATAGTATAGATGCTTGGTTTGAGCCACTCACCTCTGCATACTTTATGTACATTATGTCAACATGTAAATATTAATTTTACATACTGGTGGCAGGTTTGGTAAGCTGCAAATGTTATAATTTTTAGGAACAAAAAATAGTAAGCAACTATTTAATTGATATGTAGCAATTTTATCAATACTAAATATACATAGATATTAACTTTGACCTTTAATTAGCTGACCAAACATCAATCAAAATGAAACCTCTTTATTGAAAGTTACGTAAAGTCATTAAATTAAGTTGTCAGTCTTTGAATCTATATCATAAATAAATGTAATTCTTTACTCAACACCATATTCTAAAAATGTCAGTCACAAGATTTAATATAATTCTAATGTTCTAACTTTAATAACATTATGTATACCAGCATTCCAGTGTCAACTATAAAAAAAAAAATGCCATTACAGTTTTGATGATCTGAAAAATATAATTTATTGTGACAATTTTGGAAGTGTTTTTATAGCTGTAAAGCAAAGATGACATGGTTTTCTAATAATCTTTGTTCTTAATGTACCTTTTATATCCTTGCATTTATATCATTTCATTATATTATCTTTGTTAATAAATATGACAATATTCTTCCTTTAAGATGAGTTGAGATAGTTTAAAAGAGAAAAGATCACTAAAAGAATGAGACAAGAAAGAATCCCTACTGTTTTCTATAACTCCCTGCTGGGAAATTACAAATAAAATTCTTCTGAAAACCACTGTTATTAAAAGTAACTTTAATCTATTTAGCTAGACATCTCATAAAATCATATAATTAAGTCAATAAATGACAAGTGTGTTTTCTCCTACCTATTCCCAATTTTAAGAGTGATTGCTACAGGCCAGTCCTATTTTGTGCTTAAATTGCATTAAATTTGTCATTACTACAATATTAACTATATTCTCCCTGTGTGTAATCATCCCAAATAACTCAACATCAATTCTGATTCAGAACTTTAAGGATACTAAAATGAGTCTAAAATACAGATGGATAGACAGATAGGTTTCCAAAGAACATAAGCAGACGATATAAGGGATCCATGGCTCATACCCTTTAAACAAGTGTTTTGGGGAGAAATGTAAACTTGAACAATACAGATAAACAGTGTAAAATGTCCTTAATATACTAAATCTATGTTTTGATAAATGCAGTTTTAAAGGTTTATTTACCAATGTGAGAATTTAAACTAAATCAAATTTTAGGTCAAAACAACCAAAGTCAGCAATGTGTTCGGTTCAACTACAAGGACCTTCAATTTTAAATTCATATTGAATTCACTCCACATTCTCGCAGTAGTTGCTTCATCCACTGAGGGAATCATTGTGGACATAATTCACATTACAGGGTCATGTGGTTTCTTTTATTTTTATTTCATTTTTATGAAAGTATTTAATAAACTCTCTTTCTCCATATAAAAAGCTTCTCCCTAAACAAAGTAGTAGGTCCTGGTACAGACCCAGTGCATTTGATTTTGCCACACACTTACCTTATTTGCCAAACCACTGTGTTGTGTAAGTGAAACACTGTCCAAAGCTAATCATACACTATCCCTACAGTATGGTGTGTTGGTGACAGCATCATGTAGCACAGGTCCAGTGCAAGGATTTTTGACTACGCAGGCAAAGATGTATTTTCCTGCCCATCCTCCTACCCCCCTAAAAAAAATTATCTTCACCTGTGTGTCTTGTAACCCCCCCTTTTGAATTTCTTACCCCATTTAGTGTTTTATGTCCCATTTTTTGAATGTTACCCCCTTTTTCCCTTTGCGTGTCTTACACCTCCTCTGCTGTATATTATCCTTTGTTTGTCTCTTACAACCCCCCTTGTGTATCTTTTACTTACCCCAGCCAATTTGTCTGTCTTTCTTCCCCCCAGCCCTTTGTGTCTCTTTCATCCCCCAGCTCTTTTGCATGTCTTTCATCCCTCTGCTCATTTCTGTGTCTCTTTCTCCCCCCCCAGCTCCTTTGTGTGTCTCTTTCTCGCCAACACATTTGCGTGTATTTTTACCCCAACACCTTTGTGCATCTCTTCTCCTCCCTAGCCCCTTTATGCTTCTTTCTTCCCCAGCCCCTTTGTGCTTTTCCCCCCAACCCCTCTGTGCGTCTTTTTCCCCCCTAGCCCTTCTGTACGTCTCTTCCTTCCCCCTAGTCCCTCTGTGTGTCTCTTTGTCTCCCTCCAGGGCCAGACTGGGACAAACATTCAGCCCAGGCAATTAAAGGCAGAGCATCCCACTATTAGGGGCGGGGCCAGAAATGGGGCATGTCATGTCACCACCATTGACATGCACGCCCCCTCACCCCCACCAAATAAGTATGTTAATGTGACGCTCCTCCAGAGCATCCAGTGCTCTTGGATGAAGTAAGTGCCATGGTTGTTTTGCGGGGAGTTTGTGCAGCGTATGCTGGCGATTTGTCTCTGGTGTCCTCAATAGTGGGATACCAGAGATCAAAACAGGAACAGGGCTGTTAAAGAGTGTTGTGCATTAGTGGGGATGTTCCCTGTGGTGTTGTATATGTTTGGAGGTTGCATGTGTGTAGAGCAGACTATTTTTGTTGTATTGTGTGTGTAAAGGGGTCTGTTTGTTGTGTACTGCATGTGGCTAGGGGCTGTAGTGTGTAAAGGGTTGTAAAGTATGTGTGTGTGTGTGTGTGTGTGTATTTACATAGGGCCTGTGGAGTGTGTGCATGTAGTGTTTGTATGTAAGGAGCTGTGCTGTGTGTTTGTGAGTGTATCTAGGGGCTCTAGTGTGTGTATGCATATAGGAGCTGTAGAGCACATGTGTATAGGTGCGGTAAAGTATGCATAGGTGGTGTAGTGTGTACAGGGGGTGAAGAATATGTATTTATAGGGGACATAAATTAGTGTGTGTGCATGCAGGGGATGTAATGTGTGTGTTTATAGAGGTATAACGTATGAGAGTGCAGGGAGTGTAGTAGGTTTATAGGGTATAGAATGTGTTTAGTGTGTGTATGTGAGTGCCAGGGGTATAGTGTGTATATAAGGAGTATAGAGTGTGTGTAGTGTGTGTAAGTGCAGGAGGTGTAGTGTGGATATAGGGGTATAGAGCGTGTGTTGTGTGTTAATGCAGGGGCTGTGGTGTGCATATAGGGGTATAGAGTGTGTACTGTGTGTTTGTGTGTTAGTGCAGGGGGTGCTGTGTGTGTAGTGTGTTAGTGCAGGGGAGCAGTATGTTGGTTTGTTAGTGCAGTGTGTGTTTGTGTGTTAGTGCAGGGGAGGAGTATGTTTGTTAGTGAGGTGTGTGTTTGTGTGTTAGTGCAGGGGTGCAGTATGTTTGTGTGTTAGTGCAGGGGAGCAGTATATTTGTTTGTTAGTGCAGTGTGTGTAGTGTGTTAGTGCAGGGGAGCAGTATGTTTGTTAGTGCAGTGTGTGTGTGTGTGTGTTAGTGCAGGGGAGCAGTATGTTTCTGTGTTAGTGTAGCGTGTGGTAGTGCAGGGGAGCAGTATGTTTGTGTGTTAATGCAGTGTGTGTTAGTGCAGGGGTGTAGTGTGCTTATGTGTGCATGTGAGGGTGTGTATATAGTGCATATGGCCTTAAATTATTAATTTAATAATAAACAAACAAAAAAAGTAAAAAATAAATAAATAATCCATTTACTCCCCCTTCTAACTTTGCAGTGGGGAGAGGATACATGCAGATACCTGGTGGTCCAGTGAGGAGGGGGCCACGCTGCACACCGATCCCTGCTGGTCCAGCCGGCAGGTAATTCAGTCTGTACCCTGCAGGGTACAGACCACATCTCTCTCCCTCTCGTGAGTGCCATTTTTTCAGAGTGTTGCTGCAGGTTACCATGGCAACGCTCTGATAATCTCGGCGCTCACAAGAGGGAGAGAAGGAAGCTGCTCATTGTGCCCGGAGGGTGACTGTCTCAGTGTCCGATCTCCCCTCCGGCCCATTAAGGCACAGAACTCCATCTTGGGGCCAGTGCTGCCCTGCATGAGCCAGCAGGAGAGATCTCTTGATCTTTCCTGCCAGCCTTGGCCCATGGCCATCACAGCCCACCGGGCATTTGCCCGGTTTGCCCGATGGCCAGTCCGGGCCTGTCTCCCTCTGTGTGTCTTTGACCCCCCTCAGCCTCTCTGAGTTTCTCTTTGTGCCCACTCAGTCCATCTGTGTATCTCTTTGTGCCCCCTGCCCCTCTGTATGTCTTTGTGCCCCGAAGCCCTCCTGTGTCTTTCCATATCCTTCCTGTGCCTTTCATTGTCCTCCCTCCTGTACCTTTTTTTGTCTTCCCTCCAGAATCTTTCATAGTCCTCCCTCCTGTGCAGTTCAAAGTTCCCCCTGTGCCTTTCAATGTCCCCCTTCCCCTCCTGTACCTTTTATTGACTCCCCTCCAGAACCTTTCAAAGTCCTCCCCCTGTGCCTTTCAATGTCTCCCCTCCCCTTCTGTATCTTTCATAATTCCCCCTCCCCTCTTGTATCTTTCATAACTACCCTTTCCGTCCTGTGCGTATGATTGTTATCCCTCCCCTTCTGTACCTAATATTCTTCTCCCCTCCCCTCCTGTACCTTTCTTTGTCCTCCCCTCCTCTCCTGTACCTTTCATTGCCCCACAGGTACACCTGATATGCGCAGGTTTTGCTGGTTCAACTTTCTTGCTTTGCTCTCATGAGGCTTTTCAGCTGTCTGACAGTAATGCAATGCATACATTGAAAATAGTTTGTTTTTGTCCTACATTTCACAGACATACAAAAATCATTCTGTTATTTGTGAGACCCTTTGTTTTATGGGAAATAGTCAATGACTTTTCACAGGAAACTCATTTTAAAAAAAAGAGTTTGACTCAAATAACATTTGACTTAACCAGCTTTTTCTAGCATGATCTTTTTCATATCTTCTTCCCCCATTTTGGCCAGGCCCACAAGAACACATCATGACAAACATGCCAGTTTTACTATGTCTATTGCCTTTATTGGAGTAGCAAGCAAAGACAAATGATCAGGAAAAACTTTCTGTTATGGATAAAACATAGTAAGAGACTTGACTTCATCCAACACAGCAGAGATGTCATGACACATCAAAGGCTTCTTTTGTCACAGTGGGTCAATGACCCCACAGTTGGACAGTTTGTGTCAACGTATATGCAGATAGAGATATATGAGCATAACATATTTTCTTTTCATCTGACCTATAATATAATATCGGATAAGCAGTTATTTAATCAAATATAATATTGCAACTACTGTATATAAATAACTTTTAAGGGAAAAAAGTAGGTTCAAAAAACAAAGTTGGAAACATGCTGAGTTGAAGAATGCTTTGCAATGATTTCCAATTTTGCACAATTCACTATTTAGTGAATAGTATTCCAATGCATTTCTTAAGAGTTTCACATTAAATATCACATTCAACACTTGTTTTACTAATGGTAATTGTTTTGGTTGCCATTTCTGTCTAGTAATTTGTCACATCAGTAAGCAGGAATAAAAAATACACATGCAGTTCTTTCCAATATGTTGTGTTTGTTTCTGGACCAGATTTAAAAATCTTGATAGGAACCTCTACTCCTGCAAATTCATGTATTTCAGCCAACCAGCAAGGCAGTTATTTCAGCTTGGAAATGAAAGATGTGATCATGGAAAATGGCCACATTTTATATCTGGGTATTCTTGGTTCATATAAACTGTGAATTTCTAGTTCCTGGATAAGTACAAAGATAGAATCTGTATTTACAATCCTTATCTCAGAAATTAAAAATGAAGAGATACATACATAAAAAAGGAAAGTGAAAAAAACTTATTCCAAGTAAAGCTGGTCATGAAGCTATAGTTTGTTGTTAAATTTTAAATACAAGTTTGAAAATGTCTCAAAACATATAAAAAAGCATTTGTCAAATATTATCAGGTAAATAAAGTTACAAGTTTTATATATTGAATAGAAAAGTACAGTTTTAATTGAGAATGATTCTTTATCAAATATTAGTATACACGCATTCAGAAAAATTCTGTAATTGTTTTATGGCTTGTTTTTTTAAATTTAATCTTTAAGCCATACAATCTCATTGTGAATTTATCTTTTTATTATTTTATCAAGTACGGAGTGTTAAATAAATGTTCTTCTCTTCATTGCCCAGGATTTCAATGATTTGTACTTTGTGGGTCTAACATTCCTAAAATAATATCTCTCTCACCTGTCTATATTCTGTCCCCCTGCCATCGATTTTGCAATGATTGACAACACTTCTCCAAACAGGGCAATCATCTCACATCACGTTAAACTATAGTGCCAGGAAAACATACTCATTTTCCTGGCTCTATAGGGTCCTTGGGACCCCCTCACCCTCAGGGCCCCCTCCTGCCGGGGTCTAGGGGGAGGAAGGGTTTAATCCCTTACCTTTTTTCCAGCGCCAGGCTCCCTCGGCGCTGGGGACTCTCCTCCTCCTTTCAGTCATCGGCTGAATGCGCAACCGCAGCACGAGCCATGCGCGCTTTCAGCCAGTCTCATAGGAAAGTATTCTCAATGCTTTCCTATGGACGCTGGTGTCTTCTCACTGTGAAAATCACAGTGAGAAGTGCGGAGGAGCCTCTAGCGGCTGTCAATGAGACAACCACTAGAGGCTGGATTAACCCATTTGTAAACATAGCAGTTTCTCTGAAAGTGCTATGTTTACAGCAGAAAGGGTTAATCCTAGAGGGACCTGGCACCCAGACCACTTCATTAAGCTGAAGTGGTCTGGGTGCCTATAGTGGTCCTTTAACAAGCTGGCTTCACTGACACCAAGTCTGAATCAGAAAGGAGTAATATACGTCACTCCAAGGAGGACATTCTAAAGGAATAATCACAGCAACTCCAGAGCATACTCCATAGTTGGTTGGAGAACTAAAGCTTTATAGCCTATAGGAAGATCCTCCTCCTCTCTCTTTCTCTGCACAAGGGAAAGTTATTGTGACGGTAGTATATGGTATCACCGTCAAGCATTCCCTTCTTCCCATAAAAGAAAATCACCCAATACCCAATAATTTTCTTGATTAATGCTGGAACAAGACTGATTTACTGGCCCACAGGACTCACAATTTATGCAATACAAAACTCCTCCTCTGGGCCAGGCTAGATAATTGAGTTTCTACAATACACAAAGCTCAATTATCTGCTGGCCAGAAACATTACAATTTTTAACAATTTCAGAAAAATACTTTTTACAAGACATACAAATATAATTTTAACATCCCTGGGTAGCTGAGGATACTGGTAGTTATATATCCAAATATCACGAATTTCCGTTCGGTAGTTTCTGTGTCGCATCGTGTGGAAGTTTGACCTGCTTGCCATGTGGAGAGTTCCATAGAATCAGTAGCAAGAGCCAGTCTCCGTTCGCATCTAACTACACGAAAACCACCGTTCGTATGGTTCAGCTAGTTACATACAAATGTTCCCCTCGTTCAGTAGATTCTATCTACCGAATGCCAGTTGGATTCGTGTAGGGGAACGTATACATCCAGGACTTCCATGAAGACCGGGCGTTCGCATGTTTGCCTTGCCGAAAATAGTTCAAGGCAATTCATGCGTACGCCTGCTGACGGCGTTCGTGAGTTTTAAGATGGCCGCCATTCTTTTTTCTCGCCACGTCTTCGTATGCCGAATGGCAGCCACCCAGGAGCAATTAAGTTGTGGTTTTCTCCCCGTTCTACTGCTGATTGCTACCCAGGGTAGGTGGTCTCTCGTTCGGTAGACGAACACAAGCTTTCACATACAAAACCAAACAAACTGAATACAAGCATTTAAACAAGCATTTAAACAGCAGGGAGAGGACATAACTGAAGGCACACGGGTAAGTACAAGAGATCCTTCACAGTTATGTATTAGTCCCAGGTCAGAGCAGGGGGCAGATGGACAGCGCTGATGGATAATAGTTGTCATTGTCCATTGTGAAAATACTGTCAACTATTGTGGAACATTAATTGTTTCATTGTTAAAATATGGTTAACTAATGGGATGATTGTACTGGATGCAAGTAATGTTTATCCAATATAGATGCCATGATAGATTACAATGGAAAGTGTTAATTTAGCTACCTTTACATAAGACCTATTGTTATGTCAGTAAATGTCATTAGGATTTCACCATAGGAAAGCATGATTTAATGCTTTCCTATGGGGAAAGATCTGACACTGGAGGTCCTCATGCAAAGCTTAAGGACGTCCAACATCAGATAACGGACCAAACATCCGTTTTGAATTTGGAAGCCCTCTTGGCTGTTTGGTAGACAGCCACTGAGGGCAGACTTAGAGCTGCAATGTAGACATTGCAGTTCTCTGGAACTGCAATGTTTTACATTGCAGCACTAAGAGCAATAGGGACACAGCACCAAGACCACTTCAATTAGCTGTAGTGGTCTGTGTGCCTACAGTGTCCCTTTAAACAAAGTAATCAGAAACCCAGTTTGGGTCGATTTCGGGTGCTCTTTAGAAGTTTAGAGGGTCTTAGAAGAGAAAAATCAAAGTAGTAAATTTAGGTCAAAAGCCGTTTGGTAGGAGGAATTTTTTTCTCTCAAATGGATCAAAACTAGATTAAAAGGTGTTGCAGAATTGCAGAAATATGTTGCAGAAATATTCTATAATGCAGTGTTGCAGAAGTGTTTACAAAGTTTAAAGCACACAGAGGCTCCGACGGCCCACGTTTCTAAGGAGGAGCGTGAGAACCATCATACATTCATTTAATTTTTAAAGAGACATAATGATAAAATTATAACACCCATGCTATAAACTATGTTTGGAAAGTGTGATTTAAATATTGTTGGTGTCTGGAAAATACTCTGTAATGATCGTGGCAATCAATGTATGTTTTATTTTCGGATTTGTAAACTAAATAGTGTAGGAAATGTATGACTCTGAACAGTGAGGTGCATTAAAATGTATTACAGGATCTTATCAATTGTGATGTCGCGAACACAAAATTTTCGGTTCGTGAATGACGAACGCGAACTTCCGCAAATGTTCGAGAACCGGCGAACCGGGCGAACCGCCATAGACTTCAATGGGCAGGCGAATTTTAAAACACACAGGGACTCTTTCTGGCCACAATAGGGATGGAAAAGTTGTTTCAAGGGGACTAACACCTGGACTGTGGCATGCCGTAGGGGGATCCATGGCAAAACTGTCCTAGGGATCCCTGATACACACTGACACAGAGCAGAATAGAGACTGTTCCCCCTACATAGGGTCACTTGGCAGATATGGATTGACACCTGTCCTCAGACCCCCTGATACACACTGACACAGAGCAGAATAGAGACTGTTCCTCCTACATGGGGTCACTTGGCAGATATGGATTGACACCTGTCCTCAGAGCCCCTGATACACACTGACACAGAGCAGAATAGAGACTGTTCCTCCTACATAGGGTCACTTGGCAGATATGGATTGACACCTGTCCTCAGAGACCATGATACACACTGACACAGAGCAGAATAGAGACTGTTCCTCCTACATAGGGTCACTTGGCAGATATGGATTGACACCTGTCCTCAGAGACCATGATACACTGACACAGAGCAGAATAGAGACTGTTCCCCTACATAGGGTCACTTGGCAGATATGGAGTGACACCTGTCCTCAGAGACCATGATACACACTGACACAGAGCAGAATAGAGACTGTTCCCCCTACATAGGGTCATTTGGCAGATATGGATTGACACCTGTCCTCAGAGACCATGATACACACTGACACAGAGCAGAATAGAGACTGTTCCCCCTACATAGGGTCACTTGGCAGATATGGCGTGGTCGTGGGAGGAGGAGGATGACTTTCACCTCTTCCCCTGTTAGATTCCCATTGTGCTGTGACATCACCCTTATACGCTGTGTAAAGCATACTTTTTAATTTATTTTGCAAATGCTGCATCCTTTCCGACTTGTAATTCGGTCATATTTCCGCCACTGTCTGCTTATACCGGGGGTCTAGTAGCGTGGAAACCCAGCACAGGTCGTTCTCCTTCAGCCTTTTTATTCGAGGGTCCCTCAACAGGCACGACAGCATGAAAGACCCAATTTTCACAAGGTTGGATGCCAAGCTACTCATTTCCCATTCCTCCTTCTCACACAGAGCAGAATAGGGACTGTTCCCCCTACACTTGGCAGATATGGATTGACACCTGTCCTCAGAGCCCCTGATACACACTGACACAGAGCAGAATAGGGACTGTTCCCCCTACATAGGGTCACTTAGCAGATATGGATTGACACCTATCCTAAGGATCCCTGATACACACTGACACAGAGCAGAATAGGGAATATTCACTAAATGCCAAACATTGTTATACAGGGGAATATTCAGTAAATAAGGATAAGGGGGTCCTACTGTCCTCCTCCCCTGCCCCCACCCCTGCACGGTGGGAGGGGGCCATAAAAATAATGAGGGGGGGGACCTACTGTATGATGTTGTATCGATCAGGTAGTGTAAGGGTTACGCCCGCTTCACAGTGACAGACCAAACTCCCCGTTTAACGCACCGCAAACAACCGCAAACAGTCCATTTGCACAACCTCAAACTCCCCATTTGCACAAGGTTGGATACCAAGCTAGCCATGTCCCGCTCCTTGTCCTCACTGATGTCATTGAAGGGCTCTTCCTCCACCCAGCCACGTACAACACCAAGGCTCTCCGAAAGGTGACAACAAGCTCCCTGGGACACCTGTTGTGTTTGGTCTTCCACCTCCTCAAAGCCATCTTCCTCCTCTGACTCCTCTTCTTCAGACTCCTCTCTCTGCATTGCCTCTCTCTGCGTTATTATAAGGTGTGTTAAGTAGTATTATTCTTATCAGTTTAATCCCTGTTATGTGCCTTTTTTTTGGTTTGGTTTTTGAAACCACAGTGCAGCACCAGAGGCCGAAAAATTAGGCATGTACACATGCCTGAAAAATTAGGTATTGTTGCAGCCGCTGCTGTAGCAGCAGCCAGAAGAATTGATGTTTGTTTCCCAGGCAGAAAGTGCCCTAAAACAGTGTTCCCCAACCCCCGGGCCGCGGACCGGTACGTGGATCAAACGTTTACCGGTCCGTGGCGATAAAAAGGTTGGGGAGCACTGCCCTAAAACATTGCGGCTTGAACCCTAGTTGGTGGCGGATAAGTCACGCAAGTCAACCGGCATTCAGAGCTAAAATAAAGCAGCGTGTGGACCATTTTTAGCCCAAGGCAGCTCATCTCATCAGGCCTTTTTTAGTCGGATGTATCGCCCACTGTCAGTCCCGTCGGGATCCATCCCTCATTCATCTTAATAAAGGTGAGGTAATCTAGACTTTTTTGACCTAGGCGACTTCTCTTCTCAGTGACAATACCTCCTGCTGCACTGAAGGTCCTTTCTGACAGGACACTTGAAGCGGGGCAGGCCAGAAGTTCTATTGCAAATTGGGATAGCTCAGGCCACAGGTTAAGCCTGCACACCCAGTAGTGAAGGGGTTCATCGCTCCTCAGAGTGTCGATATCTGCAGTTAAGGCGAGGTAGTCTGCTACCTGTCAGTCGAGTCGTTCTCTGAGGGTGGATCCCGAAGGGCTGTGGCGATTCGTAGGACTTAAAAAGCTCCGCATGTCCTCCATCAACAACACGACTGTAAAGCGTCCTGTCCTTGCCGACGTGGTCGTGGGAGGAGGAGGATTACTTTCAACTCTTCCCCTGTTAGATTCCCGTTGTGCTGTGACATCACCCTTATACTCTGTGTAAAGCATACTTTTTAATTTATTTTGCAAATGCTGCATCCTTTCCGACTTGTTGTAATTTGGTAACATTTCAGCCACTTTCTGCTTATACTGGGGGTCTAGTAGTGTGGACACCCAGTACAGGTCGTTCTCCTTTAGCCTTTTTATACGAGGGTCCCTAAACAGGCACGACAGCATGAAAGACCCTATTTGCACAAGGTTGGATGCCGAGCTACTCATTTCCCGTTCCTCCTCCTCAGTGATCTCAATGAAGGTATGTTCTTCCCCCCAGCCACGTACAACACCACGGGTACCAGATAGGTGACAACGAGCACCCTGGGATGCCTGTTGTGGTTGGTCTTCCTCCTCCTCCTTAAAGCCACATTCCTCCTCTGACTCCTCTTCCTCACAATCCTCTTCCAGCGTTGCCGCAGGTCCAGCAAGCGATGCTGATAAGGCTGTTTCTGGAGGTGATGGTGACCACAACTCTTCCTCTTCCTCTTCACGCTCATCTACGGCCTGATCCAGCACTCTTCGCAGGGCACGCTCCAGGAAGAAACAAATGGTATGATGTCACTGATGGTGCCTTCGGTGCGACTGACTAAATTTGTCACCTCCTCAAAAGGACGCATGAGCCTACAGGCATTGCGCATGAGCGTCCAGTAACGTGGCAAAAAAATTCCCAGCTCCCCAGAGGCTGTCCTAGCACCCCGGTCATACAAATATTCATTAATGGCTTTTTCTTGTTGGAGCAGGCGGTCGAACATTAGGAGTGTTGAATTCCAACGTGTCGGGCTGTCGCAAATCAAGCGCCTCACTGGCATGTTTTTTCGCCGCTGGATATCGGCAAAGTGAGCCATGGCCGTGTAGGAACGCCTGAAATGGCCACACACCTTCCTGGCCTGCTTCAGGACATCCTGTAAGCCTGTGTACTTATGCACAAAGCGTTGTACGATCAGATTACACACATGTGCCATGCACGGCACATGTGTCAACTTGCCCAACTTCAATGCCGCCAACAAATTTGTTCCGTTGTCACAAACCACTTTGCCGATCTCCAGTTGCTGCGCAGTCAGCCACTTTTCCACCTGTGCGTTCAGGGCTGACAGGAGTGCTTGTGCGGTGTGACTCTCTGCTTTCAAGCAAGTCAAACCCAAGACGGTGTGACACTGCCGTATCCGGGATGTGGAATAGTACCTGGGGAGCTGGGGGGGTGCCGTTGATGTGGAGCAAGATGCAGCAGCAGAAGAGGACTCAGCCGAGGAGGTTATGGAAGAGGATGGACTAGGAGGAGTAGAGGAGGTGGCAGCAGGACTGCCTGCAAGTCGTGGCGGTGTCACCAACTCCTCTGCAGAGCCATGCATTCCATGCTTGGCAGCAGTCAGCAGGTTTACCCAATCCGCAGTGTAGGTGATATACCTGCCCTGACCATGCTTTGCAGACCAGGTATCAGTGGTCAGATGATCATCACACATTACATGTGTAGTAACACAGTTGGAAGGATATCCTGTTATCTACATCCCTCTGTCAATAATGGTTTCGCATCACTCATTTCTTCAAACGGATGTGTAAATAACTCCTCTGACATACCAAGTGAAGCAGCTGTGGTGCTAGTGTTGGTACTGGCGACAGGCGGGTGAGTGGTATCTTGAGAGGTGCCAGAAGCTAAGCTGGAGGAGAATGTTGCGTCAAGGTTCCGAGCGGAAGCTGTAGAAGATTGGGTGTCCTGTGTTAGCCAGTCAACTATGTCCTCAGAACTTTTCAAGTTCAGGGTACCTGGCCTCTGAAAACTGGGCATTATTCTAGGGCAAAAGGGAATCACAGCACCACGACCACGACGGCCCCTGCGGGGTGGCCTGCCTCTGCCTGTCATTTTTTTCGATTAGTGGTGCTATGCGTGCAAGCTACTGTGACACCAGATATGAGT
>OW240916.1:287757497-287798735 GCA_933207985.1 Pelobates cultripes | reverse complement strand
TTTTTTGTTTTTAAATGCAAGCTATTGTGACACCAGATATGAGTGGTGGCACTGACTGGGCAAATGGGCACAGTATCCACTGTGAGCCTGACATAGAAGCTGGCAGCAGTGGCAGACAACTAACTGCAATTACATTACACAGAAAAAAAAAAAAAAAAGCTTTTTGGGGTGCTGTCCTTACAGCAGAGATCAGATGAGTCCTTCAGGACTGTAGTGGACACTGTATACCCTAACCTAGCTATGCATTTCCCTATCTAATCAACAGCAGCTACACTTTCCCTCCTCTCACTAAGCATGCAGCTTGAGAATGAATCTAAAATGGATGCTGTCCAGTAGGTGGGAGGGTCTGCTAGGGAGGGTGTGCTGCTAATTGGCTGGAATGTGTCTGCTGACTGTGAGGTACAGGGTCAAAGTTTACTCAATGATGACGAATAGGGGGCGGATCGAACCGCGCATGTGTTCGCCGTCCGCGGCGGACGCGAACACACTATGTTCGCCAGGAACTGTTCGCCGGCGAACCGTTCGGTGCACCACTATTTATCAATTAAGTTATTAGAACTTGACAACACACCTACTATGTATATTGTAAGTTCAATGAAGGGTCATTCGCCTCAAATTTGGAATGCAAATGACTTTAGATGCCAAATGGTTTTTAGGGCATTGTTTAATATATGTATCCTGTTCAATTAATTGTCTGTATTCACCAAGATGAGATTAGAAACACCTGTACATAAATGTATTCAATTGTAAATTCTCGGACAGGTTTTGTTGTTTGGTGTATGTACGTTTTGTTTGTAACACATTTTGTATTTGTATGCACAGTAAATTATTTGTGTTCATAGTAAATGTTCCTTTATTAGGTTTTCTCCTTGTCTGGTCTAAGAATCATGCTACCAAAGAGATTTATTGCACTGTGATTTCCTGCTCATTTCTGCTAATTTGACTTGGTGGGGTGACCTAAGGTACAGTATTTATAAACTGTCTTCATGGTTGCAGTTTTTGTAGGTGTTAAGAGGGATTTCTGAAACTATTTTTAGAGACAAAAAGTGAATTTTAAACTTTTCACTCACTAAAGCAAGTGACCTGCCTGTCTGAGAGAGGTGGCAACTGTGACAACAGTAATGTGTGAAAAAACAGTCAGCTATATTTCCAGCTCAGAAATTTTGATGAGTTGGAAAATGCAGCAAAGTATGTACTCCTTTATTGTGGGCTAATATCTCTATGGCAATTCATAATGTGCCCCAGCGCAGAAAAAGTAAAAAAAAAACACCTTAAAGGGAGTCTTTACTGCCAGGAAAACAAACCCGGCTTCTGCAGTGCTCCTCTCCCTCAAACCACCCTCCTGCAGTGCTGAAGGGATTAAAACCTCCTCAGTCACTTATCTGAATCCAGTGACATGTCCCTCGGCGCCGTTTCAGACTCCGCCCTTGCTCCTACCCGCCGACGTCAGCCGGGGGGAGAGACCTAATGCTCATGCCACTAGATGAGTTAACCCTCAGAGGTAATTATTGCAGTTTCTCAGAAACTGCAATATTTACCACTGAAGGGTTAATGGACATAGGACATTGCACCCAGACCACTTTAGTGAGCTTACCTGAAAAACAGGCACTGGATCAGGCTCCACCTCTGCTTCTCCTCCCCAACATTGGCAGACATCGGCAACCTAACGTGCATGCGCTGTGAGCACCGTGATCACAGTAGGACAACCCTATAGTAAAGCATTGAATCAAAAGTTGCCCAAAGACCCGGAAGCACTTCTAGTGGTTTTATGGTAGACAGCCTCTAGAGGTTGAGTTAACCCTGCAGTGCAATTATTGCAGTTTCTTAATAACTGCTATAATTACCATTGCAGGGTTAAATTGAAAGGGGAACTGCACCCAGTCCCAGACCACTTCAGCTCATTGCCTATGGCGTTTCTTTAAACAATCTAAAAGAATGCATTAGATACAAACTTGAACTAATATTACATATCGGCATCAATTTAATAATTTAAGATACACTTTTAAAATGATCTCAATCTGTTCAAAAAACTTTTCAAATGATTGATCCCCATATATTTTAATGCTGGCCTCTGCTGATAAATCATTTGAATTTTTGTTTTACAGATTATGATAATTTGAAAAGTTTATCAAAAAATATTAAATGAAGATCACTGCCTGCAGATGATATTTACAGTCAGATCCTGTCTTCTTGTAATCTTGTACAGCATGGTGGGTGCCATCATATTTATTATCCCCCATAATGCACGGTTTGAATGCCATGATAGACTAAATAGTCCTTAATCTTAGTGCAGAGTCATGAAATACATGTTTGTTTGCCCAAGATTTGTGGGGATTATGCTCCAGTACAACAGCAGCTTTGTGCACCTGTCATCATTTTAATTCAACCCTCTCCAAAACTGATTTAAAGACACCAGATGCAAATAGTAACTGCCATCTGAGATTGTAACTCCCACTAATAGTAACTACTACCAAATCTCAGATAAATTCACCACCTCTATCCCTATGAAATGATGTAATATAAATGATGCACAGCAATTAAGTACATGTTAGGGAAATGTAATGCCATCTCAAGGTTCTAGAGGCATTTATAAACCATATTTACTTCAATCTTATGGCTTATCATAATATGTATACGTTATACAGAAATATAACAGAGGTTTGAATTAATGGAATCTTACATGTAGTAACAATTTCGTATTCAAATAATCATCACAAGTCAACAAAAGTTTGTGGTTTATTCTTAGTCAGATTTTTTTTTTTTTCTATATTCTCATTAATTTCACCTCCCGAAGTGCCAAAATCTAATATAAAATGATATTCTCCATAATGAAGTTTACAGTGACATTAGTATTAGTGTAATTTTATAGTCGATATGGACTTGAAAATCATTTATGCCTGCTGTGTTTTTATGATAGACATTGCGTTATCACCATCTGTGTAATGAAATTGTCTCTGTGTTATAACATGGTAACAATACATTATTTTTTTTTCTTTTAGTTAAACTTTTTGGATTCCGTTGTTCCTGTTTCCAATCTAAAATACTTTGCACGTGTTTACAGTGTTTAATTTAATAAATTCTATAACACAATATCTAGAATTTAAATTACATAACACAATATCTAGAATTGAAATTTATTGCAAAATGGAAATTTACGAGAAGATAATTTGGTTTGCAGCTAGATTGCCAAATTATATAAATCTATACCAGCTAATATGGATACAAATCCAATTTGATTATCTACTTTAGACAATTTGTATGCAAATTCAAAAATACAGATTGATTTACAAGTCGATGAGAAAAAGGGCGTATCTGATAAAATGAATTGCGCTTGGAATTCAGAAAAAAAACTGTGATATTCAATTTTAAAGCTCATGCACTGATTTACTATTTTCAGTGTGCTTTTATTTTATTTATTTTTTTAAGCAAATATATCAGAAGAAAGCTTACCAAAAGTACCAAATTACAGCAGCATTGTTCAAAACAGTGTCCCTGCTTTTAGTTTAATATTTTACGTTTAATGAAAGAGCATGTCTGGAGTATGTGTGAGCCTTCATGTAACAAGAATGAACAAACTGACTTTTTCACTCAAAACAGGTGTAAGATGAACAAAAAGCCTGGGGTGTGTCTTCACCCCATAAGCATTGGACTATAAGCTAATAATATGTTAGAATGCTAATACTATGCTGGGAAGCATGGAGGGTCATATAATAATGGAGCTTTGGAGGATTACCTCCCTAATAACAGGACTAATACTTTTGAAAAGTAACAGGCGGCATGAAATGCATCCAACATCATTAGTTTTTTCACCCCCTCTTTTGTCTTTTTAATAGAATACATATATTTTATGTGTATACGTTTTTGTGTTTGCTAATTTTGCACTTTATAGCAGCCTGGCTCATTCGATCCTCCAGGAGGTATGTATCAATATATTGCCAACCCAGCTAAAAGAATTGCAATAAAATACCATTAATTAACCTAACAAAAAAAAAAAAAAAGATTAAGACCTGTCAGAAAAGATAACCAGTCTGGGCACTAGTAGTGATGCCTTAAATGAACACCTGCTGAAGTGGCTCTGGTTTTTATATGCATCTGAAGATTTAACAAACATTAATGTGATCATTTATTTTTCAAAACCAACCAATTAAAGTGCATTTCTGTGAAATCTCACTCCCCTAAAGCTCCCAGTATGGTTTAACAGCAGAGATACACTAACCAGTAAATATTATTTTGGCTTAAATATACTATGACTCCATGAAAGAAACAATCAAGCTCTATTAAAACAACCACAACCACATGCTTCTTGCAAATGCAATCAACAGTTAAACTGAGTGAAAGAGATATAAGTATTAAAAAAATGGTAGAGCAGGCTTTCAGGATCTTAAAAATGGACAAAAAAAGTTGGAAACATTACACTACATCTACAAAAAAAAAAAGCCAAATAAATGACACTCTTATCTCCCCCAACCATTGTGTGCAATTTTGTGGGCACTTCATTTCTGACTGCCCATGTTTTAACCTGTGTAATAGAGTGTTTTTTTAAACATATGGTTCCAGCCTTAATATCAAGAAGCCCTCCCTTTCTTTGCCACAGTATTTTATCATATACAGGGTTATTCACTAAAATTAGAAATCAAGTTGAATTCAACATGAATTTTAAATTTAATGTGAAAATAATTGAACTGGAAGAATTCTCTAAATCAGATATGCTTTCTATTCAGCTACTCTGGCCTTTCTAATTAAAATACATTTTACATTCTCCTTGAATTCTCACTTTACTAAATAACCCTGCTAGTGTATCTTAGAACAGAGTACAACAGTCAGAAAATTTATTTATTATTACAATGCTTTTATTATCACTTCCACTGCATAGTTCTTTCACAAGTAACTTCTTTAAATTGTGTTTATTTACAAAGATCATTATAATATTTTTTTAATGAATTGTCAACTGTCTATTTTTTACATGACCCAGTGCTATAACTATTATAAATGCTTGTAACTTATTTGTAAAAACATTCAGACATGCATTTTGCTGAATACACTGATCATTTGCAGGAGGAAATAACAAAAACTGATGACAAAGGATTTACTCTCCATCAATTATATTTCTTTGCTGACAACTCTAGCATGTAAGCTCTTTGAGCAGGGCCCTCAACCCCTCTGTTCCTGTGCGTCCATTAGTCTGTTTACAATTAGGTGTCTGTTAATTCAACCATTGTACAGCGCTATGGAATTTGCTGGTGCCATATAAATAATAAAATAATAATAATTGTACATTTTAAACTTTTTAAATGGTGAAAAAAACCACCTGTTAAGGAGTGCCGATATCTCTTAAATCCAAAATGTACAGGGTTATTTACTAAAGTGATTATTGTCCGGAATTCAAAGTGAATTCAAATATGTTGTCCTACTCTCAGCTCTGATGTCTTTTGACTCTTCTCTGTAATCTACTCCTCCCTTTTAATTTGATGGATTAATTAAAAAACTCAAAAAGCTGGAAACACTAATGTTCACTAACAGTTGCACTGCCTTCAATCTCTATAACATGCAATTTACTCTATTTGACATTGTCTGTTGACCTTTGGTATCAGCATATCTACTTTTTCCTTTTATCTAGGTTACATGGCACTGCCTATATTTAAACACCATAAATGACCACAGTCACAGCCTTGTCTTGCAAAACTAACTCGCTACCTTCAAAAATGCTCCAGAAATGCTGAATTATGCTGGAGAAAGTTTTTTCTGCATCTGATTTCCTACCTCTACCTACAATTTACCCAGCCTCACTCCCTCCTCTATGCATTAACAACAACTACACAAGAAGAGGTTTCTACCCTGCTATGGTCTGCCCACCAACCATCTCCTTTCTCGATCACATTCTCTCACATGTAATCCACACTATGTCTCATTCTCTTGCTCTGCATCTCACTAAAATATTCAACCTTTCCCTCACCTCTGGTGTATTCCCTGCATCCATCAAGCATGCAACCATAACGCTAATTCTAAAAAAAGTCCAGCCTTAGCTTGAACTCCCCATCTGCCCCCCTATCTCCCTACTACAAATTGCTTCCAAGATACTTGAGAGCAGGCTGACTAATTTCATTTAATATAAAGCTCTACTTTGGCCTACTTCAGTCTGTATTAAACACTAATCACTGTGTTGAAACAGTGTTGACCAAGTTGTATCAATGACCTAATTGCTGCAGAATCCAATGGTCACTACTCCCTTCTAAGTCTCCTTGACCTTTCTGCTGCTTTTGATATTGTTGATTATCGACTTCTCATCCATTGCAACCTTAGCCTATGAGACTCTGTGCTTTCCTTGTTTCATTTTCTGGTTCTTCCAATCCTCTCCTCCACGACTCCTCTATGTAGTAAGGTTCTATTCTTTGTCCCTACTGTTCTCAATCTATCTGCCTCTCCTGGTAAACTAATCAGTCGGTTTGACTTCCAATATCACTTCTCTACTGATGACACACAAATACGCTCATGATCTCTCTCCATCCCTCTTGAATCATGTCTCTAACTACCTTACAAAATGACTCCAAAACAGTGCATTTCATCTTTCCTCCATCAAACATAACTACTGAAATGACTATATCTCTCCAAGTCAAAAGTACAAGCAGCACACAAACTCAAAGCCGCCATCCTCCTCCTGGTCCGGCATCTTCAGCCACGTTAACCACTGCTGTCCTCCTTGTCCCCTCTCAACCATTCATCCCTCCGTCTCTCGCCTTGAGCAGCTCCTGCTCATCTGCCCACAGTCATGTGTCTGTCAAGGACATGTTTGAGCGTAAGAAGCCAATGTCACAAAGTCACCCCCTTGCCCGGCGTCTGACAGCTGGCTTGACTGAGGCGTTCAAAAAATTTGTAGCTATTGGGACACCGCAGTGGAAGGTACCCGGCCAAAATTTCTTTGCACAAAAGGCAATCCCCAACCTGTACTCGATTGTGCAAAAGGAAGTAATGGCATGTCTGGCACACAGTGTTGGGGCAAGGGTCCATCTGACCACTGATACCTGGTCTGCAAAGCATGGTCAGGGCAGGTATATCACCTACACTGCGCATTGGGCAAACCTGCTGACGGCTGCCAAGCATGGAATGAGTGGCTCTGCAGAGGAGTTGGTGACACCGCCACGACTTGCAGGCAGGCCTGCTGCCACCTCCTCTACTCCTCCTACTCCATCCTCTTCCATAACCTCCTCGGCTGAGTCCTCTTCTGCTGCTGCGTCTTGCTCCACATTAACGGCACCCCCCTAGCTCCACAGGTACTATTCCACATCCCGGATACGGCAGTGTCACGTCGTCTTGGGGTTGACTTGCCTGAAAGCAGAGAGTCACACCGGACCAGCACTCCTGTCCGCCCTGGACGCACAGGTGGATCAGTGGCTGACTCCGCACCAACTGGAGATCGGCAAAGTGGTTTGTGACAACGGAAGAAATTTGTTGGCAGCATTGCATTTGGGCAAGTTGACACATGTGCCGTGCATGGCACATGTGTGTAATCTGATCGTACAACGCTTTGTGCATAAGTACCCAGGCTTACAGGACGTCCTGAAGCAGGCCAGGAAGGTGTGTGGCCATTTCAGGCGTTCCTACATGGCCATGGCGCACTTTTCAGATATCCAGCGGCGAAAAAACATGCCAGTGAGGCGCTTGATTTGCGACAGCCCGACACGTTGGAATTCAACACTCCTAATGTTCGACCGCCTGCTCCAACAAGAAAAAGCCGTTAACGAGTATTTGTATGACCGGGGTGCTAGGACAGCCTCTGCGAAGCTGGGAATTTTTTTGCCACGTTACTGGACGCTCATGCGCAATGCCTGTAGGCTCAAACCTAGTCAGTCGCACCGAAGGCACCATCAGCGACATTATACCATTTGTTTTCTTCATGGAGCATGCCCTGCAAAGAGTGCTGGATCAGGCCATAGATGAAACAGCCTTATCAGCATCGCTTGCTGGACCTGCGGCAACGCTGGAAGAGGATTGTGAGGAAGAGGAGTCAGAGGAGAAATGTGGCTTTGAGGAAGACGACCAACCACAACAGGCATCCCAGGGTGCTCGTTGTCACCTATCTGGTACTCGTGGTGTTGTACGTGGCTGGGGGGAAGAACATACCGTCAGTGAGATCACTGAGGACGAAGAACAGGACATGAGTAGCTCGGCATCCAACCTTGTGCAAATGGGGTCTTTCATGCTGTCATGCCTGTTGAGGGACCCTCGTATAAAAAGGCTGAAGGAGAACGGCCTGTACTGGGTGTCCATGCTACTAGACCCCTGGTATAAGCAGAAAGTGCCTGAAATGTTACCGAATTACGGCAAGTCGGAAAGGATGCAGCAGTTCCAAAATCAATTAAAAATTATGCTTTACACAGTGTATAAGGGTGATGTCACAGCACAACGGGAATCTAACAGGGGAAGAGGTGAACGTAATCCTCCTCCTTCCATGACCACGCTGGCAAGGACAGGACGCTTTACAGACGTGTTGTTGATGGAGGACATGCGGAGCATTTTAAGTCCTACGCATCGCCACAGCCCTTCGGGGTCCACCCTCAGAGAACGACTCGACCGACAGGTAGCAGACTTCCTTGCCTTAATTGCAGATATCGACACTCCGAGGAGCGACGAACCCCTTGACTACTGGGTGTGCAGGCTTGACCTGTGGCCTGAGCTATCCCAGTTTGTGATAGAACTTCTGGCCTGCCCCGCTTCAAGTGTCCTGTCAGAAAGGACCTTCAGTGCAGCAGGAGGTATTGTCACTGAGAAGAGAAGTCGCCTAGGTCAAAAAAGTCTAGATTACCTCACCTTTATTAAGATGAATGAGGGATGGATCCCGAAGGGACTGACAGTGGGCGATACATTCGACTAAAAAAGGCCTGATGAGGGGGACGTAACAGGGTGTCACGGCTGCCGGCCCGCCGCGTGATATTTAAATCCCTAGCTCACCCCAGTACCTTGCCCTGTCGTGGTTTCCTGTTCCTGGTTTCCTGAGAGTGCTTTATCATTGTGAATCTGATTTCCTGGTATCCTGATCTTGGCTTTTCCCTGGTTATTCTGAATTCTGGTTTCCCTGACTTGGCTTGTGTAAACGGTATTGTGTATTTTCTGGCTTCCTTGACCTCGGCTTTCCCTTTGACCATTCTCTGTCTCTAGTGTATTAGTCCGGCCATTCTAAGGTCCGGTTTACGCTCTGTCCTTTTATTTTCCTTTTCTTGCCTATGTATATGTTTACATAGTTTCTGCGTGCTGGACCACACTAGTAGTCGTGACATTGGGATTAAACTGATAAGAATAGTACTACTTAACACACCACTCCTATCTGGTGGCACATTAGATTGCACGCGCAGTGCCTCAAATTTGAAGAAGGAGGACCGACCAAGTATCTTTTTCCATCTCCCGGTTCCTAAAATCGATACATATACACGTCCCCTGATAGGAATAGTACTACTTAACACACCTTATAATAACGCAGAGAGAGGCAATGCAGAGAGAGGAGTCTGAAGAAGAGGAGTCAGAGGAGGAAGGTGGCTTTGAGGAGGTGGAAGACCAAACACAGCAGGCGTCCCAGGGGGATTGTTGTCACCTTTTGGGGACCCTTGGTGTTGTACGTGGCTGGGTGGAGGAAGATACCTTCAATGACATCAGTGAGGACAAGGAACGGGACATGGCTAGCTTGGTATCCAACCTTGTGCAAATGGGGAGTTTGCGGTTGTGCAAATGGACTGTTTGCGGTTGTGCAAATGGACTGTTTGCGGTTCGTTTGTGGTGCGTTAAACGGGGAGTTTGGTCTGTCACTGTGAAGCGGGCGTAACCCTTACACTACCTGATCGATACAACATCATACCTTATGTTTTAAAGCACGTTATTCCAAACAATTTAGGAATGTTAGGTGATTTATGCCCTTTATGGATTAAAACCAGACTCTGCATTAACTATGTAATTTCCCATGGGAGTTTTGCCATGGATCCCCCTCCGGCATGCCACAGGCCAGGTGTTAGTGCCCTTGAAACAACTTTTCCATCACTATTGTGGCCAGAAAGAGTCCCTGTGGGTTTTAAAATTCGTCTGCCTATTGAAGTCTATGGCGGTTCGCCCGGTTCGCCAGTTCGCGAACATTTGCGGAAGTTCGCATTCGCCGTTTGCGAACCGAAAATTTTATGTTCGTGACATCACTAATGATAAAGCCAGGTTCATCTTCCTGTCCTCCAGCAACTTGCTTCACTACCTCCTCTGTCAGTCTTTACATTAGCTTGCCATAAGATATTCAGCCCAATTTAAAATTCTGGTGCTGGCTTACAAATCACGTTATAACACTGCTCCTATCTACCTATGCTCATTAATACACACGTATTTAACATCTAGCTCACTCACATGCAAGACTTATCTAGGGTTACATTGTTCCTATGGAACTCTGCTCCATAATGGCAATCCAATCTCCATTACTTAAAAATGTGTGTAAACTCACTTCTTTAAGAAGGCACATCAAGCTGTTAACAGCTTTCCCACTCCACACATCACTACACCACCATGCTTCCTCTCCTGTAACTTTATCATCTGAAAACGGTCAGGGTTATTCAATAAAATGGGAATTCAAAGTGAGTTCAAAATGAATTGTAGATATCAATAAGATCAAAATAGCCACACTGGAAATAATCTCTGTCCGCTGTGATTTCAGTTTTGAAACTATGGCTTTAAATTTGAAATTCACTCTGTTCTCTGAAATTGTCATCACTTTGCAGACCTACTTTTCTCATTAATGAAATACATCTTACACTTATCTATTGTGTCATTTTACCCCATTTTCCTTAGAATGTAAGCTCATTTGATCAGAATTTTTATTCCTGTATGCTCATTATGAAAAATTAAATATCCCAATTTATACATAAATATGCACACTGACAACAATGGGGGAGATTTATCAAAGTATTTTTTTTAAACCCTTCCCGACTGCAGATGGAAATTTTCCGTCAACCTTGTCCTTCAGTTAAGGACCGTTGATGGAAAATTTACTTCATTTACTAAAGTTAACCCCAGATCGTGGCGATCGGTGCTCCGGTCTGCCTCTGTATTAGAGGCAGACCGGGAGCACCCGATCTGGCTGCCCCAGCACCGGTGCTCGCTCTGACAGGCTGTCAGAGTGAGCACATGTGCTCAGTGTACTTACCTTCCGCCTCCCTGCACTTCCGGGTTCTGTGTGAAGTGCAGGGAGAAGGATCAGTGCTGCTGATCTTCTCCCTGTGTAAAAAAATAAATAGTTAAATCCCACCCCCTCCCCTTTCCCCTGCTTTAATAAAATTAACCCCTTCCCTGACAATTGATCACTGACTACAGTGATCAATTGGCAGGGTATACATTTTAATATCATCTGAGGGTTAATTATTTTTTTTAAACCTCAGGGGTTAAATTTATTTTATTAATTCATTTAAATATTTAAAACTTATATATTTAGCTAGCTGGGATGGGTGGAAGTTAGTGGGGAATTGGGGAATTTGGTGTTAGGCTAACTAGGTGTTAACGTTAAAAAAGTTTTAAAATAAGCTTTAACCCCTTAAGGACCAAACTTCTGGAATAAAATGGAATCATGACATGTCACACATGTCATGTGTCCTTAAGGGGTTAAAAAGGTAAAAAAAGTTTTAAAAAAATGTTTTAGTAACGTTTAAGTAAAAAAATAAATAAATACCACCCACCTTTACCCAGTCTAAATAAAAATTAACCCCTTGCCTGCCAGTCGATCACAACTTTTATTTATTTTTTAACCCTCATGGGTTCAATTTATTTAATTAATTAATTAAAATATTTTATAATTATATATATTTTGCTAGTTGGAGTGGGTGGGAGTTATGGGAATTTACTTTTAGTGCTGGTTACTAGTTAGGGGTTAACGTTAAAAGAAAAGTTTAGAAAAAAATTTAAAAGTGTAAAAAAAGTTAAAGTGTGAAACATTTAATAAGTAAAAAAAAGTTTAAAAACGGGTTTTACAAAGCAAAAAAATACATTAAAAAAATGCTCATTATCACTACACTTGTTACAAGTCAGCGGAAAAATGATCCCACGCTAAGGTTCAAAATATGCCTTTTGAATTACCCTGGGATTTCTTCTTTAAGAAATGGTATGCCTTTATGGTGTAATTGAATTATATAGTCTTGTAAAATACTCTAAAATGGGACATGGACACAGCATAAAAATTCAAAAGTTGACAAAAACTGGAATGGCTGTGTCTCAAATGTGCCCCTTCAATGTCCACATATACCTGGCAAAGGTACATACGGGGGTATTGCTGTACTCAGCCGACATAGCTGAGCAACATATGAAGTAGTATACAGTCATAGTACACGTAAGGTTTGCAAAATATACTGCGCAAACTCACTTTGTGTGTCAAAAAGGCAGAAAAAATGCTTATTACCACTACACTTGGTACAAGCTAGCAGAAAAATGATCCCACTCTCAGGTTAAAAATAGGCCTTTTGAAATACCCTAGGATGTCTTCTTTAAGAAATGGTATGGCCTTATGGGGTATTTGGATTATATAGCCTGGTAAAATACTCTAAAATGTGACATGGGCACAGTGTAAAAATTTTAAGTTTGAAAAGAACTGGAATGGCTGTGTCCCAAATGTGCCCCTCCGATGTCAACATATACCAGGCAAAGGTACATACGGGGGTATTGCTGTACTCAGCCGACATAGCTGAGCAACATATGAAGTATTATAGAGTCATAGCACACATACGATTTGCAAAATATACTGTGCAAACTCACTTTGTGTGTCAAAAAGGCAAAAAAAAAGCTTTTTACCACTACACTTGGTACAAGCTAGCGGAAAAATTATCCCATGCTAAGGTTCAAAATATGCCTTTTGAAATACCCTGGGATATGTTCTTTAAGAAATTGTATGCCTTTATGGTGTAGTTGTAATATGTAGCCTGCTCAAGTGCTCCAAAGTGGGACACGGACGCATCAAAACCCTCCATGAAAATTCACACTTCAAAACCTTAACTTGTCACGTCTCTTTTACAGCAGTGTAACTTCACAAAATAGTGTCTAGGTCATACATTGGGCATATTGTTTTACTCAGAAGACTTAGCTGAGCATAATTTGGGGGGTTTGAACTTAGTGGCACATATGAAATGTACAAAAAGCCCAGCAAAAATGTAATCTGTATGTAAAAAAAATGCCCAAAATTATTTTTTACTACATACTTTGGCATATATTGGTGAACAAATGGGGGCATGTTAAGGCACAATATGCACCATATGAGATACCCTGGAGTGTCTACTTTTACAAATGATAGGCCTTTTTGAACAGTCAAACTGTTGAACAATGTGTTTTTTTTTTGAACAGTCAAACTGCTATAATACCCCAAATTGAAGCATAGGCCCATTAAATCCGCCTCTCAAAATTCTACTGTAAATGTTGAAACGGACAGGTCTCCTATATGGCACTGTAGTTGCACGAAATAGTGTCAAAGACATACAATGGGGGTATCGTTGTACTCAGCAGAAGTAACTGAACACAAAATAAAGCTTTGTACAGCAATAGCACACACCAACTTTACAAAATACACATGAGAAGTTCTTTGTTATAAGTTTGTGTGCCAAAAACCCCAAAAAACAAAATTTTACTCCAATATTTAGCAGAGATTGGCAGTGAAATGGCTACGTAGAAAGTGTCAAAACAACCTTAGGACAATAGCCTGTGATGTCTACTTTATATAAATATATACTTTTGTGTGGCAATTTTGTTTTCTTTTATGGCTATTAAGCTTACAAGACAAACATACCAAATTCTAAAATCGCTCCACATTAAAAGTTTATTTTACTCCTTGTGCTTTGTGACCTGTAACTACCAAAAAAAACTTAAAATCCCAGACACATTATATATTCTGTAAATCAGAACAACTAAATGAATTTATTTTTAATTACTTTCTTTAACCTGCACTAATTAGGCACACATTATTATTGCAAAAACTGTACAAAAAACACAAAATTTTTCTTTTTTTTGCATTTTTCTTTTTTTTAAATAATAAATAAGCATATATATATATATATATATATATATATATATATATATATATATATATATATATATATATATATATTACATCAAATTAAAGCCCTTTCTGTCCTTTAAAAAACAGTATATAATATGTGTCAGTGCAATAAACGAGAGAGATGCAAATTGCAGTTGAACACATACAGCAAGAAAATGCAAAAATTGCTTGTGTCATTAAGCGTAAGACAAGCTTCTGAAGCTGTGTCCTTAAGGGGTTAATATAGGTCATTTTTTAAGCTATGCAACAGATGTATCCATTTTGCTAGAACTTTAACGAACACAAAAATGTTTAGTGTCATTTTAACGTTTATGACTTTAATTTGGTGGTCTTCTGAAATCAAAATTACTGTGAAACGTTGTAGAATTTACTATAAAAAAAAACAGCATTGTTTAAATTACTTTTCTAAATACAATCTAAATAATGATGGAATGTAACTATCACTTTTCAGAACACTTTGATTAGTTTTTAACATTTATTTTTAGATAATACGTATTTGCTTTAAATAAAGCACCGCTGGTGGAAAAAAAAAAAATCAGGAAGCTTTTAATCTAAACCCTCCATGCCTAAAACATAGAGAATTTAAATCTTCACATTTGAACTAAAGTTGTTAATTAGCTCCATGTCCATTCACACCTATCCACTTAGCCACCTTGTAGCAGGTGGCACATCTTATAACTTCTCTATTTAAACACCCCAAAGACAGTTTGAGAGAAGCAATATGTGACAGTAATATTTTTAATGGTGCTACCTCTGTGCAATTTTCTATTTACAAGTTAGATGATTTGTACCTCCAGGGTTTCGATAGAGGCACTGGGCAGTAATGGTATTAGATGGACAGCTTGCCTTCTACTTTAAGTTGATATCTCTTCTGCAGCAAGCTATGTCAGGTGCCAAAAATGCTAGCTTGCCAATTGTTGCCACAACCCCCTTTTGCATTTAAGCACACCTGTTCATCTTTACGTGCCAAAGGAATGAAAGAAATTAGTTTATAGGCAGGTGTGGCTGCCAAGAACTTGTCCTGCTATGCTACATAATTTAGAGGGAGCGTACAGGCAATTTTAAGACTAAGAGAATAGGTGTAACATACCTGATAGCAACATGAATATATGTAGGCTCTAAAATATCTGATTTATAATCTTACAATATGCTTTAACTTTGCCTTTCACACAAACATACACACATCTAAACAGGCTTTATGTATTTATATTCTTTTCTATATAACTTACATCGAGTTTTATGGTTGCAATTTTAAATTTCCCAATGTATCTGGAAGTAATCTTGTGTGTATATTGGGTAAGATATCACTTTTATCACCATCATTAGTACTGACCACAAGCCCTGGAAAAATCAACAAGGTCTCTGTTGATATACAAAGTATCAGTTGAGTTCTAGTAAAGCAGAAAAAAAAAAACAGATAAATGTTTTTTTTTTCTTTATTTGAAGAATGGGTAACCTGTCAGATTATTACTTTTCAATTTCTCGGTAATATATATATATATATATATATATATATATATATATATATATCAGACTATAGAAGTCAAAATGTATGACTGACATTTGTTGGTACTAGAGTTTATTAGGTACAATTACTGCTTTAATACTAACTATAAAATAATGGCATTCAGTTTTTATTTCGAATTGTATTACATTTGCAGGTGTTTCATTTTTCATTTTATTTAAGAGTTTAGGCAATCAGTAGAGAGTTTCAAAAAGTGCTCCTTATATGGGTAACCAACTGACTGCTAGGTTCCAGAAAACTTTTAGTTTCATGGTATTCAACTCTGCTGCAATGTCCAGTAAGGAAAATCTTAGACATGCTATCCGGTAACTTTTCACTGCAGATACCTACCTACTCTTTCCCACATTCAGAGCTGTCTGGTAGGTCACAGGGGCTTCTTGCTGATGATGGTCCACTAGTTTGTTGTAGTCTTGTGGGCATTCAAAATGCTTTGGTCCCTAATTTAAATTAAACTTGCAGCCAACATCAAGGAATGGACTCTGATGGATTATCAGCGTAATGTAACAGCAAAATGTTTGCTACAGGTGGGAATATTAATTTTGTCTGCAAGTTTTCTACATAATGGCATGTAAAGTATCTACAAACCTTCTGAGAGCAAATAACTTTCGCAAGACCATGTTCATTATATGCCTTTTTAACAAGCAGTACACCAACCTAAGTGACATTTTAGCAAAAGGTGTTTATATTTTTTTTTTAGTAAGTGAACATTTGATTGATCCTTAATGAAATGTACACAAGATTGGCTCAGTGATAATGGGATGCTTTTAAAGGGATTTTGGAGCACTTAGTTCTCTTTCATGTTGTAAAATGAATTTAAGCTCATATTTAATTATTGTTTGGTCCCACCACTTTTTTTATTTTTTATTTTACTAATCGCTAATGTTGTCAAATGATAACCATACCACCTATCCCACATAATGTTTGGATTTAGGCCAGTAGGACTTATTCTTACAGCTTTATTTTGTCCAATTTTATTGTAATGACACAAGTGTGTCTCTCATGTGAGAGCAATCTTTTCTATTTTTTTAAAACAAGAAATTGGGCTTTCTTACCTTTATGCTTTTACAAAGTTGATTACGGAGATAAGGAAATATGTCTGAAAAGAAAAGAAAGGGAAAACAAAATTTACTAAAACTATGAGGAAAATGTAAAGGGAAGAGCAAATAAAAGCTAGGTATTTGATGATGCTATTGAGCCTCCTTCTATCCTTCATTACCCTGTTTAGATTGGTGCCTGAATGCACTATTGAGCTTGGCTTTCTATGGGCTATTCACACCCCTCATAGATGATTCTCTCTCTATATATGTATTATATATGTCATTTGTTTGTTTCAAGTGTTAGATCTAGGGAGTATTCCTTCAGGAATCATTATGCTTTTTAATAATTTTATTTTTCATGTCTGATTGCCTTGGATTTTGATGCCACTGTAATCTCTCATAATGATAAGGGCTTCAAAAGTCCATTGTGGGGTTAGCTATTTATTGCTGTAAATTTAGTGGGGTCTGTTTTTTAATTTTTATTATTATTTTATTATTTATATACAGCCAGCAAAATAGTGCTGTACAATGGGTGGACTAACAGACATATAATTGTAACCAGACAAATGGACGCACAGAAACACAGGGGTTGTGAGCTTACATGCTAGAGGGAGTGGGGTAAAGTGACACAAAGGGTGTACGTAGGGGTAATGAAATAGGTTGCTAGACAAGTATTCACTGGGAACTTAGTAGGTCATTTTTGACAGTTGCAGGATATTAGTCATGGGGAGGGTGAAAATCCCCTAACAGTTTATATTATACGCTTTCCTGAAGAAGTTTGTTTTCAAATATTTTTTGAAGGAGTGGAGACTGGGTGAAATTCTAACAGAGAAGGGGAGGGAGTTCCACAGAAAAAGTGCAGCCCTGGAGAAGTCTTGGAGGTGAGCATCAGATGTGGGAGTATGGACAGAGGATAGATGTAGGTCTTTGGCAGAGCACAGGGGCCTTGAGGGGACATACTTGTGTATTAGGGAGGATAGGAAGGTTGGAGCAGCATCATGTAGGGACTTGTAAGCAAGCACCAGAATATTAAATTGAGCCCTATATCTAACTGAAAGCAAATGTAGGGACTGGCAGAGAGGGGAGGCGTGGGAGGTTCGGGAGGACAGGAAAATGAGCCTTGCAGCCACATTCCTAATAGATTGCAGCGATGCAATCTGGGAACACGTAAGACCAGTGAGAAGGGAATTGCAGTAGTCAAGACGAGAAAGAACAATGGCATGGACCAACACTTTAGCCGCGTCTGGTGTTAAATAGGGGCGGATGCAAGCTATGTTTTTGGGATGGAAGCGGCAGGATTTGACAATTGACTGGACATGAGGGAAGGAGAGGTCAGAGTCAAAGAGAACACCCAGGCAGTGTGCCTGCGCGGTAGAGGTGATGGTGGCGTCATTGGCTTGGAGGGAGACAGACACGGGAGTAGCAACACTTGAGGGAGGAAAGACCAGAAGTTCTGTTTTGGACAGGTTGAGTTTAAGAAAGTGAGCAGCCATCCAATATATATTATCCTGTTTTCCATAAGCAAGTCTCAGATAAGGGTGGGCACTTACTTTTATTACAGGTTCTGAGTCACAACTAAATGGTAATAAAGCATTTTTTTTTTTAAATTAATTTTTTACATCAAGCACTATTGATAGTTAGTTTCACTAAGGCTTTGGAAAAATGGCATACATCAACTACTATAGTGGAAGGAGGTCTGAATATAATTCTCTTGTCTCTATAATGTTCTACCTCTGTCTACTCATCCAGCCATATTACTGCTCTGTCTGTACACATTCCTGCTTTACTTGTTACCCCTCTAATAATTGAGTGAGTGAATGATTGAATCAGTGTAGATACAAAGAGTTAAGGAAGCCTTTTTAATTTTCCATGTCTCTATAATAACAGTTTGTTTTTTTATAGTTCATATTTTTTAACCGTTGGACATCCAGCATCACCCGAAACCCCATAGAAAGCATTGTATACTGCTTTCCTATTGGGAAGTGCTAATTCAAGGGTGGTGATTGCTGTGCATGAGTCCCCCCCATCTGACATAGGCAGGGTAGGAGTGACAGTGGAGCCGGAACCAGTGACTAGGGACATCAGCGTTATAATCAGTTAAGTAACAGAATGGGTTTTTAATTAAATGGGTGGGAGGATGTGGCTTGGGAAAATAGCTAAAGCAAGGCACCAGATGATCTTTGGCACAAGAAAGTATTCACAAAAAACAGCCCTATATATGCTGAAAATGTTTGCCTACTCTGCACCTCGCACTGCTAATATCCAGTTGGGAGCCCTGTTGTGCATTTCAAAGTGCGAGCTACCTATCTGCACATTTTAAATTATTGCACAAAATGTCAACATAAATTGCCAACTTCAAGCTGTTCAAGAAAAGCTTGAATTTAACCTTACACTACCTGACACAGCAGTTCTGCGTAAATTACTCATGGTCTTATTGCCCATGGCATTACATAAATTACCCTTGATTTTGCCAAACATGTGCCATGTTTCTGGCTTTTTAACAATGAAATGTAACTTGCCAAGATTCAACTGCTACAAGATGAACTAAATATATAGTATACTATAAAATGGAAGCAAGTAAATCGAATGGTTTGTAATAATCCCTTGATGATTTTTGTCAACGGTTTGCAAGATTTTTCACAATTTGTAAATTCTGTACACAGGCTCTACTGTATTTTTCCTAGGTCAGAGCAATATTTTGATCATTCTAAATGATATTTAAGGAAGTCACGGCATGATTTCAGTTTTACCTAATTGAAGCTTGGGATTTGCATTTCAATGTTATCGTCTTGCAGTGTTTTCAATAGCACATACAAGACCCAAAAGGAATTGAGCTATATCATTATTCCCTAGAAACATGGTTTGAATTTTGATTGAATTGAAAAAAAACTTAAAACAATATACATCACATGAAATTTAAGCTGTCTTTTTTATAAGATTTTTTTTAAGTATTCAAAATATGTAAAAAAATTTAACTAATTTAAGAATAAACGCTAAACACATCTCTGTCAGCAGAAATATTTATATGCTCTTACCATTCTAATGCAAGTTGTTGGCTTTTAAAGACACTTGCATCAATTCTTCCTCTAAAAAACCTCAACAAATAACATTTCGTGAAAATGAGACTTACCTTAGGATTGACAGTGATTGGATAGATTTGAAGGCCAACCAGATGCAGGGGAGAACATCACTGAAATGCTGAAATATCATATGTCGTATGAATATAAAACTCTTTAACAAAAATATGATTTCATTTCAATCTTTTACACCAATTACCTAAATGTAAAACAATTTCTTTTCAATTTATAAAGCTTTTTTGTGTTACCTCTGTATTAAAATGTAACTGTTGCCTGAAAAAAATCCAGAGTCTGGTATGTGAACTCGATGTATAAATATTATTCTATTTTACGTTGATTCACCTTTCTCTTTGCTAATATCTAAATCAAAATCACTAACAAAAATATGAATAGATGCATTAAAAAGCTGAGGATCTATGGATTCAACAACACTTACTTTGTAAGTTACATACATCAGTGTTATCAATTTATTAACGAATTCTGGATTATGCATCCTACTACAAAGCATTTCATTTGCACGGGCTGTGATATTATAGTTGATTTTTAATCATAAAGTCAATCATAGCTTTGTATCAGGTAAAGCAAACAAGTCCACTGCAATGCAATTTAGAATTGTAACATTCAACATAAAAAATCCATGAACTATCTTTCAAGTACACAAGCATTGAACGTGCATGATGGACTGCCAGTTCATTTCCTTAATGATCAACTTCACTTGACCAACATTTGGAGACTTTATAATGACATGGTTAGACAATACGCATATATGTCCAGGGCATACTCCTCATCTTCACACATTGATTATATTCCTATCTACACATACCTTGTATCAAACACATCATATACTGACATATAGAACATAGTCATTTCAAAGAGCTGTGGCTGTTACAGGATCTAGCTTTTCATCAATACCTGAACTGGTTCTTTCTTGCACACCTTTGCTACTGGGATGTCTTTTAAACAATCCTGGAAGTCACACAGGCAAATGACCTGGATGACATTTAACATTTAACACATGGATAACCTGATGCTCTAATGGACAGCCTCTAAGGTAGTTTTGATTTCTTATGTGGTCAAAACCAAAAGAAGAATAGACCTGTGAATATGACAAACTTCACATAGCCCTTACTCATGAACATGCACCCTGTCATGCACCGCCATCCCTGGAAACTAAATCACACTATTTAGACGTTACAATTTCTGCTGTTTACCACAAACAAATCAAACAAAAGCAATTGAAATCACTCAACACAACGAGTAGTTTCCCCAAATTCAACTGAAAATGAAACTAATTGTGGCAGATGTGGAGAAAGGAGAGGGTAGCTCTAGCCTGCAGCTTTGCTGGGTTCTTCCTCTCACAAGCTGAAAGCCTTGACCTGGTTACCATGGCAATGCTCAGAGGCTGAATCTCAGAGTGGAGTGAACTCTAACCAGAGGAGCTGCAGGCTAGAGTTCACTCACCACAGGACCACCCGGACTTATAAAGGTAAAAAAAGGAGGGAGGGCTATAACATTTATTAGTATTTTTTAAATAAAATGATAATGAAAAAATAAGGCATATTTGCTCCCTTCTACACACAATGTAGGCATCTCAGCACTTTCAAACATTGCACCCCTCACACACAGCAACACTCACACACACACACACTGTAACCCTCATGTACACTGCACTCCTTACACACATGTACTGCACCCATCATACACACAACTTTTGTTTATATTTATTTATATAGCTAAGGCGTGGTAAGCTTTTAAGAAGTACATATCCTTGTGACAACCATCAGAGCTAAAACCAAAAAGCAGCACTGAACTCTATATTTACCACTGGCTTTGGCAATTATCATATTTTGTCTCAATATTAAAATTTTCTCTTTTATGTGCCTTTGCATTTTTTATTCTTTTAGAAACATAGAATGTGATGGCAGATAAGAACCATTCTGCCCATTTAGTCTGCCCAATTTTCTAAATTATCTTATCTTATAGCTAGGATAGCCTTATGCCTATCCAAAGCATGCTTAAATTCCTTCATTGTGTTAACCTCTACCACTTCAGTTGGAAGGTTATTCCATGCATCAGTAAAGTATCCTTCTGGAGATACAGTCTCGAGAACTGCGTACAATACTTCAAGTGAGATCTCACCAGTGTTCTGTACAATGGCACGAGCACTTCCCTCTTTCTACTGCAAATACCTCTCCCTATACAACCAAGCATTCTGCTAGCATTTCCTGCTGCTCTATTACATTGTCTGCCTACCTTTAAGTCATCTGAAATAATTACACCTAAATCCCTTTCTTCAGATGTTGAGGTTAGGACTCTATCAAATATCCTATACTCTGCCCTTTATTTTTTACGTCCAAGGTGCATTATCTTGCACTTATCCACATTAAATGTCAGCTGTCACAACTCTGACCATTTTTATAGTTTACCTAAATCATTTGCCATTTGGCTTGTCCCTCCTGGAACATCAACCCTGTTACATATCTTAGTATCATCAGCAAAAAGACATACCTTGCCATCAAGACCTTCTGCAATATCACTAATAAAAATATTAAAGAGAATGGGTCCAAGTACAGATCCTTGAGGAACCCCACTGGTGACAAGACCTTTTTTACTGACTATGCTATTTTCTATTTTGTGTGTGATTTGGAAGCTCTTATAACTTGCTTAGCCTCTTTCTGCCTAATCTTATAGATTTGTCTGTCTTCCTCACTCTAGGTTTTTTATAATTATTAAATGCTAACTTTTGGTTTTTTTATTATTTTGGCCACATCTGTGGAGTACCACAGAGGTATCTTAATTTTTTTGCTTTTACCGAGAAGCCTAATACAATTTTCTGTTGCCTTCAGCAGTGCAGCTTTTAAATAATCCCATTTCCCTTGGACTCCATTTAAACTGCTCATGTCTGATACTGACTCCTTTACACATATTCTAATTTTAGAAAAAGTCTGTTTTTCAAAAGTCTAAAACTTTTGTTTTTATACGGTGTGACTCAGTCAATGTTCTTATATTAAACCACACTGACTGATGATCACTGGATCCTAAACTTTCACCTACAATAATATCTGATACCAAATCTCCATTTGTTAACACTAAATCTAGTATGGCCTCTTTACGAGTTGGCTCTTCAACGACTGTTTTACAGACAATCCCAGTAGGGAGCTTAGAATATGTGTGCTCCTGGCACAAGCAGCTATTTTGGTTTTCCAGTTCACATCAGGAAATGGGCAAAATCTGTCCTTAGTTTGTTTAGTTGTGCAAGTTGGGCATCATGGATTGATAAAGACTCTGTTGAGTCAAAATGTTGCCTTTGGTGTCCAATAAAGTCTGTATGTATTCTTGTTTGCCCACTTCTTTTCCTCTTACTCTTATCTGGTGAAGAGGCCGTGCCACTTTTGTTTGTGTGGCACTAGGGAAAGATTTAACTGTTAAGTATGTGCAGTTTTCTACTCTTTGTTCCCAATGAAAAATTAACATATGATAAGTAGTAGAACATGTTTCCCTCAAACACTGAATGTATACATAAGTTACTTTAAGTTTGACCTTGCAAAGAATTAAAAAAAAAAAAACTTACTCCTTAAAGGCCCACTAACTGTTCCGCTTGATTTAGCATTGATTTTCCCCTGCCAAGACTTCACTGTACCTCCCACAGAGAAACATTAAATGGGGCCCCTCATCCAAACTACAATTGCCTTTGAATGTCAGATTTCTATTGCTCTATTGTTACAAACTGGGTGTCTGTGCACATAATTTGTTTTCAAGAAGTAAGGCTAGTTAAGATGCAAAATGTAACTATAACATTTATATAATATTATATTAATTAAGGTTAATATTTTAATTTATATAATATTGTTTTAATTTAATATATATATATATATATATATATATATATTTAAATTATACAAAAATGATACAAAGTTGGGTATGCATAAAACGCAGCTTATTCCTAATACCAAAAGCTGCAAAATGCATATAAGTTGTGTTGGTGCCTGGAGCGTTGCTTTAATGTTTAATACTAAATCTTAAACATCTGAGTTTAATTTTGCTATACAGCACAAGGTTCTCATTTGTCTTCAAAATCTATCCTATTACATTCAGTTAGTCATTTCCCATTAATTCCAGTCTTTCTGCACAGTATATTTGCAATATGTTTAATAAGTCACTTGAGCTGATACATTCCCATGTATATCAGGTAAAGGATAATAAGAATGATTGAAAGATTACTCCACTGAAAGCACTCATTCCCACCAATTACAAGGTCGTGTTCAAGGGCACAACTTTAAACCTACTAACAGTATAATGACAGGATTTCTTCTTTCCTATTGCTAATTCAATTGCAGCAAAATATTCTTCTGCTTTATTTTCTGATAACACTCATATCTAGCTGTATTCTTTTTATATTTTATGAGTTCATTCATTTACTTACAGGAGATTACCTTACTCAATGTCATTTTAAATAACATGACTATGAATAAAGTATTTGTTTCATAATATTTAAGCAATCTATTTCACCTTAAAGTTGAATACATAATGCCATTGAAGTGTGACATATTTTTCTATCATTTTCTAAGCAGAATGGACCATTTAATTCAGAAAGTAACTACAGGCAATTTGTGTTTCACATAGACTACACTTAAAGCAATTGATACTTACCTCGTGTCTGGTTTATACCTGATCTCAAAAGACATGTCAGAGTTGGACAAATATATCTAACAGAGACGCACAAATGTAGGGTAGACAATTGTAAAGAGCAAGGTGGGAAGATAGTGAAAATAAAAGTAGAATTTAATTAAAACTTATAAGAATGTAACATTTCGCTAAAGATAAGGTGTTTATTCAACTGAATCTTTATTTTTTTTAAACTAATTAATTAATTTGCATAGGAATAAGGGATTACAAATTTAACTATTGCTATGCTGCTAGCCAGTTCTTAAAACGTACTCAACACCCCAAAGCCATAAAATACCCTTCAGGTGTAAATTTCAACTGACAAAGGCTAAATTTTCACTCGCCAATGTAGCAGGTAGAAATGTTGAGCCCTGATGGGAATTATACAGTTTTGCTATAAGAAAAAGAAAACAAAAAACTTTTGCTTGTTTGTCTATTTGAGCTAAAATGTACAGTTCACTTGTCAAATCTTCACACTTCCTAATTTAGCAAATATGACTTAACTGCGTTTGATATAGAGCAATACATGAATATTTCATACATAAGCAATCTAAACCATATCCATACCGTACATTAGACTCTATTATCCTAATAAACAACTAGAACCTATTTGTACCATCATACTTTAACAATTTCAAAACTCTGGCAGCACTAACCAGCATCACTGTGTCTAACTTCTACCATGAGCCCTACAGTATCTAACTACAAAAACCTGTACCTTCAGTAAAACCACCACCATGCCAACAATGTTTCCTGCATGTATAAACACATCTACAAGAGAGAGTCATTACAAATAAGTAGAAAAGTTAAGCTAAACAGGCAACCGACTAATAATTGTAACATTGTTAGCTTTATTGAAAATAAATAACCCGAAAGCAGGCTGGTAATTTATTTATTTTTTCCATTTGTAAGGTTCAGGTGCAGGAAGGACAATTTTTGGACTGGGAAACAAATTATTTGAGGATACTTTTCTACACTAGGTGCCCTTGTTGCAGTAATGATTCTATTGTATCTACAGCTAAATATATTGTGTCTACAGCTGTTGATTTCAAAGTTAGCTGTCTGATGAGCTGTTGTGTATGTATCCTGTCTTACTAAACTAGTTGTTGAGATGTAGAATTCATATTGCATACCTCCCTGTATATCTCTTTCAAGCTGTCATATTGTGGTGGCAAGAGTTGCCCTCTCTTCTTCATTTGATCCATTCATATTGAGACTATTGAAGGATGGTGGCACAAGACAGGAATTATAATAGCCATTGCAGTTGCCATTTTGTGATAGCATTTGACATTTTGTAATATGATGCCTGGTACAGGACAACCAGGTTAAGGCTAAGATGGCACAAAACAAATATTAGTAATTAGGCACTCACAAATAAAAGAAGATGTGTTGCTAAAACAATTATCAGTGAGACTTGTCCTCATACAATATCACATTAAAACAGTAAAACGTGACTATTTTCTATTCACTGTACACTATTACCATAATATTACTCTTAATGGCTAATCATCTGGGAATTAAACACAGCTATAAAGTGCATAGTATATCTGAACATGGCACTCTCTCATTGATGTTAAAGGGGGCAATACACAGTATGAAAAACTATGGGTATGCAGACTTTTGAACATGGGATATTTCATTTTTTTCTTTGTTGCCATGTTTTGTTTTATGATTGTGCCATTCTGTTATAACCTACAGTTGAATATGAATCCCATAAGAAATAAAAGAAATGTGTTTAGACTGATCGCTCATGTTTTCTTTAAAAATGGGACATATATTACCAATTCTCCAAGGGTATGCACACCTTTGTGCACAACTGTATATACATATTACCAATTCTCCAAGGGTATGCACACCTTTGGTAATATTGGGACATCGACATAATTCTAATATTTTTGGCTCTATACACCAACACAATGGATATGAAATGAAATGAACAAGATGTGCTTTAACTGCAGACTTTCAGCTTTAATTTGAGGGTGTTTACATCCAAATCAGGTGAACGGTGTAGGAATTACAACAGTTTGTATATGTGCCTCCCACTTTTCAAGGGACCAAAAGTAATGGGACAATTGGTTGCTCAGCTGTTCCATGGTCAGGTGTGTGTTATTCTCTCATTATCCCATTTACAAGTAGCAGAAAAAAAGGTCCAGAGTTCATTTCAAGTGTGCTATTTGCATTTGGAATCTGTTGCTGTCAACTCTCAATATAAGATCCAAAGAGCTGTCACTATCAGTGACAAACCCATCAGAGAGATAGCAAAAACATTAGGTGTGGCCAAATCAACTGTTTGGAACATCCTTAAAAAGAAAGAATGCACCGGTGAGCTCAGCAACACCAAAAGACCCGGAAGACCACGGAAAACAATTGTGGTGGATGACCGAAGAATTCTTTCCCTGGTGAAGAAAACACCCTTCGCAACAGTTGGCCAGATCAAAAACACTCTCCAGGAGGTAGGTGTATGTGTGTCAAAGTCAACAATCAAGAGAAGACTTCACCAGAGTGAATACAGAGGATTCACCACAAGATGTAAACCATTGGTGAGCCTCAAAAACAGGAAGGCCAGATTAGAGTTTGCCAAACAACATCTAAAAAAGCCTGCACAGTTCTGGAACAACATCCTATGGACAGATGAGACCAAGATCAACTTGTGCCAGAGTGATGGGAAGAGAAGAGTATGGAGAAGGAAAGGAACTGCTCATGATCCAAAGCATACCACCTCATCAGTGAAGCATGGTGGTTGTAGTGTCATGGCGTGGGCATGTATGGCTGCCAAGGAACTGGTTCGCTTGTATTTATTGATGATGTGACTGCTGACAAAAGCAGCAGGATGAATTCTGAAGTGTTCCGGGCAATATTATCTGCTCATATTCAGCCAAATGCTTCAGAACTCATTGGACGGCGCTTCACAGTGCAGATGGACAATGACCCGAAGCATACTGCAAAAGCAACCAAAGAGTTTTTTTAAGGGAAAGAAGTAGAATGTTATGCAATGGCCAAGTCAATCACCTGACCTGAATCCGATTGAGCATGCATTTCACTTGATGAAGACAAAACTGAAGGGAAAATGCCCCAAGAACAAGCAAGAACTGAAGACCAAATGCTTTTCAGAGCATCACCAGGGATGAAACTCAGGGTCTGGTGATGTCTATGCGTTCCAGATTTCAGGCTGTAATTGACTGCAAAGGATTTGCAACAATGTATTAAAAGTGAAAGTTTGATTTAGGACTTTTAATCTGTCCCATTACTTTTGGTCCCTTAAAAAGTGGGAGGCACATATACAAACTGTTGTAATTCCTACACCGTTCACCTGATTTGGATGTAAATACCCTCAAATTAAAGCTCAAAGTCTGCAGTTAAAGCACATCTTGTTTGTTTCATTTCAAACCCATTGTGTTGATGTATTGAGCCAAAAAGATTAGAATTGTGTCGATGTCCCAATATTTATGGACCTGACTGTATATATATATGTATATATAAAAGTTCCAATGCTTGCACTCCAGTTATAATACAAATGCCCGGTGTTTATCGGCAAAATTATAGCAAATACTGTGTAAAGACAGCACTCCAGGGTCTTAGAAATATAATGAAAAAAACTTAGCTTTTATTCAGCGTCTGCCACAGTGGATCAATGTTTTAGTTCTGCCGAAAGTTCTATTAGAGAACTGAAACGTTGATCCACTGTGACAGACGCTGAACAAAAGTTATGTTTTTTTCATCATATTTCTAAGTCAGGTCCATAAATATTGGGACATCAACACAATTCTAATCTTTTTGAGTGCTGTCTTTACACAATACTTGATTGATAGAGATATATATATATATATATATATATATATATATAAAACATCCCAAATAAATACACTTAGAGGGCTTGTAGTTTGTGCAATATTTCCTTTATTTGAGCAAAGGTACAGTTAACGTTTCAGTCTGACTTGGACTTTTTTCAAGGTCTTGGAAAAAGTCCAAGTCAGACTGAAGCGTTGACTGAACCTTTGCTCAAATAAAGGAAATATTGCACAAGACTACAAGCCCTCTGAGTGCGTTTCTCTGGGACCTGGTATTGGGGCACGAAATAGCACTGATACAAGAACAGGACAGGAGTGTGAGTGTCAAGACCATGTTGGTTGTTTAATATATATTTGAAAGGATGGTGGCACATGACAGGATAAAAAAACACAAATATCTTTTTTCCCACTGATTTATTTTTTATTTAACTTTGCAGGCACTAGGGGAACTGCATGAAAGCTCAAGCAGTCCCCCTGCAGGCATCTCCATTGCCTACTATTATGGCCATGTGATCACTCAATTACATGGCCCAAGGGGGCCTTACAGATATTGAAGGTGCTCCAGGGGTCTGTCTGGGCTGTCAGGCAGTCTGCCTGACTGGGATCGCATCAATAAAAATAAATATAGATCACCGGGGGGCCACTGAACTGCTGGGCATTCTAATCCACCCTGCTGCATTAAATTGCTTTCATTTTTTCTCTATTCATCTTTAGTTAAGCTATAGTTGTTTACATTGGGTGTTTTAGATGTAATGTTCTCAAGTTTCTGCAGAAATAAATCTATAAACGATGTGACGAAACCAATCTCGCCACATTGCATTGGAGGAGCCTGGTTGCCCGCCTGCTGCCTTTGGATTATGGACCGGCAGCTAAAGGGTTAATTTTACTGTGCAGAAGGATTTATTTCTCCCTTTCTGCACAGCCGTTCGGTAGATTCCATCTACCAAACAAACAGTCTCTTTTCAGCCTCCCCAGAGCCGTGGGAAGCCGGCCGGCGACCATAATTGGCCACCCAGAAGCTGGAGTGCGCCCTACATTTACCTCCCTGAAGCCGCGGTTAACCGCAGCTTAACGAGCGTGTGCCGGCAATTGACCACCCAGTAGCTGCGGTTAACCGCATCTTAATTGATTGTTACTGGGTGGTCACGGTTACACTTAGCCGCCACACGATGGCGGTGTTCTGGAGCTCCCCGGGCAGCCAGCGCTTGTCTGCCCGGCTTTCATGCACCAAACCCGGACACTTTTACGTGCAGGCACCGCTGAACCTCCAACCCCTGGTTCTAATTCGCACGGATTGAACGAATGCATGTAAATTCGGTATTTTATGTTGGAGGAATGTTTTAACCCAGATAGCTATGCCATGGAGCCTATTCGTGGAATTAAAGACTTTGGCTCCATGACAATTAAAACTGTATTCGTGTGGTCTGAGTGCCATTCACCTAATAATGTGCACTCAGACCTGAGCTATCTGGGGATATGTTACATGTCTGTGTTTTATGTAGTAAATGTTACTTTGTGCATTTTAAAGTATAATGCTGGTTTTGTGTTCCCACGTGTGTAATGGAGTTTTGCCTTTGACTTGGGAGATAATTGAGTTACTTCCCAATTATCTCCCAGGGCAGAGGGGAGGAAGCCAGGATGCATTGTGGGAATATACTGTGACTGTGTGTCCTTTTTGTATACTTGTCTGTCCCTTGTCACAGTCTCCCATTTGGTCCCCTAGGGGAGTGTCCACCAGGTGGGAGACCTGCATAAAAGCTGGGCAGGTAGCCCTCATTAAACAGACCACTGCTTGACCTTCAACACGGAGCCTTGTCTCGTCTTTGGGGGGATTTACTGTATGCTGCTAAGGACTGATTGCCAGGAGTGTAAGCCGCTTGGGAGCTTTTCCTGTTCGTCTGGTAGCAGCAATTCATATGGTTCCTGTTCGTGTATTTGGAGTGCTACCTTATTCCCTTGTATGCCGTTTGGGAGTTTGGAGCATTCACTTGTATGCAGTTCGAGTGTTTGGACCATTCCCTTGTATGCAGTTCGAGTGTTTGGAGCATTCCCTTGTATGCAGTTCGGGAGTTTGGTGCATTCACTTGTATTCAATTCGTGAGTTTTGGTGATTCTACAGTAGCTGTGCCTGTCTCTAAAAGGGGATTATCGTCTAAGTGGTTTTTACCCCTTTTGTGCAAAACGGTCCGTTACAATTGGTGGCAAGCGGCGGGATCGTTCCTACAGACTACAGGACAGCTACAGGCGACACCATTCCTTGGATTTTTACAATTTGAGGGCAACGATGTCCCAGTACAGCGACCCTGACAGCACCGAGATGGAACCAGCAGTGGAGTATGATGAGGGTGCCATGGATGACCGAGATGCAGTCCGTAAAGGCATCTGGTACCAGGCACTGGGTATTGTGGAGTACCAGCGGGGCGAGAGACTCCCCAAGGAAGACCAGCGGTTGCAGAAGCGAGTAGCCCTGCGGATGCCCTTCCTGGGAGAGCAGCCCCTGGAAGAATGGGTGAGGAAATTGGAACACCTAGTATGGCAGGAGATGTGGCTAGAAGATGCCTACCAGGCGCTCTGGTGGTATGGGGCACAATACCTGCCCTGGAAAGCCGAGCATGACAAGCCAGAGGGAGAGGAGTTTGATGGTCCTGGCTTGTTATGGGAGACTTTTGCAGAGCCTGAGTTTGGGAGCCCTACACAAGCCCAGTTCAGTGATCTCTTTGAGTGGAGGGAGAGCAGGTATGACTGGGACGACACTCACGAAATTGAGCAAGACCTGGTCCACCTGGTGACCCGAGAGATGGAGCTGGAACAGGGTTACCAAAATCTGTTCCACTCCAGTGAGAAGGCTAAGCAGGGAAGCGGAGACCCAGATCCAGACCCATTCAGCTGGGAAGATATTGTGGAGTGTTACTGGGAAGAACCCCAGGTGGCCGGTGGAGATGGGACCAAGGTCTCTCCACCGGTCCTGCAGGGAATTGGGAGCCCAGTCTCCATTCCCCAGTGGCCGTGTGATTTATTGGGAATTGGGAGCCCAGTCTCCATTCCCCAGCGGGAGATATTGCAGGGAATTGGGAGCCTGAGCTCCATTCCCCAGCGGCAGGCTGAGTTACAGGGGACAGAGATAGTCGCTCCTGTCCCCCAGCAGCAGAATGAATTGCAGGGAATTGGGAGCCCGAGCTCCATTCCCCAGCGGGAGAAATTGCAGGGAATTGGGAGCCCGAGCTCCATTCCCCAGCGGGAGATATTGCAGGGAATTGGGAGCCTGAGCTCCATTCCCCAGCGGCAGGCTGAGTTACAGGGGGCAGAGGTAGTTGTTCCTGCCCCCAGCAGCCAAGTGATATGCCGGGAAGGCAGTGTAAAGTGCAGGGAGAGGAGAACAGCGTCCTCCCTCCCCAGCGGCAGGCTGAGATACAGGGGGCAGAGGTAGTTGTTCCTGCCCCCCAGCAGCCAAGTGATATGCCGGGAAGGCAGTGGGAAGTCCAGGGAGAGGAGAGCAGTGTCCTCCCTCCCCAGCGTCAGCGTGATTTTTTGGGAATTGGGAGCCCAGTCTCCATTCCCCAGCGGCAGAATGATGCTTTGGGAATTGGGAGCCCAGTCTCCATTCCCCAGCGGCAGCACAGATTATTGGGAATTGGGAGCCCCGTCTCCATTCCCCAGCGGCAGAGTGTCCTACCGGGAATAGAGAGCCCAGTCTCCTTTCCCCAGCAGCAGGACTCTGTATTGGGAGCAGAGACAGTCGGTCTCCCTTCCCCACAGCTGGAAGTATGTATGGGAGAGGAGCTTGTTACCCCCTCTCCCCAGCGGCAGCTTAATGTACAAAGGGGAGACAGTAAGCCCCACAACGGTGCAGATGGGACCGTGGTCTCTACACTGCCAGCACAGGGGGTAGGGACGGTCGGTCCTGCCCCCCAGCGACAGGGCTGTTTAGCCAAAGGGGAGACAGTCGGTCTCCCCCTCCAGCAGCAGAGATGGGTAACCAAAGGGGAGACGGTCGGTCTCCAGCAGCAGGACTGTGCAGCTAAAGGGGAGACGGTCGGTCTCCAGCAGCAGGACTGTGCATCTAAAGGGGAGACAGTCAGTCTCCAGCAGCAGCAGCAGAGCGGTGTATTTAAAGGGGAGACAGTCGGTCTCCCCCTCCAACAACCAGGCTTCCACCAGGCTACCCTCCCAGTAGCGCTGGCAACAGGGCAGAGTGCCGCTGGTCTCTGCCCACGCAGCAACCCACCAAGGCAGCGTACCCGTACCCAGCACAGCCGTGGTGAGGCACCTGGACATGGACAAGCTTCTTCTCTACCCAGGTGTAGTAACCATTTATTGTGGGTGGGCTGTGCTGTTGATTATGTTTTGTGGGTGGGCTGCTGGACTAACAAGGGCACTGACCGGCAGGAGGTCAGATACCCTGTTAGTCTGTTTGGAAAAGGGGAGAGATGTGACGAAACCAATCTCGCCACATTGCATTGGAGGAGCCTGGTTGTCCGCCTGCTGCCTTTGGATTATGGACCGGCAGCTAAAGGGTTAATTTTACTGTGCAGAAGGATTTATTTCTCCCTTTCTGCACAGCCGTTCGGTAGATTCCATCTACCAAACAAACAGTCTCTTTTCAGCCTCCCCAGAGCCGTGGGAAGCCGGCCGGCGACCTTAATTGGCCACCCAGAAGCTGGAGTGCGCCCTCCATTTACCTCCCTGAAGCCGCGGTTAACCGCGGCTTAACGAGCGTGTGCCGGCAATTGACCACCCAGTAGCTGCGGTTAACCGCAGCTTAATTGATTGTTACTGGGTGGTCGCGGTTACACTTAGCCGCCACACGATGGCGGTGTTCTGGAGCTCCCCGGGCAGCCAGCGCTTTTCTGCCCGGCTTTCATGCACCAAACCCGGACACTTTTACGTGCAGGCACCGCTGAACCTCCAACCCCTGGTTCTAATTCGCACGGATTGAACGAATGCATGTAAATTCGGTATTTTATGTTGGAGGAATGTTTTAACCCAGATAGCTATGCCATGGAGCCTATTCGTGGAATTAAAGACTTTGGCTCCATGGCAATTAAAACTGTATTCGTGTGGTCTGAGTGCCATTCACCTAATAATGTGCACTCAGACCTGAGCTATCTGGGGATATGTTACATGTCTGTGTTTTATGTAGTAAATGTTACTTTGTGCATTTTAAAGTATAATGCTGGTTTTGTGTTCCCACGTGTGTAATGGAGTTTTGCCTTTGACTTGGGAGATAATTGAGTTACTTCCCAATTATCTCCCAGGGCAGAGGGGAGGAAGCCAGGATGCATTGTGGGAATATACTGTGACTGTGTGTCCTTTTTGTATACTTGTCTGTCCCTTGTCACAGTCTCCCATTTGGTCCCCTAGGGGAGTGTCCACCAGGTGGGAGACCTGCATAAAAGCTGGGCAGGTAGCCCTCATTAAACAGACCACTGCTTGACCCTCAACACGGAGCCTTGTCTCGTCTTTGGGGGGATTTACTGTATGCTGCTAAGGACTGATTGCCAGGAGTGTAAGCCGCTTGGGAGCTTTTCCTGTTCGTCTGGTAGCAGCAATTCGTATGGTTCCTGTTCGTGTATTTGGAGTGCTACCTTATTCCCTTGTATGCCGTTCGGGAGTTTGGAGCATTCACTTGTATGCAGTTCGAGAGTTTGGAGCATTCACTTGTATTCAATTCGTGAGTTTTGGTGATTCTACAGTAGCTGTGCCTGTCTCTGAAAGGGGATTATCGTCTAAGCGGTTTTTTCCCCTTTTGTGCAAAACGGTCCGTTACAGGCGCTGATCCCTGATCCTACTCAAAATAGCATGTATCCAATAGAAAACAGACAAGCAGTTCGTTCACAAGGGTATGTTACCTCTCTGTTGGGCAGCTGGTTCAGTTCTATTCCTAGAAAGCAAGCTGTACAGAAGTCAGCCTAACAAGAGGGACACCAAAATCAAAAAACACTACTCGGATTGTCTGTGAAGTATGCCGGCAAAAAACTCAGTTCTATGCGTTTCGTCCAAGCTCAGCTGGCTTTTTCAAGATGGGTAGGTAGCCATTCTCATAGGTCCATATATATCCATAACAGTTCAATTTTAAATCAGGGCTGTCTTAAAGAGATATTTGCTGTTGTGGCAGACTTTTTCTTGCGCCTTCCAACTTATCTTAAACTGTTCTAATTTACTTATTTCCAGATATATAAGGACATGCAATAATTAATTATAGTACCAATAAAAAATAAAATGCTCAATAAAGTTCACTTACAAATCTTTTTTTAAAAAGGTGAATTCTTTTAAATAAAGAAATCTTTGTAATTAAGTGGGATTAGTGTAAACAGAAGATGTTGCAATAACATTTAAAATTCTAAATTACAATCTCAAATAAAACTTCTTAAATCTTGACAATTCTATTAAAAATCATAATAACGACAATCCATCTAATGTATCATGGTTAAAAAAATCTTTTTTTATACTAGAATAATAGACCTAATATCCATACAGTTTGCAGAATTACCATTAGTGTTGCAATATGTATTCTTATTAAAAAACATTATCCATGTGGAGTTATTAAATAGTGATCAGATGTTAAATAATATTTATTCATTTCTAATTTCGCATTCAGACCAAAAGGAACTATGTGCAGCCCCACATATATCATTCTTGAAAAGTTTAAACTTTAATTATTTTTAGATGAGCAGGCAAAAAAAAAAAACAAATTTAACCCTTTCGTTAATTTTACTCAGTATAATAAATAATGTCCACTTATTACCTTATTGTCTCCAAGTGACCTTTTTGTTTTCTCAACAGTAATGGTGAGGAGATATCTAATTCTTCCATCAACTGCTTCTATTCCTTATATTCTTTGTAGTTTTTGAAAGGCTTAAAGATGGCTGGCTGCCTGGTCCTGAGTAACAGGCCCAACTAAGATAATAGTGTGGACCAAGTTCTGTAAGCCTTTATCCACATAACATAGTAATGAGCCCTCCTACACTCCCACAGCCCATTATATGATTTAAAAGATATCTTCATGAAATATCTCTAGAGTAACACTCACGCTCACCGTTCAAAAACTTTTAATTAATAATAGAAAAAAACATGTCAAATAAAATATCAAATATCATCCAGTACTGTTAAAAGAAATATATCCCAGTTAATGGAAAACCCAAGTCCATTTGTATTGTTAGATAAACCACTTACATGAGAACATTTTAGTTATGTTAACAGTAAAGTACAAATAGATAGCCCTCAGCATTAAAGCTAACCGTTCTAGTCTTTCTTGTCTTGCTAACCTGCACTTCCTGTTTAGACATGAGAGCCTTTGTATATCTGCTTATCATAGGCTGACCCTCTCTGGCCTGCCATAGGATAGTTCATCAACTGTTATTGAACTGTGCTTTTGTCATTTGCGTAAAGATAGGGTTGGTGATGTTTACAGTACATCTGAGGGATGCACAGATTGAACATGGAAATAATTTTATTCTCCAAGGTTCAGCACTTGGGTGTAGACCATTTACGTTTGGAGATTCAGCACTTGGGTGTAGACAATATACGTTCTGAGGTTTAGCACTTGGCTGTAGACAATATAAGTTCTGAGGTTTAGCACTTGGGTGTAGACAATATACTTTTTTTGCAGAAAGATAAGTCTTGCACTCACTCCCATCACTGGGCGGCAGCAATGACTACAGTACACATCAGCCCCAATATATAGTAAAAACCAAAGAAAAACAAGTTACCTGCGCTCTCTCCTTAATCCCTATGCATTTTTAAACAAATGGAGGGTTTTTAGTTACCTCCAATGGCCATGAGAGGATAAGCCCACCTGCCAACGTCAAGGCAGATCCTCCCCAGGTGGGTCCTAACTCTAACCATTCACCTTGCTTCCTTGAGCTTCTTGCAAAGATCTCTAATGAGACAGAAAGGGGTATTTTTTATATACACCCCTATACATTATTAACCCTTAATAGGGAACACATGGGATGGGCGGCTGCATTGTAACAAGGCTGAGTGATACAAACATTGCAGAAAGATAAGTCCTGCGCTCACTCCCATCACTATACTTTTTTTGGTTGTTTTTTTAATTTTGCATTTCAATGTAAAGTTAAATCGACCTAACCATGGCTTATGAGTAACAATATTAAATTAATGGCAGTTAACACCAACCTAAAATGTCCCTTTCAGTCTGAAAAGAAAGGTAATAATACATAAAAAATAGTTGAATTAGTCATTCATTGGTCTATTTTGTTGTTTTTGCAAAAGGTGATAGTACATAAAAAGAAATACATAAAATGATTTCAATAATTCACAGGTTTTTTGGGTTTTTTTGGGGGGGGGGTTTTATTCGTTTTTCCATAATTTCAGTTAGTGACCAGTTTTCTTTTGAATAAACCCTGGAGACATGTTCAGCTAGTTGCAACTATAACCTACATTGTTCAAAGAAAAGTTGCCTGTAATTTTACATAAACTGTATACATTTCATATATTATTGAATATGGAGATATATTTTTTTAAGGCCATAGAATAATAAAACCTAGATACACTTTATCTAGAGTAGCTACGATATCAATAAGTCATTCCCAAAAACATAGCTGTATGTTTGCCCTGTATTTAAAATAAATTATTTGTTGGCACTAAAAATATATCCATTTCCAGGTCGTTGGTTTTCAGATCTAATATGGCTAGTGTTCTTTTTCCTGTGCAGACGGAATTATGGACTTCCTTATACCTCCCGGGAATAGCCCACTATTCATGAACCACTGCTTCACTATAACTGCAAAAATAAAACAAACAAATAAGCCGTATTCTCTGGAGCCTTTGTTGTCCTTCTGTGAAGTTGTATTTCTTTAATTACTGTATATATATTTGAATATTTTGTGTGTATGTACATGTATATTTGCATATACGTACATATATGAATATATAAGATTATCCTGCGAAAAATATGTAGTTTTTTTGCATAAAACAAAAAAGATATAACTTCTTTGCAGTGGCCATTGTACCCTGTTTACCCTGTTTTATACAATCACTGATTACTGACGTAGGGCTTATTTACAGCCTTGATGGTAAATAGCTGCCATGATCTATCACTAGTATTGCCTACTAATTACCACCAGTTTTCTAACCTTGTTGCTAGTTTTTCTTACATATCACTACTAATAGCCGCCGCAAGAGATTCCAACCACTTGCATATTACTGTCTTGCAGGTAAAGCTCAGGAATACACACCTGAGCATGCGCACGTCGCTTTGTGTTGCCAGTAGTGACAGGTAAGTAGTGACTGTCTGGTAAAACTTAGTGACAGAGTTGGAACAAGACTAGGCTAGAGGGTAGTGTTAAGTTTTTGGGGGTTAGCAGCAGCTGGCAATGAGTAGTAACAGGGTTTAAAAGGTTTTTTTTGAATTAGCGGTTAGCAGCTCCAATAAAAATGAATGTGCTCAGTTAGCCTCTACTTAGTAACTGTCTTTCAGTAGCGGCTTCCAGTAACTCACTCTCACTACTGTTGCAGTTTTGCAGTTGGTAACCATCTGCTACTAGCTAGTATAGTGAATCGGGGCAGACCAGCAAAAAGAAGCTTCACATCATCATTACAGAGTGTACCTGGCAATAGTCCCCCAAGACGTCCAATTGTTGGGGAAAAATGCTTGTCCTATAACTTCCAAAAACGTAATTGAAAACCTATACAAAAGAGGTTTATCAACAATTTAATTTGAGTTATTTTTATTTAGCCTTATTAGCTAGGTAGACAATATTATAAACATAACTGAAAAATGTGTTTTATCAATTATTTCAATTTTTTAATATGTTATTCATACCTGATGATGCATTCTGTATACATATATAATATCAATAGTAGCCAAATCTGTCCCTGAAAATAATATTAAAAAAAAATAATATAATTTTAAATAATATAAAAATATATATATATACACACACATAAAATACTGACAGTCTTGCACTTTGTCACGGTAGTTTACCCCTACACTCAGGATTTAGTTTAACAGTCGACAGATAGAGCAGATACGACTTACCGGACCTTAGAATGGCCAGACTCGCCGTACTGCAGAGAATAGACAGAGTCAAGAACAAGCCGAGGTCAAGGGAACAAAGAGACAGCGAGAACAAAAACTAGCCAAGGTCTGGTACACAGTAGTCAGTAAGCCGGCAAACAAGACAAAACAGGGATAGAGAGATAAACGGAGTCAGATACAAAGCCAAGGTCAAACACGAAAATCACAACTGAACACAACAAGCGCTAAAGGGAACTGAAACAGAAACCACGATAGGGCAGGGAGTTAAGGGAGAGGTAAGTATAAATACCCTAAACTTTACTTTTATTGGCCCCTGTCATATCCACGCCCCCAAAATGTGAGTGTCTGGGGAATGTGGGATCACAGGGGCCAATGAGAGCACATTTCATTTTTTGGCTCCCATTGCCCCTTTAAGAGCGTGCCCGAGACGTGCGGCATGCTCTTAGAGCTAGGCGGAACACGTGACCGCATCTCGCGGTCCGTGCCCGCCTGCATTTGGGAGCTGCGCGCGGCGGGAAGTGAGGACCTCGGCCGGCCCCCGGGTAAGGTAAGTACCGCTACACACTTCTACTTTTCACCCGGTGCTTGATAGCATAATCTTGTATACAGCCAAAGGAGAGGGTATTAGCACTCCAGGGTTTTGCAAAGTTTCTTTTATTGAAAGTGTGTCAACATAGGTTGATGTTTCAGTTCAACATCTGAACTTTCTTCAGGACGAAGACAAAAAAGTTTTTTTTTGTTTGTCCTGAAGAAAGTTCAGATGTTGAACTGAAAAAAATGAATAAAATCTGTCAACATTGAAGTTGCTGTTTAGTGGATAGGTGAGTGCGCTGCATCTTGTGTATTGTGTATATATGAATGATATGGATTTCTGCACAAATTGGTCATAAAATGTGATCTGATCATAATCTAAGTCACAACAACAGACAATCACAGTCTGCTTAAAATAATAACACACAAAGAATGAAATGTTGCCATGTTTTTATTGAACACACCATGTAAATATTCACAGTGCAGGTGGAAAAAGTATGTGAACCCTTGGATTTAATAACTGGTTGAACCTCCTTTGGCAGCAATAACTTCAACCAAACATTTCCTGTAGTTGCAGATCAGACGTGCACAGCGGTCAGGAGTAATTATTGACCATTCCTCTTTACAGAACTGTTTCAGTTCAGCAATATTCTTTGGATGTCTGGTGTGAATCGCTTTCTTGAGGTCATGCTACAGTATCTCAATCGGGGTGAGGTCAGGACTCTGACTTGGCCACTTCAGAAGGCGTATTTTCTTCTGTTTAAGCCATTCTGTTGTTAATTTACTTCTATGCTTTGGGTCATTGTTCTGTTGCAACACCCATCTTCTGTTGAGCTTCAGCTGGTAGACAGATGGCCTTAAGTTCTCCTGCAAAATGTCTTGATAAACTTGGGAATTCATTTTTCCTTTGATGATAGCAATCCGTCCAGGCCCTGATGCAGCAAAGCAGCCCCAAACCATGATGCCCCCACCACCATACTTCACAGTTGGGATGAGGTTTTGATGTTGGTGTGCTGTGCCTTTTTTTTCGCCACACATAGTGTTGTGTGTTTCTTCCAAACAACTCAACTTTGGTTTCATCTATCCACAGAATATTTTGCCAGTACTGCTGTGGAACATCCAGGTGCTCTTGTGCAAACTGTAAACGTGCAGCAATGTTTTGTTTAGACAGCAGTGGCTTCCTCTGTGGTATCCTCCCATGAAATCCATTCTTGTTTAGTGTTTTACGTATTGTAGATTCGCTAACAGGGATGTTAGCATTTGTCAGTGACTTTTGTAAGTCTTTAGCTGACACTCTAGGATTCTTCTTACCTCATTGAGCAGTCTGCGTTAGCATTTGCTCTTGACTTTTGTAAGTCTTTGGTTGACACTCTAGGATTCTTCTTCGCCTCATTGAGCAGTCTGCGCTGTGCTCTTGCAGTCATCTTTACAGGACGGCCACTCCTAGGGAGAGTAGCAGCAGTGCTGAACTTTCTCCATTTATAGACAATTTGTCTTACCGTGGACTGATGAACAGCAAGGCTTTTGGAGATACTTTTATAACCCTTTCCAGCTTTATGCAAGTCAACAATTCTTAATCGTAGGTCTTCTGAGAGCTCTTTTGTGCGAGGCATCATTCACATCAGGCAATGCTTCTTGTGAAAAGCAAACCCAGAACTGGTGTGTGTTTTTTATAGGGCAGGGCAGCTGTAACCAACACCTCCAATCTCATCTCATTGATTGGACTCCAGTTGGCTGACATCTCACTCCAATTAGCTCTTGGAGATGTCATTAGTCTAGGGGTTCACATACTTTTTCCACCTGCACTGTGAATGTTTACATGGTGTGTTCAATAAAAACATGGCAACATTTCATTCTTTGCGTGTTATTAGTTTAAGCAGACTGTGATTGTCTATTGTTGTGACTTAGATGATGATCAGATCACATTTTATGAACTTATGCAATGAGTAGCTTCTCATTTCTTAAACAACCATGTCGAAAGACACATCTCATGGTCGTGTAAAAGATGTTAGTCTGTTTAAGATTGCAGAAACTACTAAAATTGGGTTAAGAAATGTCCAACGCATTAAAAACTGGAAGGATAGTGGGGAACCATCGTCTTCGAGGAAGAAATGTGGTCCTGTGATCAAAAAATCCTGATTGATCGTGATCACTTAAACGTTTGGTGAAATCAAATTGTAGAAAAACAACAGTAGAACTCAGGGCTGTGTTCAAGAGTGAAAGTAAGAGTATTTCCACATGCACAATGCAAAGGGAACTCAAGGGATTGGGACTGAACAGCTGTGTAGCCTTAAGAAAACCACTAATCAGTGAGGCTAATAGGAAAACAAGGCTTCAATTTGCTAGAGAGCATAAATATTGAACTCTGGAGCAATGGAAGATGATCATGGTCTGATGAGTCCAGATTTACCCTGTTTCAGAGTGATGGGCGCATCAGGGTAAGAAGAGAGGCAGATGAAGTGATGCACCCATCATACCTAATGTAATCACATAATCTCAAACAAAACAATATTCAACAAAAAAACACTTAAAATTGGATGAATACAACTTATGTACCTTACATAA
>OW240916.1:287736754-287747770 GCA_933207985.1 Pelobates cultripes | reverse complement strand
GGAATGATATGGATTTCTGCACAAATTGGTCATAAAATGTGATCTGATCATCATCTAAGTTACAACAATAGACAACCACAGTCTGCTTAAACTAATAACACACAAAGAATGAAATGTTGACATGTTTTTATTGAACACACCATGTAAACATTCACAGTGCAGGTGGAAAAACTATGTGAAGTCTTGGATTTAATAACTGGTTGAACCTCCTTTGGCAGCAATAACTTCTACCAAACGTTTCCTGTAGTTGCAGATCAGACGTGCAAAATGGGCAGGAGTAATTCTTGACCATTCCTCTTTACAGAACTGTTTCAGTTCAGCAATATTCTTGGGATGTCTGGTGTGAATTGCTTTCTTGAGGTCATGCCACAGCATCTCAATTGGGTTGAGGTCAGGACTCTGACTGGGCAACTTCAGAAGGCGTATTTTCTTCTATTTAAGCCATTCTGTTGTTGATTTACTTCTATGATTTGGGTCATTGTCCTGTTGCAACACCCATCTTCTGTTGAGCTTCAGCTGATAGACAGATGGCCTTAAGTTCTCCTGCAAAATGTCTTGATAAACTTGGGAATTCATTTTTCCTTCAATGATAGCAATCCGTCCAGGCCCTGTCCTACCGTGGACTGATGAACAGCAGGGCTTTTGGAGATACTTTTATAACCCATTCCAGCTTTATGCAAGTCAACAATTCTTAATTGTAGGTCTTCTGAGAACTCTTTTGTGTGAGGCATCATTCACATCAGGCAATGCTTCTTGTGAAAAGCAAACCCAGAACTGGTGTGTGTTTTTTATAGGGCAGGGCAGCTGTAACCAACACCTCCAATCTCATCTCATTGATTGGACTCCTGTTGTCTGACATCTCACTCCAATTAGCTCTTGGAGATATCATTAGTGTAGGGGTTCACATACTTTTTCCATCTGCACTGTGAATGTTTACATGGTGTGTTCAATAAAAACATTTCATTCTTTGTGTGTTATTAGTTTAATAAGACTGTGATTGTCTATTGTTGTGACTTAGATGATGATCAGATCACATTTTATGTATGACATTTTAGTCCCCCTGCTGCATGAAATAAAGTTAAATAAAGTTTAAACACAGTCTAAAATTAAATAATATATACTTATATCAGATATATTGTATATATGATCTAAGTATTTGTATATACACATACATACACATACACCACTGTCTAATTGTATTTTAATATTAATATATATATAAATACACGCAGAATTATATATATATATATATATATATATACTTATAATTATATATATATATATATATATATATATATAATATAAAATAAATATATAAATACGTTAAAATAAAAAAAATAAAAAAATATATATGTATAATTTCATTCTAACTGTATTTTGATATTAATATACATATACTGATATAAAAAAAAACTTAGAATGAAATTATATATATATATATATATACACATAAGTATTTATGTATATCACTATATATATATATATATATATATATATATTCCTATATATAAATAAAAATAATTTAAAAAAATTATATATATTTATACACACACACATATATATATATATATATATATATATGTGTATTTTTTTTTTATTATTCTACGTATATATTTATGTAATATTTTTACATAATAAGGTCATTTTATTAATTACAATTTGCAGGACCTGCCTGACAACCCAGGACAAAAGTCCAGAAAATTTAATTTGCTAACTCTATATTTAACCCTGTAACTTTCCAAGACACCATAAAACCTGTATATGGGGGTACTGTTTTACTCAGGAGACTTCACTGAACACAAATATTAGTGTTTCAAAACAGTAAACTGTATTACAATTATGATATTGTTAGTGAAAGTGATTTTTTTTGCGTATTTGTGTTCAGCAAAGTATCCAGAGTATAACAGTACCCCTCATGTACAGGTTTTATGGTGTTTTCAAAAGTTACAGAGTTAAATATAAAGCTTGCATTTCAGTTTTTTCACATTGAAATTTGCCAGATTGGTTACATTGCCTTTGAGACCGTATGGTAGTCCATGAATGAGAATTACCCCCATGATGGCATACCATTTGCAAAAGTAGACAACCCAAGGTATTGCTAATGGGGTATGTCCAGTCTTTTTTAGTAGCCACTTAGTCACAAACACTGGCCAAAATTGGCATTCAATTTAGTTTTTGCATTTTTCATTTTTCACACACATACAAATATTAACCCTAACTTTGGCCAGTGTTTGTGACTAGGTGGCTACTAAAAAAGACTGGACATACCCCATTTGCAATACCTTGGGTTGTCTACTATTGCAAATGGTATGTCATCATGGGGGTTATTCTTATTCCTCGGCTACCATACGGTCTCAAAGGCAACGTAACCAATCTTGCGACTTTCAATGTGAAAAAACTGAAAAATATAACATGCTATATTTGACCCTATAACTTTCCAAAACACCATAAAACCTATACATAGGGGATACCGGTTTACATGTGAGACATCACTGAATACAAATATGTGTACTTTATTGCAGTAAAATCAAATCGTATTATGACATTCACAGTTAAAATGTCATGCAGAACTAAAAAAAAAATTCTTAATTTCTCCCATTTTTTTATATTTTATTAATATTAAATTATGTTTCATAGCTAAATATTTGATGTTAACCGAAAGCCCTATTTCTACGGTTGAACAGACATATAGTCAAATTCCAAGTTTTGTTTACATTTTATTTTGATCAAAATGTGTACATTTGGCTCAGTCCTTAAGGGGTTAAAGTCTTAAGTCACAGAAGCATGTTTAGCTGCAGCAACAGAGTCATGTAGGCTCACAAATTTTGACTGTAAAAAAGCTTCTGCTTGCTGCTTCCAGTGACACTGCAGCTCCCTCTATCACAGCAAAATCATGAGTTTTATGTTGGAAGAAAATGATAATTAAAACCAATGGGCTTATTGTCATTCCTAGTGTTATCCCCTAGTTGTTTTAGCCCCTAACCAAGAAGCAACTAAAGAAGAGCTCTGTGTAGTCTAGTTTTTCTGTGCCAATAGAGACAAGCTCTAATAAACAGGTAGAGCAGAGAACTTAACTCATGTTGGTCTTGGTGTTGGTGAAAGGAATAAATCTGGTGATGATATTGCTCTTTCCCAGCCATTCCAGACATTTCTGTAAGTCTGTCTTAGGAGGAAATTGATTCTGAGCCCAATAAAATAAAAGAGGAGTGAATTGTTTTGAATTTGTTCTGGATGCAAATCCATTTTTACTTAAATTAACATTTAAAAAAAAATCATGATAGAAATACTAAAAAAAAAAAGCCTGAAAGTGGGAACCTCAAATCTAATAGGGATTTAGATAAAACAGAAAATAATAGGGATTTAGATAAACCAGATAAAAGCACACACCGAATTCTATCTACTAAATGATTAAGGGGAAAAGTGTTTGTAACGGACCGTTTTGCACAAAAGGGGAAAAAACCGCTTAGACGATAATCCCCTTTCAGAGACAGGCACAGCTACTGTAGAATCACCAAAACTCACGAATTGAATACAAGTGAATGCTCCAAACTCCCGAACGGCATACAAGGGAATGCTCCAAACACTCGAACTGCATACAAGGGAATGGTCCAAACACTCGAACTGCATACAAGAATGGTCCAAACACTCGAACTGCATACAAGTGAATGCTCCAAACTCCCGAACGGCATACAAGGGAATAAGGTAGCACTCCAAATACACGAACAGGAACCATACGAATTGCTGCTACCAGACGAACAGGAAAAGCTCCCAAGCGGCTTACACTCCTGGCAATCAGTCCTTAGCAGCATACAGTAAATCCCCCCAAAGACGAGACAAGGCTCCGTGTTGAGGGTCAAGCAGTGGTCTGTTTAATGAGGGCTACCTGCCCAGCTTTTATGCAGGTCTCCCACCTGGTGGACACTCCCTAGGGGACCAAATGGGAGACTGTGACAAGGGACAGACAAGTATACAAAAAGGACACACAGTCACAGTATATTCCCACAATGCATCCTGGCTTCCTCCCCTCTGCCCTGGGAGATAATTGGGAAGTAACTCAATTATCTCCCAAGTCAAAGGCAAAACTCCATTACACACGTGGGAACACAAAACCAGCATTATACTTTAAAATGCACAAAGTAACATTTACTACATAAAACACAGACATGTAACATATCCCCAGATAGCTCAGGTCTGAGTGCACATTATTAGGTGAATGGCACTCAGACCACACGAATACAGTTTAATTGCCATGGAGCCAAAGTCTTTAATTCCACGAACAGGCTCCATGGCATAGCTATCTGGGTTAAAACATTCCTCCAACATAAAATACCGAATTTACATGCATTCGTTAAATCCGTACGAATTAGAACCAGGGGTTGGAGGTTCAGCGGTGCCTGCACGTAAAAGTGTCCGGGTTTGGTGCAGGAAAGCCGGGCAGAAAAGCGCTGGCTGCCCGGGGAGCTCCAGAACACCGCCATCGTGTGGCGGCTAAGTGTAACTGCGACCACCCAGTAACAGTCAATTAAGCTGCGGTTAGCCGCAGCTAGTGGGTGGTCAATTGCCGGCACACGCTCGTTAAGCCGCGGTTAACAGGGAGGTAAATGGAGGGCGCACTCCAGCTTCTGGGTGGCCAATTAAGGTCGCCGGCCGGCTTCCCACGGCTCTGGGGAGGCTGAAAAGAAACTGTTTGTTTGGTAGATGGAATCTACCAAACGGCTGTGCAGAAAGGGAGAAATAAATCCTTCTGCACAGTAAAATTAACCCTTTAGCTGCCGGTCCATAATCCAAAGGCAGCAGGTGGGCAACCAGGCTCCTCCAATGCAATGTGGCGAGATTGGTCTCGTCACATCTCTCCCCTTTTCCAAACAGACTAACAGGGTATCTGACCTCCTGCTGGTCAGTGCCCTTGTTAGTCCAGCAGCCCACCCACAACAAATAATCAACAGCACAGCCCACCCACAATAAATGGTTACTACACCTGGGTAGAGAAGAAGCTTGTCCATGTCCAGGTGCCTCACCACGGCTGTGCTGGGTACGGGTATGCTGACTTGGTGGGTTGCTGCGTGGGCAGAGACCAGCGGCACTCTGCCCTGTTGCCAGCACTACTGGGAGGGTAGCCTGGTGGAAGCCTGGTTGTTGGAGGGGGAGACCGACTGTCTCCCCTTTAAATACACCGCTCTGCTGCTGCTGCTGGAGACTGACTGTCTCCCCTTTAGATGCACAGCCCTGCTGCTGGAGACCGACCGTCTCCCCTTTGGTTACCCATCTCTGCTGCTGGAGGGGGAGACCGACTGTCTCCCCTTTGGCTAAACAGCCCTGTCGCTGGGGGGCAGGACCGACCGCCCCTACCCCCTGTGCTGGCAGTGTAGAGACTACGGTCCCATCTGCACCGTTGTGGGGCTTACTGTCTCCCCTTTGTACATTAAGCTGCCGCTGGGGAGAGGGGGTAACAAGCTCCCCTCCCATACATACTTCCAGCTGTGGGGGAGGGAGACCGACTGTCTCTGCTCCCAATACAGAGTCCTGCTGCTGGGGAAAGGAGACTGGGCTCTCTATTCCCGGTAGGACACTCTGCCGCTGGGGAATGGAGACGGGGCTCCCAATTCCCAATGATCTGTGCTGCCACTGGGGGATGGAGACTGGGCTCCCAATTCCCAAAGCATCATTCTGCCGCTGGGGAATGGAGACTGGGCTCCCAATTCCCAAAAAATCACGCTGCCGCTGGGGAGGGAGGACACTGCTCTCCTCTCCCTGGACTTCCCACTGCCTTCCCGGCATATCACTCTGCTGCTGGGGGGCAGGAACAACTACCTCTGCCCCCTGTAACTCAGCCTGTCGCTGGGGAATGGAGCTCAGGCTCCCAATTCCCTGCAATATCTCCCGCTGGGGAATGGAGCTCGGGCTCCCAATTCCCTGCAATTTCTCCCGCTGGGGAATGGAGCTCGGGCTCCCAATTCCCTGCAATTCATTCTGCTGCTGGGGGACAGGAGCGACTATCTCTGTCCCCTGTAACTCTGCCTGCCGCTGGGGAATGGAGCTCAGGCTCCCAATTCCCTGCAATATCTCCCGCTGGGGAATGGAGACTGGGCTCCCAATTCCCAATAAATCACACGGCCGCTGGGGAATGGAGACTGGGCTCCCAATTCCCTGCAGGACCGGTGGAGAGACCTTGGTCCCATCTCCACCGGCCACCTGGGGTTCTTCCCAGTAACACTCCACAATATCTTCCCAGCTGAATGGGTCTGGATCTGGGTCTCCGCTTCCCTGCTGAGCCTTCTCACTGGAGTGGAACAGATTTTGGTAACCCTGTTCCAGCTCCATCTCTCGGGTCACCAGGTGGACCAGGTCTTGCTCAATTTCGTGAGTGTCGTCCCAGTCATACCTGCTCTCCCTCCACTCAAAGAGATCACTGAAACGGGCTTGTGTAGGGCTCCCAAACTCAGGCTCTGCAAAAGTCTCCCATAACAAGCCAGGACCATCAAACTCCTCTCCCTCTGGCTTGTCATGCTCGGCTTTCCAGGGCAGGTATTGTGCCCCATACCACCAGAGCGCCTGGTAGGCATCTTCTAGCCACATCTCCTGCCATACTAGGTGTTCCAATTTCCTCACCCATTCTTCCAGGGGCTGCTCTCCCAGGAAGGGCATCCGCAGGGCTACTCGCTTCTGCAACCGCTGGTCTTCCTTGGGGAATCTCTCGCCCCGCTGGTACTCCGCAATACCCAGTGCCTGGTACCAGATGCCTTTACGGACTGCATCTTGGTCATCCATGGCACCCTCATCATACTCCACTGCTGGTTCCATCTCGGTGCTGTCAGGGTCGCTGTACTGGGACATGCGTTGCCCTCAAATTGTAAAAATCCACGGAATGGTGTCGCCTGTAGCTGTCCTGTAGTCTGTGGGAACGATCCCGCCGCTTGCCACCAATTGTAACGGACCGTTTTGCACAAAAAGGGAAAAAAACGCTTAGACGATAATCCCCTTTCAGAGACAGGCACAGCTACTGTAGAATTCAGAGACAGGCACAGCTACTGTAGAATCACCAAAACTCACGAACTGAATACAAGTGAATGCTCCAAACTCCCGAACGGCATACAAGGGAATGCTCCAAACACTCGAACTGCATACAAGGGAATGGTCCAAACACTCGAACTGCATACAAGTGAATGCTCCAAACTCTCGAACTGCATACAAGTGAATGCTCCAAACTCTCGAACTGCATACAAGTGAATGCTCCAAACTCCCGAACGGCATACAAGGGAATAAGATAGCACTCCAAATACACGAACAGGAACCATACGAATTGCTGCTACCAGACGAACAGGAAAAGCTCCCAAGCGGCTTACACTCCTGGCAATCAGTCCTTAGCAGCATACAGTAAATCCCCCCAAAGACGAGACAGAGCTCCGTGTTGAGGGTCAAGCAGTGGTCTGTTTAATGAGGGCTACCTGCCCAGCTTTTATGCAGGTCTCCCACCTGGTGGACACTCCCCTAGGGGACCAAATGGGAGACTGTGACAAGGGACAGACAAGTATACAAAAAGGACACACAGTCACAGTATATTCCCACAATGCATCCTGGCTTCCTCCCCTCTGCCCTGGGAGATAATTGGGAAGTAACTCAATTATCTCCCAAGACAAAGGCAAAACTCCATTACACACGTGGGAACACAAAACCAGCATAATACTTTAAAATGCACAAAGTAATATTTACTACATAAAACACAGACATGTAACATATCCCCAGATAGCTCAGGTCTGAGTGCACATTATTAGGTGAATGGCACTCAGACTACACGAATACAGTTTTAATTGCCATGGAGCCAAAGTCTTTAATTCCACGAATAGGCTCCATGGCATAGCTATCTGGGTTAAAACATTCCTCCAACATAAAATACCGAATTTACATGCATTCGTTCAATCCGTGCGAATTAGAACCAGGGGTTGGAGGTTCAGCGGTGCCTGCACGTAAAAGTATCCGGGTTTGGTGCATGAAAGCCGGGCAGACAAGCGCTGGCTGCCCGGGGAGCTCCAGAACACCGCCATCGTGTGGCGGCTAAGTGTAACCGCGACCACCCAGTAACAATCAATTAAGCTGCGGTTAACCGCAGCTACTGGGTGGTCAATTGCCTGCACACGCTTGTTAAGCTGCGGTTAACCGCGGCTTCAGGGAGGTAAATGTAGGGCGCACTCCAGCTTCTGGGTGGCCAATTATGGTCGGCGGCCGGCTTCCCACGGCTCTGGGGAGGCTGAAAAGAGACTGTTTGTTTGGTAGATGGAATCTACCGAACGGCTGTGCAGAAAGGGAGAAATAAATCCTTCTGCACAGTAAAATTAACCCTTTAGCTGCCGGTCCATAATCCAAAGGCAGCAGGCGGGCAACCAGGCTCCTCCAATGCAATGTGGCGAGATTGGTTTCGTCACATCGTTTATAGATTTATTTCTGCAGAAACTTGAGAACATTACATCTAAAACACCCAATGTAAACAACTATAGCTTAACTAAAGATGAATAGAGAAAAAATGAAAGCAATTTAATGCAGCAGGGTGGATTAGAATGCCCAGCAGTTCAGTGGCCCCCCGGTGATCTATATTTATTTTTATTGATGCGATCCCAGTCAGGCAGACTGCCTGACAGCCCAGACAGACCCCTGGAGCACCTTCAATATCTGTAAGGCCCCCTTGGGCCATGTAATTGAGTGATCACATGGCCATAATAGTAGGCAATGGAGATGCCTGCAGGGGGACTGCTTGAGCTTTCATGCAGTTCCCCTAGTGCCTGCAAAGTTAAATAAAAAATAAATCAGTGGGAAAAAAGATATTTGTGTTTTTTTATCCTGTCATGTGCCACCATCCTTTCAAATATATATTAAACAACCAACATGGTCTTGACACTCACACTCCTGTCCTGTTCTTGTATCAGTGCTATTTCGTGCCCCAATACCAGGTCCCAGAGAAACGCACTCAGAGGGCTTGTAGTCTTGTGCAATATTTCCTTTATTTGAGCAAAGGTTCAGTCAACGCTTCAGTCTGACTTGGACTTTTTCCAAGACCTTGAAAAAAGTCCAAGTCAGACTGAAACGTTAACTGTACCTTTGCTCAAATAAAGGAAATATTGCACAAACTACAAGCCCTCTAAGTGTATTTATTTGGGATGTTTTATATATATATATATATATATATATATATATATCTCTATCAATCAAGTATTGTGTAAAGACAGCACTCAAAAAGATTAGAATTGTGTTGATGTCCCAATATTTATGGACCTGACTTAGAAATATGATGAAAAAAACATAACTTTTGTTCAGCGTCTGTCACAGTGGATCAACGTTTCAGTTCTCTAATAGAACTTTCGGCAGAACTAAAACATTGATCCACTGTGGCAGACGCTGAATAAAAGCTAAGTTTTTTTCATTATATTTCTAAGACCCTGGAGTGCTGTCTTTACACAGTATTTGCTATAATTTTGCCGATAAACACCGGGCATTTGTATTATAACTGGAGTGCAAGCATTGGAACTTTTATATATACATATATATATACAGTCAGGTCCATAAATATTGGGACATCGACACAATTCTAATCTTTTTGGCTCAATACATCAACACAATGGGTTTGAAATGAAACAAACAAGATGTGCTTTAACTGCAGACTTTGAGCTTTAATTTGAGGGTATTTACATCCAAATCAGGTGAACGGTGTAGGAATTACAACAGTTTGTATATGTGCCTCCCACTTTTTAAGGGACCAAAAGTAATGGGACAGATTAAAAGTCCTAAATCAAACTTTCACTTTTAATACATTGTTGCAAATCCTTTGCAGTCAATTACAGCCTGAAATCTGGAACGCATAGACATCACCAGACCCTGAGTTTCATCCCTGGTGATGCTCTGAAAAGCATTTGGTCTTCAGTTCTTGCTTGTTCTTGGGGCATTTTCCCTTCAGTTTTGTCTTCATCAAGTGAAATGCATGCTCAATCGGATTCAGGTCAGGTGATTGACTTGGCCATTGCATAACATTCTACTTCTTTCCCTTAAAAAACTCTTTGGTTGCTTTTGCAGTATGCTTCGGGTCATTGTCCATCTGCACTGTGAAGTGCCGTCCAATGAGTTCTGAAGCATTTGGCTGAATATGAGCAGATAATATTGCCCAAAACACTTCAGAATTCATCCTGCTGCTTTTGTCAGCAGTCACATCATCAATAAATACAAGAGAACCAGTTCCATTGGCAGCCATACATGCCCATGCCATGACAATACCACCACCATGCTTCACTGATGAGGTGGTATGCTTTGGATCATGAGCAGTTCCTTCCCTTCTCCATACTCTTCTCTTCCCATCACTCTGGTACAAGTTGATCTTGGTCTCATCTGTCCATAGGATGTTGTTCCAGAACTGTGAAGGCTTTTTAGATGTTGTTTGGCAAACTCTAATCTGGCCTTCCTGTTTTTGAGGCTCACCAATGGTTTACATCTTGTGGTGAATCCTCTGTATTCACTCTGGTGAAGTCTTCTCTTGATTGTTGACTTTGACACACATACACCTACCTCCTGGAGAGTGTTTTTGATCTGGCCAACTGTTGCGAAGGGTGTTTTCTTCACCAGGGAAAGAATTCTTCGGTCATCCACCACAATTGTTTTCCGTGGTCTTCCGGGTCTTTTGGTGTTGCTGAGCTCACCGGTGCATTCTTTCTTTTTAAGGATGTTCCAAACAGTTGATTTGGCCACACCTAATGTTTTTGCTATCTCTCTGATGGGTTTGTCACTGATAGTGACAGCTCTTTGGATCTTATATTGAGAGTTGACAGCAACAGATTCCAAATGCAAATAGCACACTTGAAATGAACTCTGGACCTTTTTTTCTGCTACTTGTAAATGGGATAATGAGAGAATAACACACACCTGACCATGGAACAGCTGAGCAACCAATTGTCCCATTACTTTTGGTCCCTTGAAAAGTGGGAGGCACATATACAAACTGTTGTAATTCCTACACCGTTCACCTGATTTGGATGTAAA
>OW240916.1:287707800-287736654 GCA_933207985.1 Pelobates cultripes | reverse complement strand
TTAGCTTTATTGAAAATAAATAACCCGAAAGCAGGCTGGTAATTTATTTATTTTTTCCATTTGTAAGGTTCAGGTGCAGGAAGGACAATTTTTGGACTGGGAAACAAATTATTTGAGGATACTTTTCTACACTAGGTGCCCTTGTTGCAGTAATGATTCTATTGTATCTACAGCTAAATATATTGTGTCTACAGCTGTTGATTTCAAAGTTAGCTGTCTGATGAGCTGTTGTGTATGTATCCTGTCTTACTAAACTAGTTGTTGAGATGTAGAATTCATATTGCATACCTCCCTGTATATCTCTTTCAAGCTGTCATATTGTGGTGGCAAGAGTTGCCCTCTCTTCTTCATTTGATCCATTCATATTGAGACTATTGAAGGATGGTGGCACAAGACAGGAATTATAATAGCCATTGCAGTTGCCATTTTGTGATAGCATTTGACATTTTGTAATATGATGCCTGGTACAGGACAACCAGGTTAAGGCTAAGATGGCACAAAACAAATATTAGTAATTAGGCACTCACAAATAAAAGAAGATGTGTTGCTAAAACAATTATCAGTGAGACTTGTCCTCATACAATATCACATTAAAACAGTAAAACGTGACTATTTTCTATTCACTGTACACTATTACCATAATATTACTCTTAATGGCTAATCATCTGGGAATTAAACACAGCTATAAAGTGCATAGTATATCTGAACATGGCACTCTCTCATTGATGTTAAAGGGGGCAATACACAGTATGAAAAACTATGGGTATGCAGACTTTTGAACATGGGATATTTCATTTTTTTCTTTGTTGCCATGTTTTGTTTTATGATTGTGCCATTCTGTTATAACCTACAGTTGAATATGAATCCCATAAGAAATAAAAGAAATGTGTTTAGACTGATCGCTCATGTTTTCTTTAAAAATGGGACATATATTACCAATTCTCCAAGGGTATGCACACCTTTGTGCACAACTGTATATACATATTACCAATTCTCCAAGGGTATGCACACCTTTGGTAATATTGGGACATCGACATAATTCTAATATTTTTGGCTCTATACACCAACACAATGGATATGAAATGAAATGAACAAGATGTGCTTTAACTGCAGACTTTCAGCTTTAATTTGAGGGTGTTTACATCCAAATCAGGTGAACGGTGTAGGAATTACAACAGTTTGTATATGTGCCTCCCACTTTTCAAGGGACCAAAAGTAATGGGACAATTGGTTGCTCAGCTGTTCCATGGTCAGGTGTGTGTTATTCTCTCATTATCCCATTTACAAGTAGCAGAAAAAAAGGTCCAGAGTTCATTTCAAGTGTGCTATTTGCATTTGGAATCTGTTGCTGTCAACTCTCAATATAAGATCCAAAGAGCTGTCACTATCAGTGACAAACCCATCAGAGAGATAGCAAAAACATTAGGTGTGGCCAAATCAACTGTTTGGAACATCCTTAAAAAGAAAGAATGCACCGGTGAGCTCAGCAACACCAAAAGACCCGGAAGACCACGGAAAACAATTGTGGTGGATGACCGAAGAATTCTTTCCCTGGTGAAGAAAACACCCTTCACAACAGTTGGCCAGATCAAGAACACTCTCCAGGAGGTAGGTGTATGTGTGTCAAAGTCAACAATCAAGAGAAGACTTCACCAGAGTGAATACAAAGGGTTCACCACAAGATGTAAACCATTGGTGAGCCTCAAAAACAGGAAGGCCAGATTAGAGTTTGCTAAACAACATCTAAAAAAGCCTTCACAGTTCTGGAACAACATCCTATGGACAGATGAGACCAAGATCAACTTGTACCAGAGTGATGGGAAGAGAAGAGTATGGAGAAGGAAAGGAACTGCTCATGATTCAAAGCATACCACCTCATCAGTGAAGCATGGTGGTGGTAGTGTCATGGCGTGGGCATGTATGGCTGCCAATGGAACTGGTTTTCTTGTATTTATTGATGATGTGACTGCTGACAAAAGCAGCAGGATGAATTCTGAAGTGTTTCGGGCAATATTATCTGCTCATATTCAGCCAAATGCTTCAGAACTCATTGGACGGCGCTTCACAGTGCAGATGGACAATGACCCGAAGCATACTGCAAAAGCAACCAAAGAGTTTTTTTAAGGGAAAGAAGTGGAATGTTATGCAATGGCCAAGTCAATCACCTGACCTGAATCCGATTGAGCATGCATTTCACTTGATGAAGACAAAACTGAAGGGAAAATGCCCCAAGAACAAGCAAGAACTGAAGACCAAATGCTTTTCAGAGCATCACCAGGGATGAAACTCAGCATCTGGTGATGTCTATGCGTTCCAGACTTCAGGCTGTAATTGACTGCAAAGGATTTGCAACAATCTATTAAAAGTGAAAGTTTGATTTATGACTTTTAATCTGTCCCATTACTTTTGGTCCCTTAAAAAGTGGGAGGCACATATACAAACTGTTGTAATTCCTAAACCGTTCAACTGATTTGGATGTAAATACCTTCAAATTAAAGCTCAAAGTCTGCAGTTAAAGCACATCTTGTTTGTTTCATTTCAAACCCATTGTGTTGATGTATTGAGCCAAAAAGATTAGAATTGTGTCGATGTCCCAATATTTATGGACCTGACTGTATATATATATGTATATATAAAAGTTCCAATGCTTGCACTCCAGTTATAATACAAACGGCCGGTGTTTATCGGCAAAATTATAGCAAATACTGTGTAAAGACAGCACTCCAGGGTCTTAGAAATATGATGAAAAAAACGTAGCTTTTATTCAGCGTCAGCCACAGTGGATCAATGTTTCAGTTCTGCCAAAAGTTCTATTGGAGAATTCCCAAGTTTATCAAGACATTTTGCAGGAGAACTTAAGGCCATCTGTCTATCAGCTGAAGCTCAACAGAAGATGGGTGTTGCAACAGGACAATGACCCAAATCATAGAAGTAAATCAACAACAGAATGGCTTAAATAGAAGAAAATACGCCTTCTGAAGTTGCCCAGTCAGAGTCCTGACCTCAACCCGATTGAGATGCTGTGGCATGACCTCAAGAAAGCAATTCACACCAGACATCCCAAGAATATTGCTGAACTGAAACAGTTCTGTAAAGAGGAATGGTCAAGAATTACTCCTGCCCGTTTTTCACGTCTGATCTGCAACTACAGGAAACGTTTGGTAGAAGTTATTGCTGCCAAAGGAGGTTCAACCAGTTATTAAATCCAAGAGTTCACATAGTTTTCCACCTGCACTGTGAATGTTTACATGGTGTGTTCAATAAAAACATGCCAACATTTCATTCTTTGTGTGTTATTAGTTTAAGCAGACTGTGGTTGTCTATTGTTGTGACTTAGATGATGATCAGATCACATTTTATGACCAATTTGTGCAGAAATCCATATTATTCCAAAGGGTTCATATACTTTTTCTTTCAACTGTATCTTCCTATTAAAGTTTGTGCAAGTGACACTTAGCCACTACCTGTGGCAAAGCACAATAGTAACCTAGCCAGTTTAACTAGGATCAATGACCCAAGCATGTTATCTACCAAAGTAGTAAGTGTCACTGGCAAGAAGTTAGGCAGTCACAGCAGTAACCAAAGTATACAAGTGTAAACACTTGAATCAATCACACAGTCAGTACTGCCACAGCAGGTTTAAAAGCAGGCATTCCCTGACTACTGGTCTTTCTCTCGCAGTAGCTTAAGTCAAAGTGCCAAGAAGAATCCCGCATAGAAATAAAGTTGTTTTATTGCTTCTCCCTTTTCCCCTTCTATTGGTCACTTCACATGATCTGTGGTAAAAATCTAAATTTAGTGGCTGTCCCCTAACCATCTGTCATCTTTCTTTCCACTTCTTGATTGGACAATCTCCCTTAAAAAAATAAATAAATAAATAAACAGCTTACTCTCTATTCCATCTTCATTTTTTTGGTGGCATGGGCAGGACCCCAACTACTAAAGCATCCAAATATAATAATGAATCAACTTGCTGTTTGCTCATTTGACGATTTATCCATATAACCAATTGGCTTAAATTCAGTCAAATCTCAATTCGGTCTTAACTTAAGGCTAAAGTCTACTTTTTTTTATCATCTACCAACTACTCATTTAAATGGCTGTTGTTACTGTTGGTAAGTATCAAATGCAAAATTTCACTACCATCAGTTGAAAGTTACTTACTGCCTCCATGTTCCATGTGATCTTTTCAGTAAAAACTATTTGGATGAATCAAAATGCCCCAAATATTGGACAACTGGTGTTCTGTAAAACATAAATATTATGTATATATTTTGCAGTACACTGATAGGTGCATTTTACCGCCATTTGGTTCACAGGTCTAGTGAGAAGAAGCACCCAACAGATGGAAAAAGAGGAGGGGCAGTAAAAAGGTCTATATTTTACGGTAGGGTTCCTAAGGCAGCTGTTTCACCTACCACAGTGCAAGTTAGTTAAATTCTAACTTTCTTGTGTATCGGCCACAGCTAGAGGACACGTGAAAATGTTGCCCATTTAGTACAGTACAGATATATTTATATTTATGCCAGCATTTTATTGTCTGTTCTTGTAAAAAACATAAATTATCCCATAAGATTTTATCAAGCTAAGAGTCATATTCGATTTATTTATAAGACAAGAAAAGTCTAATCTGTTTTATAGCACAGCAAGTATAAAGTTATTATTTGAAGGATATATTGAAAGAGAACAACCTGCATTTTTGTTGGCTATTTTTTCTGGCATTGTGGACACAAATTTTAATTTCAAAAGTAGTTCACCCACAACATTAAATTCTGGCATTCAGTATGTAGAATCCATTACAGCTGTCTCCCTTTCTAAAGGTAGCGTTTCATGAAAGACTCAACAAACTTTGTTTGTTCATTGCATCCAGGTGCTTATTGCTGGCTTCAAGTTCAAAGAAACGTGTTTGAAAAAATAATGAGTTTACATTTAGGAAAATATATTTTAAGAAAATGTTTCATTTTCTATACTAAGTAAACTGAAACCCAAACAGTATATATTAATGAACAGAATGTAATGCACCATCACTAACAAATTATAAAGAATACCGATCTTACAGGTAATATGAAAATGTAAGCATTTGACTACTAGATAGATCTGTTTTAATGCCTATTAATTCAAATGTTGGAAACCCGTTGATATAACTCTTTGATTCTTCATGTAAGTTTAGCCTTATTGCTATCATTATGATTAGGAACAGTTGATTAACCAAAAATTACAAATACATGCATAAAGTATAAACAACTCAAATGACATGTAGGTTTATATATAGTATTCTTTGTTTATTAAGTACAGAACATTTTTATTTTATTTTGCATATTTTAAGGTGCAGTTACAGATGTACATTCATGAAGTGGATGGCATTGAAAAACATGTGTACAGTAAAAAGGATACAATAGGTAGGACAATCTCAGTGCGGTTTACAATACAATGTTAACAGTAGTGTGTCGAAGGCACACTACTGATCAGATATATCACAGTCCATCTTTTATAGCAATCACAATTGGTATCAAGAGATCCTTGAATTTTCCACTTCTTAATAAGTGATTGAACAGTACTGACTGGGCAATAAGAAAGTTTCACAGGCACTCCAAATGTTAAAGCCGCAGGCAGATTTATTGCAACAAAATGAACAGCAACGTTTCGATCTAACAAGAGGTCTTTGTCAAGCTGAAACGTTAGGTCGAAATGTTGCTGTTCATTTTGTTGCAATAAATCTGCCTGCGGCTTTCACATTTGGAGTGCCTGTGAACCTTTCTTATTCCCTTGTCATATTGGGATTGCTGGTCCTGTTCCAGAGCACCTGTGGCTGTTGGGAGTGAGTGTGGTTCCTGCAACCAACTTATGCTGAACAGTACTGACTGGCATTTTTTAAGGCTATGGCTATCTTTTGATATCCTTTTAAATCTTTGCAAGGTTCCATTAACTTGTTAAGCAGGTCTTTTGACAGTTCTTTTCTGCTCCCCATGGCTCAGTATCTAGCCTGCTCAGTGCATCCATATGAGAGCTAACAAACTCATTGACTATTTATACACAGACACTAATTGCAATTTTAAAAAGCCACAGGTGTGGTGATTTCTGTTATCATTATGATTAAAAAATGAGCCAAACAACTATGGGATAATAAATGGCTTCATATGATCACTAACCTTCAATAAAATACATTTAATCAATGCTAAAAAAGTTAATTCACAATTTCTGCCAGGGTATGCAAACATTTGAGTACAACTGTATAATATGGAATAGTTGCTACAAATCACCTTCTTGAAAAACTCCTGATTTGGTTTATTCATTGAACTAGATATTGTGGATAACTAGCATGCTAATAGCATTTTTTTAAGTATAAAATATTTTCAAAATATTGTGGTTGGAAATTTTAGTCTGAAAGTGCAATTGCATTGCCACATTGAATGACCAATCATTAATATAGCAAAAATGAACAGGCACACAAATTTCATTTACCACACTGTTAAGTGCACCGTAAGTGGTTATATAATATTAGAAAACATGTTATGCAACTTGCTTCCATTTAAGAAAATAACTGCATAGTTCATCACAGCTCTGTTTGGGTAGGAGTTTAACCTCTAAAGGACACATGACACGTGTGACATGTCATGATTCCCTTTTATTACAGAAGTTTGGCCCTTAAGGGGTTAAACATACACTCCACTGCCCAAATACAAAACACATAAAATCACTGTTTAGTAGAGCTACACACCAATAAAGACATGAATGCATTTAATAGTGCATTTTATTTAAATTAGTGGTTAATCTAAAACCAGCTTGCAGATCCTTTGTCTGCAGCCTTTGCAATCTCTCCTACTAACCCAGCTCAGACATTCTGTGGTTTTCCAATCATAGACTTCCCAATGCAGCTCAATGAGATGTCTTTGCAATGCAGCTGTTCCTGGCATTTGCCTGCACATTGAGTTTAACTCCACTGAGCTAAACAACAAGAAGTAACATAACTGGCTGTCTAACTGAAAACCAGGAAGATTTAACAAGGTTCACTTATAAAAGAGCCAATTTCTATGAAATTTCAATCTGCACTCTTTGTAAAATGAAACACACACACACTTCATCTATAAAGCATTGCAAGAAGCAAAGGTGCTTTAGGGGTCTGGAGTTCTCCTAAAACATGAGGCTTGGCAATGAACAGGTGATCTAAGATGTTTCAAAAGATTCAGAACATGTATTTCATAGTTTATGTTCTCAAATAATCTAGTGGACAGCTTTGTAAAGTATATTTAATCCTCAGTCATGTGGAGCCATCCTCAGTAATGTGAAACAATGTACTTGATAGGCTGAAAAGGCACAAGGTCTACTGTCAATAAGTACAAGTCATACTTGGATCTCTGGTTTCAATGTGTGATCTTAACAAAACAAGAAGAATTCGTGGCACTAAATCTAGTACAAGTCCAAAATATAATTGTGGCAGTCTCGTGATAGTTACTTTGGTGTTTAGCCCTGCAGTCACACTGTTCAATTTAGGAGCCATTTAGGAGCTAAAGCACTTTTGTTTCTGTTTATGCAGCCTTAGCCACACCTCCACTGACTTTTATTGATAGCGTTTTCATGAATAAAAAATTTCAGATCTGGAGGTTTTCATCTCCTACTATGTTAATCACTTTAATCACATATATGAGACTCCTGCATAAACAAAGTGATTTAACTCCTAAAAGGGTCGGAATTGAGCGATAAGACTGCAGGGGCATGATCGATATATGGATATTGCTTCATTAAGCTAAAGTTGTGTTGATTTCTACTATATGCCAATACCCAATTCTATTAATAATACATGAATGTTATTACTTACAGTGACACCTACAGTGGGGGGAAAAAGTATTTGTTCCCCTGCTGATTTTGAACATTTGTCCACTGACAAAGAAATGATCAGTCTACAATTTTAATGGTATGTGTATTTTAACAGTGAGAGACAGAAAAAACAAAAAACAAAAAATCCAGAAAAACACATGTCAGAAAAGTTATAAATTGATTGTCAATTTATTGATTGTCAATTGTCAATGAGTGAAATAAGTATTTGACCCATTCGACTTAGTACTTGGTAGCAAAACCTATGTTGGCAATCACAGAGGTCAGATGTTTCTTGTAGTTGGCCACCAGGTTTGCACACATCTCAGGAGGGATTTTGTCCCACTCCTCTTTTCAGATTCTCTCCAAGTCATTAAGGTTTTGAGGCTGATGTTTGGCAACTTGAACCTTCAGCTCCCTCCACAGATTTTCTTTGGGATTACGGTTTGGACACTGGCTAGACCACTCCAGGACCTTAATGTGCTTCTTCTTGAGCCACTAATTTGTTGCCTTCGCTGTGTGTTTTGGGTCATTGTCATGCTGGAAAACATATACATGACCCATTTTTAATGCCCTGGCTGAGGGAAGGAGGTTCTCACCCAAGATGTGACGGTATATGGCCTCGTCCATCGCCCCTGTATGCTGTGCAGTTGTCCTGTCCCCTTAGCAGAAAAACACCCCCAAAGCATAATGTTTCCACCTCCATGTTTGATGGTGGGGAAAGTGTTCTTGGGGTCATAGGTAGCATTCCTCCTCCTCTAAAACACAGCAAATTGAGTTGATGCCAAAGAGCTTGATTTTGGTCTCATCTGACCACAACACTTTTACCTAGTTCCCCTCTGAATCATTCAGATGTTCATTGGAAAACACACTGTACATGTGCTCTCTTGAGCAGGGGGATCTTGCGGGTGCTGCAGGATTTCAGTCCTTCATGGCATAGTTTTCTTGGTGACTATGTTCCCAAATGCCTGGTGATCATTAATTAGATCCTCCTGTGTAGTTCTGGGCTGGGCTCACCATTCTTATTATCATTGAAACTCCACGAGGTGAGATCTTGCATGGAGCACAAGACCGAGGGAGACTGACAGTTATTTTGTGTTTCTTCCATTTGCGAATAACCGCACCAACTGTTGTTACCTTCTCACCAAGCTGCTAGGCGATGGTCTTGTAGCCCATTATAGCCTTGTGTAGGTCCACAATCTTGTCCCTGATATTTTTGGACAGCTTTTTGGTCTTGGCCATGGTGGAGAGTTTGAAATTTGATTGATTACTTCTGTGGACAGATGTCTTTTACACAGGCAACGAGCTGAGATTAGGAGCACTCCCTTTAAGAGAATGCTCCTAATTTCAGCTCGTTACCTGTATAAAACACACCTGGGAGCCAGAAATCTTGTTGATTGATAGGGGATCAAATACTAATTTCACTCATTTATAACTTTGACTATTTATAACTTTTTGACATGCATTTTTCTTCATTTTTTGGAGGGGTTATTCTGTCGCTCACTGTTAAAATACACCTACCATTAAAATTATAGAGTGATCATTTTTTGTCAGTGGGCAAATGTTCAAAATCAGCAGGGAGTCAAATACTTTTTTCCCTCACTGTAAGGGCCATTTTTATATTTTATTATTTTATGGCCCTCTTTCCTTACCAGTAACACCCCAGTTCAAGTACACTGTATTCCTCAAGACACTTATCCAGCTGAATGTCTGGCTAAGTCTATTAGGAAAGGTAGTCAGAAAGAACCACAGTGCCAAATGTAATACATTACTTTTTGAGTTCATAACCAAACATTTTAGTTCAATTTCTATATTCAGAGTATCAAAGTCCTGTCTGGCTGGGGAATAGTGCTTCCAGTTGCTGCCTGGATGAGACTGCATCGAAGAGCTAATATGTGACAGTCTTGCACTATAGATTTGTTGTTTCTTGACATATACATCTGATCCATGTGGAGACATCTGGGAATTAATCTCTTTGCATCAAGTGAAGTGCCTGCTGTTTAATCACTTATGTAATTTTAACCATTAACTCAAAATATTTTGGTGTGCCCCATATGTGTTTTATTTTTATATTAGTAGTTACATTTTGTGTTTGTGCAGTGGAGAGAGGGAAGTAGGGATTTAAAGCTTTGAGCCAGGAGAGCAAATGCAGGGATGTATTTAAAGCATGGAGCTGAGGGAAAACTGTCAGACACTGTCTTTTCACTATTTAACCCCTTGACGACCGATGACGGTTCAGGACCATCATCGGAAACATCCCCTTGAGAACCGGTGACGGTCCTGAACCGTCATAACGGTCTGGGGGTACTTACCTGATCGCCCTCGGTCCCCCGGCTGCGATCAGCGCTCCTCCCAGTCCAGGGGGACTGCCTGTCTGCCCAGGCAGTCTCCCCACGGCAGATCAGGACTCGCGGCTCGATCACATGACTGCAATAGGTGCCTGTGTATCTGCCTGCAGGGGGACTGTCTGTACTGACAGGCAGTCTCCCTGCAAGTGGAAAATAAAAAAAAAGTAAAATAAAATTCAATCAGTGTAAAAAATATATATATATAAGTATATATATATATATATATATATATAAGATATATATTCACATGTATTATATCTATATGTAATATGTATATATGTCTTATATACATAATGTCAAACTAAGTGTATTTTTATATTTATATATATGTAAATTAATATAAAAATACACTTATATTTAAATTACATACGTATATATAATATATATAATAACTATATATTGTATATATTATTATAAATTATAAATATGTTAATAAAAATTAAAAAGTAAAAATATTTTTAATAATTTAAATATATATATATATATATGTCATTTTATTCTAAGAGTATTTTGATATTAATATAGATATATTTATATCAAAATACGCTTAGAATGTAATGATATATATATATATATATATGTATAAATAAATAAAAATAATACGAAATATACATATGTCCATATACATAATTACACAAATAATTTCATAAATATACACGTAGATGGCAAATATATAAATATGTATATATATATATATATATATATATATGTATATGTATATATATATATATATATTAAAATTCTACGTGCATATTTATGTAATATTTTTACCTAATTAAGTAATTTTAATGATTGCAATTTGAGGGACATGCCTGACAACCCAGGCCAAAGGTCCAGAGAATTTAATTTGCTAGCACTGTGTTTTACCCTGTAACTTTCTATGACACCCTAAAACCTGTACATGGGGATACTGTTTTACTCAGGAGTAGTGATGTCGCGAACATAAAATTTTCGCAAACTGGCGAACCGGGCGAACCGCCCTAGACTTCAATAGGCAGGTGGATTTTAAAACCCACAGGGACTCTCTCTGGCCACAATAGTGATGGAAAAGTTGTTTCAAGGGGACTAACACCTGGACTGTGGCATGCCGGTGGGGAATCCATGGCAAAAGTCCCATGGAAAATTACATAGTTGATGCAGAGTCTGGTTTTAATCCATAAAAGGCATAAATCACCTAACATTCCTAAATTGTTTGGAATAACGTGCTTTAAAACATCAGGTATGATGTTGTATCGATCAGGTAGTGTAAGGGTTACGCCCGCTTCACAGTGACAGACCATACTCCCCGTTTAACGCACCGCAAACAACCACAAACAGTCCATTTGCACAACCGCAAACTCCCCATTTGCACAAGGTTGGATACCAAACTAGCCATGTCCCGTTCCTTGTCCTCACTGATGTCATTGAAGGTCTCTTCCTCCACCCAGCCACGTACAACACCAATGGTCCCCAAAAGGTGACAACAAACCCCCTGGGACGCCTGCTGTGTTTGGTCTTCCACCTCCTCAAAGCCACCTTCCTCCTCTGACTCCTCTTCTTCAGATTCCTCTCTCTGCGTTGCCTCTCTCTGCGTTATTATAAGGTGTGTTAAGTAGTACTATTCCTATCAGTTTAATCCCTGTTACGTTCCCTATCAGGGGATGTGTATATGGCATCAATTTTAGGAACCGGGAGATGGAAAAAGATGCTTGGTCGGTCCTCTTCTTCAAATTTGGGGCACTGCGCATGGAATCTAATGTGCCACCAGATATGAGTTGCACTGGTGTGACACTGTGCCCTGGCAGGCGCTGAAACGCACACGTGTGAAGGAAACTGACTGCTATTATATTACAGTCCAAAAAGGTTTTTTTTTGTTAAATGCAAGCTATTGTGACACCGGATATGAGTGGTGGCACTGGGCAAGTGGGCACAGTATACGCTGTGAGCCTGACTTACACGCTGGCAGACAACTAAATGCTATTCAATCTATTACAGTCAAAATTGTATTTTTTTTTTAAAATGTACACTACTGTTACACCAGATATGAGTTGCACTGGTGTGACACTGTGCCCTGGCAGGCCCTGAAATGCACACGCGTGAAGGAAACTGACTGCTATTATATTACAGTCCAAAAAGTTTTGTTTTTCTTTAAATGCAAGATATTGGGACACCAGTGAGTGAGTGGTGGCAGTGGTTCGGCCCTGAAACGCACACTCGTGAAGGAAACTGACTGCTATTATATTACAGTCCAAAAAGTTTTGTTTTTTTTAAATGCAAGCTATTGGGACACCAGTGAGTGAGTGGTGGCACTGGGCAAGTGGGCACAGTATATACTGTGAGCCTGACACACAGGCTGGCAGGCAGGCAACTGCAGACTGATGTTCTAGCCCTAAAAAGTGCTTTTTGGGGTGCTGTCCTTAAAGCAGAGATCAGATGAGTCCTTCAGGACTGTAGTGGACACTGAATACACTAGCCTAGCTATCAATGTCCCTATCAAATCAGCAGCAGCTACACTGTCCCTCCTCTCACTAAGAATGCATCTTCACAATGAATGTAAAATGGATGCTGTCCAGGAGGTGGGAGGGTCTGGGAGGGAGGGTCTGCTGCTGATTGGCTGGAATGTGTCTGCTGACTGTGAGGGACAGGGTCAAAGTTTACTCTATGATGACGAATAAGGGGCGGACCGAACAGCGCATATCTTCGCCATCCGGGACATCACTACTCAGGAGACGTAGCTGAATACAAATATGAGTGTTTCAAAACAGTAAAACATATCACAGTGATGATATTGTCAGTGAAAGTGAAGTTTTTTTACACACAAACGGCACTTTCACTGATGATATTATTGTTGTGATACATTTTACTGTTCTGATACACTAATATTTGTGTTCAGTGAAGTCTCCTGAGTATAACAGTACCCCACATGTAGAGGTTTTATAGTGTTTGTGAAAGTAACAGGGTCAAATATAAGGCTTGATTTTACTTTTTTTTTTTTATTGAAATTTGTCAGATTGGTTAGGTTGCCTTTGAGAGCATATGGTAGCCCAGGAATGAGAATTACCCCCATGATGGCATACCATTTGCAAAAGAAGACAACCCAAGGTGTTGCAAATGGGGTATGTTCAGCCTTTTTTAGTAGCCACTTAGTCACAAACACTGGCCAAAGTAAGCATTTTTTGCATTTTTAACACACAAACAAATATAAATGCTAACTTTGGCCAGTGTTTATGACTAGGTGGCTACTAAAAAAGACTGGACATACCCCATATTAAATACCCTAGGTTGTCTACTTTAAAAAAATATGTACATGTGAGGTGTGATTTGGGGATTTATGACAATTAACGGTGTTACAATGTCACTATTGATAAATCTAAAATATATATATATATATATATATTGAAACAGCAATTTCCTACTTGTATTTATAGGCCTATAACTTGCAAAAAAAGCAATAAAGCATGTAAACACTGGGTGATTTTAAACTTGGGACAAACAATTTGAATCTATTTAGCAGTTTTTTCATTAGCTTTTGTAGATAAGTAAAAGATTTTTCAAGTAAAAGTCTAAAAATATGTTTTTTTTCTTCAATTTTTCACCATATTTTATTTATTTTTTTAAATAAAATATATGACATGATACAAATAATGTTATCTAAAGAAAGCCCTTCTTGTCCTGAAAAAAACAATATATAACTTGTATGTATGGGAACCGTAAATGAGAGAGAGGAAAATTACAGCTAAACACAAACACCACAAAAGTGTCAAAACTGCTCTGGTCCTTAATGTACAACATCGCAAAAACAGGCAGGTCCTTAAGGGGTTAAACAATGCAGCAGAAACATCAGGATTAAACAATGTAGCAGACATGAATCCAAAATGGAGGCTGAATCAGGAAATGTAGAATTCTGCCAACTCCACCCCCTGGAGCTAGCATTTTATGACAGCCCAGTAGGCAGAACTGTCTTTTAAGGCAGTTTATACCACAGGGCTGTTGAATACTTGAATCTGATTGGTTGACGAACGTTCTAAGGTGTGCATTATTTTCAGGGAGACATACGGCTAAATTAGTTCCAGACAGGTCTTGACAGCATTACAGTTCCATATCACTTTGCGTAGTCAGCTGTAATAACTGTAACTGTAACGGCCTGGAGTCAATTATTCCGCTTATACTACAGTTACCACACCTCGAAACATAGTTCAGATGATGTATTTTAAGATGTTTGTCAAGTTTTTGTCATTAAAACACTCTTGTATGTAGGACTAATTTCTTACGCATCAATTCCCATGCCTTCGTTGTTAATTCCAAAACGTAATTTAAGAATTAGTAACGGAGATTTGAGCCACTGATAGCAGACTAATGCAGTTATTAGAGAGACAGAGAGAGGTTGCAATACTGAGACAGAAAAGCATGTGCGTCAATATTTATTTATTAATTCATTAGTTGTAATTAATTTGTTTTGGTTTTTTTCTATTATTGACAGTAGGTTGTAACGAAAACCCATGCAGCACGACTATCTATTTATGTATATTCAGTTCAATTTTCTATTGATTATAGATAGGACTATATTCTTTATTTATTCCAACTAAACTGCACATTTCCATTGATTGTGAAGTTAGACATTGAAAATGGCAGATCAAGCGCATGGGCCTGCATGTTAGCAGAGGTTTTTTTTTTCCTGGTGATCCTTGGCTTGATTTGCGTTTGTACTTTTGTTTCCTGAGAGGATCAAGCTCCATTTCTTTCTTTCTGTAGCGGAAGGTGCCCAGTAGCTTCTCAGGCTTGTTTCACACTTGTGCCCTGTGACAGACATGATCTGCCTGATCTCCAGCCCTGCTTCTGAATGGAAATTGATGCGTAAGAAATTAGTCCTACATACAAGAGCGTTTTAATGACAAAAACTTGACAAACGTCTTGAAATACATCATCTGAACAATGTTTCAAGGTGTGGTAACTGTAGAATAAGCGGAATAAGTGACTCCAGGACGTTGAATTATTAGAAAAAATAATGCACACCCGAGGTGCAATGGCCACTCTGCTTCGCGTCGTGACTGCATTACCACCTCGGGTGTGCATTATTTTTCTAATAATTCAATGGCCTCTTGTCAATTATTCCTTACATATTTACTGCCTGAAAAGAATACATTGTTAAAAATAGGTGGCTGAAGACAGCCAATGCCCTTCCTAGAATGCATAGAGTGGCATAATAAGGTGGGGAAGGGAGGGAAACGGCAGTACAAAGACATAAAGGTACATAAACAAAACATTTGATCGACAAACGTTTGATCAGACACGTCTTGCAGGTGTAAGTTAAGTAAAAGTTAAAAATCTCAACATAAAAAAAATATATATATTTTAATTTATTTATTTATTTATTGCAACCCAAATTGGTGGGGGCTGCCCTAACTGCCCTTATGGATAAGCTTCCACTGTGTATTTCTCATAGCATTAGTCACTCTCTTAGAAACATACTTAATTAGCCGTATACTGTCTCACATATGTGCATATCCACAAAATGAACAACTGGCACATACAAGAACATATTTAACTAGCCACTGACCCATACAAGTAAAGTAATTGTTCACTCACCTTGATTTACATGAATACAAACATAACTAGTCAGACAAAACATACATGCAGGCACATAAAAACATATAAATACATAAAGACAATGACATACAGATTCATATACAGGCACACACCAATCAATACATACTGTCACACAAACACTTCAGATTGATTTAATTCTTCCTCTCCTACATAGATATTAGACAGGAAGGCAGACGGATATATACATACAAAGAAACACAGGTCGGAAGGGTTAAAAATGTGCGCTCTACTACAAAAGGAAACAAAATGCTATTCACTGAGGATGATACATGTACCCAGCTTGTAAAAATAAATAAACAAAAATCTGGCAGACAGAGAAAACGGCAATGTTTTCATCAAACAATGCAAGGTCTGTACTTTTTTTTGTGTGCAAGAAAAGACCATTAATTGTATTTTCAAAAGAAACTCACTATTTAGAATGTAAAATTTGTATTTGTTGAAAGCAGCACTTAACAAATTTTCATAATCCTTCCAGCATAGCAACAGCTATAGTAAAAGGTGTGGGGTATGCAATATTCATGAAATTAAGGAGACTTGAGATGAAAGGGAGTTCCATTAGAGAGACCAAGTGTGACAATATGACACATATTTGCATATTTTACACTCTAAATCTTTTCAGCACATCCAAGTTGATATATGGATGTAAACATGCTTTGCCATTTTTTTAGCATATTATAAGCCCTGAAGACTTTGCATGCATTTTAATATGTTTCATTATTGCATTGGATTTTATTTTCAAACCAGCAAAAGCTTTGATGGAGGAAAGCTGGAAGTTAAAGCATCTGGCCTGTGCTCCAGGCAAGCACAGCTTTTCCCTTGAATACTTTAGATAGAAGTAGCCTAGTCATATCCTGCAGAAAATTTGAAAATAAAAATAGGTTTATTTAGTACTCATGCTGATTGAAGGGAAACCGAGACAAAAAATGCAGGTTTCTGATACATGATGGAACTTTAGATGTCTTTAGAAATATGTGGAAAGGTTTCCTCGGCTTAAACAAAAGATTAGCAGGCCAATTTACCAAAAAGATGCAGATAAATTAATTACTCCTGCAAGTCAGCTTAAAGATCCATGATATCTACTGTCATGGTTAGCAAGCTTAATTCTGATCATTAGCTTATTCAGAAAAGTTACAATCGCGGTGCAGGCTTTGTGTGACAAGGGTAAAATAAATGGAGAAGGTTTTATGTTATAACTGTAATTATTGAGAGCCTTCTTCTGTCTGCAGTTATAAATTTAGTAAAACTGTTAAAAAAAAAAATACTGACTTTGAGGTGGCCCCAGCAGAGCAGTTTTGAAACGTTAACCATTTAATTTGCTACTTATAATATCAGTAATAAAAAATGGCTTCCCCTCTTCCTCCACCTTGTGTGTGCTTGGGATAAAGGGTAATTATTTAATGGGTTAGAGGATTGCCAGTCCTTTGGTCATTAATGTGTTATTAAGGCCATATGATACCCAGTTATCTATATAAAATATTACTTCACCGGTATGTAGAGTGTTTTAAAAATGTGGCACTATATTCATATATAGTATTATTTAATTGCAATAGTATACTTTTAGGTTAGCAGTTACTTCTGTGTAATGCTGTTTTGCGGGAGCTTTTATTATATACTTAAACTGCAGGAATTCATATAGAGCACTGGTGGATCCCCAGCTGGGAGTGAGAGGGGACCTTTGCAGACACAACCTTAGATCCATAGATAAACTGTGTCCTCCCCCCCTTTATGAGAGGCAAGCTATTATAGTTAATGGTTTAACCCCTTAAGATGCTCAGGACCTCCTGGAAACACAACAACGTCATTGAAATTAAGCTGTAATAGTACCCAAAGGGGTCCTTTGAATGTACAGGTTACTTAAAATCTTGAGCTGCCATTGTAGTAGTGCCATAAGGGGTCAGGTTTCAATGTAAATATGAAACCGGGGGGAGGGCTGCACTCACCTGAACATGCATAAATGGGATGCTGCTGGGGGACAAATTATATAATACACAAGATCCAGCACACTCACCTATCCACTAAACAGCAACTTCAATGTTGACAGATTTTATTAGGTTTTTTTTTTTTTTTAAATACCTAATCTAGAGGAAAATAATGGGGGTTTAGTTACATTATATGAGCATACATTGCATAAGCCTGCCACAACGTCACTGTGCTCTATCTATGGTAGGTCCTACTCTAACAGCCTAATGTCTGCTATTATGAGATTAACCCACTTACTTGGGGAAACAATTCCATCTGGGGCTCTCTGCAGTATAAGGCTAAATAGGGCCCTGGGGTGAGGCACCTGTGACAGGGAGGGGTGCAAAACCAAGGAGTTGGCTGGACTCCAATATATATATATATATATATACACATACACACATACTCTAACAGCCTAATGTCTGCTCTAATGAGATGAGTGCAGCCTCCCCCCCGATATATACTCTAACAGCAGTCCTATTAGAATATATATATATATATATATATATGAATAAATAGAAAAATACACAAATGGATGTGGCTAGAATAAAGGCGCTTGATGATATTTAGTGAAAATTATTTGTTATAGCTGCTACGTGCACTTTTAGTGGATACTCCAAAACCACTATAATTGTAAAGCCAGAAAGAAAAAACAAGATACCAAGCAGTGAGTCAGAATGCAACAAACTTTAACACTACTTGATATAAGTGCAGCGCTAAAATGTGATAGTAATACAACTTATGCACTTACCCCTTACAATACACATGGGGTATACATGTAAAATAAACAGAAAGAGATATATAGAGTAGTATTGTACAATAATCCTTTAGTGGGAAGTACGTAGATGAAAAGGAAACTCACATTTTAAAGAGCCTTTTATACGGGTATAGGCTCTAAACACAGCCACTGTGCCTTTTAGGTTAGGCAGTAACACCTGGGGGGTAGGGGTTGTTCCTTTTTTCCCTCTGTCAATGGATATTATCTCCAAATAAAGCACAAAAGAGATTTCCTGGTGCAGATTATTTTAAGCCAGATGGTGCAGAATATATGTATAAGCTCAATGCTCACCTTTTACAGAGCCTTTTGATGACTGGCTCTAAGTACTGCAGGCATAAGTGTCAATTAGGAGGTGACACTTCCCTCAACCGGATACCAAATATGAGGAGGAGATAGAATATAGGTAACTTAAAATTACAATTTATTAGACAAGAAAAAAAAATGTAACAATATAAAAATAGCATATATAAATACTAAGTGTTCTCTCTCTCTTCTTCCATCAGACGCGTTTCGCTGTCCTTTTCGGCTTCCTCAGTCTGTGTTTGTAACTCTGCTTGTGTCCGGATTTAAAGCTCCTCTTCCTGCCTTTCTTCCCCGTTATTTGAGTGGCTGAATCTCATTTTACGTCACATCCGAGTCGGCTCGGTATTTGCCTGTCACATCCTGTTCCTAGCTGCGGATCATTCTGGCAATGGCTTCTGGTATCCAGTACTCTTTTTGCTGCATAATCCAGGAAGAACTAGAACAAGAAACCAGGAACCAAGCATCACAAGAAAACACCTGAAGCGACCACCGTACAGCTTAGCAGATCGACCTCCTCCACGACAAAAATAAGGAGGCCATCTCCAGCAGACTGGTCCAAATACAGGAACTCTTGTATGCAGTTTTCACAGACAGGACATGACACATACAGAGCATGACAGGAAAGCTGCAAAGTCCACTCCACGAACTCCAAGTGCCTACGGCCATACTGTCAGGGTGGCTGTCCGGTGCCCAAGACCCAGACACTGTCCAGGCGGCGCTGCATGGACCTGGACCCATGTATGCCTGATGTTCAGAGTAGGAGTCACAGTGTGGAGGTGGATTAGCAGGGTCTGGAGCAGTGTAACCGCACGCCCCCTGGTGTTGAGCACCAGCGTTTGTGCAGCCACATACCAGAACCCTGATAAAGCTTATGCGGATCCCAGAAACTAGGAGCTTGATATGCAGACCTCCCAGGAGCTGAATAGGGAGGCTCTGCAGCAGGGATGTATCCAGTACTGAAGCAAGGCAAGACTAGAAATAGACACCATCCATGAAAACAAGACAAAACTAGGAGAACAAGGCAAGACTAGAGATAGGCACCATACATGAAAACAAGACAAAACTAGGTGAACCCAGAACTAGAGCAGGACAGAAAGCAGAACCCAGAACATGTACACAAGACATGAGGAAGACAAGAAATACAAGGTAAAAACAAGAGGAGACATAACTAAGCACTATATATGAAACGTATATGGATTTAGTTACATTATATGATCATACATTGCACAAGCCTGCCAACAACGCCAATGTACACCATATCTGGCAGGTCCTACACTTCCTAACGCATGCTAAAACAACCATACTAAACCACAATATAGCACTTACCTGCAAGAAAGGGCAGAGACTTGAAACACTGCTGCAGGTCCAGGCTGAAACAAAAGGAAAGTGGAAAACAAACGGGTGTGGCAACATAAAACAAACATTTAAGTGAATCCAAGAGACTGGGAAATCCAGGGACGGAATATAAGAATGAACCCAGAAACCCAGCAACAAAGAAAACCAGACATAGACCAGAAATAACAAGAAAGGACAGCAAAAAGAGTACTGGATACCAGAAGCCATTGCCAGAATGATCCGCAGCTAGGAACAGCATGTGACATTGCCGACACATCACTTCCGGGTTCCAATTTTTCCTACAAATCCTAGCATGCTCCATTCCTCCGATTTAACTTATAAAGTCTGTTCTTCCGACATCATAATTGATAAAATAATCTAAACAAAGTCCTCTATAATACCTCAGAAAAAAACATAGTTAGTACATTGGAAAAACATATAGATCTATATTGAATCTTTAAGCAGCAATTATTTCGCAATGTAAAAACCATACATACTGATAAAAAATGCTGCTATAAGAACAAATTGGAATGTAGATATAGTATAAAACTTAATCATCATCAAAAAATGGATGTACTCTTAAAAGTGAAAGTTACATTTATTCAATCTAAATTTAAGGGAGAAGCAAATAGTTGCCTATTTTCCTAAGGTAAAAAACGCTGAATGAAATGCAGGGACCTTTAATATCTATAGATGTGTGGCCATAAGCTTAAGAAAGGGAAAAAAAACAACATAGCCTCCTGGCTAATAAGTGCATACACATTTAATAGGACAATATAAACAATGTCCCTATAAAAATATATAGTAATACTAATAATAATAATAAGATATATATATAAGACCAAAGGGGCAAGGGTATTGAGATTAAAAATCCATTTCATTTCTGTTTGGCCAAGTTTTTTAATTTCATCTTCCCCTCTCCAATTTATCTCCACCTTTTGAATGGCAATTTTTTTTAAAAGGCTAAGGTCGCTGTTGTGTAGTATTTTAAAATGAAGGGACACATTATGCTTTTCATATCCTGTTCTAATATTTCTCACATGTTCATTGATTTTCATTGATTTCATCGTTTGGTTCTCACTACATAGTACAGACCACATGGAATTTGTAAGACATAAATAACCCTTTTGGAAAAACATGTAATTATGGTCCTCAATCTATATTCCTTTTTGCTTTGAGGGTCTTCAAAGGATGTGAGATGTCTCTTGCTACTATTGAGATTCCTGCAAGCCAGGAACTGTCCACACCCAAAGAAACCTCACTTTTGAAAAAAGGGGTTCAGCTTTTTTCCTTTTATATGGTTATTAGTTAAGAAGCGTTTTAAGTTTTGGGAACCTCTATATACAATTTTGGGCTGATCTGGTAGTATGCTGTGTAACATAGGGTCATTCTTTAAAATAGGCCAATATTTTCTTATTGCTTTTCTAATCTGATTGCTGTTCTGATTAAAACAGCAAATAAAAGGGATCTCTTTAAAATTCTCTTCTTTCCTAGGTTTATACAACAGAAGGGATTTACGATCTATCTCTTCTACTTCCCTCACAATATTTTGTAATAACAAATTCTCATAACCATTTTCTACAAACTGGTTTTTAATTCTATGAGCTTGACCTTTAAAAATATCCACATCTGTGTAATTTTTCTGAACTCTTAGAAATTGTGATCTCTGTATATTCTTTAGCCAGGGGGGAAAATGGCAACTTTTAAGACTGATATAATTATTAACATCTACTTTTTGAAGTAAGTTTTTGTTTTTAGTGTGTTATTTTCCACATAAATGGTCAGATCTAAAAAGTTTACCTTTTCTTTACTATATTCCGTGGTCAGCACTATTCCCCATTGGTTGTTATTCAAAAAAAAGAGAAAATTTTGTAGCTCCTCTACTGTTCCTTTCCAAACAAAAAAAGATATCATCAGTGTATCGCTTATAGGTAACAAGGTTTGCACTCCAGCCTGCATCCTCTAAAATATAGCTGTGTTCCCAAAATGCCATAAATAAATTGGCATAGCTGGGCGCGAACCTTGTCCCCATAGCGGTACCACACCTTTGTAGATAAAAATCGTTGTGAAACCAAAAATAATTGTTTTCTAGGGTAAGTTTTATGCCTTGGAGGATAAACTGGATCTGTTCCTCAGGATAAATCTGGCTTGTTTTAGAAAAAAATGGAAAGTTCAAAACCAACCAAGAACTTTTATATGACAGAACGACGTATCAGAGGTCACTATCCAAAAGACGGAGAGATATGGATTTAGAGGAAAGAGAGGGGGCAAGAAAGTAAAAGATAAACAAAGCAAAGTTAAAAGAAGGGACAGATCAACCATCTTTAACCTGACTATCATCCCCTTAAGTAAGATAGAAGAGAAAGTACTTAAAGGCCTTAAGTTTGCCCCCACCAAACCCTTGGACAAGTTTTAATTTTTTGTAGACCTCAGTAGGTTAAACGCCAAATATGCCTTAAAAAGTGTTTTATGAAAACAGATCAGCACCTTATACAGGTTTCTCAATCAAGCTATGTACACACTAACCTAAGAGAAAAATCCACTTTCTTCCCAAATAGTTTTATTTCAGATGAAATGGTTTCTTTTGAGAAATCTGTTATGCAGGATAAAAGTAAAATTAAAGGGAATAAAAAATTTATGAATCTTAATAAACAGGAGTGTTTAACCCTTTAGAAACTACAAAAAGATAACAGTAGGGTAATAAAACCAGCGGACAAGGGGGAGGGATAGTGGTGATGGGCACTACAATGTATATTCAGGAAGGCCTGAGATTAGTGGGGGGGCCCTAATACATATTGTCAACTACCTGGGGACCCAACTAAAGACATAAGTAAAACATTTGAGGAATTATTTCTAAAAGGTAGGGAAATGGAAATAATAAATGAGAACGAGTTTAAATATTTAAATATCAATAGGCCAAAAATCCCAGTGCTATACCATCTCCCCAAAATATATAAGGATCTATTAAATCCACCTGGGAGACCGATAGTCTTGGGGATTGATTCAGTCTCAAGTAGACTTTCTGAATATTTAGATCAGTGTTTGCAATTGGTGGTAAAAAATACACCTAGCTATCTTAAGGACACACTCAATGTAATTCAGGTTTTAAAGAGTATAGAATGGGAACCTCATTTTATTTTAGTCACCGCTGATGTGTGGTCTTTGTACACTTTTATATCCCATCAAAAGGGTTAGAATCAACACATTTTTTCCTAAAACAAGCCCAGATTTATCCTGAGGAACAGATGTATATAGAGGTGCCCAAAACTTAAAACGCTTCTTAACTAATAACCATATAAAAGAAAAAAAGCAGAACCCCTTTTTTCAAAAGTGAGGTTTCTTTGGGTGTGGACAATTCCTGGCTTGTAGGAATATCAATAGTAGCAAGAGACATCTCACATCCTTTGAAGACCCTCAAAGCAAAAAGGAATATAGATTGAGGACCATGACTACATGTTTTTGCAAAAGAGTTATTTATGTCTTACATATTCCATGTGGTCTGCACTATGTAGTGAGAACGCCCCCTGCATGTACGCATCAATGAACATGTGAGAAATATTAGAAAAGGATATGAAAAGCATAATGTGTCCCTTCATTTTAAAATACTACACAACAGCGACCCTAGCCTTTTAAAAAATTTTGCCATTCAAAAGGTGGAGATAAATTGGAGAGGGGAAGATGAAATTAAAAAAACGTGGCCTAATAGAAATGAAATGGATTTTTAATCTCAATACCCTTGCCCCTTTAGTCTTAATGTCGACTTTGAGTTGTGTCATTTTTTATAAACTCATTTTTTATAAACTCATTTTTTATAAACTCATTTTTTTAATACTATTTTGCATAACTCATTTTAAATTTTTATCGAAATATTACTCTATTTTTAAATATCACTTTAATATACATATTTATATTTTGCCAATTGTGTCTTATTATTTTTTAAATGGCTCATATATATATATATATATATATATATATATACACACACACACATATATATACATATATATATATATATATATATACATATACACATATATATATATATATATACACACACACACACCTTTTTATATATATCTATAACTTATTATTATTATTATTATTAGTATTAGTATTACTGTATATTTATATGGGGACATTGTTTATATTGTCCTATTAAATGTGTATGCACTTATTAGCCAGGAGGCTATGGGGCTATGTTGTTTTTTTCCCTTTCTTAAGCTTATGGCCACACATCTATAGATATTAAAGGTCCCTGCATTTCATTCAGTGTTTTTTACCTTAGGAAAATAGGCAACAATTTGCTTGTCCCTTAAATTTAGATTGAATAAATGTAACTTTCCTTTTTAAGAGTACATCCATTTTCTGATGATGATTAAGTTTTATACTATATCTACATTCCAATTTGTTCTTATACCAGTATTTTTTATCAGTATGTATGGTTTTTACATTGCAAAATAATTGCTGCCTTAAGATTCAATATAGATCTATATGTTTTTCCAATGTACTAACTATGTTTTTTTTTCTGAGGTATTATAGAGGACTTTGCTTAGTTTATTTTATCAATTATGATGTCGGAAGAATGGACTTTATAAGTTAAATGGGAGGAATGGAGCATGCTGGGATTTGTAGGAAAAATTGGAACTCGGAAGATTCAGCCGCTCGATTAACAGGGAAGAAAGGCGGCAAGAGGAGCTTTAAAACCAGACACCAGCAGACTTACAAACACAGACTGAGGAAGCCAAAAAGGATGGCAAAACGCGTCTCTGACAGAAGAGGAGAGAAAGAACACTTAGTATTTATATATGCTATTTTTATATTGTTACATTTATTTTATTTTATTTTTTCTTGTCTAATAAATTGTAATTTTAAGTTACCTATATTCCATTGCCTCCTCATATTTGGTATCTGGTTGAGGGAAGTGTCACCTCCTAATTGACACTTATGCCTGCAGTACTTAGAGCCAGTCATCAAAAGGCTCTGTAAAAGGTGAGCATTGAGCTTATACATATATTCTGCACGATCTGGCTTAAGATAATCTGCACCAGGAAATCTCTTTTGTGCTTTATTTGGAGATAAAATCCATTGACAGAGGGAAGAAAGGAACAACCCCTACCCCCCAGGTGTTACTGCCTACCCTAAAAGGCACAGTGGCTGATGTGTTTAGAGCCTATACCCTTATAAAAGGCTCTTTAAAATGTGAGTTTCCTTTTCATCTACGTACTTCCCACTAAAGGATTATTGTACAATACTACTCTATATATCTCTTTCTGTTTATGTTACATGTATACCCCGTGTGTATTGTAAGGGGTAAGTGCATAAGTTGTATTACTATCACATTTTAGCGCTGCACTTATATCAAGTAGTGTTAAAGTTTGTTGCATTCTGATTCACTGCTTGGTATCTTGTTTTTTCTTTCTGGCTTTACACATATAATGTATTATATGTAACTAAACCCCCATTATTTTTGCCTAGATTAGTTTTTTTTTATTTTTAAAAACGAATAAAATCTGTCATCATTGAATTTGTTGTTTAGTGGATAGGTGAGTGCGCTGGATCCTGTGTATTGTATAGGTTTCACTGAATACACCTTTTTTCCTGATTTCACCAGTCTAGTGCAGTATTTCGTAGTGTCACTAACTTGCTGTGGTACTGTTGAAGGCTTCTGTACCCAGAAAGAAGAGATCTGACTCCGTCCTGAGCTAGTCCTAGTCTGTTAACTATCAGATCCTTATATAACCTTGCCTTGTTCCATGTGGTGGCCAAATTATGGTATTTGATTTTCGATTGTCTGTTTCCCTCATCCATCTCAACTGTATTCTTGAGGCATGTTTTCTTCTTAATTACCTCCTGAATGCCTTCTCCATATGTCCTGTTTGCTGTCTCCTGGTGGCCATGATCAGCATTGTGTTAATATTTATATGCACTTATTAATATCTTGATTGGTTACCACTAACCCAAACAGGATATATAAATAACACAAGAGAGGTTCAGCCACTATGCTAAACATGTATTTGAAATTTCACACAGCATAGTAAACCACTAAAATGTATATGCAATATACACATATGTACCACACGTACATACAGTCCCTCTTACTTACTGAGGCACCATTAAACTAGATAACAAACAACTCATTTAACTATAATGCATTTCTATCTACAATAACTGAATAATACTTGCAGCCCCCAGTGTATACTTATCGACACACATCCAATGGAACACGATTGAGAGGTCAGCTCAGCAGAAATGTAGAAACCAGAGAGAGACTGAAATAATGAGTTACACAGTGTAGACTTAAGTAGTAGACCTGTTCCCTATATCCTGCTCACTGTCTCTTACTCAAACTCCTGCACTCTGAATCTTGCTTACTGTCTCCTGACGGCTCTGTTTTTTGTCACCTGAAGTCCTGATTCCATGAGACCTGCTCTCTGTATCCTGCTTGCTGTCTCCTGTGGGCACTTTTTGCTGTATTCTGCAGGCCTGGTTTCAAGAGGCCTGCCCCTTTATTCTTAAATCCTGAGTCCAAGAGGCCTGCCTCTGTGTCCGTAAATCCTGAGTCCAAGAGGTCTTTCTCTGTCTCCTGAATGCCTGAGTACAAGAGGCCTGACACCTTGTCTCCTGAATAGAATTGAGCAGACACCTGGATGTTCGGGTCCGGCGGGTTTGGCTGAACTTTGAAAAAAAGTCCGGGTTCGGGCTCGAACTTGACCCCAAACTTGACCCCGAACCTGAACCCCATTGAAATCAATGGGGACCCGAACTTTGGAGAAAAGGCCTTTACAAGCCTCTGCTTATGTGTACATAGTTTATACTAAGTGACCCATAGGTTGAGGAGGCGGTGACCATGGCGGTGTAGGTGGAAGCAGCAATGGAGGAGGAGGATGAGGTAGCCAACACTGTTATTTATGTTTTGTTTTGTTATTTTTTAATTGTGGTAGCCCCCAAAATATTGGGACATACAAAAAAAGAAACATTTGCGGCCTGCGGTGCATTTCTTGCAGTCCTGGTGCATGGAGAAATGCTCAACACCTGATACATGGAGAAAAGGCCTTCACAAGCCTCTGCTAATGTGTACATAGTTTATACTAAGTGACCCATAGGTTGAGGAGGCGGTGAACGTGGCGGTGGAGGAGGAGGTAGCCAACACTGTTTTTTATATATATATATATATATATATATATATATATATATATATATATAAAAATAGCAAAAAGAAATGGCTGCTCACCGGACTTAAAAAAACAAAAAAAATGATTAAATAATGTTAAAAAAAAGACCAACGTTTCAGTCCCAGTTCGGGACTTTCTTCAGGGTCTAAATAACAGGACAACCATAAAAATAAGAATGTTTACCACTGCCCTGTAAGCAGACTATTAGACGCTTCTATCTGACTCTCAGATATGAAGCGCACCGCAGGCTGCAAATGTACTAGCTAGAAGATTAACACCCAGAAAATAAGAAAGTTTACCACTGCCCTGTAAGCGCACTATTAGATGCTTCGATTTGACTCTCAGATATGAAGTGCAGGCCACAAAATGTACTATTTAGCAGATTAGCAGCAAAACAATTAGAATGTTTACAACTGCGCTGTAACCACAGTATTAGACGCTTCTATTTGACTCTCAAATATGAAGTGCATGCCCCAAAATGTACTATTTAGCAGATTAGCACCCAGAAAATAAGAATGCTTACCACTGCACTGTAAGCACACTATTAGATGCTTCCATTTGACTCTCAGATATGAAGTGCACCCCACTAAAATACTATTTAGCATCCAAATAATTTTATGTTTTAAAACTGCAATGTGACAGCAGTATTTGACGCTTCAATTTGACTCTCAGATATGAAGTGCACCCCACTAATGTACTTTTTAGCACCCAAAAAAAATGTAAGTTTTAAAACTGCAATGTGACAGCAGTATTTGACGATTCTATTTGACTCTCAGATATGAACAAAAGGGATAAATCTACAATACAATGATAACAGAAAAAAACATAGCATAATACTGTTGGTTAGGAAAGGGGAGTGGAAATGTAGGTAGTAATTCACACTCACAAACCAAAATTGATTGTAGGCATATCTTATAAAACGATGAATATCTCAGGATAAGTGGAACATCATGATGTACATAGAAGGGAATAAAAAAGCATAATAGTGCAGAGTATCTTGGTAAAAAATACACTTTAATGATAAGGCACACTTACAATGTTGTAGTGGCAAGTAGGCATATAAAAACAACCGGTCTCAGGATCACAAGATGAATCACAGGATCAACAGAACCAGAAGATCAAATAAAATGAAATAAAATAAACAACCTGATTAAATAATAAAAAACTCTTAAACACTATAAATAAGCCCTATGCGTTTCGTTCAAACGTCCTTGAACTTCCTCAGGGGAAGAAAAGTCCTTCTATGTGTAGGTATAACTGTCCATGTGATATTCATGGCTTTTAAATCTGTCCGGTTTGGCGCGCCGAAAAACTCCTCCAATTGTCAGCTTACTTCCGGGTTCGCCCGTCTGTAATACTTCCGGGTGCGACCTGCTGACGCAACCGGAAATGCGGCTCACGTCTCTCTTCCGGATCTCTACCTATGCGTTCCACCTAATATGCGTTCCACCGCTCGTTTATAGATTTATCCCTTTTGTTCATATTTATTGAGGACCTGGAGGAGTCCTTATCTGCAATACATTTAGTTTAAGGGTAATTATTTAGTTTCCTAATTATTACC
>OW240916.1:287609579-287707700 GCA_933207985.1 Pelobates cultripes | reverse complement strand
AATATAAACAATGTCCCTATAAAAATATATAGAAATAATAATAAAAATAAATAAAATAGGTGTGTGTATATATATATATATATATATATATATATATATATATATATATATATGAGCCATTTAAAAAATAATAACACAAGGGGCAAAATATAAATATATATATTAAAGTGATATTTACAGAGTAATATTTTGATAAAAATTGAAAATGAGTTATGCAAAATAGTATTATAAAAATTAGTTTATAAAAAATGACACAACTCAAAGTCGACATTAAGACCAAAAGGGGCAAGGGTATTGAGATTAAAACTCCATTTCATTTCTGTTTGGCCAAGTTTTTTAATGTAATCTTCCCCTCTCCAATTTATCTCCACCTTTTGAATGGCAACATTTTTTAAAAGGCTAGGGTCGCTGTTGTGTAGTAGTTTAAAATGAAGGGACACATTATGCTTTTCATATCCTTTTCTAATATTTCTCACATGTTCATTGATGCGTACATGCAGGGGGCGTTTGGTTCTCACTACATAGTACAGACCACATGGAATTTGTAAGACATAAATAACCCTTTTGGAAAAACATGTAGTTATGGTCCTCAATCTATATTCCTTTTTGCTTTGAGGGTCTTCAAAGGATGTGAGATGTCTCTTGCTACTATTGAGATTCCTGCAAGCCAGGAACTGTCCACACCAAAAGAAACCTCGCTTTTGAAAAAAGGGGTTCGGCTATTTTCCTTTTATATGGTTATTAGTTAAGAAGCGTTTTAAGTTTTGGGAACCTCTATATACAATTTTGGGCTGATCTGGTAGTATGCTGTGTAACATAGGGTCATTCTTTAAAATAGGCCAATATTTTCTTATTGCTTTTCTAATCTGATTGCTGTTCTGATTAAAACAACAAATAAAAGGGATCTCTTTAAAATTCTCTTCTTTCCTAGGTTTATACTCCAGAAGGGATTTACGATCTATCTCTTCTACTTCCCTCACAATATTTTGTAATAACAAATTCTCATAACCCTTTTCTGCAAACTGGTTTTTAATTCTATGAGCTTGACCTTTAAAAATATCCACATCTGTGCAATTTTTCCGAACTCTTAGAAATTGTGATCTCAGTATATTCTTTAGCCAGGGGGAAAAATTGTAACTTTTAAGACTGATATAATTATTAACATCTACTTTTTTGAAGTAAGTTTTAGTTTTTAGTGTGTTATTTTCCACATAAATGGTCAGATCTAAAAAGTTTACCTTTTCTTTACTATATTCCGTGTTCAGCACTATTCCCCATTGGTTGTTATTCAAAAACAGAGAAAATTTTGTAGCTCCTCTACTGTTCCTTTCCAAACAAAAAAGATATCATCAATGTATCGCTTATAGGTAACAAGGTTTGCACACCAGCCTTCATCCTCTAAAATATAGCTGTGTTCCCAAAATGCCATAAATAAATTGGCATAGCTGGGCGCGAACCTTGTCCCCATAGCAGTACCACACCTTTGTAGATAAAAATCGTTGTGAAACCAAAAATAATTGTTCTCTAGGATAAGTTGTATGCCTTGGAGGATAAACTGGATCTGTTCTTCAGGATAAATCTGGGCTTGTTTTAGGAAAAATTATTTGTTTAAAAAGGCTAGGGTTGCTGTTGTGTAAATGAAGGGACACATTATGCTTTTCATATCCTTTTCTAATATTTCTCACATGTTCATTGATGCATACATGCAGGGGGCATTTGGTTCTCACTACATAGTGCAGACCACATGGAATTTGTAAGATATAAATAACTCTTTTGCAAAAACATGTAGTCATGGTCCTCAATCTATATTCCTTTTTGCTTTGAGGGTCTTCAAAGGATGTGAGATGTCTATTACTACTATTGATATTCCTGCAAGTCAGGAATTGTCCACACCCAAAGAAACCTCACTTTTGAAAAAAGGGGTTCTGCTTTTTTTCTTTTATATGGTTATTAGTTAAGAAGCGTTTTAAGTTTTGGGCACCTCTATATACATCTGTTCCTCAGGATAAATCTGGGCTTGTTTTAGGAAAAAATGGGTTGCTTCTAACCCTTTTTTATGGGATATAATAGTGTACAAAGCCCCCACATCAGTGGAGACTAAAATAAAATGAGAACAATTATTTTTGGTTTCACAACGATTTTTATCTACAAAGGTGTAGTACCACTATGGGGACAAGATTCGCGCCCAGCTATGCCAATTTATTTATGGCATTTTGGGAATATAGCTATATTTTAGAGGATGCAGGCTGGAGCGCAAACCTTGTTACCTATAAGCTATACATTGATGATATATTTTTTGTTTGGAAAGGAACAGTAGAGGAGCTACAAAAATGTCTCTGTTTTCTGAATAACAACCAATGGGGAATAGTGCTGATCACGCAATATAGTAAAGAAAAGGTAAACTTTTTAGATCTGACCATTTATGTGGAAAATAACACACTAAAAACTAAAACTTACTTCAAAAAAGTAGATGTTAATAATTATATCAGTCTTAAAAGTTGCCATTTTTCCCCCTGGCTAAAGAATATCCCGAGATCACAATTTCTAAGAGTTTGGAGAAATTGCACAGATGTAGATATTTTTAAAAGTCAAGCTCATAGAATTAAAAATCAGTTTGTAGAAAAAGGTTATGAGAATTTGTTATTACAAAATATTGTGAGGGAAGTAGAAGAGATAGATCGTAAATCCCTTCTGAAGTATAAACCTAGGAAAGAAGAGAATTTTAAAGAGATCCCTTTTATTTGTTGTTTTAATCAGAACAGCAATCAGATTAGAAAAGCAATAAGAAAATATTGGCCTATTTTAAAGAATGACCCTATGTTACACAGCATACTACCAGATCAGCCCAAAATTGTATATAAAGGTGCCCAAAACTTAAAACGCTTCTTAACTAATAACCATATAAAAGAAAAAAAGCAGAACCCCTTTTTTCAAAAGTGAGGTTTCTTTGGGTGTGGACAATTCCTGGCTTGCAGGAATATCAATAGTAGCAAGATACATCTCACATCATTTGAAGACCCTCAAAGCAAAAAGGAATATAGATTGAGGACCATGACTACATGTTTTTGCAAAAGAGTTATTTATGTCTTACAAATTCCATGTGGTCTGCACTATGTAGGGAGAACCAAACGCCCCCTGCATGTACGCATCAATGAACATGTGAGAAATATTAGAAAAGGATATGAAAAGCATAATGTGTCCCTTCATTTTAAAATACTACACAACAGCGACCCTAGCCTTTTAAAAAAAATTGCCATTCAAAAGCTGGAGATAAATTGTAAAGGGGAAGATGAAATTAAAAAAACGTGGCCAAACAGAAATTAAATGGATTTTTAATCTCAATACCCTTGCTCCCTTTAGTCTTAATTTCGACTTTGAGTTGTGTCATTTTTTATAAACTAATTTTTAATACTATTTTGCATAACTCATTTTAAATTTTTATCGAAATATTACTCTTTTTAAATATCACTTTAATATACATATTTATATTTTGCCCCTTGTGTCTTATTATTTTTTAAATGGCATATATATATATATATATATATATATATATATATATATATATATATATATATATATATATATATATATATATATATATATATATATATATATGTATACACATATATAGATATATACACACACCTTTTTATATATATCTATAACTTATTATTATTATTGTTATTATTAGTATTACTATATATTTTTATGGGGACATTGTTTATATTGTCCTATTAAATGTGTATGCACTTATTAGCCAGGAGGCTATGGGGCTATGTTGTTTTTTTCCCTTTCTTAAGCTTATGGCCACACATCTATAGATATTAAAGGTCCCTGCATTTCATTCAGCGTTTTTTTACCTTAAGAAAATAGACAACTATTTGCTTGTCCCTTAAATTTAGATTGAATAAATGTATCTTTCACTTTTAAGAGTATATCCATTTTTTGATGATGATTAAGTTTTATACTATATCTACATTCCAATTTGTTCTTATACCAGCATTTTTTATCAGTATGTATGGTTTTTACATTGCAAAATAATTGCTGCTTTAAGATTCAATATAGATCTATATGTTTTTCCAATGTAGTAACTATGTTTTTTTTCTGAGCTATTATAAAGGACTTTGTTTAGTTTATTTTATCAATTATGATGTCGGAAGAATGGCTTTATAAGTTAAATGGGAGGAATGGAGCATGCTGGGATTTGTAGGAAAAATTGGAACCCGGAAGATTCAGCCGCTCGATTAACAGGGAAGAAAGGCGGCAAGAGGAGCTTTAAAACCGGACACCAGCAGACTTACAAACACAGACTGAGGAAGCCGAAAAGGATGGTGAAACGCGTCTCTGACAGAAGAGGAGAGAGAGAACACTTAGTATTTATATATGCTATTTTTATATTGTTACATTTATTTTATTTAATTTTTTCTTGTCTAATACTTTTTAATTTTAAGTTACCTATATTCCATTGCCTCCTCATATTTGGTATTCGGCTGAGGGAAATGTCACCTCCTAATTGACACTTATGCCTGCAGTACTTAGAGCCAGTCATCAAAAGACCCTGTAAAAGGTGTGCATTGAGCTTATACATATATTTTGCACCATCTGGCTTAAGATAATCTGCACCAGGAAATCTCTTTTGTGCTTTATTTGGAGATAATATCAATTGACAGAGGGAAGAAAGGAACAACCCCTACCCCCCAGGTGTTACTGCCTACCCTAAAAGGCACAGTGTCTGATGTGTTTAGAGCCTATATCCTTATAAAAGGCTCTTTAAAATGTGAGTTTCCTTTTCATCTACGTACTTCCCACTAAATGATTATTGTAAAATACTACTCTATATATCTCTTTCTGTTTATTTTACTTGTATACCCCGTGTGTATTGTAAGGGGTAAGTGCATAAGTTGTATTACTATCACATTTTAGCACTGCACTTATATCAAGTAGTGTTAAAGTTTGTTGCATTCTGATTCACTGCTTGGTATCTTGTTTTTTCTTTCTGGCTTTACACATATATATATATATATATTTCGGAGTTAGATTAGGACCTGCCAAAGATGGGGTACATTGTTGTTGTGGCAGGCTTATGCAATGTATGATCATATTATGTAACTAAACCCCCATTATTTTTGCCTAGATTAGTTTAAAAAAAATAATAATAATAAAATCTGTCATCATTGAATTTGTTGTTTAGTGGATAGGTGAGTGCGCTGGATCTTGTGTATTGTATAGGTTTCAATGAATACACCTTTTTTCCTGATTTCACCAGTCTAGTGCAGTATTTCGTAGTGTCACTAACTTGCTGTGGTACAGTTGAAGGCTTCTGCACCCAGAAAGAAGAGATCTGACTCCGTCCTGAGCTAGTCCTAGTCTGTTAACTATCAGATCCCTATATAACCTTGCCTTGTTCCATGTGGTGGCCAAATTATGGTATTTGATTTTCGATTGTCTGTTTCCCTCATCCATCTCAACTGTATTCTTGAGGCATGTTTTCTTCTTAATTGCCTCCTGGATGCCTTGCTCCATATGTCCTGTTTGCTGTCTCCTGGTGGCCATGATTGGCATTGTGTTAATATTTATATGCACATATTAATATCTTGATTGGTTACCACTAACCCAAACAGGATATATAAATAACAGAAGAGAGGTTCAGCCACTATGCTAAACATGTATTTGAAATTTCACACAGCATAGTAAACCACTAAAATGTATATGCAATATACACACATGTACCACACGTACATACAGTCCCTCTTACTTACTGAGGCACCATTAAACTAGATAACAAACAACTCATTTAACTATAATGCATTTCTATCTACAATAACTGAATAATACTTGCAGCCCCCAGTGTATACTTATCGACACACATCCAATGGAACACGATTGAGAGGTCAGCTCAGCAGAAATGTAGAAACCAGAGAGAGACTGAAATAATGAGTTACACAGTGTAGACTTAAGTAGTAGACCTGTTCCCTATATCCTGCTCACTGTCTCTTACTCAAACTCCTGCACTCTGAATCCTGCTTACTGTCTCCTGAAGGCTCTGTTTTCTGTCTCCTGAAGTCCTGATTCCATGAGACCTGCTCTCTGCATCCTGCATGCTGTCTCCTGTGGGCACTTTTTGCTGTATTCTACAGGCCTGGTTTCAAGAGGCCTGCCCCTTTATCCTTAAATCCTGAGTCCAAGAGGCCTGCCCCTGTGTCCGTAAGTCCTGAGTCCAAGAGGTCTTTCTCTGTCTCCTGAATGCCTGAGTACAAGAGGCCTGACACCTTGTCTCCTGAATAGAATTGAGCAGACACCTGGATGTTCGGGTCCAGCGGGTTTGGCTGAACTTTGAAAAAAAGTCTGGGTTTTTGCTCGAACTTGACCCCAAACTTGACCCCGAACCTGAACCCCATTGAAATCAATGGGGACCCGAACTTTAGAGAAAAGGCCTTTACAAGCCTCTGCTTATGTGTACATAGTTTATACTAAGTGACCCATAGGTTGAGGAGGCGGTGACCGTGGCGGTGTAGGTGGAAGCAGCGGTGGAGGAGGAGGATGAGGTAGCCAACACTGTTATTTATGTTTTGTTTTGTTTTTTTAATTGTGGTAGCCCCCAAAATATTGGGACATACAAAAAAAGAAACATTTGCGGCCTGCGGTGCATTTCTTGCAGTCCTGGTGCATGGAGAAATGCTCAACTCCTGATACATGGAGAAAAGGCCTTCACAAGCCTCTGCTAATGTGTACATAGCTTATACTAAGTGACCCATAGGTTGAGGAGGCGGTGAACATGGCGGTGGAGGAGGAAGATGAGGTAGCCAACACTGTTTTTTTTATATATATATATATATATATATATATATATATATAAATAGCAAAAAGAAATGGCTGCTCACCGGACTTAAAAAAACAAAAAAAATTATTGAATAATGTTAAAAAAAAGACCAATGTTTCAGTCCCAGTTCGGGACTTTCTTCAGGGTCTAAATAACAGGACAACCATAAAAATAAGAGTGTTTACCATTGCCCTGTAAGCGCACTATTAGATGATTCGATTTGACTCTCAGATATGAAGTGCACCGCAGGCCGCAAATGTGCTATTTAGCAGATTAACACCCAGAAAATAAGAATCTTTACCACTGCCCTGTAAGCGCACTATTAGACAATTCGATTTGACGCTGAGATATGAAGTGCGCCGCAGGCCCCAAAGTGTACTATTTAGCAGATTAGCAGGAAAACAATATGAATGTTTACAACTGCGCTGTAACCACAGTATTAGACACTTCTATTTGACTCTCAGATATGAAGTGCAGGCCCCAAAATGTACTATTTAGCAAATTAGCACCCAGAAAAAAAGAATGTTTACCACTGCGCTGTAAGCAGACTATTAGACGCTTCTATTTGACTCTCAGATATGAAGCGCACCGCAGGCTGCAAATGTACTATCTAGAAGATTAACACCCAGAAAATAAGAAAGTTTACCACTTCCCTGTAAGCGCACTATTAGACGCTTTGATTTGACTCTCAGATATGAAGTGCAGGCCACAAAATGTACTATTTAGCAGATTAGCAGAAAAACAATTAGAATGTTTACAACTGATCTGTAACCACAGTATTAGACGCTTCTATTTGACTCTCAAATATGAAGTGCATGCCCCAAAATTTACTATTTAGCAGATTAGCACCCAGAAATTAAGAATGTTTACCACTGCGCTGTAAGCACACTGTTAGATGCTTCGATTTGACTCTCAGATATGAAGTGCACCCCACTAAAATACTGATACAGATACAGATACTAAGTACACCCAAATAATTTTAAAACTGCAATGTGACAGCAGTATTTAACACTTCTATTTGACTCTCAGATATGAAGTGCACCCCACTAATGTACTTTTTAGCACTCAAAAAAATGTAAGTTTTAAAACTGCAATGTGACAGCAGTATTTGACGCTTCTATTTGACTCTCAGATATGAAGTGCACCCCACTAATATACTACCCCACTAATGTACTATTTTGCACCAAAAATATTTACTTTTTAAAAATCCGATGTAACAGCGGTAACTTTCAGATATGAAGTGCACCCCATTAATGTACTAGTTTGCAGAATTCTTTCCTAAGCTGTCCCTATCAGCGGCAGCAGCCTGTCCCTACATTAATAAGACCACGTGTGCGTGCGGTGCTACGCGACTTCAGCTTATATATAGAGGCTAGGTAACATGCTGCACTGGCCAATCACAGCCATGCCATTAGTAGGCATGGCTGTGATGGCTTCTAAGGGCATATGAGTCAAACGCTTGTTGATTGGCTGCTCTGCAGCCTTTCAAAACGCGCCATTAAATCGCCGAACACTGAACTCCAACCCGAACATGCAGTGATATGTCCGTGTTCGGGTCCGGGGTCCACAAAAACCTAATGTTCGGTACGAACCCAAACTTTTCAGTTCGGGATCGCTCAACTACTCCTGAAGTTTTCAGTCCAAGATGTCTACCTCTTCATTAGTTAAAACAATAGTTTTTCACTTTTATTGTGTATTTAGATTTTTCTTTGCATTTAGGTTTCTACTTAATGGTGGTTGTTCATAACTGAATTTCCTTACCGTGCTTATTGATGGCTATACTTAGTCTACCGTGAGTTTACCATCAGGAGTTGAAGTCACTATAAAGAAGTTTACTGAAGAAAATCCTTAATGATTTAGGAAGTTTACAGCTGAGCAGTAAAAGACAATTGATGTTCTAACTGTGCCTTAGATTATCTTCAGAGATTGGACCAAAAAAAATGTCAAATAACATTAAATTTTTATAACAACAATAACAACTTTAAAATAGGACACACAAATCATGAGATTAATTTTATAAAATAAATAGATCCCATTAAAGTGATCAACAAATATAGTTTTTATTAAATAAGATTTTGATGGTTATGTGGTAACTCACGTTGCACCTATACTGAACATTGAGCAACTGCACCAGGTAAGAATAGGTTTTAAAGCTAAACAAGGTGTGCTTTTTTATTTTTGCATAGTTTAATATATGTCCTTTTTTAAGTGTAACACTAAGCATTATTTTTGATGCTATTTAAAATAGATACACAGGGATAAGACAGAGAGAAAAGTGTCCTATTATGCAATAGTGCTCAGTATACTTTTAAACCCCCAAAGAGATTATACTATAAAATTCATGGTGGCACACAGTAAAAATTGATGTGAAGAGACTCAATTTAAATAAATTACAATGAATTAGAATATTTAAATAGTCTCATCCCCATAAATCTTTCTTCTGTGTCAAGCAAGTTTCATGGAGTACTCTATTTGTTGGTGTAGGGCTGTAAAAGGATCCCATGAGGTTCAGTGCACACTGAAAAGTGTGTCTATGTATAAGCCATCCTGGTGTGTAATGCTATTTTTTCTAAACTCTAGTTGCTTTTCGATAATCTAGTGATGTGTTTCACAATTGCAATATGATACCGAGTAAAAATATTAAGCCAGTGCAAATACAATTGTGGTAGTTTAGACTAAAACCAATACTCAAATATCCCCATTACCAAATAATCAGGTTTAACCATGAAAAGAAAAGAAAAAAGTTGATTTACAAAAATAAAATAAACATGGTTAGTCAATAGACTAGGATATTTCATACCATAAACCAAAATAGCCAAGAGTTGGAGAATTTAAGTTTTTCGAAGTTTGGCCTAAAAATTAAAAATTCAAATTGGACAATTTTCGGTTTACTGCATAACTCCGAGGGCTTATTTACTATCTGACTTGAAGTGATCTGTAGCTCAGATGACAAATATAACTGAACTGGAAATGCAACAGCTTGGCTATTCAAGCCTCGATTTTACTATTCAGATTTTAATTTGCAGCATTTTGCGGTTTAGCGAATAAATCTGCCTATATTTACATTACATTTAGAATTTCAATGGTCATTGTCCAAATCACATTTTACAGTTTAAACCTGCAACCCTTATAGTTGACTAAACTGTTATTTGAGGTGAATAGAAAACTGAATTTCAAACTTTAGGCCAATGTTCTGACTTGAAAGGTTGTTTATTTCAGCTCCATTACCGTTTAGGCTACTTTGGCCTACATTTTGCAATATGCTTTTACATTTAATATAATTCACAGTCTATTTGAACAGTTTATTCAAATAGACTGAGGATTGTCAAGTGTCAGGAAGTTCAATGCCTTGTTTTCACATAAGGCAAGGTTGCATGATCAACAGTGGTCTGCTAAAGGTTCTTTGGACCAAGGTGTATTATTGATGGTAATATCAATTAGATCAAATTACTGAGGGCAATATGAGGTTAAAGGATTACTCCAGGTAAAATCAGCAGGGGTGAACTTTGCCAGGTACTCCCTGTGTTTTATTAGCAACTGGGTAGCATTAGCTGCCAAGTCACTAGTTTTAGTGAGCAGCTACTCATGGGCGTTAGCATAAGGGAATCGGCCCAGGTATCCCTTTGTATTTTATAAGCAACTAATGAGGAATAGCTGCACTGCCATTGTTTTATTACATTAAGCATCAATAGTGGATGGTGGCATGTGTACAAAATATGTAGGTCAATAGGCTTTTTTATTATTATGTTTTACATTTTAATATTGTGGCTAGCTAGCAAGCACTGGCCAGCTGTTACATGATTAATCCTCGCACCACTGAGTTTCCCCATTGGCTGTCAGATCACCAAACAAATTAAATGGCTCATCCATTGTCCATTTTATATGTTTCATGATATGTCCACAAGCAAGTCAGAATGTGGAATTAAGGGAAATCTTCCCAAAATTTAGACAAATCACAACCGAATGCACAAGTCTACATTATATCTATACTTAATATCTATACATGATACATAGGAAATGATAATAGAAAAGTTTAGCATAAAATAGCTGCATTGAAACATTAAGCACTTTCAACTATTTTGACCTAAAATGAAAATTCTGTCAATTCTTAACATTCTATGGAATAACCCTGAATGAATCTAATTCATTGTTATAGTATGGTGTAAGGAAACCAAGTATATTTAAACCTCATTCTGTAGTTTCCTCCCGAACCGCCAGAGCCTTAGTGATTATAGTCCTCCGTTCGGTAGATAAAGTAGACGAACCATATAGTAATCTCAATGGCTTCACAAGATGATTCCCTTAGTGAAACACATGAATCCCCAAACATCAGCCAAAGTCAAGAAGAAGGTTACAAAATGAACTAACTTTTAATGGTCACACAGGCTTTTATGCAAGTCCCCATGCAAGGTGACATCCCTCAGGGAGGGACAAACATTAACCAATCACATATTGTAAAACCCTAACATACACCCACAGTTCCCTCCCCTAGCTCTGGAGATAATTAAGTCTGATAAAATAATAACTTAATTATCTCCAGGCAGAAAAATCACCTTTTCCCCCAATAACTGGGAAACCCTTTATACTTGTTGTATCCCCACAAATAACATGTCCCCTGATAGCCCTGATCTGGGTGACCAACATATTCGAATTTCACACAGATCGGTTCAGGAGTTCGCAAAAACTACGGAGGTCTTCTGTGACCAGTTCACCCTGGGCTGTATGCCCAAAACAGTTCCATGAGCTTGGTGGGTTTTGCCGGTCATTTTAGAAAGAGGAGAAAAACAAATAAACTACATAATGGATCCCCCTGGCTGTTAGCAGCGATCGGCCCCCTCTGTCAAATCCACTAAAGTACCGAATAGCGCTCTTCGGGAAGTGTCCGATTTCAGTTCCATACACTCGACGACCAAGTGCCGCTGCCTTTGTTCGCATGAACAAAGATGGCCGCGGTTTTCTCTGCCACGTGGCGTTCGGCAGACGAACGCTGGCCGCACAGACAGAGGCATCAATTGAAGTAATCTTTGATGTTTAACGAGCCAGGGGGATGGTCTTTGTTCGGTAGCTACATCTACCGAATGAAATAGACAGAAATAGGGTACTAAAAGGGGGATTTCTTCACACTGCTCCCCTATAAGTCCATAGGTCGGCATACCTGCCTAGACCCTGTCGGTTTGGCTTGGGGATGCCCCAAAAAAATGTCCTTTAAGCGTCCAGTTCGGTCTGTCTGGACAGACCGTCCGCATTACCGTTTTGTTTGCCACCTGGTTTAGCCACACAAGTGGGTTGTGGTCAGGCATAAGAGTAAACGGCCGGCCGTACAGATAGGATTGAAGTTTCTTAAGTGCCCAAACTAGAGCTAGGCACTCTTTCTCCACGGTGGCGTAGCTGACCTCTCTGGGCAAAAGTTTATGGCTGAGGTAGGCCACCGGGTGTTCCATGCCGTCGTTCCCCACTTGGCTCAACACGGCTCCCAACCCAAACATGGAGGCATCCGTGTGGACAAGAAATTGTTTAGTGTGGTCGGGTGCTGCCAACACAGGAGCCTCACTCAATGCCGCTTTAAGCTTCTGGAAAGCATCCGTGCACTCTGGGGTCCAGGTTACTTGTTTTGGTAAAGCCTTTTTGGTAAGGTCGTTGAGGGGCTTGGCCAGGGCGCTATACTCTGGGACAAATTTTCGAAAGTAGCCGCCATCACTAAAAAGGCTAATACCTGGGTTTTGGTATGGGGTTGGGGCCAATTAGCTATGGCCTCTACTTTAGCTGGCTTTGGCCGCTGCCTACCGGAACCTACCCTGTGGCCGAGATACTGTACCTCGGCCATGCCTACATGGCATTTGTCAGGTTTCAATGTGAGACCTGCCAGGTGAATTCGTTTGAATACCCTGGACACTTGCCCCAGGTGGTCCTTCCACGTGCAGCTGTAGATGGCAATGTCGTCTAGATACGCACATGCAAAGTCCTGGAACCCCTCTAGGAGCCTATCGGCCATCCTCTGAAACGTAGCCGGAGCATTATTCATCCCAAAGGGCATAACCTTGAACTGGTATAGCCCAAATGGAGTGACAAAGGCTGACTTAGGGATGGCTGCAGGCTCCAAGGGGATCTGCCAATATCCCTTGCATAAGTCCAGGGTAGTCAAGTAATTCCCCCCGGCCATACGGTCTAGTAACTCATCTATTCTGGGCATATTGTAGGCGTCAGTCATGGTGCGATCGTTGAGCCTCCGATAGTCTACACAGAAGCGCGTGGTGCCGTCGCGCTTCGGTACTAGTACTACCGGCGAAGCCCAAGGGCTTTGGGAGGGTTCTATAACCACTAGCTTGAGCATATCCCTTATTTCAGTGAGAATATTTTCACGTACTGCCTCAGGGATACGATGCGGTTGCTGCCGTAATGGCGTTTCTCCCTGGGTTTCTACCCGGTGTACCGCAGCGGAGGTATAGCCTGGTATGGCTGAAAACATATCTTGGTATACCTGAAGCAGTTGAGAAGCCTCACCTCTCTATAATGGGTTAAGATTCTGACCCAAGCTTACTTGGTGTCTAATAAATCAGGGAGGGGTAGTCCCTCAATATCTTCTGATGAGGGGGCACATACTGCCCCTACGTCTTCCGTTCTTTCGTAATAGGGTTTGAGCATGTTGACATGAAAAGCTTTGGTCAGCCTTTCATCCGAACATTTACTCACAATATAGGTGGTATCGCTTATACGTTCTACCACCTTAAAGGGTCCCTGCCAGGCCGCCTGTAGTTTGTCTTTCTTTGCGGGTCTTAAGGCTAACACTTTCTGGCCTATTTCTAATACCCTATCTCTGGCGCCCCTATCGTTCCACTTCTTCTGGCACTCCTGGGCCACCCGCAGGTTCTCCCGAACAGATTCAGTGAGAGCCCGCAGTCAGTCCCGGAACTCCAGAACATACTGGACGATAGGGACCCACCCCTCATCTGTGTTGCCCTCCAAGTGCTCCCGTACAAGATCCAGTGGGCCCCGAACTTTTCTCCCGAACAGGAGTTCGAAGGGGGAAAACACAGTGAATGCCTGGAGCACTTCGCGGTAGGCAAACAGAAGATGGGGAAGATATTTTTCCCAATTCCTGCAGGACTCTGCGAAGGTCTTTAGCATCTGCTTGAGCGTGCCATTGAAACGTTCACAGAGTCCATTGGTCTGGGGGTGATAGGGGGCGCTAAATAGGGCTTTCAATCCACAGCTCTGCCACAATTGCTGTGTCAGGATTGCTGTGAACTGAATCCCCCAATCGGACAGGATCTCCTGTGGAAAACCTACCCGGGAAAATATTTTGACTAGGGCCTCTGCCACAGTCTCTGCCTCTATGTTCGCGAGGGCTCCGGCTTCGGGGTACCTAGTGGCATAGTCCACTACAGTGAGAATGAACATATTCAAGTTTCATGCAGATCGGTTCAGGGGTTCGCAAAAACTATGAAGGTCTTCTGTGACCAGTTCACCCTGGGCTGTATGCCCAAAACAGTTCCATGAGTTTGGTGGGTTTTGCCGGTCATTTTAGAAAGAGTAGAAAAACAAATAAACTACAGAATAGATCCCCCTGGCTCTTAGCAGTGATCGCCCCCCCTCTGTCAAATGCACCAAAGTACCGAATAGCGCTCTTCTAGCTCTTCGGTAAATAGAGTTCCAGCGTTCGTCTGTTTGAGACCCGTGTTTGGGAAGTCGAGTGTCCGATTTCAGTTCCATACACTCGACGACCAAGTCCCGCTGCCTTTGTTCGCATGAACAAAGATGACTGCGGTTTTCTCTGCCACGTGACGTTCGGCAGACGCATGCTGGCCGCACAGACAGAGGCATCAATTGAAGTAATCTTTGATGTTTAACGAGCCAGGGGGGTGGTCTTTGTTCGGTAGCTACATCTACCGAATGCAATAGGCAGAAATAGGGTACTAAAAGGGGGATTTCTTCACAAATGGCATTTGGAGAGTGGCAGCAATTATTCTTCCTTTCTGAGGGTTATACCATGTCCAGCGTCACCTACTTAGAGTAAGTAGCACATAAGCCACTTCCTGCTGCGAGGCCATCTCCTATTCAGAAATCCACTCTCATTGGTGTGAAATGCACTGGGAGAGATTTCATCAGATTAGAGTGGAATCTAGTTTGGGGAGAGGCACCTGTAAGAGGTGGATGAGGCAGAAGTAGTATATGGCTGTGAGAGTTTCATCTAGTAGGGGCGATTTTGACCTCGTACACAGTCAGCACAATTTTGTAGGCTGACCAAGCTCGTAGCCATGCAGAAATTGCCTTTGTAGAATCTCACTGAAATGATGTGGTTTTATCAGTCCTTAAATGCTACTAGCCATTGCAAGCCACAGCATACAGCATAGGTTTTTAATCGCCAATGGAAAGCGGCGAGCAGTAATTTTGATATTGTGAAATAGTAAACACAATCTAATTTAGATTTTTGTGTAGACAATTACAATTGCTTTTACATACACATCTATTACATCATGTATAATATAGTATATGTATAATGTTTTTATAAAAAAAAAGGCTTGTATTAGACTCTGCACCTAAAAGAAATAGTATTTTTTTTTTTTTTGAGTGGTTTGTAGTCACTATTTCTTTTGTGCTCAGTCATGCAGAACATGCCATCAGAAAGGCTCAACAATGCATACATTGATTTCTGTTGATTTAATAAACTCTTTAATAATTCTAGCACATCTAGAAAGATTGCACTGCTTAAAAAATAAAAACTAGGAATATTTTCTATTTTGAACAGTAATTAGATATTATATTATTACAAAAAAAATGCTATCAGTTACAAAGGTAGGTTAGTATAAGATAATGTAATGTAAGCTATTCTTAAACATAGCAGATACTACTTAGATCGGATACCTTGCATGCTGTAATGTATGCCAAGTGGTATATTTACTAAACAGCTTGCAACCTTGGTTAGTGCGAGATTTCATTTTTCACTGCTACAAAAGACTCTCATCATATTGCCTACTTTACATTACTCAATGCCTCCAGTTGTTTTTTCCAATAATATTTTGCAAGTTGGAGATGCGACACATGTTATATTAGCATGACTTTTGCAAGTCTTTTCTTAAATCATCATAATTTGTTGTTTTGTGAATAACCCCTTAATGAAACATTGTTTGACTGTTTAAATGTCTTGGACTTCATTTGTAGCTTAGTCAACACTTTGTTATATAATTAGTAGGATATGATGCTAACTGGTTATATAATTATTCAGGAATGTTGCACCCATGAGAAAGATTGTAACTATTTACTGGGAACTGCTGAGTCTGCGCTGTTGTTGTTTTTTTTTTTTTAGCAGCAGTGATTACTTTGTAAATAGCCTTTATTTTATTTTGGGTAAAATAAAATTTGTTAAAATTTACCATAGACATATCCTTGTTAGTGAGACATCTCTTTGCTTTGCTCTCTCTTAAATAATATATATCGTATTATTGGATATTGTAGTTACTCCAGTACTAACGATTTTCTTGTAGATCATAGGCTTAAATTAAATTCAACCTCAAAATAATTTTAATTATTAATTAATTAATAATTAAAAAAATAAATTTGATTTAACTCTTTCACTGATTAGACTCTATGTCTCAGTTCTGTGCTGTACAGGATCTGTCACTTTCTGTATATTTTATAAAACACATGTACCAATAATTTTTAAATGAGGTGCATATTAAAAAAGCAATGCTGAATATAGTAATAATAATAACTATAGTAATTGAAAAATACATTCTACATATTATAAATAAATGGCATCTTAATGATTCTTAGGGCAAATAACCACATGGACAAAACTTTCATGATTTTATGTTTAGGATTTGCTCATCTTTACCATTCATAAATATATGGGATTTTATAATTGCATCCCTTATCACATATAAGGATTTGAAATATAGGCATCGGGATTGTTATTTTTTTTTTTCATTCTCTTACCTTTGGTGTTCGGCAGGCTTTTTCGAATGCCACCGGCTCTTTCTGATGCCATTGTCTATTTTGTTTCATGATATGTCCATAAGCAAGTCAGAATGTAGAATTACAGAAAATCTTCCCAAAATTTTGACGAATCACAACCGAATGCACAAGTCTACATTATATCTATACCTAATATCTATACATGATACATAGGAAATAGAGAAAAAGAGAATAGACAAGCTCAGCATAAAATAGCTGCATTGAAACATTAAGCCCATTGAACTATTTTGACCTAAAATGAAAATTCTGTCAATTCTTAACATTCTTTGGAATAACCGTGAATGAATCTAATTAATTCTTATAGTATGGCATTTGGAGGGTGGCATCAATTCCCCTTCCTCTCTGAGGGTTATACCATGTCCAGCGTCACCTACTTAGAGTTGCAGCACATAGCCCCGTCATGCTGTGAGGGCATCTCCTATTCAGAAATCCACTCTCATTGGTGTGAAATGCACTGGGAGAGATTTCATCAGAATAGGGTGGAATCTAGGTTGGTGAGATGCACCTGTCAGAGATATGGATGAGACAGAATGAGTATATGGCTGTGAGTGTTTCATCTATAAATTATAATAATAGTAAGCGATGAGGTGTTGGTAAGGTTTCAGTAGGGGGAATTTTGACCTTGTACAGTCACAATTTCGTAGGCTGACCAAGCTCGTAGCCATGCTGAAATTGCCTTTGTAGAATCTCAATGAAATGTTGTGGTCTTTTTAGTCCTTAAATGCTACTAGCCACTGCATGCCACAGCATACAGTATAGATTTTCAATCGCCAATGGAAAGTGGCGAGCAGTTATTTTGATATTGCGAGAGAGTAAGCACAATCTAATTTAGATTGTTGTGTGGAAAATTACAATTGCTTTCATGTACAAATCTATTACATCATGTATAATATACTGTATGTATAATGTATTTATTTTAAAAATGCTTGTATTAGACTCCACACCAAAGTTTCTTTTGGTTTGCCAGGCGATTGCCGTATATCGCTATTGTATACTGAAATAAGGTGCATGATGGGAGCCTGACTTGCTAAAAAATATAAAAACCCTAAAAAATTATCATATTTAGTCTCAAAAATCTCACCATATCAAAGAGAAATGTCATGGGCATACATCTTTCTATGGAAGTACATGCAAATTTGTGTTTGTGGAATGCAAGATGGCCGCCGTATGGAACACAGGTGTCACTGGAAAGAGCCTGCTGAAAAGACACAATGCTAGACCGCGAAACATAATTTGAATGAACATTGATTGGTCTCCCCAAAAGCCGTATTGCCCCGCTACAGTCTGTAATGAATGCTGCAGCTAGACTGATTTTCCTCTCTAGTCGGGACTCTCACACATCACCCCTCTACTAGCCCTTACATTGGCTCCCTGTATCTTATAGGAGTCAATTCAAAGGGCTAACCCATACATTTAAAGCACTGAACAATTCTAGCCCTTCTTATATCTCCTTAATGATCCATAGGTATGCCCCTCCTCATTCCCTCCGCTCTGCCCGTGACCACCTCCTGACCGCTGCTCGCACCCATACAGCAAACTCGCGCTTGCAGGACCTCTCACGGGTGGCTCCTTTCCTATGGAATAGCCTGCCTACCGCCATCAGACTCTCCCCTAGTCTTCAATCATTTAAGAAGAGCCTTAAAACCCATTTCTTCAGGAAAGCTTATGGCCTCCCAGAGTAACCTCTACCTTACATACCTGTCTCTTGCTCTCTACTATAGAGCAGTACTCTACCCTCTCCTCCAGCTCTGCTTCACTCCCACCCTATTTGATATTTCCTGTTCTAATGTGTCTTATACCCCACCTCCTATAGACTGTAAGCTCGTTTGAGCAGGGTCCTCTTCAACCTATCGTTCCTGTAAGTTTTCTTGTAATTGTCCTATTTATAGTTAAATCCCCCCCTCATAATATTGTAAAGCGCTATGGAATCTGTTGGCACTATATAAATGGCAATAATAATAATAATAACAACACCCTACAGATGGCCACTGCTGGCAACACCCACTGGACCACCAATGGGATGAACTATTGTATATATCCCCTTAGTGACCAGACCATTTTTCGATTTTCTTACCGTTAAGGACCAGGGCTGTTTTTACATTTCTGCGATGTTTGTGTTTAGCTGTAATTCTCCTCTTACTAATTTACTGTACCCACACATATTATATACAGTTTTTCTCGCCATTAAATGTTCTTTCTAAAGATACCATTATTTTCATGATACCATATAATTTACTATAAAAATATTGGTAAAATATAATGAAAAAAATAAAAAAAAAACACACTTTTTCTAACTTTGACCCCCAAAATTTGTTACGCATCTACAACCGCCAAAAAAACAACCATGAGAAATAGTTTCTACATTTTGTCATGAGTTTAGAAATACCCAATGTTAACATGTTCTTAGCTTTTTTTTTTTCAAGTTATAGGGTAATACTTATAAGTAGCACTTTGCTATTTCCAAACCATTTTTTAAAAAAAATTAATGAAAGTTATATTTACCACTGATATCAGTCAGGAATCCCTGAATAACCCTTCAAATGTATATATTTTTAAAATAAGACAAACTAAGGTATTAAACTTGGGGTATTTTAACTCTTTCCATGCAACCATTTTACCACCAAGCTATGCCAAATTTAAAAAAATTGTGATTTTTTGGTACACTTAGCAATTTAAGAATACATGTACTGAGAACTTTAAGGGTTATTGCCAAAGAACACCCCAATATGTGTTCAGCAACATCTCCTGAATACAGTGATACCAACCATGTACAGGTGTGTCAGGTTCTCTGGGGGCTAAAATACCTTATTTATAGGGTGCACATTTTATTTTTCCAACATGGAATTTTCACAGCTGGTCATCATGCAACCATGTCCTACTTGGGACATTTTTGAAGCCGAACAATGTAATTTACCTCCATCAAACCATATATTTTTGAAAAGTAGAAACCCTATCATATTTCAAATGGTGGTATTTTAACACTTTCCATGCACCAATTCTACCACCAGTCTTTGTCAAACTTTTGCATAGTCATTTTTTTGTGTCATTTTTCTCTCACATTGTACTTTAGGCATGGATTCTCAGTTCCTGTTATGTGTTACTTACAAAGAACACCCCAATATGTGTTGAGCAACATCTCCTGAGTACAGTGATACCACCTATGCATAGGTGTGTTGGCTGGTTTGGGGGATGCAATGCCAAACTTCTAAAATGTGTTTTTAAAACTTGACATATCTTCTTTGCCTATCTTCTTTTTGGGGGCCTTTTTGCATATCCCAATTTATTTGTTTGCCATCAACGTGCATATATTTGAAAAGTTGACACCCCAAAGTATTGTATATGGAGTGTTTTGATTCCTTTGATGCAACCGGTTTAGCCAAAAAAATTGGAGAAAATGTGTGGTGGTAATTTTTACACACACATTTGTGTGTTATTTAGTGGAGCCTGTTGTTGGCTATTGCACGAAAACACTCCAGGTTGTTTTCTGCAAGGCCTCTTGAGTACACTCATGCCCCCATGCATAGGTTGAACTTCATCATAAAAATAGTCTGGTGCAGTAAAAGTAAAAAAAAAAAAAAAAATCTCAGGAACAGTAAACGAGTAACCATTTATAGCTATATCATGACCATGGACCTAATGTAGAAAGGACTATTTTAGGTAATCTAACAACCATCAAAAATTGCTTACTTCTCCATGTTTTAACACTCTTTATATAACCCATTGTATTGAACAGTAATTGGATATAGTGGTTTTAATTTGTAGATGATCATATGGTCTCTGTATTCTTTTCACCTACAAAGCAAATTGCTATTTTTAGTTACATCCACTGGACTGTGGACTGTGAACATCTTCTGCTTCCTATCTCGGATGTTGTTATAAACCTAGGAAACAAACAAACTAATAATGAACTTATCTGGTAATTGAATCCTCGTGTCACTTTATGCTCTGTAACACTGCATGGGGCAACCCAGAAGTGATAGCTCCCGGGTAGTGATCACTCAGCGGCCTGGCAGTCAGGAGAGGTATTGCAGGATGCCTCGACATCGAGGCATCGCTGCAATAAGCTTAGAGCGACTGGAAGTGATCACGATATATAATTTAATTATTTTTTTATTATTTGATAAATTGTTATACTGAAAAAAGCAGATCATATCTTTCAAACCTTGAGTCCTGCCCTTCATGCTGCAGTGGTGTTGCCAGAGGAGGAGGAGTTTTTGATTAGCCCCCCACATCATTCCTAAGTGGAGGCACCCTAAGGTGATTGTACCCATCTACATCCAGTTAGTGTAATCTATTAGCACACAAGATGATATGGTTTACTGTGTATCACTATGGTGTTATTTTATTCTTGTAGATCTACGTCTGTATCCTCTGTACTGTTTTGGAACTATATTTTGTTAAAAGGGGTAGTTTCTGGAATATCCCTAGTGGAAGCTGTTATAATACTTTCAGATAAGTGTTATTTCACCACACTATTCACAAACTGGTGGAGGTGGAATCATTGTTATTTTGAGTTATACGTATCTATGTAATGTGTGTGCAAGGTTTGTGCATGTATTTGTGTTTGTATGTGTGCATACATCTCTGTGTCTGTGCATACCACAATTGTATTTGCATATGTGTGAGTGCTTCACTATGCGTGTGTGTGTTAGCATCTGAGTAAGTAACTCTTGTGTGCATTTGAGCATCGGTGTGTATGTATTTGTTTAAGCATCTCTGGATAAGTGTGAATGAGCTGGCATGTCATGCCCTTATTAGAGCTTTAATGCCTGTTCCTGATAACAGCATAAGTTTTACTGGACTCTAAAGTGAAGAGCTAATGCAAAGTCGCTTATGCAAATTTCTGTTATTTTCTTTTTTAAGTCTTTTGTTTTTCACATGGTAAACAGCGTGAACAAAAACACAAAATCATAATCACCACAATCGAGTTTACACATCAGAAAGGTCAAGTAACAAACAAAGTCCTTGTTACACCATAAGTATCCAAAGATGTGTGGTCTCCTATTTCAAGGAATGTACATTTAAAAAGATGACAAACCCAGGGGAGATGAAAGAAGAAAGAACACAGCCATAGAGAGACTTGGGGGAAAAAACAAAAATTGCGTAAGTGGAAAAGAAGAGGAAAATCACCTAGAGACACTCCCTTCAGTCATAAGGCCCATCACAGAGTTGGGCAAAATCGGAACTACAATTTTATTAAAGGAACACTATAGGGTCAGGAACACAAACATTTGTTCTTCACCTTATAATGTTAAAATCACTCTCTAGCCCCCCTAAACACCCTTGCTTCCTTAAATATAGTACAATCTTACCTTTATTCCAGTCTGCTGGTGCTGGCTCTGCCCCTTATCTGCCACCTTGGCTGACATCATCAGAAGAGATGATCTGAGCCAATCACAATGCTTTCCCATGGGAAACCACTGGATTGGCTGAGATTGCCAAGGAGGTGGTCAGGGGGCAGAGCCAAATGCCACCCTGGCCATTCAGCATTTCCTCATAGAGATGCATTGTATCAATGTATCTCAGTGAGGAAAGTTCACAGTCTCAATGCAGAGGGAGGAGACACTGAATGTCAATTCAGCACTGCCTCAGGAAGCCCCTTTAGTAGCCATCTGAGGAGTGGCCACTGGAGGTGTCCCTATGCTGAAATTCTAAAAAAAAAAAACTGTTTATAGCAAAAAGCCTGCAGAGACTGACTATACTCAACAGAACAACTATATTAAACTGTAGTTGTTCTCGTGACTATAGTGTCTCTTTAATACTAAAATAGCAATTTGTGTTTAACTGTAGTCTCCGTAGTCTAAAACTGTTGAATTAAAATGATTTATATTAACCCATTATTGCCCATTTGCAATTGACTATTCAAGAACTATTTCGAGAAGTTTCTCCGCGTTGAGAAAAACAATACTATTTTATATGAATCACTATTCAAACTTAATTAGCAAAACATATTTTGTATGCAATGCCTAGTAGATAATGCCAGAAATAAGAGTGCTTTAGTTTAACCTGATTTATATGAAAAAAGTTCTACTTTAGGGTTTTATTCTTTAAGAACAAATGCTTTTTTAAGTTCTGAAAGCAGTGATAACAATTAAATTGTGTTAGCACACAAAACACTATTAAAAATATATAAGCAAAACTTAATCCTTATATATTTCTCCTTTATTCACAATCCTCCATCTGGCACAACATATTTTCAGTGCAGGTGGCAATTTAATAGGCTTAATCTCATAATCCCCCCTATGAAGAATAGAAACATTATGTGCAGAAAATAAGTTATTTCAATCTTGAAAAATGTATCCATGTAATATTTATTTATTTTATTTTCACATTTACAGTACAATATTTTTTTTTCACAATAGTCATGCATTCATTTTATTTTTACTGTATTGCTTTTGTGTGCTATAAAGAAAATGAAATAACATTTACAAAACATGTATATACTCATTTGGATCAAATTTTGAATCTAATCTTGAAAACAAGTATTGAGGTACAGAAAGCCATTAAGTTTGATCATACCTGACATGCCAGCTGAGCAAATAGTCCTGGTATCTGTTCCTGATATTGTGTCCACTTATATGCTCGTTTACTCTTTATACAAGTACATAAAATTTGTATTAATCAGATGTTTTTTTCAGTGCACAGATGGAAGCATTTTACTGCCATTTAGTTCACAGATCAAGTGAAGAAATTTAACCAAAAGAGGGAAAATCTTAAACCGCAGAAAACAAAAATCCATCTAGAATATATATAACTATATGTATGTATGAATGTATGTATGTATGTATGTATGTGTGTGTGTTTTTTGTTTGTTTACTGTTTCTCATTTTTTTTATCCTATTGCTTGCTTCTCACTTGATATGTAAATAAATTCAACAGTTAGTGGCTGTCCTCTAGCCCAATGCTCTCTCCTTAAGGCACACATAGCAGTCCAGGATTTAGGGATTATTCAGGTGTGTCTAAAGTGTTTAAAAGAAACAAAACACATCTTAGATTCTAAAGGTTTTTTTTTTCTAAACACCTTAGATACACCTGGGTTATCCCTAAATCCTGGACTGTTAGGTGTGGCTTGAGGAGAGGATTGAGGAGCACTGCTCTAATCATTGGTCATCTTTTTTCCATTAATCTTCTATTTTTTTTGATCAATGGGTGGAATCCAGAATCATCAAATCGGACATATTTGGCCATTGTGCATTTTGGTTGGTAGATGATTTGGGTACAATTTGTCATGGAGTTTAGGAATTTGAATGATCAAACAATTGCCGTAAATATTTATGAATTGCAGTTCAGATTGAAAACCATTTCCAAGTTTATTGTTCAGTTTCAAAGTGGACTGAAAGCAATGGGCTTCATCCAGCCTCATCTTTTACTTACGTTTTTGCAAAATTGTAAATATAAGGCAATATGCAAATATATTATTTATTGAAACATTACATTTAATAAGTTGTTTTCCACTAGACCCCTCATTTCATAATGTCACACAGTATGCACAATCATTTCAATATGTCCAAAAGGAGGAGGGGAATGCTACAGTGTGATTTTAGAACAGCTAGTAATTTCCTTTAAATTACAAATTCCACCCTTCTTGGTTACTTCACTTCATGACCTTTTCTAGTTTTCTTTTTTGTTTCAGTATTGGTAATTATAGCCTACAGGATTTTTCTAGGGCTGTGTCATTCCTGTAGAATGCCTACCTGTTCCTGTTTGATTTTCCCCTAGCCTCCAGTCTTCTAAGGTCCTAAACACTCATCTATTTTTATAAAGCTTATCATCCGATCTACCGCAACTTGAGGCTGTGCTCCAAGACCAGTTTACAGAGGTAGAAAAGTGGATTGCAAAAAACAAACTCCGGAACACTGACAAAACTGTCACAATGATCTTTGGAACAGTACCTAAATTACACAAATTACACAATTCTCACCTATCCATCAAAACAAAATCAAATGGCACACTGACCGCAGTCCACTCTTTCAAATACTTGGGTATGATGTTAGACCCCAATCTATCTTTTGGCCTGCACATAGAAAAGCTTGCATCTAAACTTTATCCAAAATTAGGTGCCCTGTACAGAAACAAAGCCTGCCTAAGCCCTACAGTAAAGGAAAAGATTGTACAGCAAATGCTGATGCCAATCATTGATTATGGGGATGTAGTATATGCATCTGCATCGCAATCCCACATTAATAAACTCAACACATTGTATAACTCGTTCTGCCGATTTGTGCTACAATGTAATTACAGGACCCATCATTGTGACATGCTAAAAGAACTAAACTGGCTGTCACTGGAATCCAGACGCACCCTTCATCTTTCCAGCCTTGTTTTTAAGAGCTTCTCTGGGAAACTCCCACCCTACCTGAACAAAATGCTTTCCCCAGCTGTTCCCACTTTCTATAAGCTCCGATCCAGTACAAGCACTTTACTTAGTCTGCCTCAATACAAAAAGAAAGCGGCCCGATCCTCCTTTTCCTATAGAGCACCGCAATTGTGGAACGACCCCCCGCACAATTTAAAATCTTCCCTAAGCCTAAAGTCATTTAAGAGATCCCTCTCTACATACCTCAAAACAGAATGCACGTGTCATGGTTGATTATATATTTCCTGCCTGTTCTATGTTAAATTTTGTATATATTGTTTTTGTATTTTGTTGTACCCTAATGTAACAATGCAATGATTTGTGGACCCAGGACATACTTGAAAATGAGAGAAATCTCAATGTATCTTTCCTGGTAAAATATTTTATAAATAGATAAACCTGCCTTTGACTAAACAAAAGCACTATATTAAACTCTCCATACCTCTGATATATTATTCTTCCTCTTGACTTCCTTTACCCTACTTCCTTTTAGAATGTAAATTGGTATTGTATAGTGTAACTATATACTGCCGTGGAATGTGCTGTAACTATATAAATAATAGGAATCATTCTAAAAATAGAAGTAAAAAACATAATAGATTCACATCTGTGATTGTAAAGGAGATGCTATTGGAAAGTTGTTAAAGAAAATTGATACAATTAGTAGAGTACGAAATTTAAATATTAACCTTTCTACACTAAATCTATAAATGTTTTCTTTTTAAAGTAATAACATTCCCATATTAACCCCTTAAGGATGCATGATAGACTTAGTCCGTCATGCTGGGGAAATACTTCATTATTATATTTTTTATTATAATTTTAGAGAAATTAATCATATATATATTTAACAGCATTACTTCATAACTATGTAGTGAATTATATTATTCCAATGTATTTCCATCCAAATCCAATCTTAGATAGATAGTTATTACGTAAGAATATCTGGGAAACCAATATGGTCTTGAATTAACTTACATTTCCGAAATACTGCAGTCAAAAAAGTATACATTACACAACAAATAACACAAATAAAACATAAGGACATCTAAAAAGAACAGGGAGAATGGACAATTTCAGTAACATGTCTTAAATAAAATTAGGTCAACATGGAGCCACCTTAGGGATAGGATTGTCAATATATTGCCAAGTAGATGTATTTATGCCAGGGTTTTGTTTATTTGGAGGAACCAATCCTATTATAGTAATCAAACCAGTTTGCCCATATCTTGTTATAGGTATCAATATTGTGGTCTTTAAAATAAACAGCCTTTTCTATTATACTTTGATATTGGATTTGGGTTTTGATATCTATTAAAGTGGGAGGTTAATTTTTACAATACATAATTTGACAACCATTAAAACATGGATAGTTAAATATAAAGATGGTTTAGACATTTTTGGCATATGTAGATGGAATAAGAATCTTTCTGGGGTCAAAGTGATATTTAATTTTAAATCAGTAAAAAGTTTAGATACTCCCAATTTAAGAATATCCAAGCCAACTCAGTCCCACCAGATATGTTTAAGTGAACCAAGTTCTCTATTACATCTCCAGCAAAAATTGGAGAAATTTACATAGTTTAATGGGTACCATATACCATCAATGAATGAGCTTAAGGAAAGTTTCTTGTTTGTTTATACAATGAATCATTTTCCTTATTAATTCAAATGAATTTGACCAGACTTTACATGAGAAGGACTTATCCAGACCATTTTCCCACTTAATAACAGTATTCAATTTAACTTCTTGATTAAGTGTATCCAAGACCCTTCTAGTTCTTGAAGGTTTATTAGTGACCTCCCCATAGAGAATCTTATCAAAGGGTGAGTCCCTAATTATAGATGTTTTATGTAAGAAATCTATTATTCTTATATAAGTAAAATATTCTTTAGTAGATATACCTGATCTTTCATGTAGATACAAAAATGTACTTATCCGAGAAGTACCATATAAGTCTTGAATTTTTACGAACTCTATCTCTGACCAACCAGACAAATTAAGATTCTGGATAAAAAGTTTCAAGACTTCAAAAGAAGCATTTATAGAGATTTGATTTTGGGAGAAAAAATATTTCTTTATCAGCTCTATAGATTGGAAAACATGAGAAATACATAAGTTATCAATATTCAAATTTTTTAATATTTTCTTATCTGCCCAAAAAAGACTAAAATGGTCAAAAGTACCACATCAATTTTTTTTTCATGTATACACCATGATTTCATTGTTGAATTTCTGTTTCCTCATTCCAAAAAATGGAAAAACATCACAGTATCATGAATATAAAATATATTCGGGAAACATAATCCTCCATCTGCTAATCTGGTCAACATAACTTTTATCACTCCTCCAGTATGCCTCGGTATTCTAGGCAGATTGGGAACACCCGATCGCGCTCTCCCTGCAGCTGTGATCGCTCTCACAGACCGTCAGAGCGAGCACATGTGCTGCAGGGACTTCTGATGCGCCTCCCTGCTCTTCCGCATTCAGTGTGAAGTGCAGGGAGACAGATCAGTGATGATCCTCCTCACCCTGTAAATAAATAAATTCAAGTTAAATCCCCCCCTCTTTCCCCTGCTTTAATAAAATTAACCCATTACAGTGATCAATTGGCAGGGTCTACATTTTCCTGTGATCTGATTTTTTTTTAACCCCTGAGGGTTAAGTTTTATTTTATTAACCCTCAGGGATTACATTTATTTTATTAATTAACTTAAATATTTTTAAAATTATATATCTAGCAAGCTGGGGTGGGTGGAAGTTAGTGGGGAATTTGGTGTTAGGCTAGCTAGGGGTTAACATTAAAAAAAGTTTTAAAAAAGCTTTAAAAACTAAAAAAAAAGTAGAAAAAAAATGTTTTAATAACTTTTAAAAAAAGTAAAAAAAATCCCACCTCCCCTTTACCCAGTCCTAATAAAAATGAAATCCCTTCCCTGTCAGTTGATCACTGTCTACAGTGATCAAAATACAGATCACAGTATTATACTGTGATCTAATTTTTTTTAACCCTTGAGGGTTAACGTTTATGTTTTCTTAACCCTATAGAGAGCTCTAATGTGCATGCGCAGCATTGCCGCACATGCGCATTAGGTCTCCGCGGGCGGGATCAGTCTTGCCCACCAGCCGACGTAATGACTGGGAGGAGCGGCAACCCAAAACCACCACCGAGGGACACGGCGGGGGTCTCAGGTAAGTGACTGAAGGGGTTTTCCCGCACTAATCCTACAGCCGTGTCAGGGTTGCAGCAGATGGTCATTTTACTTTGCGAGGGAGACATGGGTAAGGTAAGGTGCAAAGCTTCTGAAGTGTGATCATCAAACAATCAAGCGTTTCATTCAAAATAGTCAACAGGGTCGCAAGAAGCATGTGGAAAAACCAAGGCGCAAAATAACTGCCCATGAACTGAGAAAAGTCAAGCGTGCAGCTGCCACGATGCCACTTGCCACCAGTTTGGCCATATTTCAGAGCTGCAACATCACTGGAGTGCCCAAAAGCACAAGGTGTGCAATACTCAGAGACATGGCCAAGGTAAGAAAGGCTGAAAGACGACCACCACTGAACAAGACACACAAGCTGAAACGTCAAGACTGGGCCAAGAAATATCTCAAGACTGATTTTTCTAAGGTTTTATGGACTGATGAAATGAGAGTGAGTCTTGATGGGCCAGATGGATGGGCCCGTGGCTGGATTGGTAAAGGGCAGAGAGCTCCAGTCCGACTCAGACGCCAGCAAGGTGGAGGTGGAGTACTGGTTTGGGCTGGTATCATCAAAGATGAGCTTGTGGGGCCTTTTCGGGTTGAGGATGGAGTCAAGCTCAACTCCCAGTCCTACTGCCAGTTCCTGGAAGACACCTTCTTCAAGCAGTGGTACAGGAAGAAGTCTGCATCCTTCAAGAAAAACATGATTTTCATGCAGGACAATGCTCCATCACACGCGTCCAAGTACTCCACAGCGTGGCTGGCAAGAAAGGGTATAAAAGAAGAAAATCTAATGACATGGCCTCCTTGTTCACCTGATCTGAACCCTATTGAGAACCTGTGGTCCATCATCAAATGTGAGATTTACAAGGAGGGAAAACAGTACACCTCTCTGAACAGTGTCTGGGAGGCTGTGGTTGCTGCTGCACGCAATGTTGATGGTGAACAGATCAAAACACTGACAGAATCCATGGATGGCAGGCTTTTGAGTGTCCTTGCAAAGAAAGGTGGCTATATTGGTCACTGATTTGTTTTTGTTTTGTTTTTGAATGTCAGAAATGTATATTTGTGAATGTTGAGATGTTATATTGGTTTCACTGGTAATAATAAATAATTGAAATGGGTATATATTTGTTTTTTGTTAAGTTGCCTAATAATTATGCACAGTAATAGTCACCTGCACACACAGATATCCCCCTAACATAGCTATAACTAAAAACAAACTAAAAACTACTTCCAAAAATATTCAGCTTTGATATTAATGAGTTTTTTGGGTTCATTGAGAACATGGTTGTTGTTCAATAATAAAATTAATCCTCAAAAATACAACTTGCCTAATAATTCTGCACTCCCTGTATATATATATACATATATACACACACACACACACACACACACACACACATACACACACACACATACACAGACTTTTTCATTCTAGTTGGGGATGGCATTGCAAAGTGCAGTCTTTCATATTTAAGATCCCTTTTACCTTGTATAAATATACAACTTTACCACCACCAAAGCACCACCAGATCATCACATTGACTTCACCATGGTTGACAGATGTCTTCAAGCACTACTCCAGCATCTTTTAATTTGCTCTGCATCTGACCTTGTAGATCTTCTGATCTGAACACCTCCAATTGTCCATAACACTTTGTTCAAATCTGTTTATGTCCAGTGTCTTTGTTATTTTGCCAATCTTATTCCTGTCTTTTAACAGGTCAGTATGAGGTATTTCTCTTTTTTTGCAACTCTGCCTGGAAAGCTACTTTGAGTCTTTAATCAGAACTATTGCTAATGCAACAGGTACAGATATACTAGTCTAATTAAGGACAGTTTTATTGCTTCTTTAATCAGCACTATAGTTTTTAACTTGTGCTAACATAATAACAAAAGGGTTTTCTAATGATCAATAAGCATTTTTAAATGATAAACTTAGGTTAGCAAAAACAATGTGCCATTGAAACACAGGGCAGATGGTTGCTGATACTGAACCTCTGTAAGCCTATTTTTATTTATTTGTTTATTACTGGCATTTATAAAGTGGAAACATATTCTTCAGCACCTATACAGAAATTCCATTAAAAGTCAGCTATTTCCAGCTACAGTAGTCATTTGCAACATTAACAACGTCTACACTGTATTTATGATCGATTGATGTTATGTTAATGGACACAAAAAAAATCTGCTTTGCTTTTGATCTTCCTAACTGACCCTAAATCCAATAAACACTTCTAAAGCAAGTTAACATCTGTTTGAAAATGAAACCTTTTTACATGTCAGTCACAGACAGTGGAGGTGGGGCTATGGCTGCATGGACAGAAACAAAGTGATATAACACCTAAATGGCAGAGAATTGAGCAGTGAGACTGCAGCTGCATGATCTATACAACCAGATTGTTTTATTAAGCTGAAGTTGTTTTGATGTTTATAGTGTGCCTTTAATAATAATGTTTTGTCGTTATATGAAATAATCAGAATTGTTACTATATAGAAAATATTTTAGCAATGGAATACAGATTATATTTATGCTTGGGTAAAATGTGCTAATCTGCGCTCATTTATGTCCTTTAATGAAAATATTGCCATAGAAAGAATTATCAAAGCATACAGTTTATTTTTATCCTTGTGTTATTTCCATTGTATTGTTATTAAGGAGAATAGATATAACATTTAGGTTAAAAAGGGGTAGGTGAGGACGCACACAATAAAATACATTATGCATGCATCAGTGCATGCAAACAACTTAAAGAGACACTCCAGGCACCCAAACCACTACTGCCCATTGGAGTGGTCTGGGTGCCAACTCCCACTACTCTTAACCCTGCAACTGTAATTATTGCAGTTTTTTATATTGCAGGGTTAACTCCACCTCTAGTGGCTGTCTACTAGAGGGCACTTCTGTGTCCCTAGCACAGGAAAGAGCATCGCTGGACATCCTCACGCTGTGTGAAGACCTCCAGCATCGCTCATTTCCCCATAGGAAAGCATTGAAAAGCATTTTCAATGCTTTCCTATGGGGAGCGCTAATTAGGTCTTCCCGGCCGGTGGGATCAGTCTCGCCCAACGGCCGACGCAATCACTGGGAGGAGCGGCGGCAGCGGACGAAGCAGCGACGTGGGACATCGTTTTCACCCCTTCAGCAACAGGGGCTTGGGGGATGGGTGGGAGAGGGGACCTGCAGTGCCAGGAAAACGGATTGCTGTCCTGGCACTGGAGTTTCCCTTTAAATATTCAAATCGTATTGGTGGCTAGAAAACAGTCACTTATGCTGTGCTTCTTATGGAACTTCATACCACACAAAGTAGGATTAACATTACTTGCTTCTAATGCACTGTAAAAATAGATAAATTTCCCGTATTTTTCTTTAGAGGTGGATATATATCTCATCTCACAGATAACAATAAAAAAACAACATTTATTTGATTGAGCGTGTGGTACTTCAGAGTCATATTAATTATCCAAATACCAACTCATAAACAATTTGTATAATATAACAACTTATTCAAACAATATGTATTATTCGTATCAGGAAATCCCACAAGGTAATCATTTTACAAGTTATATATGTTGCTGTAGGCTGCTTAGAACAACCAAACGTATTAAAATATTGATAAAGTGTGCAAATAAATACTTTCCACATTTTGAGAAAATAGTATGTTTTCCTTTTGGCATGTATATCGCCTAACTAGGTTTGTGCCATTAGCTGTTACTAGGGGAATATTGTATTTTTCCCACCGGGAAGCCATAGCAAAGTAGATTATAATTATAAACCTTGTAACATGGAGAAAATTGTTAATCGTGCACTGTTCTAATATCTCAAAATAATCACCTTATCCAATGTCTCCCTCTTGCCTAGTTTCATGAAAAACTCATCACTCTGCCCTTATTTTATTGTAATGAATTTAGTTTGCATTTTCTTTGTGAGAAATTAAGAAGAATAGCTATGTGGTTCATTGACAAATGCAATATAGCAAAAGAGAAGTTTAGACTTATGATTTACTTTAATAGCATAAGACGACATTAAGAGAGTTGATGATATATAAATATCCCTCTCAAACATTGCTATAAAGATGGGATTTTTGTTTTGTTTTCTATCATAGCACCCATTTTAAAATAAAAGCATTTTAGACACTGGGATATATCTACAATATTTAAAATAATCACTTTTATAGAGAATATTAGTGTGAATATTCAAAAGCATAATGTATCCAATTAATGAAGAGGTGTTTCCATCATGCATAATGTCGAGTGAAATATTTATTTTTGGAACAAAAGTTTTCAGATTCAATTTCCACTAAAATGAATGATACCAACAGGAAAATACATTGAATAGCAGGTTGGCTTAAGTCAGGTAGGGCTTTGAAAAAGCCAGTTTGTTATTTTAAGTCTAGCAAGTAAGCTATTCATGAAGGAATAGCTTGTAACATAGTCACATACTCATGATGTCAAATATAAGAAGTTTAAAAATTAACCAGGGTCCAAAATCCACAAGATCAGGGATAGACAACCTTTGGCATTCAAAGGGCAAAGCATCCATAGTCTACAACATCTAGAGTACTGAAGGTTGCCTACTCTTGCTCTAAACCATGTATGTCCCTAAAACATGAATGAGTAGGAATGCCAAATGCCCATAGTGCTTATTTGGGAATTAGCTTTTTTAATCTTTATACATGTTGACTTTAACAGTGGTTGGTCTGTGAACTGTTATCAGTTATTAGTAAACTGCACTAGCATGAGCAATATTAATCCATTTTTTCCCCAAACAATTTGCATGAAACTTAGCTGAAGGTTGAAGTGATGAACTTTATTACCCATATTGTAACTATGCATTTTAAAACATAGTTTGTTTTGAATATATTTAACTAAACTATATGTCAACATAACTAATTACCTATTTTTATGAAATATAATTCATTGTTAGCATGCTACAGTAAATACCCCTGGGTGTCTATGTAGAAAACATATTTTTGGCACCTTACATAATCATTATAAACTTAAAAACACACCATATGAAGTTTTGCTTTTAAGCAATGATTATCTCCTTATAGTTACATAGTTTTACATAAGCTGAAAAGAGACATGTGTCCATCAAGTTCAGCCTTCCTCATATTTGTTTTTTGCTGTTGATCCAAAACAAGGCAAAAAACCCAGTTTGAAGCACTTCCAATTTAGCAAAACAAACTAAGAAAACAATTCCCTCTTGACCCCAGAATGGCAGTCAGATTTATCCTTGGATCAAGAAGCTATTACCCTACATTGAAAAATTATATCATTTAATATTCTGTTTTTGCAAGTATGCATCTAGTTACTGTTTGAACATCTGTACGGACTGTGATAAAACCACTTCTTCAGGCAGAGAATTCCATATCCTTACTGTTCTTACGGTAAAAACATTTCCTTTGCCTTAGACTAAATCTTCTTTCTTCCAGTCTAAACGCATGACCTCGCATCCTATGAAAGGTCCTGTTTGTGAATAGATTTACACACAATTGTTTGTATTGGCCCCGGGTATATTTGTATGTTGTCATATTCCCTCTGAGACAACGTTTTTCTAAACTAAAGAGGTTTAAATTTGTTAAACCTTCTTATAATATATGTCCTGTAACTACAAACTAAATGTAATTTGTAGCCAGAGATGCTCCTCATATTAGTACTAATAAATATATTTATTTTGTAAGATGCTCCTATTGAATAGAATTTAATATAGACTTTATATCATATACGATGTTGTGGGTCCTGGTAGTATACATAAATAGAAAAGTGCAACAGAGAAAATGAGGAGTGCATGTCAGAACCTCAGAAAAACATTTTGTATAGCTAATGGTGTTGTGTGAAAAAAAGAGGTCCAAGAAATTAAAGAAGGGCAGGTCTGAAGTCAAGACAAAGGGATACAGGTCAATAGAGAACTGAGAGAATAGGATACTGAGCAGCTACATTCTCTCCATGTTATCAAGATTCTGCTAAGTATATATTTACTGACTATATTAGCCAAGTGTATCCTGGAGTTTGAGAATCCAGGCCAATCACAGCCCTGTACTTATTAAATAACATCTGCAATGTTAAAGGATGATGCAATGACTTCAATAGTAAGGCAATCATTATAACTGACCATTAGGTACTGCTGTTCACAAAAACAAAGTCTGTGAACTATAAAATTACTATCTAGTTACAAATTACTAATATAGTAATATAGTACTTATTATTATGGTATTTATAGAGAGCCGTCAAATTTTGCAGCGCTTTACAATGGGTGGACGAACAGACATGTAGTTGTAACCAGACAAGTTGGACACACAGGAAAAGAGGGGTTGAGGGCCCTGCTCAATGAGTTTACATGCTAGAGGGAGTGGGGTAAAATGACACAAAAAAGGTAAGGATAGTATTAGTTATATACATAAATAACTACTAACATTATATCTAGCACATACGTCGGGTACATAGAAACAGTTATCAAGAACATGTTGTAAAAAGATAATTTAAGGTTTTTAATTAAAACAAAGAGAAGTTTTAAATGTCATACATCTAAATCAAATCTCTGGTTCATGTATTATGGAAACTTGTTTAATTTAATATTGTAGATATCGAACAGACTCTAAAGCCTTTAAATAATATTTTTAACTTGATCTATAATTGATTATTTTTTTTTAACATAATTGTTCATATAACCTATTGGCACAATGAACATTTGACTCAAATATATATATATATATATATATATATATATATATATAACCATTGACATTTTGAAATTCTTAATTGCGCATTTTACTCAATTTGTTTTCTTTTGTAATTTGATTTAGTTACAATTTACATCTTTCCTGTGGTTATTTAACCCCTTAAGGACCAAACTTCTGGAATAAAGGGAATCATGACATGTCACACATGTCATGTGTCCTTAAGGGGTTAAATATAAACAAATTCATAATTTCTGTATAGTACGTTCATTGAAAAATAAAATTGCTCAGTGCAGGTAACATTTATTAAAGTAATAAAAGAGAAGATGCCCCAATCTCTGATGCTAAGCAAAGACTTCGACTCCTGACAGATGCTACATACTGAAAAAGCTACATTACATGTTACAAGGGTTATTTCATTTAGTTCACTGTGTTCATGTCCTTACTCTTTTGCTGTTATCTTATTTTTATCTAATAATATTTTAATATTTTCATTTTCAATACAAGCATGACATCATGCCTAAACAGTTATGGAAATAAATCAATCCAGAGTTTAGGGGCAACAAATGGGAGCAAAAACTTGGACAATATATTTTTAAGGTAGACAGATGTAGTAGCCATTAACATCCAGTAATTATGTTACTATAACTTTATCTTATCAAGTGTTTTTGAATGTGAATTAGACAGATGGCTTTAGGTTCCAATTTTATGAGTATGTACACCTGCCAAATCACTACGATCTTTAGATATCATCAAGTCTTCTGCAGAACCTAAAGCCAAAGTAAACCATTTGAATGCATAAAATATCTACATAGCCACCAGGAAGCTAATGTGCCACCAGCATTTGTAAGATATATTGTGTTTTGTTACTAAACAAAATGTATTTATTTTCCCTTATTTGTTCTTTTATTCTGCTTTTAGCCCCATTCACAACAGAGTTCATTTTAAGAAACAAAAAAAAGCAAACTTTACTTGTAAGCTATGTTGAATTGATACACATTAAATTCAGTGCAAACAATGTATATATTTATAATACAATTCAAGAATATCTAAAAATATGTTCATTGTCGATCTTTCACTTATTTATTCACCCTTTGCAAAACAATTATACATTTGTGAGATTTGTAAGCTGAAATTTCCAAATTAATAAAACAAATACAACTTCTTACAAAAATTTCAAAATTAATACATATTTTTACTCAAATCAGTAGTAATTAATCGTAATTGTTTTACTATCAGAACTGCAAGATTATACAGTTGCAAGAAAAAGTATGTGACCCCTTTGGAATGATATGGATTTCTGCACAAATTGGTCATAAAATGTGATCTGATCATCATCTAAGTCACGACAATAGACAATCACAGTCTGCTTAAAACTAATAACACACAAAGAATGAAATGTTGCCATGTTTTTATTGAACACACCATGTAAACATTCACAGTGCAGGTGGAAAAAGTATGTGAACCCTTGGATTTAATAACTGGTTGAACCTCCTTTGGCAGCAATAACTTCAACCAAATGTTTCCTGTAGTTGCAGATCAGACTGGCACAATGGTCAGGAGTAATTCTTGACCATTCCTCTTTACAGAACTGTTTCAGTTCAGCAATATTCTTGGGATTACTGGTGTAAATGGCTTTCTTGAGGTCATGCCACAGCATCTCAATCGGGTCGAGGTCAGGACTCTGACTGGGCCACTTCAGAAGGCTTATTTTCTTCTGTTTAAGCCATTCTGTTGTTGATTTACTTTTATGCATTGGGTCATTGTCCTGTTGCAACACTTTCTTTTCTTCTGTTGAGCTTCAGCTGGTAGACAGATGGCCTTAAGTTCTCCTGCAAAATGTCTTGATAAACTTAGGAATTCATTTTTCCTTCAATGATAGCAATCCGTCCAGGCCCTGATGCAGCAAAGCCGCCCCAAAGCATGATGCCCCCACCACCATACTTCACAGTTGGGATGAGGTTTTGATGTTGGTGTGCTGTACCTTTTTTTCACCACACATAGTGTGTGTTTCTGCCAAACAACTCAACTTTGGTTTCATCTGTCCACAGAATATTTTGCCAGTACTGCTGTGGAACATCCAGGTGCTCTTGTGCAAACTGTAAACGTGCAGCAATGTTTTGTTTGGACAGCAGTGGGTTTTTCTGTGGTATCCTCCCATGAAATCCATTCTTGTTTAGTGTTTTACGTATTGTAGATTCGCTAACAGGGATGTTAGCATTTGCCAGTGACTTTTGTAAGTCTTTAGCTGACACTCTAGGATTCTTCTTCACCTCATTGAGCAGTCTGCGCTGTGCTCTTGCAGTCATCTTTACAGGACGGCCACTCCTAGGGAGAATAGCAGCAGTGCTGAACTTTCTCCATTTATAGACAATTTGTCTTACCGTGGACTGATGAACAGCAAGGCTTTTGGAGATACTTTTATAACCCTTTCCAGCTTTATGCAAGTCAACAATTCTTAATCGTAGGTCTTCTGAGAGCTCTTTTGTGTGAGGCATCATTCACATCAGGTAATGCTTCTTGTGAAAAGCAAACCCAGAACTGGTGTGTGTTTTTTATAGGGCAGGGCAGCTGTAACCAACACCTCCAATCTCATCTCATTGATTGGACTCCAGTTGGCTGACATCTCACTCCAATTAGCTCTTGGAGATGTCATTAGTCTAGGGGTTCACATACTTTTTCCACCTGCACTGTGAATGCTTACATGGTGTGTTCAATAAAAACATGGCAACATTTCATTCTTTGTGTTTTATTAGTTTAAGCAGACTTTGATTGTCTATTGTTGTGACTTAGATGATCAGATCACATTTTATGACCAATTTGTGCAGAAATCCATATCATTCCAAAGGGTTCACATACATTTTCTTGCAACTGTATGTGGCTTATAGGAACCCAATCTTGTGTTAATATTTAGCTTTTTTAGGTAAACCTATACTTTCCCCAATTCTTGCATATCTGCATTTTATACATCGCTAAATTTGCATAAAACATCAGCCAGTTACTTTTAATGATTGCTCCTCTAAATGTAGATATTAACCTATTAACGCTTGCTGCTAATCCACACATTGTAGTTGAACGTGAATGTATTTTGCAACAACAACTGGCCTGCTTATCATGCTATAAAAATCAGTTGAAGAATATATTTTCCTTTTTCTTTTAGTTGAAGTAGAAAAATGCTCCCAGCCAATTTTATATTCACTTTGAATTAACTTTGTTTTTTAAATCAGAATTGGCCTTGTTTATGCCTCTTTGTCGTCATGTACCAAATCATCATTTGTTTCTTATTCTCTTTTATTAAGTCAATCCTAATGCAAACTTAAGAAGAAGAAGAGAAAGAAAGGAAGAAAATAAAAAGGAAAAGGGGACAAAATCCAAGAAAGGATTTATAGAAAGGAGGGGGTAGAGTATATCTGCCTATTTTCGACTAATTATAATCTCCATTATCAAAACCTCCTAATGGCTATCTAATCATGATCCTTCCACTGAGCCAGCCAGGGCTACCATATCTTAAAATAGTAATCTCTTTTCCCCTGAGCTGCCCAGTGGATTTCCTCCAGTTCCCTCATCTTTTCAACTCTCTGTATCCATTGTTCCTTAAATCGGTGCTATGGCTTTACCCCAGAGGACCGGAATCATAGCATTAGCTTCATTCAGCAGATAGTTCAACACTATCTGTTTATATTTTCCCTTAAAAGAGGCTGGCCATCCCAGCAATATCGTAGAAGGGGTTAATCGCTTAAGTGTTGGTAGGATCTTATATATGTCCCCTAGGACTTGTTGCAAATAAGCTCAAAAATAGTTACATTCCCACCAAATATGTTCCATGTCTCCCCTATTTTCTTTGCACCTCCAGCATCTACCTCCAGAATTAACTCTTAATTATCTGCATTCTTCACTTTAGTAAATAACTCTGTATGTCTTGATTACCGGTTGTAGATTTGGCTGGGTCTGATTTATAGTGTCCTTTGAATTTTTTTTATTTTTTTTACCATTATTGTGCAATTTGAGGACCCTTTAACCTTAACTTGACTACAGCTATTGTCTCCCTTGTTTCTGGATCTATATATTTTAGTAGATCTATCAACTGGTAACATTTGATTATTCAGTATAATATTTTCTATTTTAGTCTTGTCCATACTCTACAAGTTAGGGTAGGTAAGTTATCCTAACAACAGGATTAGGCATTCTACTAAACTCAATGTGAATACTCCTACCCAATATCTGATGGTTCCTCATATGTTCTCTTATGAATTGTTATATTTTCATATATTTAAGAATTCTGAAAATAATACATCACTGAGATACTGACATTGTTTCTGTGTACAACAATAGAAATTGACATTATGGAGGAAGAATTAAAAGAAGTTTAAAACAAATTAACCATGATAAATTCAGACACTATCAGAGAAACAAAGCCTATACTGTTTACTCATATTAGAGAATAATGAACATGGGCTCGAGACTGTAGGTTCACTAGCCACTTTGCACCTACAGCATATTCTATTTTGCAATCTCTGCAATTGCAAGGGCAATTTACTATAAATGCAGTATATCATATAATGCTAGATAGACAGAGGTGGGTTTTTTCAGTTTTGAAGGTTTTCTGCCTAGAATATTCATTTTCCTTGTTTAGTTTCTGTGTGCCTGTTACGTGTGAAGGTATTGGCATTTTCAGTGTCACTAAAAGGACATCCTGTCAACATTATATAATAAACATGAACCATAAGATTAAAATGTCTGCCAAAATCATTGCATGTTGATTGATTTCACATTTCCTATTTAAATTTCTGTATTTATATTTACTTCAGATGTGTTGCCAATGTTTGATGCTGCTAGAGGGACTTGAAAAGGCAAGCAATTTAAAAATAAAATCAATTTAAAGAAAAATGACTTTTATAAAATACAGGCTTTTTTAGATGATAGAGCTGTTCCTGCTTGAATATCCATACAACTAAAATATTCCAAATTATAGAGAGAGATAAAAAGGCAAATGATTGCAACTGCCACATGCAACTATCTTATATTTTTCGACCAAATACATTTTATTAATAGTTTAGTAATTCATAATAATTAAATCACATAGCCAATACACTATCAGCAACAACATTAAAACCACCTGCCTAATACTGTGTAGCACCCTTGGCTTTTGCTGACAAAACAGCTCTGATGGTTCTGATGGCCACAAGATCTTTGAACATGTCCTGCGGTATTTGGCATCAAGACATTAATAGCAGATCCTTTAAAATCTCCAAGTTATGAGGTGGGGTATCCATAGATCGGATTTGCTGTTTCAGCATGCCCACAAGCTCAGGGAACAATTGTGTGGTCCATACACTTAGGGCCACCAAACGGATATTGCTAAGCAGGCAGCTGGTAAGGTACAGTGGCCATTTAACAGTGTGACCAGGCTATTGTAGTATTGGCAATGCTGGGAGGAAGTGAAAGCAGGTCATTTCTTCCAACATACCGAGGAAGCTACATGGGAAGCAAAGAAGGCAGCAGCCACCAAAACAACTTTAGCTTAATGAAGTGTTTTTTTGTGTATAGATCATGCTTGTGCAGTCTTTCTGCTCAGTTCTCTACCATTCAGGAATTATATCACTTTTTATGCAGCCACAGCCACACCTATCCTCCATGTTACTTACACAGTCTCCCTACACAGGGAATTTCTCATCGTCCAGCAGGGTAAAATGTATAAAGTAAACACAGTGTGCTGTCACATAGGATTAAAAATAAAAATTAAAAAAAAGTGTTTTATATAGTCTCCTTGAGTCCCAGTCAAGGGAGGTGTGGCTAGAGCTGCATAGACAGAAAGAAAAGGGATTTAACTCCTAAAAGACATTAGCATTGAGACTGAGGTGCATGGTTTTTATAACAAAACCGATGCATTAAGCTAAATTTGTTTTGGTGTTTAGAGTATCCCTTCAGTTGAAGAAGACATAAATATATCTATACCCTCCAGCTGGGTGACAGGCACCATTTCTATGGGTAAAAATGTTTTGTGCCTCACTATTTGTAATTCTCTATTTTTAGATCTTTAAGGGAACATTTAACCTAATTTTTGTTGAACTACACCAGAAGCAGCTCCATGATTAGTGAGTAGGATCTATTCTTAATGTTGTGCTTAAAAAACATCTGTCATCCACACATGCTGGCGACTAACAACCAACAGAGAGGAGTGCTGCCAAGTTTTCTGATCAGCTTTTTCTCTGGGACATCGCTTACCTCCTGGGGGAATGACATAACTAGAGGAGGATCGGATGCAGGAAAAACTTGCTCTTTAGATTTTTCTTTATTCCTCTTTTTTTTTTCCCTTCTTTTGTTTTACAAGGGGAACCAGGTCAGCATGGGTTACTACACTGTTTTGGTTGGAGGACTCCTTTTTGTCAGTTTGTAGTTATTGACGACACTAACTTGAAGCAAAGGCAGAATTAATCTTTGCAGACAAAGGAAGGATAATTTTATTTAGAGAGTTATTGCAGTATTAGGGATTTTATATCTCTTCTTGCTTTAGACACTTGTAACATTTTCAACAGTTAAAACATTTTCCACTACATAGAGCAATAAGGATGTGGAATTCTCTGCCTGCAAAGGTCCATACTGAAGTTTTAACAGCAATTGTATAAATACTTGCAAAAACATAATATACAGGGATATCATTTCTAATTAGTAGGGTAATAGCTGCTTGATCCAATGAGATACCTGACTGCCATTCTGGGGTCAAGAAGGAATTTTATTCCTAGTTTGTTGCACAATTGGAAGTGCTTCAAGTTGACTGTTTTGCCTTCTTTTGGATCAACAGCAAAAACAAATGTGTTAAAGCTCTTTTCAGCTATGTAACTATGTAATTAAAGCTTTTGTATAAGTTGTATTGATTTCAATACATAATTATTTTATTTTTTGGAAGGGGGTGGGGTTGAGTGTAGAAAATGTTTTCTAGCTTTTTTGATGATAATGGATGAAAGCATCAAGGTCAATAGGCCTGAATGCAATTGATGTGCATATTCTTAGTTTGGCAAAAAATATCCTTTTAAGCTGTCTCAAGTTTTAACTTACAGTTTAACCACAGCCTCATGTCTCCTGCTTTAAGCTGCCAACTTCTCTATTTCACTTCTTCTACAGAAATATTGCAGTAATTTTTGATTTTATGGACGTGTACTAATTGCCATTGGTTGATAATGTTGTTGTATATACCCCTAGACAACTGTGAATAGATAGATAGATAGATAGATAGATAGAGATATAAATAAAATGTACCATGCAATACATGTTTGAATGCGTTTTGATACTACATCTGTGTGGTGTGATTTAATTTATTATTTCCAGCGCTGTAGAGGGATAAGGGAAAGCAGAAACATCTTCTTTGTTGGTGCAAAAGTCCATGGCAGTTATCTGGGTTCAGATACCCTGAGGTGTTTTCAGTCTAGCAATGGATTTTCAAAAACGGTGGATAATTGATCAGGTTGATTGTTTTAATATAGCACCGGATGCTTAGCATGACACAAAACTTTTTTTAGACAACTACAGGGAGTGCAGAATTATTAGGCAAGTTGTATTTTTGAGGATTAATTTTATTATTGAACAACAACCATGTTCTCAATGAACCCAAAAAACTCATTAATATCAAAGCTGAATATTTTTGGAAGTAGTTTTTAGTTTGTTTTTAGTTATAGCTATGTTAGGGGGATATCTGTGTGTGCAGGTGACTATTACTGTGCATAATTATTAGGCAACTTAACAAAAAACAAATATATACCCATTTCAATTATTTATTATTACCAGTGAAACCAATATAACATCTCAACATTCACAAATATACATTTCTGACATTCAAAAACAAAACAAAAACAAATCAGTGACCAATATAGCCACCTTTCTTTGCAAGGACACTCAAAAGCCTGCCATCCATGGATTCTGTCAGTGTTTTGATCTGTTCACCATCAACATTGCGTGCAGCAGCAACCACAGCCTCCCAGACACTGTTCAGAGAGGTGTACTGTTTTCCCTCCTTGTAAATCTCACATTTGATGATGGACCACAGGTTCTCAATGGGGTTCAGATCAGGTGAACAAGGAGACCATGTCATTAGATTTTCTTCTTTTATACCCTTTCTTGCCAGCCACGCTGTGGAGTACTTGGACGCGTGTGATGGAGCATTGTCCTGCATGAAAATCATGTTTTTCTTGAAGGATGCAGACTTCTTCCTGTACCACTGCTTGAAGAAGGTGTCTTCCAGGAACTGGCAGTAGGACTGGGAGTTGAGCTTGACTCCATCCTCAACCCGAAAAGGCCCCACAAGCTCATCTTTGATGATACCAGCCCAAACCAGTACTCCACCTCCACCTTGCTGGCGTCTGAGTCGGACTGGAGCTCTCTGCCCTCTACCAATCCAGCCATGGACCCATCCATCTGGCCCATCAAGACTCACTCTCATTTCATCAGTCCATAAAACCTTAGAAAAATCAGTCTTGAGATATTTCTTGGCCCAGTCTTGACGTTTCAGCTTGTGTGTCTTGTTCAGTGGTGGTCGTCTTTCAGCCTTTCTTACCTTGGCCATGTCTCTGAGTATTGCACACCTTGTGCTTTTGGGCACTCCAGTGATGTTGCAGCTCTGAAATATGGCCAAACTGGTGGCAAGTGGCATTGTGGCAGCTGCACGCTTGACTTTTCTCAGTTCATGGGCAGTTATTTTGCGCCTTGGTTTTTCCACACGCTTCTTGCGACCCTGTTGACTATTTTGAATGAAACGCTTGATTGTTCGATGATCACGCTTCAGAAGCTTTGCAATTTTAAGAGTGCTGCATCCCTCTGCAAGATATCTCACTATTTTTGACTTTTCTGAGCCTGTCAAGTCCTTCTTTTGACCCATTTTGCCAAAGGAAAGGAAGTTGCCTAATAATTATGCACACCTGATATAGGGTGTTGATGTCATTAGACCACACCCCTTCTCATTACAGAGATGCACATCACCTAATATGCTTTAATTGGTAGTAGGCTTTCGAGCCTATACAGCTTGGAGTAAGACAACATGCATAAAGAGGATGATGTGGTCAAAATACTCATTTGCCTAATAATTCTGCACTCCCTGTATTGATTGCATTATTTATGGATGATATGATAGTAATAATGTAATGTATAACATATTTTTACATTTTGTATTTTTAATTTACATTATTGCATATGTGTCCATCACGTTCAGCATTCCTCACTTTTGCTTTTTTTGCGGTTGATCCAAAAAAATAAAAAAAAAACCACAAAAAAACAAAAAAACAAAACAGTTTGGAGCAATTCCAATTTTGCAACAAACTAGGAAAAAAAAATTCCTCTTGACCTCAGAATGGCAGACAGATTTTTCCTTGGATTAAGAGGCTATTATCCTACAGTTGAAAGATGATATCATTGAATATTCTGTTTTTACAAGTATGCATCTAGTTACTGTTTGAACATCTGTATGGACTGTGATAAAACCACTTCTTCAGGCTGAGAATTCCACATCCTTATTGTTCTTACGTTAAAAAAAAAAAAAAAAATCTTTCTTCCAGTCAAAATGCATGACCTTGTGTCCTTTGTATAGACCTGTTTGTAAATAGATTTCCACACAATGGTTTGTATTGGCCCCGGATATATTTGTACAATGTTATCATATGACCTCTGAGGCGACGTTTTTCTAAACTAAAGAGGTTTAAATTTGTTAACCTTTCTTCATAGCTAATATGTTCCATTCCTTTTATTAATGGAAGTTTTATAAAATAATTCATAATTATTTTATAAAACTCCCCCAATTCTCTACCTTTAATTAAATGGAAACACTAAAACATTATACTTACACACTATAAATATTTAAATATAGATAATATTTATATATAGGTTTCTTTACCACATTGATCTATTCCTAAGACTTATATTATAATAATGCTGAAAAGAGCTAATAGGTATAAAATACAAATATTACAGAGCTATAATGATTCTGAGGTAATTATCACACCACGATAGGAGTTGATTTCAAGAAATTGTTAATGTTTGTCACTTTACTTGTACAAGTTTGTGTTGATCACGCCATTAGAAATTGGCCACATACTCAGCTGTTAATTAGATCATAGTCTATTAGAGAAAATGTACATGCTGTGTAAGTTCATATCATTAATGCCTAAAAAATGCAATCTCATTATGGTTTAATGTAAAGTCATTTTTTTTCCAGGAAAACATGACTAAACTTTCAAGTCTTTCCAAAAAGGTACTTACGATGTATTTACAAATGCAGGCGTAAGTTGTTTTTACTGCAGAATTATACATTAGCAAGAACAAAAGAAAAAAAAAAAAAGAAAAAATGGAAAAAATGAATTTCTTTTGACAATAGTTTTCTATATGGCATATACTGAATATCCACTATATATAGTGAAACATAGTGTATTTTTATTATGTAACTTTAAATTTCAGAGCCACACTCAGTGTTAAACACGTTCATTCAGTTTTGGCCTCATTGTAATTCATCCAAATGTAGGACAATTAGTGGTTTGCCTAGACTTGGGTATTCATTTTCAGAAAAATCTCAATTCTGATGAATTGGCTCATTTGTCCAAATTTCGAATCTTCAAATGCACAATGGAAGACTGAACTAGGGAGTGAATCACATAATGAACAAAATTCTTCTATGCATAATTTATTAATTCGTTCATTCTGGTACATGTATGAAATTGGTACCTGTATGTGGGATGTTCAATATTTAAGAGCAACAAATTGGGGGACTCATGTGTTTAGTAGATAGCCTCCTTATTTGTTATCCTTAAATATAGCAATTCCACAAAAAGGTACAAAATTAGGGATTTATCTACTACACAGCTACATAATATAGTATACTTAAATATTAAACATCCAGGGTACTAAATTAGGGGAGTTATCTACTGAACAGCTCCCTAATCATTATCTATTGGCAATCCAACATCAGGGTACCGAATTAGTGAGTTTTATACTAAACATCTGAAAGACCAACATTTGTAATTTTATTTGTTCAGTTGTTTACTAGAAAGCTCTCTAATTTGGTATCGTTGTAAGGGATTGACACATTTAAACACAGTTCCCTCCTTTATTATTTGCTACCCTTAAATATGGTTCTCACCATATTTATAGATGGTAGAGGAGTATAGCTGATAGTCTACAGAAACAAACACAATACAATAGTGTGATACTGTAAATAAATGTAAAATCTGTGCAGATATAAGTAGAACTCACAAGATGTAGATAATTACATCGTGTGAGTTCTATTTATATTTACGCAGTTTACATTTATTTACAGTATCACTATTGTATTGTGTTTGTTTCTGTAGACTATCAGCTATACTCCTCTGCCATCTATATATATATTCTATTTGTATGGGATAAAATCTGGAACATCCCGAGAAGAAGCTGTTTTCATTACTACGACAAGTTATTACTTTTGTATAGTTATCTATAGAGGTGTGGGTTTAATACACACTGTTGCTTTTCTGTCACAATCTCACCATATTGCCTGCAAGAATATGGGCCAGTGTGGCAATGAGCATGGCGGGTGGAGTCAGGGGCAGAGTTAGGACATAAAGCCCAGGAGTAACTTTATAGAGATCTTTAACTTTGCCTGCAGAGGGTAGAGAAAGGTCATGTGAAGAGAGACTTATCTGCCCTTTATATTACACTCCCTCCAGTCATTGCTCAGTTTTTCTATCCATCCGTGTTTCTACTGTGTTTTCAGTGTGAACTCCTGGTTACGAGTATTTTGCCTTTTGTTCCCAACTTCACCTGACCTGATCTTTGAACTTCTTTTGAGTCTTTCCCTGTCCCTTTTTTGGATTTATTGCTTGGCTATACCGCTCCTAATAAAGCACCCGTGCCATCACAGACCCACCAATACCCTGTTTCCACCTCCAGGGTACCTTGTGGGTTGTACTTGTAAGGGATTGCTATTCCGCTGCATCTGAGTTCCAGATTTCAGAAAAACAAGAGCCCTTTGGGCCATCACAGTTTGTCAGATTCAGAGGGAAAGCTTAAAATGTGGGGCAATTATAGTTACAGAGAGGATAAACTTACATATAACCACATCATGAAGAAGGGGATTCATTTAGAAACATAGAATGTGACAGCAGATAAGAACCATTCGGCCCATCTAGTCTACCCAATTTTCTAAATACTTTCATTAATCCCTGACCTTATTTTATAGTTAGGATAGCCTTATGCATATCCCATGCATGCTTAAACTCCTTTACTGTGTTAACCTCTACCACTTCAGCTGGAAGGCTATTTCATGCATCCACTACCCTCTCAGTAAAGTAATACTTCTGGATATTATTTTTAAACCTTTGCCCCTCTAATTTAAATTTACACACCTTTAGCCCTGAAGTCATTGATGGCCCAATGACTTCTCATGTTAGAAAACACCCCAATACCTATAGAATATTATGTTTAAAACTGTGCTGTTACTGATCCCCCTTCACCATTAGCTCCAACTCCTGAAATCTGTCGCAGTATTTAATGCCACATTCTAACCTACTAACTTAACCCAATACTTTTGTGTCACATTTAATTGTGCTTTTCTTTCCTGCTCCATATTTAGTCATTTGCTGAATCCTGCTGCTTTCACTTAAAGAATATCCCAGGGATATGTTCATTCTTAACACCAGAAACAATGTTAAATGCTTAATGCAAAAATGCTAATCCAAACTCTAACAATGCATGTCTGTAATATTACTGCTCTCTTCTATCGGATCTTTCCAACTACTATCTATCCTCTTTTTATTTATTTTTATTCCAGCACATTTTTTTCCTTTTGTTTTTGCAAATTGGGAATTTTTATTCTAAGTCGGGATTATTATTTGTTTGGCCTTTTGTGAGAGTATTGAAGCAATGGTTTTCTATGGAGAGGGCCAAATGCGCTTGTGAGAATCTCACTGCACATGTTCATTATCCCACGTTCAGATGACATCGGAGGAGACGAAGTGCCAACTCAGCGCTGTAGGAGATCAGCGCTGGAGTTGGGTAAGTGTTAAAAAGTTTTTTTCTGTGCTATGGGGGGTTACTTTACTGAGAGGGTAGTGGATGCATGGAATAACCTTCCAGCTGAATTGGTAGTGAGGGAGTTTAAACATGTGTGGGATAGGCATAAGGCAATTCTAGATATAACATAAGGCCATGAACTATTAGAAAATTTGTTCTTAACTAGTGTCAAATTCTATGTTTCTGTGTTTTCCTCTGCTGTAAGTGAATACACTTTTCTTTCTGTCTCAATGGATGACCTCTTGCTTGTAAATGAACAGGTTAGTGTCAGGAGTCTTACCTGATGGGGAGTCCGGCTCGCAGAGTTATACGCTCACCCTTGCAAAGTAGACACAGACCAGGGTAACCAGGTAAGACGCAACTTAATCTGTGAGTCTGTGCACGGGGGCTTTCCAGGAATAGTGCTCCAAGTAGCAGTACAGCAGGATTAGCAGAAGCATAGTCAAGGAAAGTCAAAGTCAGGGGAAGCCAGAGATCAGAGTAGTCCAGGAGGAAAGCCAAGGTCAGAAGCCAGAATCAGACAGGAAATACTGGAACGCAGATATGGCAAGACAGGAACCAAACAAAGGAATCAGGGAGAGGCAGTGTCTTATACCTGGCTAATTGGTGATCAGCCACAGGTGTGCTGAGATTGTTGGAGCAGCCACAGAATAACGTCCAACCCCCAGTGCTGGGTACAAGGCAAGATTATACTTCAGGCAATCCTAGAGCTGTGTAGTGGCTCAGAGGCAAAAAGCAGGTCCAGGACTGCAAAGTACCCAGCTTCAAGTCCGTCACCGGGCACTTCTGGGGCGACCTCGTCTGGCCGTCGGGATGTTGCGGTGAGAACCGTGACAGTTAGTAGCTAGCGTTTTTTTACTGATCTTATATATATTAGTATAATCCTGCAAAATCCATTCTAAGACATGTTATTTCTAAAGAAAATACATTCATTTTTTCTATCTTTTCTGCATAAGTAATGTTTTATTAGTTACTAGTTATTTTATTATTAATCTTGTAGCTCGCTTCTATACTTTTTCTAGTTTTGCAATATCTTTCTTTAAAACTGTTACACACTTTATTTTAGTTAAAGAACACAATTCGTGAACATTAGATATTTGTGTCAGTACAGTATACACAGTCAAAAGAGCGAACGAAGGTTATACGGCAGACACTGTGATAAGAAACATTAATAGAAGAAGGAAATAGACTAGTAACTTAAAGGCTTTGTTAGACTAACTCGGTGAACTGTATTTGTAGAGTTAGTGCAGTTGTCGCTTGGGGACCTAAAGTGTTGTCTAAGTTATTGTCCAAACTCCTAGGAAGAAGCATGTTTATCATGACATGTACTGATATTCCTTCATGCCAAATCTATGTGATTTAATTTGCATAAAATGTCATAATTCCTCTTTGCATGTTTCACTGCACTACAAAAAAAAAAGAATAAAAAAGAAAACAGTACCCAAAATTATATTGTACATTCCAGGTGGTCTTACCATTTATATAGAGGAAAAGTTATATTTTGATCATGTAAATCAACGCCTCCATTTATTGATTACAGCACCTTAGCACCTTACTAGACTTTGCAATGGTAGACCAGCATTGCACACTGTTGCCTAGTTTGTTATCTAAATTTATCCCAAATCTTTCTCATTTATCAACCCCCTCATTCAGTATATAAGTTGCTTGTGGCTTCCTAATTCCAATTTTTTAAATAATACCTTACCATTTTTTTCAATTTGAAAATTTACCATTTGCAAGTACTCTCTCTACTTTATCATTAAAGCGGCACTGTCACCATTTGATGACATCGCTGCCGGGTGTCCAGTGGGGCAGGAAAAGGTGAGATTCACTTACCTGACCCTCTCCCTAAAGGGTGTGACCATCTTCGGGTACTCATTAGCTCCTTGCAAATAACTTCTCATGCAAAGAATTCTTATCGAGTTGCATTGTCAAGTCTGTAACTGGATAGCCACATAAAATCTAGGATGGGAAAAAAGGGGAGTTCCTGCAATGGCTGCAGGAAAGAAATGTGTTTCTCACTGTATATTGAATGGGGTTGATAATTGAGAAGGACATGGGGTATATTTAGATAGCCAAACAGCTGTAAATTGTTAACAAAACAAAAAAAAAGACGAAAAGGTTAAAGTATACACCAAGGTGCAGCCACAAATAAACATAACACTCAAAATAACAATACAAAAAGCACAAAAGGTGGGTTCATGCAAGGTATACTAAGGTGTACAGTTGCAAGGAAAAGTATGTGAACCTTTTGGAATGATATGGATTTCTGCACAAATTGGTCATAAAATGTGATCTGATCATCTAAGTCACAACAATAGACAATCACAGTCTGCTTAAACTAATAACACGCAAAGAATGAAATGTTGCCATGTTTTTATTGAACACATCATGTAAACATTCACAATGCAGGTGGAAAAAGTATGTGAACCCCTAGACTAATGACATCTCCAAGAGGTAATTGGAGTGAGATGTCAGCCAACTGGAGTCCAATCAATGAGATGAGATTGGAGGTGTTGGTTACAGCTGCCCTGCCCTATAAAAAACACACACCAGTTCTGGGTTTACTTTTCACAAGAAGCATTGCCTGATGTGAATGATGCCTCGCACAAAAGAGCTCTCAGAAGACCTACGATTAAGAATTGTTGACTTGCATAAAGCTGGAAAGGGTTATAAAAGTATCTCCAAAAGCTTTGCTGTTCATCAGTCCACGGTAAGACAAATTGTCTATAAATGGAGAAAGTTCAGCACTGAGTTCCCTAGGAGTGGCTGTCCTGTAAAGATGACTGCAGGAGCACAGCGCAGACTGCTCAATGAGGTGAAGAAGAATCCTAGAGTGTCAGCTAAAGACTTACAAAAGTCACTGGCAAATGCTAACATCCCTGTTAGCGAATCTACAATACATAAACAAGAATGGATTTCATGTGAGGATACCACATAGGAAGCCACTGCTGTCCAAACAAAACATTTCTGCACGTTTACAGTTTGCACAATAGCTCCTGGATGTTCCATAGCAGTACTGGCAAAATATTCTGTGGACAGATGAAACCAAAGTTGAGTTGTTTGGCAGAAACACACAACACTATGTCTGGCAAAAAAGGCACAGCACACCAACATCAAAACCTCATCCCAACTGTGAAGTATGGTGGTGGGGGCATTATGGTTTGGTGCTGCTTTGCTGCGTCATGGCCTGAACGGATTGCTATCATCGAAGGAAAAATGAATTCCCAAGTTTATCAAGACATTTTGCAGGAGAACTTAAGGCCATCTGTCTACCAGCTGAAGCTCAACAGAAGATGGGTGTTGCAACAGGTAAATGACCCAAAGCATAGAAGTAAATCAACAACAGAATGGCTTAAACAGAAGAAAATACGCCTTCTGAAGTGGTCCAGTCAGAGTCCTGACCTCAACCCGATTGAGATGCTGTGGCATGACCTCAAGAAAGCCATTCACACCAGACATCCCAAGAATATTGCTGAACTGAAACAGTTCTGTAAAGAGGAATGGTCAAGGATTACTCCTGACTGTTGTGAACGTCTGATCTGCAACTACATGAAACGTTTGGTTGAAGTTATTACTGCCAAAGGAGGTTCAACCAGTTATTAAATCCAAGGGTTCACATACTTTTTCCACCTGCACTGTGAGTGTTTACATGGTGTGTTCAATAAAACATGACAACATTTCATTCTTTGTGTGTTATTAGTTTAAGCAGACTGTGATTGTCTATTGTTGTGACTTAGATGATGATCAGATCACATTTTATGACCAATTTGTGCAGAAATCATTCCAAAGGGTTCACATACTTTTTCTTGCAACTGTACTTAGTAAACATGTGGATCCAAATGCCAGTTGACATATTTGAATGAACATGAAAATGTATTCCATGTAAAGTAGAAAGAAAAAACAAAACTCATCATAGGGGAACACTGTATGTTATTAGGTAGTTGAGCTGCATACAATTGCACATACTAGAGATTATCGCATTGTGAATGTGTGTAGCTCGCATATATTGACTGTTTCCAGATGCCCTGAAGGTGTCATCGATTCTCCCTTTTTGTTAGTGCTTGAGACAGGAAAAGTTCCTGCTGCTGTAAAATGCTATCTCTGGAGAGGTCCGTTTGAATAGGGCACTGCCAGAATAATGTGCCCAAAGTAAGGTGCATTCAGTATCGCAGTATAAACAGTCATCAAGTATTGTTCTTTATTAACTTCCTCAGGGCAATGCAATACATTTGTACCACTTAGAGTTTAAATTCCTTAACTCTTATTTCATTGGTTGTCCCTTTATAGGCACCCTGCACCCATATTCCAACTAACCAATCCTCACTTATGAAATATGGACTTTCATTCAACTACTAAAAACAATCATTTGATTAATTAAAACATGTTTTTATATAAAAACAATCATTTTGAATAATAAAAACATATTCTTACATATAAATAACCATTTTGTGTTTATATATACATCTATAACTACCCAGAAGCATTTTGACCAGTGCATAGAGACACCTATCAACTTGCTCTACCAGATATTATCCTGCTACAACTAAACAGAATTAGAACATACCTACATGTTAGAGGGGTTATCTATATGAGTTTCAGTCTACTTTCCCTTGCATGTTTTATGGCTAATGCTTTTATTTTATAATAAATATTGAAGAGCATGAGTATTCTGCATTTTTAAATGGTTACAACAAGCTTTTTCTGTTTAATAATTTTTTTTTCTTAATTTATAATGCCCTATAGGAAATTAGTTCCTCCACCCATATAAAAACCTATTTAAAAAATCTGTAAACCTATCTGGAATTTAGCGTCAGGTGAAGCTCCCTGCACTGCTTTCCGCACCTCTGGAGGTCCTTCAGGAGGTCCAAACAAATGCTTTTCAGCAAGAATCACTTGACTGAGCCATGACTGCTGACCCAACCAGTCCCCGACCAAAACCCGTTGCCCCCCAATAATACACGTGACACCTCATTCTTGTAGCTAAGGGCAACGGCCACAGCTTTATTTAATATAACAATTTTAACTCAGTCCAACTCTGCCAGCTGTTGGGTGTTTCCCAACAGGCAGTTCTCCCAAATTCTGTGCCATGAGCCTCGACAGCCGGCTCCTCACCATCAGCCTTGTGCAGGCTGTCATCTCCCCAAAGTTCCTTTTTTCTTCTGCGCTGTCCAGGGAAACCCGCCAAGCTGTGACAACACAAAGAACGAGAAACAAGACACAAGCCACAACACCAGAAACAGGATGGGAGGTTGGGAAAACAGTCAGGAGCCCTAACTGATCCTGCCCACTGGTAAGTCCCCTCCTTCTCCCTTTCCTTAAGAACCACAACTTTAGACACAAATGTATCTACCTTAACCCAGCCCACAATCATGGGCAGCGGTCATGCTCCCCCTTCATTATTGTTCCAGGGGGAAACTTTCTCACTGGCTCATAATGCATTCATGTGCTCTGAGTCAGTAATGGAGGGAGGGAGTCAAGGGAGGCAGGAATCAATGGAGGGAGGAATAGAATAATAAAGGAAAGGAGGTGGGGCAGTGGGCAGGGTTAAATTAGAGAAGGGAGGACCATTAAAGCTTCTGCTTAAATACATTGCCTAGAAGTGTAGAGGCAACAGATTTATTTTTTTTGCACCGAATTGACAACTGGCATCCAGGAACAGAATTCTGGTTTGCCTAAGTCATGCGTGCTGGGGCTGCAACAAGCCCATGGTAAAAAATTTTAAATATTTCAGTATGCACAGCATTTTAAGCAGAAACGCTGCACACACAGATTTATTTTTGTTATATAATTTTTTTTGTTCACAGGCGTTGTATATGTAGTGCTGCACAAACACAATCACTCTTTTGAACTCAAACTGAAATACTAGTTTTCTTTTTGTTTGTCTGTTTGTTTTCTGCCTATTTTTATGATAGGATTAACAAAAGTAGTGATGTATTAGAAATAAGAGTTAATAACATTTCAACACATATGATAAAATATAGAATTATGTGTATTTTAAATAACTGTTGAAGTAGCTCATCTGGTTAATTCAGAAACTGAAGAGCATCAGAGCTGCAGGACTGTTCCCGGCAGGGCTTACAGATCATTTCATCCTTTTGAGGTGAAAAAGATGAAAACGATTAAGTTAGATAAAAAAAAAACACCCATTCCACAGGACATTCTTAAAAATGAGAGAATATCTCTGTGCATCCCTCACTGTAAATCAATTTGATTATTCTTCTTGATCTATTTTTCCCTTTCATTGTAGAGAAAATGCAATATTTATATTTCTTTTCTTTATTCATTCAATGTAAATGAGATTAAGAAAAAAAAAGAAACAAACAAGAAAAAAAAAAACATAGAATGCTCCTTAGGAAATTTCCCAAATGATGAATATAAAATATTTCCAAAAAGATGAAAACCCCAGATGATATATCTGTATACTTTTCAGCTGATTAATAACAACAAACATTAATCAAGCTCAGTATAGCACTACATAACTGCATTCTTTATAGCGGAAATGAGTTTCCCACTGATGCAGAATAGATTCCTTAAGGATATTGACAAGGATTTTCAGCATCTGTTTTATACAATTCTACATCTGTATTTGATTTTAACTACTTTGCATAGCTCTGAGGTTTATTTTAGATTTGTAAATGAACATTTTACCAACCAAAATATGTGCACTGGGAAACATTTTTGCTTCTGTGCCCTAAACATAAGGGTGGAACTTTTGTCATTTGTACGTCCTCAGTTCACTAACGGTAGTAAACAATTGAAAGTGGAAATAGATAAATGGTAACAGTTTAGTAATAGCAAACAATTTATATAACTAAATTTATTAGCTATTATTTAGTCTATGCAAGAATTCAAATTAGTTGATCAGGCAAGTAGATAATCGGCTAAAAAGAAAAATAAATGTGTTTATATAGACATGGGTTTTACCTAGAATGATACATTGAGATTTATCTTGTTTTAAGTTTGTTCAGTTTCAATGTATTATAGGTACAAAGAGGTATTTAAACATTCACAGCTAGTACAGGGATGGTTTTATTGTAGGCACAGAAGACAATCTTTTCAGGGACTTTCACAGCAGAAGCTGAGGTTTTCTGGGACATTAATCTTCTTAAGTAAAACAGACTTTCATGTAGGAATCTAAAATTGTAAAAAAAAACCCAAACAAACAAAAAGAAGAAGAAAAAATTCTGGAAGTTCACCTTAGGTCATCACTGTTGTGGATAGGTTATTTAAGCATACTGCAGTTGTAATTTTCCAGTGAAGAAAAAAAGCTGAAGGGTTCATCTAGATTTGGTTGTTAACCAGCTTAGGTCTTTTAGCTTTTTTTTTTTTACATCTCATTGTACTGCAGTTGTATGCAGATCAAAGTAGCTCAATGAAGTTTATAAAATGTTGAGTTTGATAAGGCAGACTTGTGTCACAATTTATTATCAATGACAATTGATATAGTTTTTACTGTTTTAAAAATTGTATCTCACTAGTTCTGAAAAAAACAGGTACCAGTTTGTTATATGTACATTGATTTAATTTGTTTACATATGTGCATAGAAGAGATGTTGTGATCTCTGTTAAGGAAGTGTGCTAATGGAGCCTTGGGGAACTTAATATAAATCCATAAAACACTCAACCTTCAATCTCATGGTTGATAATGTCTCCATAAACTGTCAATGGCATTATTATGCTATAATACAGACTCAGCATTTCCACTTGCCTAGTAGCAAATGAGCCCTGCTAAAATATACAGTTCATTATTTTGTGCCCTATGAAGCAGAACTTACTTATTGTTGTCTTCAGATAGCAAGTGGAACTCAAATAATTTTTGATCAATTTTGTACAGGTGTATGTAACTTTGTCGTTGCTAGTCAAAAAGGTGTGTTTGTACCTGGTTTTTATGGTTTGTGCAGACATCGCTTGACTAGAATGTCTGTATAAACATAACTGTGCTTAACAAGAATATAAGTATAACTATTCTATTTTAAAGGTGTGCGCAAATGACTTATTACTAGTGTAAGTATATGTGTGATATGCGTTTCAGGTGTGCATATTTAACCCATAATGATTGTGTACTTCTTTTTAGCCGCTCTATGATTTACACATAATTACAAAACAAAAACTGTTTCATTGGTCTAGTGATTTTTTTTTGTGTGCATGCCATTACTTTTATTAAAATAAAATGAAAACTGTGCAAAGTGTGAAAACATTATAAAAGCACAGGTATTGTGATGTCTACTCCCTGAAGTAAAGAGAATTTTAGCATTGCATGACAGGGGCTTTTAGGTAAAGATTTTATATTAATGCAAGATTATAATATTCTAGAGATCATAGTGATGGCGTCAAAATGGTACAAATACAGTATAAAGAAACAAGACTATGAAATGAAAGCAAGAGATTCTTCAACAAGAATTAAGCTCTAGATCTTGGGAGTACATTATTAGGTCACAAATAAGGGATAAGGGACACAGTAAGCTTCAGACATTATAAAATCTCCAGTAATGGAAGGTTAATCTTACCTTAAACATGTAGCTAATAGTGTATAATGTAGAATTTCATGTAGGCACATTTATCCCTTGGTACTTACAAATAAGATCAAATGGCTCCAGAAAAAAAAAAAACCTAAGCTATAGCTATTAACATGAAATAATTTTACAAGTCGGATTGTGGCATGCTTTACATTTAATCAGAACTAGAATACTTGTTTTGATGTATTTTCGTTTGAATAGTGTAATAACAAAAAAAAATTTGAATGTAAAATAGGAATTTCATGAATGCAAACAACACTATTACTACATAAACAGTATAAAACAATAGGGAAAGCTAATTGTGACGAGAGCAATCTCGCCACATTGCATTGGAGAAGCCTGGTTGCTCGCCTGTTGCCTTTAGACTATGGCCCCATGTTAAAAGACATCTTTTTTACCTGCAGAAAAGATTTATTTGTTCTTTTCTGCCTGGTGTTCGGTAGATTCAATCTACCGAACAACTGCACGAATGACTGGACCACCTGGGAGCTGGAGTTTGCAGGCAATTAGCCTCCCTGAAGCTGCGGTTAACCGCAGCTTAATTGACGAATGCTGGGTGGCCGCCATTCATATCACGAACACAAGGTTGCGGCCATTTTTTAAACGTGCGAATGCACAGCGGTGTTCGACGCTTAATTCATGGAACTGAAATCGGACACAAATTTGGTAGTTTTGCTTGAATGTGTTATACCCCAGATAGGAATCCCATGGAGCTCATTCGCATGAAACTGTGTAAAGATTTTGGCTCCATGGCGATTAAACTGAATTTGTGTGGTCTGAGCGCCATTCACTTAATAATGTGCGCTCAGACCTGAGCTATCTGGGGATATGTTAAATGTATGCTTTTAATGTTATGTGTCTCACACAGTGTATTTTAATAGTAATTCGTGTGTTAGTATCCCCACGTGCATAATGGTGATTTGCCTTTGTCTTGGGAGATAATTGAATTACTTCTCAATTATCTCCAAGGTAGAGGGGAGGAAGCCAGGATGCATTGTGGGAATATAATGTGACTGTGTGTCCTGTTTGGCTGATTGTCTGTCTTTTGTCACAGTCTCCCATTTGGTCCCCTAGGGGAGTGTCCACCAGGTGGGAGACCTGCATAAATACTGGGCAGGTAGCCCTCATTAAACAGACCACTGCTTGACCCTCAACACGGAGCCTTGTCTCGTCTTTGGGGGTATTTACTGAATGCTGATAGAGACTGATTGCTAGGAGTGTAAGCCGTTTGGATGCTTTTCCTATTCGTCTGCTAGCAGCGATTCGTATGGTTCCAGTTTGTGTGTTTGGAGTGCTATATTGGATGCCGTTAGGGAGTTTGGAGCATTCACTTATTGGCGGTTCGTGAGTTTGGTGTTCTACAGTAGCTGTGCCTGCATCTCTGGAAAGGGGGACGATCGCCTAAACGGTTTTTACCCCTTGTGTGCAAAACGGTCCGTTACACTAATTTATAATTATTATTAAAAAACATTTACATTCAAATGTGTATTGTGATGAGTTTAGGTTTTAATAACGCGTTTATAGATAACCAGTGATACCATTTTATAGTAAAACATTTAATGAAAAGATGAAATATAATACTGGGTTTTATTTTGATGTTCATCATTACATTGAGTTATTATGATGTTATCTCAGTAAGTCAGAATGTAATAATGAGGAAACAGCCTTAAAACCATCTTTTGTATCCAAATAAGTTTTATAATAAATGGAGAAGCGAAACTCACAAGTAATTATTTTTTGACAGTAATGAAGGTTCATCCTAATTGTTCAAAATCTCTTACACGAAAAAAAGCATTCTTTCTAAAATTCTTTATAATATACTATATGCATCCAATTTTATTTGTTTTTCCTTCATTTTATTATAAAGTCAAAATAAAGAAAAGAAGGGTTATTTGAAGAATTTTATTTAGAAAGTTATTACAGGATGGTTATGTTTTACTTGTTAATGTATCTTAACAAGTGCTTTCCACTACAGGTTTTGTTCTGCTCAAATGTTTCTTGTGTCTTGTATGTTTATTTTATCATTAATTTTATTAATCTCCTGTTTAGTGTATTGGGATAGTATACATAGTTAGTGCCTAATTATGAATGAAGTTTAAAAAAAAATGGATTGCATTAATAATTGTGGGAATGTTGTTTAATTAGGAATTATATTGAGTACCTTATGATGTGTTGTGCTTAGAAAACGAGTTAAATTTCCTCAACTCGGTACTGTCTGCTGAGTCATGGCTGGACTGAAATATTGGGAAATTGAATAATTTTAGAGAATGTGTGTTGTGCCTAATCATTAAATTCATGAAGCATTTCTAATATTATTACATGCTGTCACCAGCGGACCTGACCTGCAGTCTGACTGGCACCACGCATCCCAAGATGGAATCAATAGAAGACACTGCAGCACACTGAGGAATCACTCTATTTTGAACACCCCCAAGGATAGGGGACCTCGCACACTCTGGGCGGATGTGGTAGCCCTCACCCCCTCTCTCACCCTTTTCTCCCTGTACTCTACCTCTCCTCTGCCTTACCGTCTGTCTCTCTCTATGTTCTCACACCCGCTCGCCCCATACCCGGGTAAACGGGCAGGTATCTATCTGATCACAGATTAAATGACTGACAGCTATTCTAAATACCCACTGTTGTAAGATGCTCATACTGTTCAATTAGCTGAAATTATATTACAATGCATATGTCGTTAATGTTTCCTCTGCAATATGGAAAATCGTACAGTTGAGTAGTTTGTATGCGATGTCCGCAATACTCACACGAGCGGGACCTGCACGTCCAACCCAAAGACAGCATGTTCCTGTATGTTATATATTGTTATTTCTTATGCTCAATAAACATCTTTGAATCTTAAAAAAAATAAAATTCATGAAGCATCAGTACCCAAAAATGAATAAAAATCACCTAATAAGGTTTATAGCGATACTGATGGGCACATTGGCCTGTTCAGGATGAGTAGGTTGAGCAATAGGCAAGTGAAATCACACAGAGACCAAGTTGTACATAAGAATTCACATTACACGTTATTGAATACACAGGTATCCAAATTAGTCTTAACTTAAGATGCATCTAATGATTAATAATTGTGCATGCATTCAGCTGAAATGATCAAACAGCTTAAGTATATCGATATCAGCTTAAAATACATCACCATAAGAGAAGTTCATTGTCACTCTACTGCATACGACTGGGGGAACTCTGACAGTCAGGCTGGAGGGACTCTCTCTGCTGGGAAAACAGCAAAGACCTGCACCACGCGTCCGCAATACAGATTGGTAGCTCCCACCTGAGTGCCAAGTCTCCTCATCTTTTATAACTTTTCAAAGGGGCAATCTGTACTGATCCACCTTAGATTATCTTAACAAGTGCAGTGCAGCAAAGACTTGTCACGAGCATTGGATGGGACTGGCAGCTGGCCAAGCTGTTAAGAACCACCCAAGACGTCATGTCATGTCTGTGTGGTTAGCTTATTTTTTATCTATCTTACGTTCACCCCTAATGGGATTGGTCATTAGTTTCATTCTATACCTTATCTTTTTGGGCATACTCCAGGTTCTGCACTTAGCCTGACCATGTCAACTCATGTTGTGTCATCTTATAGCTTGCCTGAATTAATGAATAATATGTTTGTACAATATCAATTAGTGTTACTAACAATTAATATCAGGTTTGCACACTTATCAACAATTAGTAATATCAGGTTTGCTCATTAGTTATATCAGGTTTGCTCAGGATTGATAAATCAATTATCATCAACATTACTTCTATGTGTTGGAAGTTAGATATTGTTAAAGATATAGGGAGCCCACACACTTCTTAGATGATAATTCAAAGTGCAATCCAGACCTATGGCTGGCAGACCCCAGACTCCTCATGCAGCGGCCTCCATCTTGGAATGTCGGAACAATCACTGGAAGAGGATGCTGACTGTGGCATCCTCTTCCAGTGATCCACAGGCATTATGACTTCTACAGACTGACCAACATGTCATGGTCTCCCCTGGACAGGTGAGTATTGTCTGTGAATGTGACACACTCAGGGGTAGTAAAGTGGCAGAATTATTGGTGATTCAGTGCATGAAGTAACAACAGCAATGTTTCAACCTCAAATTAGGTCTTTATCAAGCCGGCAAATATTATAATTTTGGGGGGGTCTAAACACCATCTCGCAGCACATTTGCACTTATACTCCTTTACAGTCTTTTAAGTGGTTACCTCAGATATTGCCTCAAAAGTATCTCTTGTCATCATCTGCAATTGCACATGGCTACTTTTCCCACAGTATTTTGTACAGGGTTTTCCCAGTGCATTATGCATCTTGTAGCATATCTTGACTTTATGTTGATATTTGGAAAAACAAACAAACATATTTAGATAAACTATGAATTCTGGAGGTATAATTTCAGAACAGATCTTCAGCATAATCATGTTATGTAAGATTTGCGATATATGGAAAAAAATAACCATAGTGATTTTCAAAGAGTCTTATAACCCCTTCAAAAAAATAGAACTACAATTCTTTGCAAATATGAGCAAACCGGGCACCATGCTGGTATATCGACTGAAAGACATCAAAAGAAACAAACAAACAATTCTTAAAAGGAATGGTAATATCACACATGACCAGGTTGAAATTATAAGAGTGTCAGGAGAAAGCTATTCAAGTGGCAAGCAGTTCTGCTTTGTACATAAATAACTATTTTCTAATATCTAAACACTACTGAACAAATGGAAACATAGGAAAATAAAGTATTTTGCTAATTGGCAAAATTCTAAATGTGTACATAATTGATATGGAGATCTTGACAAAAGGATCAAAATATATACTTTTTGGGAAAGCTGCCTAACTAACAATGTTTTCAGAATGCTAACAATGACACCGTTGTTTATTACACAAGCATAGGCCTGGGCACACCCTAATCCCCGTGCGCACCCCTATGGTTTGAGTCCTGCAGGAACAGCGTTCCTGCACTCTTTTGAGCAGGAACGCTGTTCCTGCAGGCACTCAGTGTCCCCCGTCTCACCTCTTGCCACTGTCATAGGAGGGCAAGAGGTGATGATTCCCCCCCCCACCCACCCACCCTGCAGCTCAGCGCGCGGCGTGGGAGCTCTCTGCTCTCTGCTCTCTCTCGCCGCGCGCTGATGTCATATTCCGGCTCCCAGCTCGAGCAGACAGCCCGCGCGGCGAGAGGAAGCAGAGAGCAGAGAGCTCCCTCGCCGCGCGCTGAGCTGCAGAGAGGCGCCCGCCCCCACTGGACCCCAGGGACAAGTCCACCAGCACTCCAGGTAGGAGGCTGGGTGGACATTTAAAAAAAAAATTAAAATATAATAATTTGTGTGTGTCTGTGAGTGTGTGAGTATGTGTCAGTGTGTGTGTAGTGAGTGTGTGTCAGTGAGTGTGTGTGTGTCAGTGTGTGTGTGTGTCTGTGAGTGTGTCGAGTGTGTGTCTGTGAGTGTGTGTCAGTGAGTGTGTGTGTGGTGTGCCAGTGTGTGTGTGTGTGTCTGTGGGAGTGTGTGTCTGGAGTGTCGTGTGAGTGTGTGTCTGTGGGTGTGTGTCAGTGTGTGTCTGTAAGTGTGTGAGGCGTGTGTCTGTGAGTGTGTGTGTCAGTGAGTGTGTGGGAGTATGTGCCAGTGTGTGTGAGTGTGTGTGTGTGTCTGTGAGTGTGTGAGTATGTGTGTGGGAGTGTGTGTGTCAGTGAGTGTGTGAGTATGTGTCAGTGTGTGTGTCAGTGTGTGTCTGTGGAGTGTGTGAGTATGTGTGTGTGAGTGTGTGTCAGTGTGTGTCTGTGAGTGTGTGTGTGTGAGTGTGTGAGTATGTGTGTGTCAGTGTGTGTGAGTGTGTGTGTCTGTGAGTGTGTGTGTGTTTCTGTGAGTGTGAGTGTGTGTCTGTGAGTGTGTGTGTCTGTGAATATATATATACGTATATATATATATATATGTATATATATATATATATATATATATATATACACACACACACACACACGCGCGGCGTGTGTTTGTGCTTTAGGGTGCACACCCTAATGCAATAGGCTGCGCACGCCTATGTACACAAGGCATTGCAGAGTGCTATACCAGTGCACAAAAATGTTGCTGTGTGCTAAGGATCCTCATAGCCTGCAATAGACAAATAAAGCATGGAGCCTTATTTTCTAGATTAATTTTTGCATTGTTTCTAAAAGTATAGCGTTATTATCTTCATTTAGAATCAGCCCCCTCAATCAAAATAAAAACTGGAATAAATTACTAGTTACACTACTGACCAGCACTGTAATTGACTCCCTGAAACATCTCGATTCACCCTTATGTGACACTTGCAAATGCCCAGTTCAATGCTCCCTATTGAGGACTAGTTTTACTCATTTCTCACAGCGGAAATGCCTCTAGTGACTGTCAGTGACTGTGAGTGACTACAAATACAGTGACATTTACTAAGCTTAAAATTCTAGCAAATCTGAATATTTGTTATAATATGAATTAATTACATGTTGCTAAAATTATTTTTAAAAAATAGCATTAACTCATTCCAAATGATCACCTCCCTTAACTGAGATGAGTTAGAAAAAGTCTCCATAACAAATATTTTACCTCCATTTTTCCATTTGGATTTAATACCCCAAAGTTCGTATACTAATGAATGAAGAGTTTATTCAATAACACTCAACTGCTGCGAATAGAAAACTGAATTAAAATATATGCAATAAGTACAGATTTAGAAAAAAGATTGAAAAAATAAAAAATAAAACACAATGCTGAGAGTATAGATTCAGCTACATTCTCAGCTTTGTTATGTTAGCTAAAGTTCACAATTCTCTTTTCAGTTTACTACATTTCAGATACATTACTACTAATTCTATCTTTAATTAAGAAAACCCTCTGTGTATGGTGAAAAGTCACTAGCACAGCTAAATATATTAATTAACACATGCCATGATCAAGGGGAACAACACAGAAAAAAGGTGTGAAAATTAGTGGTGCTTATTTTTATATAATAAAAAGTAGTTTTGTTAAGCTGCTATAAAAAACTCAAAAGGGTACTCCAAAACCCACTCTTGACATGCAAAAAACAAACAAATAACCACGGGTGGGTCAGTGTAGAATCTTTCCCACTACTTGGTAAGAGTGTAGCGCTATAGGTGTAGTTCCAAAGTGCGCAAATACAGGGAGTGCAGAATTATTAGGCAAGTTGTATTTTTGAGGATTAATTTTATTATTGAACAACAACCATGTTCTCAATGAACCCAAAAAACTCATTAATATCAAAGCTGAATATTTTTGGAAGTAGTTTTTAGTTTGTTTTTAGTTATAGCTATGTTAGGGGGATATCTGTGTGTGCAGGTGACTATTACTGTGCATAATTATTAGGCAACTTAACAAAAAACAAATATATACCCATTTCAATTATTTATTATTACCAGTGAAACCAATATAACATCTCAACATTTACAAATATACATTTCTGACATTCAAAAACAAAACAAAAACAAATCAGTGACCAATATAGCCACCTTTCTTTGCAAGGACACTCAAAAGCCTGCCATCCATGGATTCTGTCAGTGTTTTGATCTGTTCACCATCAACATTGCGTGCAGCAGCAACCACAGCCTCCCAGACACTGTTCAGAGAGGTGTACTGTTTTCCCTCCTTGTAAATCTCACATTTGATGATGGACCACAGGTTCTCAATGGGGTTCAGATCAGGTGAACAAGGAGGCCATGTCATTAGATTTTCTTCTTTTATACCCTTTCTTGCCAGCCACGCTGTGGAGTACTTGGACGCGTGTGATGGAGCATTGTCCTGCATGAAAATCATGTTTTTCTTGAAGGATGCAGACTTCTTCCTGTACCACTGCTTGAAGAAGGTGTCTTCCAGGAACTGGCAGTAGGACTGGGAGTTGAGCTTGACTCCATCCTCAACCCGAAAAGGCCCCACAAGCTCATCTTTGATGATACCAGCCCAAACCAGTACTCCACCTGCACCTTGCTGGCGTCTGAGTCGGACTGGAGCTCTCTGCCCTTTACCAATCCAGCCACGGGCCCATCCATCTGGCCCATCAAGACTCACTCTCATTTCATCAGTACATAAAACCTTAGAAAAATCAGTCTTGAGATATTTCTTGGCCCAGTCTTGACGTTTCAGCTTGTGTGTCTTGTTCAGTGGTGGTCGTCTTTCAGCCTTTCTTACCTTGGCCATGTCTCTGAGTATTGCACACCTTGTGCTTTTGGGCACTCCAGTGATGTTGCAGCTCTGAAATATGGCCAAACTGGTGGCAAGTGGCATCGTGGCAGCTGCACGCTTGACTTTTCTCAGTTCATGGGCATTTATTTTGCGCCTTGGTTTTTCCACACGCTTCTTGCGACCCTGTTGACTATTTTGAATGAAACGCTTGATTGTTCGATGATCACGCTTCAGAAGCTTTGCAATTTTAAGAGTGCTGCATCCCTCTGCAAGATATCTCACTATTTTGACTTTTCTGAGCCTGTCAAGTCCTTCTTTTGACCCATTTTGCCAAAGGAAAGGAAGTTGCCTAATAATTATGCACACCTGATATAGGGTGTTGATGTCATTAGACCACACCCCTTCTCATTACAGAGATGCACATCACCTAATATGCTTAATTGGTAGTAGGCTTTCGAGCCTATACAGCTTGGAGTAAGACAACATGCATAAAGAGGATGATGTGGTCAAAATACTCATTTGCCTAATAATTCTGCACTCCCTGTATATAAACATACACTTACCACTCAGGGTAAAGGCAAAAGGTATACATGCAAAAAAGAAAAACAAAAGGACACATAGAGTAATATTGTATGACCATACATTGAGTTTAGATTTAAATATGTACAGGTAAACTCCCATTTTATAGAACCTTTTATATGGATATATGCTCTAAACACTTAAGCATCCATGCCTTTAAGGTAATACGGTAGACCGTATTGATGCAATTTGCTCTTTTCTCTTCCTTTCAACCGAAGATGGATCTCCAAATGAGATAAAAAAGAAAAAAGAACTTCTGGGTGCAGATTGTTATACCCTTAGTGCACAGTGCAATATATGTACAGAAAAAACAGTGCTCACCTTTTAGAGAGCCTTTTAATAACTGGCTCTAAGTATTGCTGATGTATGTGTCTATTATTAGGCGTGACACTACCCTTAACCGGATCCAAGAGTTCACTTCCGGTTTAATTCGTAGTAAGTACTATTCCCCATTGATTGTTATTCAAAAAACTAAGGAAATCTTTTGAATAACAATCAATGGGGAATAGTGATGTCCTGAACGGTTCGCTGCGAACGGTTCGCCGCGGACTCATCATTGAGTAAACTTTGACCCTGTACCTCACAGTCAGCAGACACATTCCAGCCAATCAGCAGCAGACCCTCCCTCCCAGACCCTCCCACCTCCTGGACAGCTCACTAAGAATGCAGCTGTACAGGAGGTGGGAGGGTCTGGGAGGGAGAGTCCGTGGCGAACCGTTCGGGACATCACTAATGGGGAATAGTACTTACTACGAATTATAGCACACAACAAGTTAATTTTTTAGATCTGACGATCTATGTAGAAGATGACCATATTAAAACTAAGACATACTTTAAAAGTGTGGATGTTAACAACTACATACATTTGAATAGCTGCCACTTCTCACCATGGCTAAAAAATATCCCAAGGTCACAATTCATGCGTATTCGCTGGAATTGTACAGATATTAGTAGCTTTCAAATACAGGCCCACAGGATCAAAAAACAATTTCTAGAAAAGGGTTATGACGACTCAGCACTATCAAGCACTTTAAATGAGATAGGAGTTTTGGACCGTGAATCCCTTTTGGAATATAAACAGAAAAAAGAAAAAGATAATAAAAGGATACCGTTTATTTGTAATTATAACCAAGAAGGCAAAAGAATAAGGAAAATAATAAATAGACATTGGCCGACCTTAAGAAGTGATCCATTATTACACAATATATTGGCAGAAAAACCACAAATCATATACAGAAGAGCTCCTAATTTAAAACAGTTATTAACTCATAATCACATAAAAGAAGAAATATCTAATCCGTTCTTTCATAAACACGTTTTTTTTGGATACGGCCAGTGCCTAGCTTGTAGGAGCACGAAAAGCAATAAAAGACATGTCACTTCCTTCATAGACCCCCAAAACAAAAGAGAATATAAAATCAAAACAATGGTTACATGTTTCTCAAAAAAGGTAATCTATGTTTTGAAGTGTCCATGTGAACTATATTATGTGGGGAGAACTAAACGTCCTCCCCACATAAGGATTAATGAACATGTTAGGAACATTAGGAAAGGGTATGAAAAACACTATGTTTCCTCACATTTTAAAACATTACACAACAGTGATCCTAGTCTGTTGGAATTTTTTGCCATCCAAAAAGTGAATTTAAGCTGGAGAGGAGAAGATGTAATTAAAAAATTGGGAAAAACAGAGATGAAATGGATTTTTAATCTCAATACCCTCACTCCATTTGGTTTAAATGTGGATTTTGAGTTATATCATTTTTTGTGAACATCTTTTATAATGGATAGTAACGTGCATATGGTTTTATATGGTTTTTCTTTCTTTTTACCTTTAAGATTTTTACTTTACTTTGCAAGTTTCAATATAAGTAATAATAAACTAGTTTTTTATATATAAGGAAAAAAGAGAGGAGGAGTCTGCGCTAAGTAACAGGAGTATGAGCTGCAACCCTAAAAGGGAATCCCTCAAAAACCCTTGGTAAGATAACAGGAAAAAAGGGGGGAAGGGCTGCGCTATTGTGCAAGAAATAATAGGTTTGTCACAATGTATGAACACCAAAGAAAAAACTAGATTAAATAGTCTCTTGTTAAGGTAAAATTAATAAAACAAAGTCCATCCAGCAGTAGAGATCAAATAATAAAATGTCCAATAAAATACATAAAATCGTCTCACTGATATATGGATAGGGCGTGTGTACAATCCTCAGAAGTTGATCTGTCCGTGTTGTAGGTATTCCGTATATGTGAAGATAAAAGCACGACAAGCTTCCAATGGTATAGTATTGTAACTAAAATAATAAATGAAATAAAATGGAGGATGATACACTCACATTTGATGGACCTTTGGACCAGCTCTTGGATGAAGGGCACTTAGCGGTATAATATATACTGTGATATGGGTCCACAGCGATATACTGTGGAAATGGGTCTGTCCGTCCAACTTGGTTTCCATAGTATTCCGCAGGATATATAAAAACATTAATAGTGCTCTCAGTTTGAAAAGTTTTGAAAAGTGAAAAATTTAAATGAAATAAAATATACTCACAATGATAGAGCAGAAAGTACTGCTCTATAGATACAGCACTGGTGGAATGATCCCCACCTAAATAAATAAATGAAGAAAAGTGTATATACAATAAAATAAGATTGGTCCTATAAAAAAGGATACCAAATAAAACTTTTTATTGTTAAAATACACAGTATAAAACCATTTAATGCGTTTCACCTATGGGGCTTTATCAAAAATGGTAAAAGAACAGTATACCTGGCATAGAACAGTATATATAGCAATATACAATAGTTAAAATTGGCGCCAAAAACAATTGCACCAATTGCAAACAAGTATTAACACAATTTTTTTTGTTTCTTACAAAATAAAATAAAACTTAATATTTATGTAAGTGGGACTCATATGTGCCGCAGAGTATAATTATATATTAAAAACGAGGGTTAGTTGTTGAGATATTGCATTTTAAACAAAGTCACGTGATCGGGGCAAGGAGTTTTGGGAAATGTAGTAGCGGCCAATGACACGCGGCTCACTCTAAGAGGTAGTACAGCCCCCGGTTAGTACGTGACCGGCAAATAGGAGCAAGGTGGCTCCCAGGGAAATGTAGTTCTGCCGGTCACAGTACACATAGGAAGGAACGGTGAGCGGCTGACTAAGAACTACTGTTAGTCAGTCGCTCCCCTCCTAAGCTTTTTTTTATATGTATTGTATTGTATTGTAGTATGGTTTTATACTGTGTATTTTAACAATAAAAAGTTTTATTTGGTATCCTTTTTTTATAGGACCAATCTTATTTTATTGTATATACACTTTTCTTCATTTATTTATTTTTCCTGGCATTTTACTGTATCCTGCTCAAGCAATCCATAGGTGGGGATTATTCCACCAGTGCTGTATCTATAGAGCAGTACTTTCTGCTCTATCATTGTAAGTATATTTTATTTCATTTTAATTTTCCTTTTATCTTTTCAAACTGAGAGCACTATTACTGTTGGACGGACGGACCCATTTCCACAGTATATCGTCCTGCGGGGATTATACCGCTAAATGCCCTTAATCCAAGAGCTGGTCCAAAGCTCCATCAAATATGAGAGTATCATCCTCCATTTTTATTTATTTTATTCTTTTAGTTACAATACTATACCATTGGAAGCTTGTCGTGCTTTTATCTTCGCATATACGGACTACCTACAACCCGGACGGATCAACTCCTGATGATTGTAAACACGCCCTATCCATATATCAGTGAGACGATTTTATGTATTTTATTGGACATTTTATTATTTGATCTCTACTGCTGGGTGGACTTTGTTTTATTCATTTTACCTTAACAAGAGACTATTTAATCTAATTTTTTATTTGGTGTTCATACATTGTGACAAACCTATTATTTCTTGCACAATAGCGCAGCCCTTCCCCCCTTTTTTCTAGTTTTTTATACATACCTTTAAGATATTATAATACTCCCAGTATTTAATATATATTTTTATTGTATTGTTGATTATATGTGTAACATATATGCACTGAATTTGTAAATACTTTTTTGAAACATCGTGAGACATATTAACTGAATAGTCTTGAGAAAAGCAGCAAAATGTCTCTCATTTGCACTATATCTGCTTAAAATTTCAATTTTATATATATGTATATTTTTATGAGTTTAAAATATGTTGCTTTAAAATTGACACCTCCTTTCTCTTTTCAAATCTTTAATTATATTCCGTTTTTTTACGAGTTATTTAATACTCGTTATGGGACAATATGAACTGAGAAGGAATCCCTATCGGGGACTTTGAACTGTCTAAACCCGTTAGAACTACAAAGAAAAGGTTCTCGGTTAATGTAGTTCAGACGGCGAACCAGAAGTGACGTTACAGTTAAGAAACCAGAAGTGACGAAACGGTAATCAAAGCTGCAACAAAGATCAGCTGTTATCCCCACCTCTCTGATGAGCAATTGGATGGAGAGAGAAGAGGCGGGAAAACACTTCATTTAAAAACCGGATAGTGAGATGATAACAGAATTCCAATTGAAAAAGCCGACATTGAAGGCGAAACGCGTCTTGGTACATCAGGAGAGGAAGAGACTCGACATATACTGTATTTATTTATATTTTTTACTATTACTTTGGTAATTTTAAATTATTTTTATTTTAAATAAAATAATAAATGATAATAAATAATAAATAATAAATAAATACTTTGTTTGAATATACTTACCTCTACCTTTAACTCTTGGATCCGGTTAAGGGTAGTGTCACCCCTAATAAAAGACATATACATCAGCAATACTTAGAGCCAGTTATTAAAAGGCTCTCTAAAAGGTGAGCACCTTTTTTCTGTACATATATTGCACTGTGCACTAAGGGTATAACAATCTGCACCCAGAAGTTCTTTTTTCTTTTTTATCTCATTTGGAGATCCATCTTCGGTTGAAAGGAAGAGAAAAGAGCAAACTGCATCAATATGGTCTTGATGCCTACCTTAAAGGCATGGATGCTTAAGTGTTTAGAGCATATATCCATATAAAAGGCTCTAAAAAATGTGAGTTTACCCGTACATATTTAAATCTAAACTCAATGTATGGTCATACAATATTACTCTGTGTCCTTTTGTTTTTCTTTTTTGCATGTATACCTTTTGCCTTTACCCTGAATGGTAAGTGTATGTTTATATATTTGAGCACTTTGCAAATACACCTATGGTGCTACAGTCTTACCAAGTAGTGGGAAAGTTTCTACACTGACCCACTCGTGGTTATTTGTTTGTTTTTTACATGCCACGATCAAGACTAAGCATCTTGCCACTAGAGAAAATTAGAAAAAAAATGGCATTTATAGTGCCAAGATGTCATTTACAAAATAACTGTTCCCATTGGGAATACTTACAAAGTAAAATGCCAACTCACTAGTAAATACATACCCAAATGTCTGGAGTCAGATGAGAAGAGTTGCCACCAGTAATCAGAGAAAGACTGAACATGGCCTCTCCTCTGTTATTATCTTATATTCAATAATATGTTGGAAAATAACTAAGCAAGAATACATTACTAAACAATATTTCTTCCATCGTGTGTGTTCTGGAATTTCAAAAGAGGTTCTTAAACCAATGGATGCATCTTTGTTTCCAATAAAACCTTTCTTACTTTAAGGTACAGCTTCATTTGACTTACCATTTCCTATTGGAATAGGGGGGAAAATGGTGTTTTTTTTTTGCTTCAATCAAAAAGGATTATTTCTGTGCACAACACTGTATGTGATGCATTATTAAAGGGAAACTCTGAGCAACAGCAATACAACAGTTTAAAGTAGTGGTTCTTGGGAAAAGAGACTGTCCCTGCAGAGCCTTGTTGAGATTTACCTTTTTTGACCAACACTAGTGGCTATCAATCTGACAGCCACTAGAGGCACTTCCTAATTATAATCCTGCAAATATTGCAGGACTGTTGCTTTGTGTCTCCATATGTCCATACGCTGCATGCAGTGGCATACACAAAACCCATGGGGCCCAGGTGAGAAAAGTATGCCCCCCCGCGCTTACTCTGCACGGGCCAGGGCCACAACACATGGCGGCGGGCACCTGGTCACAGGGGTCATAGGGGTCGCAGGGCTGCGACCCCTGCGATCGCGGTATGTACACCAGCGCATACAGATACACATATACTTAAAGGACCACTACAGACAATTAAGTGGTCTGGGTGCCAGGTCCCTCTAGTTTTAACCCTGTAGCTGAAAACTGCTATGTTTCACTGAGAGTTAATCCAGCCTCTAGTGGCTGTCTCATTGACAGCCGCTAGAGGAGCTTCCGCGATTCTCACATTGAAAATCACAGTGAGAAGACGCTGAACGTCCATAGGAAAGCATTGAGTAATGCTTTACTATGGGCGGTTTGAATGCGCGCGCGGCTCTTGCCGCGCATGCGCATTCGGAGCTGAGAGGCGGATCGGGGCAGGGGATCCCTAGCGCCAAGGGAGTCCGGCGCTGGAGAAAGGTAAGTGCTGAAGACACACACACGCTAACAAACAGACGCATACAAACTAGCTAACAGACACACTCTCACGAACAGACGCATACACACTAGCTAACAGACACACAAATTTACTGACAGACACACACTCAGTGACAGACATACATACACACTCACTGACAGACAGACACATACACACTCACTTACAAAACACACACTCACTAACAGACACCAAACAGACTCACTAACAGACACACACAAACTAACACACTCAGTAACACACACACAGTAACACACTCACTGACACACACAAACTAACACACATACTGACACAAAAACTAACACTAAAACACACACACACTCTAACACACACATACTCTAACACTAACACACACACACACTCTAACACACACACACACACTCTAACACACACACACACTAACACACACATTCTAACACTAACACACACACGTTTTAAAAAAAGTGTAATCCCCCAGCCTCCCTACCTTTGGGAGAGCTGAGGGGATTCCCTGGGGTCCAGTGGTGTTGCTGGGCAGCCGGTCACTGGCGGGCAGGCTGGCGGGTACGCGAGGGAGCACTCTCCCCTAAGTGCTCCCTGTTCAGCTCCCTCACGTGCCGCGTACTGATGCTGGAGCCGGAATATGACGTCATATTCCGGCTCCGGCATCAGTGCGGTGCGCGAAGGAGCTGAAGAGCCAGCACTCAGGGGAGAGTGCTCCCTCGCGTGCCCGCCAGCCGGGTGACACCAGGGCCAGCCTCGGGGGGCACTGAGGTGGCTGGCTCCTGGGCCCCTCAGGAGAAGAGGCTGGCCATACTGGGTACATACCGCAGCCGCAACCACTACGACCCCGGTATGTACGCCACTGGCTGCATGGGCATGCCAAAAGTGGCCCTTAGAGATACAATGAGTCATTTCATCTCTAAGAAGAGATGTTGATTGACACTGCATCGTGATTGCCATGCATGCGCATAAACCCCCAATGCATCTATGGAGATGAATTGGATTTGCTGAAATCATCAGTATTGATTATCTCAGCCAGAGGAAGAGTAGCAGCTGCGGTGCAACCAGCACCCAGAGAAAGAAATGTAAATAAAATGCCTTATATCCTGACTTCTAGGGGGACTACAAATCTAACTGGGCAGTACAACACTCTAACATTAGAAATGCAGGTTAGTACTTCTAACACTAGAGTGTTATTTTAAACCTAGTGAACATGGAATATACCTTTAAAATAAGTCTTAGTTCTGCTTACTACAGTCTAACCTCATTTGCACTATGATGTTCTGTAGGTTCAGCACCAAAATGTCTTGTTGAACTTAAAAGTATTTTGAGAACATCTTGTCATTTAGTATATTTCAATTCCAGTTAAAAATTCTCTCAGAGGGATTTTGTTAATCCATCTTACATTTCTAAAACAGCTGATCCTTTTTTTTTTCTAAGGGTTTGAAAAATATATATTTATATAAAAAAGCTTTTTCTTTTTCTTTGAATTTAATGAGCAGTAATACTACTAGCAATAGGAAACACGTTCATTGCATCACTTAATACAAAGTTTGAAGCTGACAAGTTGTCATTTTATTACAGTCTAAAATGTCAGGAATATATGCATCAGCATTTATATTGTCTTTCAGTGTCACTGACACATTTTATTATCAAATTCTCCATATAAAAACATACACTGAACTCAATATTGCTCGCTTTAAATAGACCTTGCATGTTCAGATTAAGATAGTATTTTAAATCATTTTGTCCAGTTTATAATGCTAAGGCCTCTCGTTAATGGTGGGATTTATGAAGTGACATCAAAATGTATGCAATGTTTTTTCAAACTATTCTGTTTTTTTTATACTGTCATTTAGCATGCAGCCTCTGTACTATCTGCTTGTCTCACTAGGGTAAGGCAAAAAATCTCTTTATCTTTCCAATATTCAAAATATGCAAAACGGTTAAATTAAACTTCTTTACGACATTAGGTAGATATGTATGGACAATGGACAGGAATGGATGAAGGCATGTTAAATTACAGCCCATTGCGTGAATAGTTTGTTTACGTCACAGGTAGCATTGTACATGGCAAAAATATCTGCAAGATCAAAAATAAATTTCAAATTTAATGCCAAAGTAGCTGAACTGAAAGGGTAAATGACTTAGAGAATGTTTCCAGTTGGCCTATTTTGATCTTAAATGCGAAATTCATCTTGAATTCTCACTTTAGAGAAAAACACTGTAGGAATATTTAACCGAATCTAATGGTTTGGACGAACTGAGTTCTGCACATGTGATGTTTCAGTTTGGTAAAATTCTGTCAATGCTATCAGTTTGGAAAAAAATCTATTCAGATGAACCAAAATGGTCCACAAAATAGTCTGCAAATGCAACTTTGTGTTGCAATGCAGAAATGGCTAAAATAGCACCTAGTGTTATGAATATCAGGCATTTTTGCAATCAATTTGCAAAGTACAAACAGTGTCACACTACAAATCAAACAATCTGCCTCTAACAAGAAAAAAAAAAAGCATAAATCAGTACAATAATTCTAAATCAGTGAATCAAAGTTAGTTTAAGTGGCACTGGCAGTAGCTATATCACCTCACTTGTCTCACAATAAGATCAATGACATAAGCATCTCCCACCTCCACACATGCACAGCTATTGTAAAGCACAATCACTGCTGGTCTCTCTCACTCAAGTCAAAATGTTTGAAAGAATCCTGCTTGGAAATGTATAGAATTTTGCAAATTTTTTCCCTATATCTCTATTTTCTAACCACTTGTCCATCACGGCAAACTCAACTTCTTCTTCCCTTCCCATTTTTCTGGCTCCGTGGACAGAACTTCAAATGCTGAAGCAAACAAAATGGTTGTATGTTGTTCACACTCACTGAACAAGATATCTACCCAGTGCCTGTTTAATTTGTTTTGGGATACATAATATGATGTTTCAAAGTTGCAGATTTCAGACAAACTGCATAGCTTGTCAAATGCAACCAGGATTATTGCTAAGGCTTCCATATTTTCTGACATTGGGTAGATATCTTGTTCAGTGAGGGTGAAACATATTCACCAGTCAATGCACAGGACAAAAAGAAACCTTAGTATTTGCCAAATATATCAGTAGAGTATCACATTCACCAAAGGACAGACCACAGGTTTATATCTGTTAATGCACAAGCATGTTGAATTTCAATGGCGAATTTCACCTACCTTGTGAATTCTATCAGTTCAGCTCCCCAGGTTGGTATTTTAGTGCTGATATATATTTTGGCATTTTTTAATAGGGTAAAACTACAGACATGCTCTAATTTTGACCTGCATTTTTACTTGATTCTTAGGGGGGTAGTGACACATGTCATACCAACCAGCAAAAAACATTGATGCATTTTCTAGCAAAGCAAGCCTTAACCCTAGATAACCCTAACTGTATATAACCATAAATTTATCTAACCCTCTCTAACCTTATAAAATCCTAACCTTAGCTAACACTTACTATAGCTATTATCTAAGCTGAACACTAGCCTAGATAAACCTTACCCTAGCTAGCTCAAAATTGAAAATAAGACTGCTTATCAACCCCAGACATAGGCATACTCCAAACCAATGTAGCTTAGACATCCCTTCAAAATTCCACTTTTAAATTGTACATCTTGAGTCCAGCCATAACTAAAGATACAGGAAAAAAGAAAACATTAATGCAGTTTACCATAAATGTCTTCACTTAAAATGTGCAAATCGTGAATTGGGTTTTTAACTCTAAGAAATTCAACAATAACTTTGCCCAATGAAGCAATACAGTAAAACACAAGAAAGAAATGTTAACAAAGATGATGAACACAGAATATCTTCAAATCTTTTTTGAGAATTACTCCGAGCATATTTAAGATAAATTACAAACAACATAATTACAAAATCTAAGGATGTACTTAGGCGATTAAAATATAAAAGTTTAAATAGACAACATGGACCTCTATGTTGTTTTAGTATGCTGTGTGAAATTTCCAAATCAACGTTAGTATAATGGAAAAACCTTTTTTCTGTATTATATATCTTGCTTGGGTGAGTGGTAACTAATGGAGATATTAATAAGATAAATAAATATTACACACCACCAATAAACCTTAAGCTTATTTGACAGATTTTGGTCCTATAGATGCTAAATTTGTGCCATTGGTCAATTCACTTACGTGATGGTCTCTGTCTCTCAGTATGGATGCAGCTTAGCCATTGGTCTGCATCCTGTAGATAGGACGGCCAGGATCGCAAATGGTAAGTACATCCCTGATTATTTAATGCTAACTTTGGCCAGTGTTTGTTACTAAGTGGCTACTAAAAAAGACTGGACATACCTCATATTGAATACCCTGGGTTGTCTACTTAAAAAAAAATATGTACAAGTGAGGTGTGATTCAGAGATTTATGACAGATAACAGTGTTACAATGTCACTATTGATACATTTTTAAAATATATATTGTCCTACTTGTACTTATAAAAAGCTTGTAACTTGCAAAAAGCATTGGGTATTTCTAAACTCAGGACAAAATTTTGAAACTATTTAGCATGGGTGTTTTTTGGCAGTTGTAGATGCGTAACAGATTTTGGGGGTCAAAGTTCGAAAAAGTGTGTTTTTTTATTTTTTCATCATATTTTATATTTTTTTTTATAGTAAATTAAATGATATGATGAAGATAATGGTATCTTTAGAAAGACCATTTAATGGTGAGAAAAACTGTAAATAATATGTGTGGATACAGTAAGTGAGTAAGAGGAAAATTACAGCTAAACACAAACACTGCAGAAATGTAAAAACAGCCCTGGTCCTGAACAGTAAGAAAATTGAAAAACGGTCTGGTTAAACAAAAAAAAACATTAGGTCAACATTTCAAGGCACAGAGTGTTTGGATACTTGTATACAATATGAGTTAAAGTAAGCTACAGATTCTACATTTGTCTTTTACTATCAAAATAAAACGTTTTGCTAAATAAATACACATGTAATATAAAATTAACATGAAGCTATTAAATAATAATCTTTATATTGGAAAGAAAATATTTTAACAACATATACTTTTATTCTAATAAATGCAATTCTGTATTCTCTTATATTTTTACCCACATAGACACATAGAGCAATGTTTCTGTAAGGGTGTTTATCAACAGACAGCTTCACCAAGCCTGTTTGGAGAAGTACTATGTATGTTCTCCATCAAAAATATGACAACAAACACTGACTTTTTTTTTAAGTAGGTATGTTTCCATATTTCCTTAAATCTCGGTTTTCTCCATGGAAGTGGAGAGCCTTTGCAAAATATGCTTATAGGGCTTTATCATTATGAATTATGTTAGTCATACTCAGGGAAATATTCATATGATTATTGCATAACTTCGTGAGAATATGATTATATTATTTTACTTTTTAATGTTTTGGGTACAGTACCAAAACATACAAATCAAGTTTGACTTTGTGACAAATTGTGCTGATTTTCTTTATCTACAGAATTAGTAAATGTAATTTTTTTTAAAATATATATAGTAACTATACTCTATCAGATCGCAATATTTCCTTTTCCATTTATTTTTAGATAGACACACTTTAATCCCCATTCATAAACAACTGTGCAATACAGCCTTATGTACTTTTTTGTTGCAAAGATAAAATTGACGTCCAAAGAGCAAAACTTGACATTTCTAACTTGTATATAAAGAAAACATAAACTTTGACTGATGGTAACTTATCTACGGAGATTAAGTTCAAGAAACCATGTCAAAAAAATCTATTTTAGAATGGAAAAAAATGCAAAACATGTTTACCACATCTACAACAGTTGGTTTGGAGTAAATTTGCTACATAAAATGTTTGAGGATATTTCTGGGGAATGAGTAAATTATCACCAAGGTCATCACCACATTTGTACTCTTAAGACTAAATTAAGACAACACACAAAATGAACCCATTCATTACCAAATATATTTCCATATTAACCATCTTTATCAGGAACCCATTCCACCCATTTAATGTCTGCAAAGTTCCTGAGAACTAGCAGCCTATATACTCTTTCAGAACAGTAAGTCATTCCTACAGTCAGTAAAAGGGGAACAGTAAATTTATTACCTTACATGCCTCCTGTGTTTTTTTTGTGTGTGTATCATATTAACAATACAGAGATTGTTATAAAGCTTTTTTAAATATATATATTTTAGAAATATGTGATTTAACCCCTTAACGAGATCCGTCACTCAGGGGATTGCCATAACGATGAGTGACGGACCTCGTCCGTCACACGTTAAAATTAACCCCGGATCGCCGCGATCACGGTGATTGCGGGGTTAATGGTCTGGTCTGCCTCTGTATTAGAGGCAGACTGGGAGCACCCGATCTGGCTGCCCCAGCACATGTGCTCACTCTGACGGCATGTCAGAGTGAGCACATGTGCTGCATATACTCACCTTCCGCCTCCCTGCACTTCCTGGTTCTGTGTGAAGTGCAGGGAGCCGGAACAGTGCTGATCCTGCCCCCTGTTAAAAAAAAAATAAAGTTTATTTCAAATCTCACCCCCCTTTACTCTTTGTAATTAAAAAATCACCCCTTCCCTGCCAATTGATCACTGACCACAGTGATCAGTTGGCAGGGATTACATTTTACTGTCATCTGATATCTTTTAAACCCCTGAGGGTTATTTTTTTTTTAACCCTTAGGGGTTAAATGTATTTAATTAATTAATTAATTTAAATATTTAAAAATTATATATTTAGCTAGCTGGGGTGGGTGGAAGCTAGTGGGGAATTGGGGGATTTGGTGTTAGGCTAACTAGGGTTAACGTTAAAAAAAGTTTTAAAATAAACTTTAAAAAGTAAAAAATTAAGCTAAAAAAAGTTTTAATAACGTTTAAGTAAAAAATAAAAAAAAACCTTTACCCAGTCCAAATAAAAATTAACCCCTTCCCTGCCTACAGTGATCAAAATACATATCACATTATTATACTGTGATCTAATTTTTTTAACCCCTGAGGATTAACTTTTATTTATTTTTTAACCCTCAGGGGTTCAATGTATTTAATTAATTAATTAAAATATTTTATAATTATATATTTTGCTAGCTGGGGTGGCTGGGAGTTATGGGAAAATGGGGAATTCACTGTTAGTACTGCTTACTGCTAGTTAGGGTTTAACGGTAAAAAAAAAAGCTTAGAAAAATGTTAAATCTGTAAAAAAAGTTTTAAGAACGTTTAGGAAAGTTTAAAAAAAATAATAAGCAAAACAAAAGTTTAAAAACTAGTTTTTAAAAGTAAAAAAAGTTTCAAAAAGTAAAAAAATACATTTAAAAACGCTCATTACCACTACACCTGGAACAAACCAGAGAAAAAATGATCCCACGCTAAGGTTCAAAATATGCCTTTTGAATTACCCCAGGGTGTATGCTTTAATAAATAGTATGTGTTTGTGGGAAAGGTTCAATAACCAACCGTCTAAACTACTCCAAATTGGAACATGGACACAACGTAAAACTTCAAAGTTAGAAAAAAACTGAATGGCTGCGTCTCAAATGCGCCCCTTCAACATCCACATATACCTGGCAAAGGTACATACGGGGGTATTGCTGTACTCAGCCGACATAGCTGAGCAATATATGAAGTAGTAAACAGTCTTAGTACACATAAGGTTTGCACAATACCCTGGGGTCTCTACTTTAACAAATGTTAGGCCTTTGTGGGGTAGTTTGAATTTAAACCCTGCTAAAATGCTTGGAAATTGCACATAGGCCCAGCGTCAAAATTCAAAGTTCGGTAAAAACTATTTTTCGCTCCATAAGACGTACCTCACCATAAGACGCACCTAGTTTTTAGAGGAGGAAACCCAGAAAAAAAAATATTCTGAACAAACTGTTCCATAGTGTTTCTTAGTATGGGACAGTTTGTTCAGAATATTTTTTTTTCTCCCCTGTCCCATAATGATCTTTAACCTCCCTTTCCTCTGTCCCATAGTGATTGTTAACCCCTCCTCCCCTGTCCCATAGTGATTGTTAACCCCTCCTACCCTGTCCCATAGTGTTCTTTAACCCCTCCTCCCCTTGTCCATTAGTGTTCTGATCCCATAGTGTCCCCCCTCCCATTGTCCCATAGTGAACTTTCCCTCCGATAGTGTCCCCCCTGCCCTTGTCCCATAGTGTGTCCCCCTCCCCTTGTCCCATAGTGTTTCTCCCTCCCCTTGTCCCATAGTGTTTCTCCCTCCCCTATATATTAGTGTCCCCATCCCCTTGTCCCATAGTGTCTCCCCCTCCCTTTCTCCCATAGTGTCCCCCCTCCCCTTGTACCATAGTGTCCCCCCTTGTCCCATAGTGTCTCCCTCCCCTTCTCCCATAGTGTCCCCCCTCCCCTTGTCCCATAGTGTCTCCCTCCCTTGTCCCCCCCCTTGTCCCATAGTGTCTCCCCCTCCCCTTGTCCCATAGTGTCTCCCCCTCCTTGTCCCATAGTGTCTCCCCTCCCTTTCCCTCCCTTTCCCCCTCCCCCTTGTCCCTCCATAGTGTCCCATAGTGTCTCCTCCCCTTGTCCCATAGTGTATCCCCCTCCCTTTCTCCCATAGTGTCCCCCCCCTCCCCTTGTCCCATAATTACTTACCTGTCTTGGAGCACACTTCCTTTCAGTCCCGCTGGAAACCGGAACCTGAAATAGAAGTTCCTGGACCGCGGAGCGAGCTGTGAAGCCGGCCCATGCTCCAAGACAGGTAAGTAAATCTTCACATTCGCTCCATAAGACGCACAGACATTTCCCCTCACTTTTGAGGGGAAAAAAAGTGTGTCTTATGGAGCGAAAAATACGGTATATGGCTTGGTCTCCTATATGGCACTGTAGCTTCATGAAATAGTGCCAAAGACATTCATTAGGGGTGTCTTTTTACTCAGAAGACTTAGCCGAGCATAATTTGGGGAGTTTGAAATTAGTGGCACATGTGAAATATACAAAATGCCCAGCAAAAATGCAATCCGTGTGTAAAAAATGCACAAAATTATTTTTTACCACATACTTTGACATATATTGGTGAAAAAATGGGGGCATGTTAAGGCACAATATGCACCGTATATTGGAGTGTCTACTTTTACAAATGGTAGGCCTTTGTGGGCTTTTTTAAACATTCAAACTTCCAAATGGAAGCATAGGCTCATTAAATCGGTCTCTCAAAATTCTACTGTGAATACTGAAAAGAACAGGCCTCCTGTATGGCACTGGAACTTCACGAAATAGTGCCAAAGACATACAATGGGGGTGTCATTTTGCTCAGCAGATGTAACTGAACATAAAATAAAACTTTGTACAGGAATAGCACACACCAACTTTACAAAATACACATGAGAATTTCTTTGTTATAAGTTTGAGTGCCAAAAAAAAAACAAAAAACACAATTTACTCCAATATTTAGGTTGGCGGTGAAATGGCTACGTAGAAAGTGTCAAAACAACCTTAGGTAAATAGCCCGTGATGTCTACTTTATATAAATATATACTTTTGTGTGGCAATTTTGTTTTCTTTTATGGCTTTTTTCCCTCCCTACCTCCCTCTACCTTTTTCGGGTGGCTTTGCCCCCTTCACTTTTCATCTGTTTTGCGGCCCCCGGAAAGCGGTCCTCCGTCGCTTTCCGTTGCCGACCGTGGGGACCCAGGAGTAAGACTCCGGTGGTCCCACGTGTTGGATTCCGCCCGCCGGCTCCGTCCACCAAGCGAGATCCTCTGCTTCCATCCCCCACTCGATCCACGCTTCCACTCACGGTAAAACTGCTCCCGCGATGTGGGTAGGGGGTTACCTTCCCATGCAGTGCGGCGGCCCCGAGCATCAACTTCCCCGTGACCACGTGGTCGGGTGGGGTTGGCGGCGGGGCTGTCCAGTTACCAGACTTACCGCATTAGTTCCGTCGATGGCAGGCACATGTGCTGTAGCTTTGACTGGGACTCAGCTATGACTTGGGCGCATTGCACCCTCAGGCTGTCCTGGCTTTGTGCCCCATGTGGCTGGCAGGTTAGGCTACTGTGGACCATAGTGGATGATATAGATCACAGGTATGCTATATAGAGCTGTGCACAACCCCTCAAGAGTTACAGGCACAACTGGCAGTGTTACCACTTATACTCAATCCCCCCCCCCCCTTTTTGTTTGTTCAGGTGATTGCTTGCAGCACTCTGTTTTATCATATTGACCAATAGAGCACCTCTTGTGAGGTAACTCAGTTGGTGAGTTCCCTGACTAAAGGTGTACTCAATATGCAAGTTCACTATTTACGGAGTGTCAGGCACTATTTAACTGAGGTGCGTTATCTACAGTTACACAATGGAATGCTAGGTACAGTCACACAGAAGAATGCTATGTACAGTTACACAGTAGAAGGCTATGTACAATTATACAGAAGAATGCTATGTACAGTTACACAGGACAGGAGAATGCTATGTACAGTTACACAGGAGAATGCTATGTACAGTTACACAGGAGAACGCTATGTACAGTTAAACAGTTGAAGGCTATGTACAGTTACACAGAAAAATGCTATATATAGTTACACAGAAGAATGTTATGTACAGTTACACAGAAGAGCGTTATGTACAAATACACAGAAGAATGTACATACAGTTACACGGAAGAGTGTTATGTACAGTTACACAGAAGAATGTTATGTACATTTACACAGAAGAGCGTTAGGTACGGTTACACAGAAGAACGTATTGTATATTTACACAGAAGGATGTTATGTACGGCTGCACAGAAGAGTGTTATGTACAGTAACACAGAAGAAGGTTACGTACAGTTACACAGAAGTGTGTTATGTGCTATTAATCTGAAGAAGTGTTATGTACATCTTATCTGAAGAGCGAAAGATACATTTTATAGGAATAATGGAATGCACAGTTCCTCACCTGTACATCTCTGAAGGTCCTGACTTGTCTGTGCCCCAGGACTTGGCCGGCTTTGTCCTTGCCTTACTGATTGGCTTGCTCTGCCTGTGCCCCATTGATCTGGCCTGTGTTGTCTGTGCCAGAATGTCTGCATGCCAAGCTTACTGCCACATACTCACTCTTGTGCATTGCATGCGCTGCCCAATTTGCCTCGGTCACTATATGGGGTGCTGTCCCTATCTCCCTGCCAGTGACACTTGTCCTCTATACTCCTTGAGGTCGCTTTGCCTGGGACCGCTGCACAGGAAAACCCTTATCCGGGTTAACAGCACAGACAATGACTACTATGGAGGTGACCACCTCCGTGGAATTAGGCTTCATCCAGGGTCCTCCCTTTAGCTTATCAGGAGCGTAACACTAGAGGGCCCACCTTTAAAACGGCAGGCGACTTGAATGAGTCAGACTCTCCTAGAGGAGAGCAGGCAAGGGCACATAAGCGCCACTGGAAGGGTGAAGGCCCTGAACCAGTGACTGGAATGAGTCAGACTCTCCTTGAGGAGAGCAGGCAGGTGCGCATGAGCGCTACTGGAAGGGTGAATGTCCTGAACCAGGCTCCCGGAAAGATAAGACTCCATGGAGCGGCTAGCCCCTCTGCAATCGGCAAGACAGCCCTGCCTATGTGGCGCGGGGGAGGCGATGACCACCGGATGCGGCAGTGACCACCTCTTAAAAAGGCAGACGACTTGAAGGAGTCAGACTCTCCGAGTGGAGAGCAGGCAAGGGCACATAAGCACTATGGGTAGGGTGAAGGCCCGGAACCAGACGCCCGGAACGATTAGACTCCGGAGAAGTGTCTAGCCCTGATACGATCGGCCTTGACGGCCAGACGACACTGCCTATGTGGCGCAGGGGTGAAGGTCCCCGTAACCCCCCCACCATGGCCGCCCTAGCTGAATGGCGGGTGGACCGGTTCCCCTCAGAGGGAGAGGACGATGGGGGTGTGGATTATGATGACAGCCCCTAGTGGCACCATGAGATGTGGAACAAAGTCCATTACAGGGGCCCCGATGACCGTGGAGGAAGAGGTTGTCTTGTGGATCGCCTTAAACGAACCCCTGTTCGACCCTCGATCCATTGCTCACCTGGTTTCTTTGGAATGGTTTCTGCCCGATCACATAGCACCATCGGTGCATTTCTGGGCCCGTACACTGCTGGCTTGAGAAGCCCGCAGGATAATTCGAGTATTCCCAGCCAGGCTCCCGAACAAAGTAGCCGCAAACCCAGACTTAGACTCTGATGGGGCACTGCGGTTTTGCTGGTTAATCACCTGTCTAGTATTCAGGAGATCCTGAGTGCAGCCCACCGCAGTGCCTATACTATTAAGTTTGCACTGGCAAGCCGATTGTTTTCCGCTACACGAGTGAGTTGTGCTAGCGGAACATACGAGGAAGTATAATATGTGTCCTTTTTTACATGGAAGTACTTGACAGAGGCTTATCTCAGCTCCAACCCGTACCTTTTATAGGGGATTGGACCCTTGACCCGGAATTTCAAACTTGCCTCCGCTTTCGGATGACATCCCAGACGGGGCCCCATTTGGGGTGGCAGACGACCCTATCCTAAATGCAATTTGGACCACTGGAGGTGCTTGGGATAAAGGGATCTGAGCCCCTCGGAGTCCCAGCACAAGTCTACGATTGACCGTATATTCATTAGTTACTTTGAATTAGACGCAGCCCTCAAAATACTTCTAGGGACCACAGGGCCCAGTTTTAGTAAGGTGGCCTCTATTTTCTCCCTGATGAGATAGGTATCTTGTGCATCAGTCATTTGGGTGACAATACAACCTGGTTGGCAGGTTGGGAGGAATTGAGGACATTCAGGAATACCAGAACTATCTGAAGAGATCTTTCTTGTTTTTTTGGGACCCGGACGCGACTCTTTATCGATATAGGACATATTTCTGTACGGTCTACCTGGACAGGCTTGCCGGACCCCCTGTGAGGTACCTCCCAGACCGAAAGGTCAGATGCTCCCTGCATTTTCCCTTGTTCGAGTCCCTGGATTTAGTTTTCAACCAGGGAAATAGCGACCTCCTCTACATCTCAAGGAGTAGAGTCAGGGAGGGCGGATTGGACACAAGGGGGTGCCTCCTACGCTCTCCTCTGCCCGAGTTCTTGTACGTATTGAATAGTTTCTCTGGGAGGACCCGGCGTCAAGACTTTAGTCCACAGAGGAGGACCCATCAGGCCCTGACCAGTTCGGCTGGATAACGGACCCGTTTGCTCAGCGATGGATGCTTCCCTCCAGAAGTGTTCAACACAGAGACGCGGATGAGTCTCCTCCATTTGTTTGGTCTTAGGACCTTTCTACAGGTGCCTCGGTCTGCTGGTACTTTGGAATTATAATCTCCGCTTCGGCAGAGTCGAACTTAGTTCCTGGATTCCCTGGACCCTTGCTCATTTTATCTCGGGGATTGTGAGACTTTGGTCTGTATGGCAACCCTGAATTAGTCTGGTATGGATCTCCTAATTTTTCTACCGCTTTTACAGGGTTCAGGTATTGTTCGGTCACTTTATTACTGGGGACTGCCATATTAATTAGATTAGGTAGCACGTACTACTGTTGTCGACGGGCCGCGCTCTTCTTAGAATTCCCTTTACGATTCCTGAGGATGGGTAATCATCTCCCCAGGGGGTACACGCATTTTTGTCATGCTCCTATGGTGGGTTCTGTCGGGTTTTGCCCATTCACTTATTCTGGATTTATTTCCATTATTATACCTTGTTTTTCTTTCAGATGGGTTTGGCGGTTCAGACCTTAGTTGTCTATCAGCCTTAGTCGGACCCGAGGGTCATATTCTTACTTTTTTAGCGCTCCCACCTTTAGGCGGTCTTCAACGTCACTGGTTGTTTAAATGGTTCTTCCCTTTTTCTCGCCCTTCGTGTACCGCTTGGTTGTGGTTGGCATTGGCGGGGCATATAGGTTTTTTCGGTTCACTTCAGTCATTAACACGGCGACTTCAGATACCGACATGGCGGACGTTTTTCTCGAAGACATCGTACGCTTTCCTGCCGGTTAAGAGGAGCTATCTTCGCAGAGTTTAGGTTGGTATGGCGGATCGTGTTTCTTTGGTCTTTGCTGTCCAAGTGTTAAAACAGCAAATATGAAGCCTCCTGTCATGCTATAAAATTGTAGATTATACTAGCTTTAGTGTAACTATAATCTTAATTTTATTAATGACAGGAGGCGAATATTTCCCTCCCAGTTTCTCCCTCCCCTTGTTGTTTGTTGGTTTGACTGACTTGTTGTTTATTCACCTGGTCTCCTGGGCTAGGTTGTTTATCTGGGGGAGTTGGGGTTTATCTGGGATATGGTACCGTCAGTGTTTTATGATGGAGATTCAGGTTTTTTCACTATCTGGGATATTATACTGTCAGTATTTACGATGGGGATTTGTGTTTTCTCAGTACTTTTTATTTGCTAATCAGTGTTTTCGACTCTGTTTATCGCGTTTCAGTTTAATGGTTTTACTACAGTTCTTAAATCCGACTACTCTTCAGGATAAAGGTCAAGGCTTCACCCACTGGTTCCACGGTTTCAATTTCGGATGGCATTCATTGTTATGTTATGTTTGTTTCTCCTGTTATTGTATTTGTGGTGTATTGTTCATGTACTTTATTTGTCACAGCGTGAGAGAGGAAATAGTTAGTTGGGAGAAGCCTTTTATAGATTCCTGATTTTTTGTCTCTGGTGTTTTTATCTCTATGTTAATGTGCTGTTGTGGAGTTCTAGTAAAGAGAGACTTAAGCAAATATGAAGCCTCCTGTCATTAATCAAATTAAGATTATAGTTACACTAAAGCTAGTATAATCTACAATTTTAATCTATCAGTGGTAATGTCCCCTTGGTGTGTTTTGTTCGTAGGGTGAGATTTAGTCACCTTTCAGCCCTCCGTCCTGCTTGCAGTCTTGATGATCTCAGCCAACCCAATGCTTTCCCACAGGAGAGAATTGTGAGTCTAATGCGCATGTGCGACAAAACGCTCTATGAGACCATCTGATTAAATTAGACAGGTTTTACTCAGCTGTTTTGGTGAAAGTGCTGCTAGTGGCTGCCAGTATACAGAAAAGTAATGTTTTCAGTTGCAGGTTTACAACTACAGGGATATGGTACCCAGACCACTTCCTTGAGATAAATGGGTCTATAGCATCCCCTTAACAGTACTTACTCTGTGTGGGCATAATGCTCAAATGCAGACATCCTTTTTTGTTGCTATTTTTGTAAACTATACTACTGGTAATTTCACTAATAACCATACAAATGCCTATAATCAGGGTATTGGACTATTTTTATTTATCTATTTTTGTCACATCTAATGTGTATAAACAATATAATTTTGCTTTTATACAAATTATGTTAGTTTAGATGTTATCGAGTTTTCCTATTGGATCAAGCTCCAGGTGTTTTTCTAATCTACAATTACCTTAATTATCTGTATAATATGTTATATTATGTTGTATAATATAACACAAACAATTAATTCCCCACATTCTTATATAAAAGAAAACCAAATAAATTAAAATATGTATTTTTTATGAATTAAATTGTGCAAATTTGCATAATTTTAGTTTTTATCTTTGTCTAAACAATGATATGTACCCCAAATTGTTGTTTAAAGGTTTACCCCAGCCTTTATGACCACTTCTGCTTTTAGAAGTGGCTATGGAAGAAGACAATTCTATGTGCAGCATTTAAAGTTGATATTCCTTGATACAGAGATAACTGCAGTTTTGTGCCAGGGGCTAGTTACCCACTGGTACCTGTGACGTAGGCAGCTAAGAACTCTGTTTCAGCCTAACTAAAGTTAACTCCATGCAAAAATTCCATCTGATGTTACAGTGCACTACTTGATGGTGACAGATGTTATCCGTTTATACTCTTAAGGGCATCTTGATCTTGCTTCACTTCTTGCCCATCAGAGCTGTCTCAGGCCCCACCACCCCCACCTCCCCACCTCCCCACCTCCCTACATTTCTTGTAATATTCCATTAGTTATATATCGTTTCTGCCTGAAAGACTGCATGATGATTGAGCTGGTAATGACAGTCCAATCAAATGCTTATCTATGAAAAGCATTTGATTGGACCATGGGGAGGAAAGCAGTGATGTCATGGGGTGTGTGGAAGGCAGCAAGAGGCCATAGATTCCAGGTACATTTATGCTGTTTTATGAACTTTTATTTTATTTTTAAACATAACTGGGGGGTGTCCAGTTGAAAATTCCAAATAGGGAATTATTTTAAAAAAAAAGTTAAAAAAAAATGTTTGTTAGTAAAGTGGTTAATAATAGATTTCACCAAATGGCAAAAAGAAAATATTATTTTTAAATAATACTGTTTCAAGAATTTATTAAGAGATTAATTAAATACACAAAGACCCTCACAATTAGATATACTCATTTTAACATTTTATTTATTACTTTTTCCAATAAGTATCATTTTACAGATGAAAAATATAGAATCAAGGAACATAAATTATCCTTTCATATGTGCATACTCCACACATCAGTAAGAATGAACCTTAAGTCTTCCTGTATTTTTATATTGGATGTGTTTAACTAATGGTGGAATAATTAGTTTATCTGTAATCATAATTGTAATTACAGGGTGTAATAAAACGTAATTGGGAAGGCTGATAAATTAGCAGAATGGATATTCTAAGATGCTTCCATTAATGTGTTAAATGTAGATATCAATATCAAATTACTAAATCACTCTTAAAAGAATGCAAATCTTGATTAAAAAAGATGCAAAGAGGATGTATTATTATTATTATTATTATTATTATTATTATTATCATTACTTATGATGTGCCTACATATTCTACAGTGCGGTACAAGAGATAGACTAACAAGTAAGGAGCAGGATTTTAAACTAGATTTAATTTTTTTTTTTTTACTAAAGTGAACATTCAAATTGAAAATTAAAGGGACTCTCCAGTGCCAGGAAAACAACCCCATTTTCCTGGTACTAAAGAATCCTGGAGGGCCCCACTCCCTCCCACCCCTCCCCCCCATCCCATGTCGCTGTCAGAGGTGAGAGTGGCACCGCAGGATTGTGGAGCGGCATGTGGACCGGCCCAGGTGGGGATCCGGAACAGCAGTGGGACTGGCCGCCCGGCGCAGATGAGGAAGCCTCCACAGAGGCTTAGCCCAGGCCGGGATGTCAGGCCCACAGGTGGGGACAGCATGGAGGCAGCGGCACAGAGCCCCAAGGTCGCAGGCCTGAGCACAGGGCTTGGGGAAGATGCTACGCCCCCGGTGATGCCATGGAAGGCCGGGGGCGCATGAGCGGGCAGGCTCTTGGTCAGGTGGCAGTGGGAGCCCAGGATTGCCGATTGCAGGGTTGTCCTTAGGGAACTGGCTACGTGCTTTCTGCATCTTAGCCAGTTTTAGCCAGGGATAGTCTGCTACCTCTTCCAGAGCGGGTTCCAGTGGAGCAGTTCCTGTTGCCATGGGGATCAACGCCAGTGAAGCTCGATGTGATGTTACCTTGGCTAAGCCGCTACAAGTCAGACGTGGAGTTGTTGCGAGCGGCCTTTGGGGAGGGGTTTGGGGGATTCTCTGCTGGTTCCCCTAGGCTGACCGTCTTGTTTTGTTTCCGCAGTTGGGCTTTCCTACGGACCATATCTCGATTAAGTGGTTCGGTTATCAGGGAGCTAGTTGGGGAGATGTTATTGGGGCAGTGTTTTGGCTAGTGGAAGGTGGGAGGTCTCCTGATTTCCAGTTGTTACATGCAGAGGGCAATGATTTGGGCCTAGTGTCGCAAAGACTCTTGGTTAAATGGATGAAGCAGGATATTAACTGACTATGCGTCTTGATCACTGGGGTTTTTGTTGTCTGGTCAAAAAGGGTTGAGTAGGGCCTTGTTCCTTAGGGGTAGCTCTGGATTAGTTTAAATAAAATAGGGCAGTTAGGCTGCTGGTTAAGAATTTGGTTAAAGGGTTCGTTATGAACTTTGGTAGGTTTCGAGCTCGGTGGTGGCTCAGAACCTGGTGGGTGGTAGGGGTATCTGGGTATACCCTTACCATGGTTATTTAACAAAGTTTGGCACTTATATTATGTTTATGATGTTTGTTATTACTGGTATTTATGTTATTTATATTTACAGAAAAATATGGGTCATTGCCTTTTGTTTCGGGGACCTATGACGTTATATGGCGGGATGGGGGCTGGGCAATGCCTTTAATGTTATTTTTATCAACATTAATAAAGCTGTGGACATATTGATACATACCTTAATATCAGTGTGCTATTGGGTGTAAGTTTGGGGGGTAGTTCCACCTGCCCGTATGGCGACAATGCGCCTGTTATGCGCATGTGCAGCAATGGCCGAGCGCTTGCATTAGCCCTCCCCATAGGAAAGCATTATTTATTGAAAATCATTGAAAATCTGACACTGGAGGTCCGTGAGGATGTCCAGCGTCAGATAACCGACCAAAGGTTGGTTTGGATTCCGGAAGCCCTCTAGTGGCCACAGAGGGCAGACCGAGAGCTGCAATGTAAACATTGCAGTTCTCCGGAACTGCAATGTTTTACATTGCAGCACTAAGTGCAAAAGGGTCACAGCACCAAGACTACTTCAATTAGCTTTAAATGTGAATACAAAGTGAATTTCAAATTTTAGATCACAGTAGCCAAATTGGAAGCATTGCTGGCTTAGAGAATTATTGCAGTTCAGCTATTTTGACCTTACATTTTAAATTCACTTTAAATTCTCACTTTAGTAAATAAACCTATAAGTCTTATGGGAAGCCAATGTAAGGACTGACAACGCAGAGAGTTGTGAGTTTGGAGTAAAAATACATTTCTGTAAATTAATTCTTAAACTTTTTTTATATCATTTTGATACCAAATTGGCTTAGCTAAAAATACTAAATGTGACTAAAGGGCAATTTTAATTCTCATTTCCAAAGGTGATTTTATACTTTGTGTGTACCACATAAAAGATACACGGTGGACAATGTAAGGGAATAAATATGAATTCATTGCAGGATATATTAATACTTTATAAAAAATAAAGACGGAAGCAGTTCTGTTAAAAAGAAAAGTACTGGAAGAAGTATTACAAAATATGTGATTTGAAATTGGTAATTTAGGAGTTGCGAGCATATGAAATAGAAACATAGAATGTTATGGCACATAAGAACCGTTTGGCCCATCGAGTCTGCCCAATACTTTCATTATTCCCTGGCCTTATCTTAAGTCTAGGATAGGCTTATGCCTATCCCACGCATGCTTAAAGGAATACTGTAGTGCCAGGAATACAAAGCTGTATTCGTGGCACTATCGCTCCCTCTGCCTTCCCCCTCCTTCACGCCTCCTCCTCCCTGGTAAATAAAGGGTTATAAAACCCTTTATTTACTTACGTTAACTAAGCACCGATGTCCCTCGGCACTGGGTCAAAGCTCTGCCCCCTCCTCCGTCCTGCGACAAGCGGGGTCTAATGCACATGTGTGGCAAATGCCATTGATTCAATGCTTTCCTATGGGAAAAAATATGACGCTGAAGGTCCTCATGCATAGCATGAGGACCTACAGCATCAGATAACGGACCAAAAGTCTGTTACAATTCCGGAAGCACCCCCAGTGGCTGTTTGGTAGAAAGCCACTGTGGGCAGACTTAGTGCTGCAATGTAAACATTCAGTTCTCTGGAACTGCAATGTTTTACATTGTAGCACTGTGTGCAAAAGGGACACAGCACAGTGCCTACAGTGTCCCTTTAAACTCCCTCACTGTGTTAATCTCTACCACTTCAGTTGGAAGGCTATTCCATGCGTTCAGTAATCTCTCTGTAAATCAATGCTTCCTGAAAATATTTTTAAACCTTTGCCCCTCTAATTTAAGACTATGTCCTCTTGTTGTGGTAGTACTGAAATACTGAAATAGAGTACTCACATAACTTTCTAACAGTGCAAAAAATGTAATCTGAAAGAGTGAAGTATTACAACGATCGAAATTTTATCCCAAACTGGGCCTTTCTCAAGATTAAATATAACACTTTAAAACCAAGTGTATATAAAGAAAGTATTAATGTATTACTCATCATTGTGAGTAACTTGAAGTTTTGCAATATGACAATAAGCAAGACCCGAGATTACATCAGTGTAACATAATGAAAAGCTTACTTATTTCTCAATGCCAAGTGCATCCAAGGTTGAGGCAACATGTGATCTAGCAAATAATACAAGGCTGGGCACTCACAGATCTTTTTAGAAAAATATATTAATGTGTTTAATCCATATTAATCGACAGGTGTGTTGTCATATGTAGCACAATGTGAGAAACTTCAAGTAACTTACAATGAACACACACCTAACTGCTTCCCTAAAATGGATTTTCAAAGAAATCACTACCAGATTCAGGGGTTTTTTTTTATGACCTTGAAATTAATATGTCAGTATACATACTATATAGCACATATTTAAAGGAACACTCTAGGGTCAGGAACACAAGATTATATCCCTAACCCCATAGTGTTAAAAATGCCATTGCCCCCTACCCCCCACTCTCCTAAATATAGTGAAATCTTACTTTTTTCCAGTCTGCTGCTGCTGGCTTTGTCTCTGATCTATCTGAACATTTCAAACACCTAAAACACTATAGTTCGCTGAAGTGTTTTATTTGTAAAAAGGATGTTCTCTTTTTTCATTTTACAAAAAGTTCAGATTTTTAAAAAAATTATTTATTTATGCTTAGTTCACAAGTGTTAACCCATTAAGGACACATGACATTTGTGACATGTCATGATTCCCTTTTATTCCAGAAGTTTGGTCCTTAAGGGGTTAAAGGGCATTCACATACATTGCAGGCAAAGACATTGATATAAGGGCAAACATTCATATGAACAATCAATAATATGTAACGAATAGCAATTTTTGTGATCAAAGGTTTTTTAATTATAGGTAGCACTGTCAGACTAAAGGTCTCAGGACAACAAGCCTTAGCGTGTACGCATGCACACCTCCAGAGCTATGTGTGGCCTTGGTAATAACTTTATGAGGTTGGGGTGGATGAGGAATCTTGACCTAACGCCAGAGCATTTTTTGGTGTAGTATACCTTTTATTTGGGCTTTATTACGGAAATCAAATAAACTAAAAGGATTCCTAAAATAAGAGAAAATTAAGTTCGAACCTTGTTGAACATGTCCCCAAAAGGTAAAAATTAGTACCAATTTTAGTCTTAAGAAGTATGTGCCAATAAGAAGAAATATTAAACTTAGATTCTGTTTTTAAAACTATATTCATTTTTTTTAAAATCTAATATAATTCATTGTTTGGTTTTCATTAACTGAGGAAGATGTTCTCTTTACCCTGACTCAATATAGTTAGCCTGTCTTTTTTTCCTTTTCTTCATGTGGATAATTTCAGCATGACATCTTGCACTGCCTGCTGCTTTAACCCTACAAATGATCCAATAGTCCATGAAATGTCTCAAAATACAATATGTAACTATGTGTTTATAGGTTATAACAGTTTTGAATAGTTGGGGTATATATTATGTAAATATAATTACTATTATTATAGCTAATGAGACAAATTGAATATTCATCAACTTTTCATTGTAAAATTGTTTTATGTACATATTGCATCTAATTATCTAAAAAAGACAATGTCCAACTCAACACAGCTCGCCAACATGAACTGCTGCTCTAATGCCAGGAGACTTAAATAAAACAATTGAAGAATGGGTTCTGAGCATATAGATGAGCAATAACTCCCACATTATCTCACACTGCCACCAAGCACTGAATGAAATCTCTAGTGTATATCACACAGCAGTAGAGACAGAATCCTAAAAAGTAGACCAAAATAAAACAGAACAATTAGAAGGACAGCATGCCTTCTATGGATAATTAGAAAAAGTAAATGTGTGGAATTAGTAATTTAATTGCTTTAATTGTTGACAGAATTTATAAGCGACATGAAATCATTAACAATACAAAACCAAAAAAAGCGACCTGTGCACAATCCCAAATCCCTTTGTACAATTAAATAACAGAAGTTATTGGTATAGACATTAGAAGTTGAGCTTAAAGTTTAATGGCCATGAAACTTATACCAAACATTTGATATTTAAATGTACATAAGAATTAGGGAGAGCAAGCAAGTATTTTTTTTTTTTGTTCTGTATTTTTTATGCATTTGGGCTGATGAATATTATAGTCATTGCTGCCACACAAAAGTAGTGGGAGTTTAAGTGCAGGGCAAATGTATTTTTGCACACAAAAAAAAAAAACTCATCAAAGAATATCAGAAAATCTATTCATGCTTACTGTGATTTTTATTATTATTTGTCATGACATCAGTACATGTGTGTAGTTCCTCCCCTCTCAGCAAATTTGCAAAGGATAATGAATAAATTAAATTTGCATATTCGTGTAATTTGTGAAGACTAAGCAATTCTCTTTTCTTGCTTGTTTTTCAAACAATAGCTGAAGAAGAAAGGGATGTCAAAAATGTCATGGAAAATAACCTGGAAAAGCTAATTATAATAAGATGAATTCGTATTTGTTTTCCTGATTACCAATGGAATTTGATGACATCTACTAATAGATATTAAGAACTGCCAGACTGAGAATGTTAGGAATGAAAGATGGTCCAAATCTTTTACAAGTGCTTGAAGATGGTTGATTTATTTTATGTTTGTATAATAGTTTCTATGACTGGAACAGAAAGACTTCAACTTCCAGGTCATCTGTTTGAGAATGCTAGGTGTGACTAAAGGGGTAATGCTCAAGGATGTTCTGCTGCTATTCTTCCTCGCATTGGAAACCATGGCCATCACAGCCAGAAGGGTAATATTACAAGTCTGAAATTCCAGTTAATTGTCAGAGCATTCATGGCCAAGAATTATGGTTTGAAGTGATGAGAATAAAATAATTTCACCTGACAATTCTTGCTTGTAACCAAGAGGTTTAACCCCAAATGATGTTGTGAGAATCTTGCCATCACTAAAGATCAAACTGCAGAGAGCTCTGAAAGTGAATCCATTGGTTCCAATCTAGGTATTAAGTAAAGAACTATCCCATGACCAGTCTCTTGGGAAGCTAAAAGTATAATTTGACCACTATATTAGATCAATTGTTGAAGAAAGAGTTCAAAGGAATCTCATAACATTCTGCAGATACCTAGGTTTGAGACAGGAGTAACTGAATCCAAAGTCTAGAGTATAGACCTTGGATTTTTTTTGTGATTAAGACAGTAGTTACAATGTTCTTCAGGAGATCAGAGACATGTGTGATGACTGCTGCTCTACTTAGTTTCTGAACAATTAAAGACAGAAACTCAAATCTTCATGTTTTATCCTTGATCTGCAGTCTGTATCCTCATCTTAGTACAGAGAAGACCCATGCATCTAAATATGTAGGTAACAGTACTGTTGGTACCTTAGGAGTCTGGGTAAAAGGTGGATCAAAGCTGTTTCCTCCAAAATGAACAGGACTTTACTCTTCCTATCATCTCATTGGATTACTCCACTATGAGAGATTCCAAACATACTCTAGCCCTAGTTTGTATTCTCAACTGCTTCTAAAACCTATATGCCTTGGAGAGATTATGATCCATACAAAACTTCCTAGTATCCTTAAATGAGAAAGCACAATCCACTGGAAGAGTGATCTTTTTAGAGATATAACTTATAGCAGCATTTACTTTTGGGGCTTGAGATTAGTTCTAGAGTTTGACTAATTTCAGTGGATAGAACTGTGCCAGTTTAGCCTGCACAATAAGGCATGTTCCACTCTAACATAACGAGAGCCTTTTGATAAAAAAAATAGCTTTCATAGTGTAGTGTAATGACATTTTTCCTGAATGTCCTCAAATATATGTCTGATGAGGAAGCTTGGGGCAAATCTTCTGGAAAAACCATCAAACACCTGAGCAATAAGCTGTTTGATTACTCTGGAGTCGACACTTTCAGCAATTTGTAGTCATGATTCTTCCTCACTGCCTGACATCATATACTTATCCTATTAAGTGTCTTGAACAAAGACTAGAAAGCTCTTCTTCATCTGATGAATAAACCATAAGAATGACAGTGGATTTGACATGCTCATGAAATGTAGTAGCATGGGCAGTTTATTCTAGAGATATAAGGCAGCTTGACAAATGTTTTGTAAATGTGAGAAAGTGGTGGAATCTTACAAAACAAAAAAAGACAAGACAAGAGAGTCCAAAATGAGGTGTACTATTGTGAGCACAGAGAGATAGAAGTAGACACAGAGAGCTTTTAAGGATCAGTAGGGAGTTTAAATATTATTTTTGAGTGAATGGTTTAGTGCCGGAGGGCTCTATGACATGTAGTCATAATATAAAAGGAAGATTACTCATGCAACAGAATTTTGTGGGTTGAAATTCAACATCTGTTTAGTAAGTCTATATGGAGAAGGATGCAGTTGAGGAGATAATAAAAAAATTAATTAGAAATGTTATGGTAAGGATGTTGTGGAAAGATGACCTGCACCAAGAGTTCTCAGTCAATCATTGCCAGCAGGTTATTGGTAGAGGAAATCTAGATTTCATGCTATGAATGAAGTTAGAAAGGGGTCAGGCAATGGGTGCACTGGTTTCTATTGATATGCTCCAAAGTGCTTTGATTAAAAAACTGGGATTGAGCTTGAGTAGTTAGGCTGAATCATTAGAAAAAAATGCTTAAACCACATTATTGGATAAATGTATATTTCTTTATTTTTGAAATTTGTTTAGCACATTTTATTAAAAATATTTCCCCAGAGATTAAGAACTAAACCAAGTTGCAGCACAAGCATTGACACGTAAGAAATACTCAGACGTTTTCCCTAACACCATGATAAGGATAATGCAGGCTCCAATCCCAGCAGAGTTGACTTAGCCCTTCATCCTTCCGAGGTAGATAAAATGAGTACCAATAAATTGGGTAATCCCCTGGATGTTGGGCAAACAATAACCCACCCCCCCCACCCCCCAGGATGTACTTGGAAACCAGAGTAATCTGAATGTACCTTTCCTGGTTAAATTATTTGTTATTATTATTATTATTAATGTAATAAAAACAAAACATTACACCTTTGATTAAAGAGAAATGTGACAAATATTTAAATGGTAAAATATCTTAGTAATTGCTGAAATGTATAAAGAATAATTTGAGCAGTTGTGAAGTTGTTCTGTATTATTACATATTAAAAAGTAGTCAAACAACAAGTGTTAAATGCAATCCTGAACAAACCATATGTTTGTCTTAGGAAATCGTACTGTGATTTGAGACAATTTTGTGTGGTTCTATAATGAATGGACCCCAAACTCTGTATAAGTTTATCTCTCAGTGTGTAGTTATCTGACTGCTAGACTCACTTCTGTTTTAGATAAGCCAGCTGTCTCCACTGAAGATTCAAAGTTATATTAATGGCACAATTCTGTCTTTTCATTTTATTTTCACAGATTGTGTTCTTTTATTTTCAGCACACTACTGAATCTATGGACCAAGAACTATACAAGTAATTTTGTGAGTCATTTATAATTTGTGTAGTTACAAAAGAGGTCTATTTAGAAGATAATTAGGAATACATAAAAATGTGTTTAAGATGGGAGAGTAACTAACATCCATTAGATTTTTTTTTTCTTCCCAAACATAGTAAACAATTTAAAAAAAAAACATTTAATTTAGGTAGTTCTACTCTTCTTTAAATTCTCAGCACATTATTTTTCTTTTTATCAAGAATGTGTATTTAAAATATGCATTAAATCAAGAAAACCTAAGAAATATACATATAAGTTATTTCCTTGGTTGTTAACCTAATAATCAAAGAAATACTAAGAAATATATTAGTGCTAATTCTTGGGAGTAATTAAAAGCTACACAACAATTGGAAATATAGATTATAGTAAGCATTCAGAAAAGTTAACTGTTTTAACTAGTTTTAAAGCACATCCATAAATTCAATTACACAGGATTTTAGTGTATGCAAACACAGTATCTGCAGACAAATTTGTTACAGAATGTCATAATGAAATAATAGTAACATCATCCATGCTATAATTTCTTGTAATGAATAGGGAATAATGTAATGATCCCCTCCATGCACTAAAATTGCCTAGTCTCCTGTGATTGGTGACGGTTAGTAAGAGTTTAGCTTGCGTCATTTCAATTTAGCACCTTCCCCAGCTGAAATAGCTATCACCTAATCGTGGCCAGTACTATTATATCTTTATACTGCCCAAACAGTAAACTCTTCCACTTAATTGCTACACTACACGTTTACTATTAAAACTATACACAGCAATAACATAAACCCTTAACCATCTACACTAACAAAAACCTATAACCCCACATTATAATAACACTTACTCTACCCATAACGTTTAACTTCAATATAACCCTA
>OW240916.1:287492178-287609479 GCA_933207985.1 Pelobates cultripes | reverse complement strand
TTTTAATTTTATAGTTTTTGGCTTAGATGAGCTGTTTTTATATATATATATATATATATATATATATATATATATACATATATTATTATTTTATTTTTTTTGCATGATCATTAGTGTATAGATTGTGCAAAATAAAAAATTGTTTTTGCTGAATTCTGTATCTTGACCATTCTTATTTTGCATGTTCATTCCCTCTCCTCCATTCTTAAAATACTTCTTTCTTATGGATTACATCACAGAGACACGTGATGTCACAACTTACTTTCTCTTCCACCCTTCTAAACTGCAGTGTTTCCCCAATAAGACAGTCCTTTATGTCATCACAAACACAGCACATTTTTCTGGGAGTTCTATTTCAGCTAACAGTTTTTCATGAGTAAAATCTTGTAGCTGAAGGTCCAGATATCCCCTTTCTACCCATAAAGTTCTGCTATGCAGGGATTTATAAGAGAAACTCAACATCTTTAAAAGTGCCGCCAACGCGCTGGTTTCATTGCAAGCATGCCTGCGTCTGAATGAAGTGATGTCAGCACGTGTTATGGGTGGAGAGCAGAAAGACCGCCTGCAGGAGTTTTTCCACTGATCTCCATTATCAATTGCGCAGCATAGTCTCAAATAATTGATTGACAGGTGGGAGAAAAACCTATTTCCAATCTATACATTTGCTGGCAAAACTGCTTGCACAATGTACAGATGAAATCCACTGCTCTTTAAAAAGAGCAAAGTAGTTTGGAGCACGACAGGTGCCCTTTAAACTGTAAATTATGCACTTCTAGCATTCTCGTATATATATATATAAAATGTATTGATCAATGGTTCTGGGTTTGGGCCTGGTTGAATATGATGTGTCTGTTTTAACCAACGAGTACCTCTATAAAGCCATGTTGACACATTTTTGGGACCCTACCAAGGAGTTAAGAATCACTGGTGTAGACTAAACATTATCTTTTAAGTTCTAACACTTCATATGGTGCACTTTCAATAAGTTCAGTATAGTTTAAAGAGCCAGTATGCTGTATACTATAAATGTTAGTTCTTTTTATATACCGTATTTTTCGCTTCATAAGACACACCTCACCATAAGACGCACCTAGTTTTTAGAGGAGGAAACCCAGACAAAAAAATATTCTGAACAAACTGTTCCATAGTGTTTCTTACCTTGGGACAGTTTGTTCAGAATATTTTTTTTTCTCCCCTGTCCCATAATGATCTTTAACCCCCCTTTCCTCTGTCCTATAGTGATTGTTAACCCCTCCTACCCTGTCCCATAGTGATTGTTAACCCCTCCTACCCTGTCCCATAGTGTTCTTTAACCCCTCCTCCCCTTGTCCATTAGTGTTCTGATCCCATAGTGTCCCCCCTGCCCTTGTTCCATAGTGTCTCCCCCTCCCCTTGTCCCATAGTGTCCCCCCTCCCCTTGTCCCATAGTGTCCCTCCTCCCCTTGTCCCATAGTGTCTCCCCTCCCTTTCTCCCATAGTGTCCCCCTCCCCTTGTCCCATAGTGTCTCCCCCTCCCTTTCTCCCATAGTGTCCCCCCCCTCCCCTTGTCCCATAATTACTTACCTGTCTTGGAGCACACTTCCTTTCAGTCCCGCTGGAAACCGGAACCTGAAATAGAAGTTCCTGGACCGCGGAGCGAGCTGTGAAGCCGGCCCATGCTCCAAGACAGGTAAGTAAATCTTCACATTCGCTCCATAAGACGCACATACATTTCCCCTCACTTTTGAGGGGAAAAAAAGTGTGTCTTATGGAGCGAAAAATACGGTATATGGCTTGGTCTCCTATATGGCACTGTAGCTTCATGAAATAGTGCCAAAGACATTCATTAGGGGTGTCTTTTTACTCAGAAGACTTAGCCGAGCATAATTTGGGGAGTTTGAAATTAGTGGCACATGTGAAATATACAAAATGCCCAGCAAAAATGCAATCCGTGTGTAAAAAATGCACAAAATTATTTTTTACCACATACTTTGACATATATTGGTGAAAAAATGGGGGCATGTTAAGGCACAATATGCACCGTATATTGGAGTGTCTACTTTTACAAATGGTAGGCCTTTGTGGGCTTTTTTAAACATTCAAACTTCCAAATGGAAGCATAGGCTCATTAAATCGGTCTCTCAAAATTCTACTGTGAATACTGAAAAGAACAGGCCTCCTGTATGGCACTGGAACTTCACGAAATAGTGCCAAAGACATACAATGGGGGTGTCATTTTGCTCAGCAGATGTAACTGAACACAAAATAAAACTTTGTACAGGAATAGCACACACCAACTTTACAAAATACACATGAGAATTTCTTTGTTATAAGTTTGAGTGCCAAAAAAAAACAAAAAACACAATTTACTCCAATATTTAGCAGAGGTTGGCGGTGAAATGGCTACGTAGAAAGTGTCAAAACAACCTTAGGTAAATAGCCCGTGATGTCTACTTTATATAAATATATACTTTTGTGTGGCAATTTTGTTTTCTTTTATTGCTTTTTTCCCTCCCTACCTCCCTCTACCTTTTTCGGGTGGCTTTGCCCCCTTCACTTTTCATCTGTTTTGCGGCCCCCGGAAAGCGGTCCTCCGTCGCTTTCCGTTGCCGACCGTGGGGACCCAGGAGTAAAACTCCGGTGGTCCCACGTGTTGGATTCCGCCCGCCGGCTCCGTCCACCAAGCGAGATCCTCTGCTTCCATCCCCCACTCGATCCACGCTTCCACTCACGATAAAACTGCTCCCGCGACGTGGGTAGGGGGTTACCTTCCCATGCAGTGCGGCGGCCCCGAGCATCAACTTCCCCGTGACCACGTGGTCGGGTGGGGTTGGCGGCGGGGCTGGCCAGTTACCAGACTTACCGCATTAGTTCCGTCGATGGCAGGCACATGTGCTGTAGCTTTGACTGGGACTCAGCTATGACTTGGGCGCATTGCACCCTCAGGCTGTCCTGGCTTTGTGCCCCATGTGGCTGGCAGGTTAGGCTACTGTGGACCATAGTGGATGATATAGATCACAGGTATGCTATATAGAGCTGTGCACAACCCCTCAAGAGTTACAGGCACAACTGGCAGTGTTACCACTTATACTCAATCCCCCCCCCCCCTTTTTGTTTGTTCAGGTGATTGCTTGCAGCACTCTGTTTTATCATATTGACCAATAGAGCACCTCTTGTGAGGTAACTCAGTTGGTGAGTTCCCTGACTAAAGGTGTACTCAATATGCAAGTTCACTATTTACGGAGTGTCAGGCACTATTTAACTGAGGTGCGTTATCTACAGTTACACAATGGAATGCTAGGTACAGTCACACAGAAGAATGCTATGTACAGTTACACAGTAGAAGGCTATGTACAATTATACAGAAGAATGCTATGTACAGTTACACAGGACAGGAGAATGCTATGTACAGTTACACAGGAGAATGCTATGTACAGTTACACAGGAGAACGCTATGTACAGTTAAACAGTTGAAGGCTATGTACAGTTACACAGAAAAATGCTATATATAGTTACACAGAAGAATGTTATGTACAGTTACACAGAAGAGCGTTATGTACAAATACACAGAAGAATGTACATACAGTTACACGGAAGAGTGTTATGTACAGTTACACAGAAGAATGTTATGTACATTTACACAGAAGAGCGTTAGGTACGGTTACACAGAAGAACGTATTGTATATTTACACAGAAGGATGTTATGTACGGCTGCACAGAAGAGTGTTATGTACAGTAACACAGAAGAAGGTTACGTACAGTTACACAGAAGTGTGTTATGTGCTATTAATCTGAAGAAGTGTTATGTACATCTTATCTGAAGAGCGAAAGATACATTTTATAGGAATAATGGAATGCACAGTTCCTCACCTGTACATCTCTGAAGGTCCTGACTTGTCTGTGCCCCAGGACTTGGCCGGCTTTGTCCTTGCCTTACTGATTGGCTTGCTCTGCCTGTGCCCCATTGATCTGGCCTGTGTTGTCTGTGCCAGAATGTCTGCATGCCAAGCTTACTGCCACATACTCACTCTTGTGCATTGCATGCGCTGCCCAATTTGCCTCGGTCACTATATGGGGTGCTGTCCCTATCTCCCTGCCAGTGACACTTGTCCTCTATACTCCTTGAGGTCGCTTTGCCTGGGACCGCTGCACAGGAAAACCCTTATCCGGGTTAACAGCACAGACAATGACTACTATGGAGGTGACCACCTCCGTGGAATTAGGCTTCATCCAGGGTCCTCCCTTTAGCTTATCAGGAGCGTAACACTAGAGGGCCCACCTTTAAAACGGCAGGCGACTTGAATGAGTCAGACTCTCCTAGAGGAGAGCAGGCAAGGGCACATAAGCGCCACTGGAAGGGTGAAGGCCCTGAACCAGTGACTGGAATGAGTCAGACTCTCCTTGAGGAGAGCAGGCAGGTGCGCATGAGCGCTACTGGAAGGGTGAATGTCCTGAACCAGGCTCCCGGAAAGATAAGACTCCATGGAGCGGCTAGCCCCTCTGCAATCGGCAAGACAGCCCTGCCTATGTGGCGCGGGGGAGGCGATGACCACCGGATGCGGCAGTGACCACCTCTTAAAAAGGCAGACGACTTGAAGGAGTCAGACTCTCCGAGTGGAGAGCAGGCAAGGGCACATAAGCACTATGGGTAGGGTGAAGGCCCGGAACCAGACGCCCGGAACGATTAGACTCCGGAGAAGTGTCTAGCCCTGATACGATCGGCCTTGACGGCCAGACGACACTGCCTATGTGGCGCAGGGGTGAAGGTCCCCGTAACCCCCCCACCATGGCCGCCCTAGCTGAATGGCGGGTGGACCGGTTCCCCTCAGAGGGAGAGGACGATGGGGGTGTGGATTATGATGACAGCCCCTAGTGGCACCATGAGATGTGGAACAAAGTCCATTACAGGGGCCCCGATGACCGTGGAGGAAGAGGTTGTCTTGTGGATCGCCTTAAACGAACCCCTGTTCGACCCTCGATCCATTGCTCACCTGGTTTCTTTGGAATGGTTTCTGCCCGATCACATAGCACCATCGGTGCATTTCTGGGCCCGTACACTGCTGGCTTGAGAAGCCCGCAGGATAATTCGAGTATTCCCAGCCAGGCTCCCGAACAAAGTAGCCGCAAACCCAGACTTAGACTCTGATGGGGCACTGCGGTTTTGCTGGTTAATCACCTGTCTAGTATTCAGGAGATCCTGAGTGCAGCCCACCGCAGTGCCTATACTATTAAGTTTGCACTGGCAAGCCGATTGTTTTCCGCTACACGAGTGAGTTGTGCTAGCGGAACATACGAGGAAGTATAATATGTGTCCTTTTTTACATGGAAGTACTTGACAGAGGCTTATCTCAGCTCCAACCCGTACCTTTTATAGGGGATTGGACCCTTGACCCGGAATTTCAAACTTGCCTCCGCTTTCGGATGACATCCCAGACGGGGCCCCATTTGGGGTGGCAGACGACCCTATCCTAAATGCAATTTGGACCACTGGAGGTGCTTGGGATAAAGGGATCTGAGCCCCTCGGAGTCCCAGCACAAGTCTACGATTGACCGTATATTCATTAGTTACTTTGAATTAGACGCAGCCCTCAAAATACTTCTAGGGACCACAGGGCCCAGTTTTAGTAAGGTGGCCTCTATTTTCTCCCTGATGAGATAGGTATCTTGTGCATCAGTCATTTGGGTGACAATACAACCTGGTTGGCAGGTTGGGAGGAATTGAGGACATTCAGGAATACCAGAACTATCTGAAGAGATCTTTCTTGTTTTTTTGGGACCCGGACGCGACTCTTTATCGATATAGGACATATTTCTGTACGGTCTACCTGGACAGGCTTGCCGGACCCCCTGTGAGGTACCTCCCAGACCGAAAGGTCAGATGCTCCCTGCATTTTCCCTTGTTCGAGTCCCTGGATTTAGTTTTCAACCAGGGAAATAGCGACCTCCTCTACATCTCAAGGAGTAGAGTCAGGGAGGGCGGATTGGACACAAGGGGGTGCCTCCTACGCTCTCCTCTGCCCGAGTTCTTGTACGTATTGAATAGTTTCTCTGGGAGGACCCGGCGTCAAGACTTTAGTCCACAGAGGAGGACCCATCAGGCCCTGACCAGTTCGGCTGGATAACGGACCCGTTTGCTCAGCGATGGATGCTTCCCTCCAGAAGTGTTCAACACAGAGACGCGGATGAGTCTCCTCCATTTGTTTGGTCTTAGGACCTTTCTACAGGTGCCTCGGTCTGCTGGTACTTTGGAATTATAATCTCCGCTTCGGCAGAGTCGAACTTAGTTCCTGGATTCCCTGGACCCTTGCTCATTTTATCTCGGGGATTGTGAGACTTTGGTCTGTATGGCAACCCTGAATTAGTCTGGTATGGATCTCCTAATTTTTCTACCGCTTTTACAGGGTTCAGGTATTGTTCGGTCACTTTATTACTGGGGACTGCCATATTAATTAGATTAGGTAGCACGTACTACTGTTGTCGACGGGCCGCGCTCTTCTTAGAATTCCCTTTACGATTCCTGAGGATGGGTAATCATCTCCCCAGGGGGTACACGCATTTTTGTCATGCTCCTATGGTGGGTTCTGTCGGGTTTTGCCCATTCACTTATTCTGGATTTATTTCCATTATTATACCTTGTTTTTCTTTCAGATGGGTTTGGCGGTTCAGACCTTAGTTGTCTATCAGCCTTAGTCGGACCCGAGGGTCATATTCTTACTTTTTTAGCGCTCCCACCTTTAGGCGGTCTTCAACGTCACTGGTTGTTTAAATGGTTCTTCCCTTTTTCTCGCCCTTCGTGTACCGCTTGGTTGTGGTTGGCATTGGCGGGGCATATAGGTTTTTTCGGTTCACTTCAGTCATTAACACGGCGACTTCAGATACCGACATGGCGGACGTTTTTCTCGAAGACATCGTACGCTTTCCTGCCGGTTAAGAGGAGCTATCTTCGCAGAGTTTAGGTTGGTACGGCGGATCGTGTTTCTTTGGTCTTTGCTGTCCAAGTGTTAAAACAGCAAATATGAAGCCTCCTGTCATGCTATAAAATTGTAGATTATACTAGCTTTAGTGTAACTATAATCTTAATTTTATTAATGACAGGAGGCGAATATTTCCCTCCCAGTTTCTCCCTCCCCTTGTTGTTTGTTGGTTTGACTGACTTGTTGTTTATTCACCTGGTCTCCTGGGCTAGGTTGTTTATCTGGGGGAGTTGGGGTTTATCTGGGATATGGTACCGTCAGTGTTTTATGATGGAGATTCAGGTTTTTTCACTATCTGGGATATTATACTGTCAGTATTTACGATGGGGATTTGTGTTTTCTCAGTACTTTTTATTTGCTAATCAGTGTTTTCGACTCTGTTTATCGCGTTTCAGTTTAATGGTTTGGCTACAGTTCTTAAATCCGACTACTCTTCAGGATAAAGGTCAAGGCTTCACCCACTGGTTCCACGGTTTCAATTTCGGATGGCATTCATTGTTATGTTATGTTTGTTTCTCCTGTTATTGTATTTGTGGTGTATTGTTCATGTACTTTATTTGTCACAGCGTGAGAGAGGAAATAGTTAGTTGGGAGAAGCCTTTTATAGATTCCTGATTTTTTGTCTCTGGTGTTTTTATCTCTATGTTAATGTGCTGTTGTGGAGTTCTAGTAAAGAGAGACTTAAGCAAATATGAAGCCTCCTGTCATTAATCAAATTAAGATTATAGTTACACTAAAGCTAGTATAATCTACAATTTTAATCTATCAGTGGTAATGTCCCCTTGGTGTGTTTTGTTCGTAGGGTGAGATTTAGTCACCTTTCAGCCCTCCGTCCTGCTTGCAGTCTTGATGATCTCAGCCAACCCAATGCTTTCCCACAGGAGAGAATTGTGAGTCTAATGCGCATGTGCGACAAAACGCTCTATGAGACCATCTGATTAAATTAGACAGGTTTTACTCAGCTGTTTTGGTGAAAGTGCTGCTAGTGGCTGCCAGTATACAGAAAAGTAATGTTTTCAGTTGCAGGTTTACAACTACAGGGATATGGTACCCAGACCACTTCCTTGAGATAAATGGGTCTATAGCATCCCCTTAACAGTACTTACTCTGTGTGGGCATAATGCTCAAATGCAGACATCTTTTTTTGTTGCTATTTTTGTAAACTATACTACTGGTAATTTCACTAATAACCATACAAATGCCTATAATCAGGGTATTGGACTATTTTTATTTATCTATTTTTGTCACATCTAATGTGTATAAACAATATAATTTTGCTTTTATACAAATTATGTTAGTTTAGATGTTATCGAGTTTTCCTATTGGATCAAGCTCCAGGTGTTTTTCTAATCTACAATTACCTTAATTATCTGTATAATATGTTATATTATGTTGTATAATATAACACAAACAATTAATTCCCCACATTCTTATGTAAAAGAAAACCAAATAAATTAAAATATGTATTTTTTATGAATTAAATTGTGCAAATTTGCATAATTTTAGTTTTTATCTTTGTCTAAACAATGATATGTACCCCAAATTGTTGTTTAAAGGTTTACCCCAGCCTTTATGACCACTTCTGCTTTTAGAAGTGGCTATGGAAGAAGACAATTCTATGTGCAGCATTTAAAGTTGATATTCCTTGATACAGAGATAACTGCAGTTTTGTGCCAGGGGCTAGTTACCCACTGGTACCTGTGACGTAGGCAGCTAAGAACTCTGTTTCAGCCTAACTAAAGTTAACTCCATGCAAAAATTCCATCTGATGTTACAGTGCACTACTTGATGGTGACAGATGTTATCCGTTTATACTCTTAAGGGCATCTTGATCTTGCTTCACTTCTTGCCCATCAGAGCTGTCTCAGGCCCCACCACCCCCACCTCCCCACCTCCCCACCTCCCTACATTTCTTGTAATATTCCATTAGTTATATATCGTTTCTGCCTGAAAGACTGCATGATGATTGAGCTGGTAATGACAGTCCAATCAAATGCTTATCTATGAAAAGCATTTGATTGGACCATGGGGAGGAAAGCAGTGATGTCATGGGGTGTGTGGAAGGCAGCAAGAGGCCATAGATTCCAGGTACATTTATGCTGTTTTATGAACTTTTATTTTATTTTTAAACATAACTGGGGGGTGTCCAGTTGAAAATTCCAAATAGGGAATTATTTTAAAAAAAAAGTTAAAAAAAAATGTTTGTTAGTAAAGTGGTTAATAATAGATTTCACCAAATGGCAAAAAGAAAATATTATTTTTAAATAATACTGTTTCAAGAATTTATTAAGAGATTAATTAAATACACAAAGACCCTCACAATTAGATATACTCATTTTAACATTTTATTTATTACTTTTTCCAATAAGTATCATTTTACAGATGAAAAATATAGAATCAAGGAACATAAATTATCCTTTCATATGTGCATACTCCACACATCAGTAAGAATGAACCTTAAGTCTTCATGTATTTTTATATTGGATGTGTTTAACTAATGGTGGAATAATTAGTTTATCTGTAATCATAATTGTAATTACAGGGTGTAATAAAACGTAATTGGGAAGGCTGATAAATTAGCAGAATGGATATTCTAAGATGCTTCCATTAATGTGTTAAATGTAGATATCAATATCAAATTACTAAATCACTCTTAAAAGAATGCAAATCTTGATTAAAAAAGATGCAAAGAGGATGTATTATTATTATTATTATTATTATTATTATTATCATTACTTATGATGTGCCTACATATTCTACAGTGCGGTACAAGAGATAGACTAACAAGTAAGGAGCAGGATTTTAAACTAGATTTAATTTTTTTTTTTTTACTAAAGTGAACATTCAAATTGAAAATTAAAGGGACTCTCCAGTGCCAGGAAAACAAACCCATTTTCCTGGTACTAAAGAATCCTGGAGGGCCCCACTCCCTCCCACCCCTCCCCCCCCATCCCATGTCGCTGTCAGAGGTGAGAGTGGCACCGCAGGATTGTGGAGCGGCATGTGGACCGGCCCAGGTGGGGATCCGGAACAGCAGTGGGACTGGCCGCCCGGCGCAGATGAGGAAGCCTCCACAGAGGCTTAGCCCAGGCCGGGATGTCAGGCCCACAGGTGGGGACAGCATGGAGGCAGCGGCACAGAGCCCCAAGGTCGCAGGCCTGAGCACAGGGCTTGGGGAAGATGCTACGCCCCCGGTGATGCCATGGAAGGCCGGGGGCGCATGAGCGGGCAACCTCTTGGCCAGGTGGCAGTGGGAGCCCAGGATTGCCGATTGCAGGGTTGTCCTTAGGGAACTGGCTACGTGCTTTCTGCATCTTAGCCAGTTTTAGCCAGGGATAGTCTGCTACCTCTTCCAGAGCGGGTTCCAGTGGAGCAGTTCCTGTTGCCATGGGGATCAACGCCAGTGAAGCTCGATGTGATGTTACCTTGGCTAAGCCGCTACAAGTCAGACGTGGAGTTGTTGCGAGCGGCCTTTGGGGAGGGGTTTGGGGGATTCTCTGCTGGTTCCCCTAGGCTGACCGTCTTGTTTTGTTTCCGCAGTTGGGCTTTCCTACGGACCATATCTCGATTAAGTGGTTCGGTTATCAGGGAGCTAGTTGGGGAGATGTTATTGGGGCAGTGTTTTGGCTAGTGGAAGGTGGGAGGTCTCCTGATTTCCAGTTGTTACATGCAGAGGGCAATGATTTGGGCCTAGTGTCGCAAAGACTCTTGGTTAAATGGATGAAGCAGGATATTAACTGACTATGCGTCTTGATCACTGGGGTTTTTGTTGTCTGGTCAAAAAGGGTTGAGTAGGGCCTTGTTCCTTAGGGGTAGCTCTGGATTAGTTTAAATAAAATAGGGCAGTTAGGCTGCTGGTTAAGAATTTGGTTAAAGGGTTCGTTATGAACTTTGGTAGGTTTCGAGCTCGGTGGTGGCTCAGAACCTGGTGGGTGGTAGGGGTATCTGGGTATACCCTTACCATGGTTATTTAACAAAGTTTGGCACTTATATTATGTTTATGATGTTTGTTATTACTGGTATTTATGTTATTTATATTTACAGAAAAATATGGGTCATTGCCTTTTGTTTCGGGGACCTATGACGTTATATGGCGGGATGGGGGCTGGGCAATGCCTTTAATGTTATTTTTATCAACATTAATAAAGCTGTGGACATATTGATACATACCTTAATATCAGTGTGCTATTGGGTGTAAGTTTGGGGGGTAGTTCCACCTGCCCGTATGGCGACAATGCGCCTGTCATGCGCATGTGCAGCAATGGCCGAGCGCTTGCATTAGCCCTCCCCATAGGAAAGCATTATTTATTGAAAATCATTGAAAATCTGACACTGGAGGTCCGTGAGGATGTCCAGCGTCAGATAACCGACCAAAGGTTGGTTTGGATTCCGGAAGCCCTCTAGTGGCCACAGAGGGCAGACCGAGAGCTGCAATGTAAACATTGCAGTTCTCCGGAACTGCAATGTTTTACATTGCAGCACTAAGTGCAAAAGGGTCACAGCACCAAGACTACTTCAATTAGCTTTAAATGTGAATACAAAGTGAATTTCAAATTTTAGATCACAGTAGCCAAATTGGAAGCATTGCTGGCTTAGAGAATTATTGCAGTTCAGCTATTTTGACCTTACATTTTAAATTCACTTTAAATTCTCACTTTAGTAAATAAACCTATAAGTCTTATGGGAAGCCAATGTAAGGACTGACAACGCAGAGAGTTGTGAGTTTGGAGTAAAAATACATTTCTGTAAATTAATTCTTAAACTTTTTTTATATCATTTTGATACCAAATTGGCTTAGCTAAAAATACTAAATGTGACTAAAGGGCAATTTTAATTCTCATTTCCAAAGGTGATTTTATACTTTGTGTGTACCACATAAAAGATACACGGTGGACAATGTAAGGGAATAAATATGAATTCATTGCAGGATATATTAATACTTTATAAAAAATAAAGACGGAAGCAGTTCTGTTAAAAAGAAAAGTACTGGAAGAAGTATTACAAAATATGTGATTTGAAATTGGTAATTTAGGAGTTGCGAGCATATGAAATAGAAACATAGAATGTTATGGCACATAAGAACCGTTTGGCCCATCGAGTCTGCCCAATACTTTCATTATTCCCTGGCCTTATCTTAAGTCTAGGATAGGCTTATGCCTATCCCACGCATGCTTAAAGGAATACTGTAGTGCCAGGAATACAAAGCTGTATTCGTGGCACTATCGCTCCCTCTGCCTTCCCCCTCCTTCACGCCTCCTCCTCCCTGGTAAATAAAGGGTTATAAAACCCTTTATTTACTTACGTTAACTAAGCACCGATGTCCCTCGGCACTGGGTCAAAGCTCTGCCCCCTCCTCCGTCCTGCGACAAGCGGGGTCTAATGCACATGTGTGGCAAATGCCATTGATTCAATGCTTTCCTATGGGAAAAAATATGACGCTGAAGGTCCTCATGCATAGCATGAGGACCTACAGCATCAGATAACGGACCAAAAGTCTGTTACAATTCCGGAAGCACCCCCAGTGGCTGTTTGGTAGAAAGCCACTGTGGGCAGACTTAGTGCTGCAATGTAAACATTCAGTTCTCTGGAACTGCAATGTTTTACATTGTAGCACTGTGTGCAAAAGGGACACAGCACAGTGCCTACAGTGTCCCTTTAAACTCCCTCACTGTGTTAATCTCTACCACTTCAGTTGGAAGGCTATTCCATGCGTTCAGTAATCTCTCTGTAAATCAATGCTTCCTGAAAATATTTTTAAACCTTTGCCCCTCTAATTTAAGACTATGTCCTCTTGTTGTGGTAGTACTGAAATACTGAAATAGAGTACTCACATAACTTTCTAACAGTGCAAAAAATGTAATCTGAAAGAGTGAAGTATTACAACGATCGAAATTTTATCCCAAACTGGGCCTTTCTCAAGATTAAATATAACACTTTAAAACCAAGTGTATATAAAGAAAGTATTAATGTATTACTCATCATTGTGAGTAACTTGAAGTTTTGCAATATGACAATAAGCAAGACCCGAGATTACATCAGTGTAACATAATGAAAAGCTTACTTATTTCTCAATGCCAAGTGCATCCAAGGTTGAGGCAACATGTGATCTAGCAAATAATACAAGGCTGGGCACTCACAGATCTTTTTAGAAAAATATATTAATGTGTTTAATCCATATTAATCGACAGGTGTGTTGTCATATGTAGCACAATGTGAGAAACTTCAAGTAACTTACAATGAACACACACCTAACTGCTTCCCTAAAATGGATTTTCAAAGAAATCACTACCAGATTCAGGGGTTTTTTTTTATGACCTTGAAATTAATATGTCAGTATACATACTATATAGCACATATTTAAAGGAACACTCTAGGGTCAGGAACACAAGATTATATCCCTAACCCCATAGTGTTAAAAATGCCATTGCCCCCTACCCCCCACTCTCCTAAATATAGTGAAATCTTACTTTTTTCCAGTCTGCTGCTGCTGGCTTTGTCTCTGATCTATCTGAACATTTCAAACACCTAAAACACTATAGTTCGCTGAAGTGTTTTATTTGTAAAAAGGATGTTCTCTTTTTTCATTTTACAAAAAGTTCAGATTTTTAAAAAAATTATTTATTTATGCTTAGTTCACAAGTGTTAACCCATTAAGGACACATGACATTTGTGACATGTCATGATTCCCTTTTATTCCAGAAGTTTGGTCCTTAAGGGGTTAAAGGGCATTCACATACATTGCAGGCAAAGACATTGATATAAGGGCAAACATTCATATGAACAATCAATAATATGTAACGAATAGCAATTTTTGTGATCAAAGGTTTTTTAATTATAGGTAGCACTGTCAGACTAAAGGTCTCAGGACAACAAGCCTTAGCGTGTACGCATGCACACCTCCAGAGCTATGTGTGGCCTTGGTAATAACTTTATGAGGTTGGGGTGGATGAGGAATCTTGACCTAACGCCAGAGCATTTTTTGGTGTAGTATACCTTTTATTTGGGCTTTATTACGGAAATCAAATAAACTAAAAGGATTCCTAAAATAAGAGAAAATTAAGTTCGAACCTTGTTGAACATGTCCCCAAAAGGTAAAAATTAGTACCAATTTTAGTCTTAAGAAGTATGTGCCAATAAGAAGAAATATTAAACTTAGATTCTGTTTTTAAAACTATATTCATTTTTTTTTAAATCTAATATAATTCATTGTTTGGTTTTCATTAACTGAGGAAGATGTTCTCTTTACCCTGACTCAATATAGTTAGCCTGTCTTTTTTTCCTTTTCTTCATGTGGATAATTTCAGCATGACATCTTGCACTGCCTGCTGCTTTAACCCTACAAATGATCCAATAGTCCATGAAATGTCTCAAAATACAATATGTAACTATGTGTTTATAGGTTATAACAGTTTTGAATAGTTGGGGTATATATTATGTAAATATAATTACTATTATTATAGCTAATGAGACAAATTGAATATTCATCAACTTTTCATTGTAAAATTGTTTTATGTACATATTGCATCTAATTATCTAAAAAAGACAATGTCCAACTCAACACAGCTCGCCAACATGAACTGCTGCTCTAATGCCAGGAGACTTAAATAAAACAATTGAAGAATGGGTTCTGAGCATACAGATGAGCAATAACTCCCACATTATCTCACACTGCCACCAAGCACTGAATGAAATCTCTAGTGTATATCACACAGCAGTAGAGACAGAATCCTAAAAAGTAGACCAAAATAAAACAGAACAATTAGAAGGACAGCATGCCTTCTATGGATAATTAGAAAAAGTAAATGTGTGGAATTAGTAATTTAATTGCTTTAATTGTTGACAGAATTTATAAGCGACATGAAATCATTAACAATACAAAACCAAAAAAAGCGACCTGTGCACAATCCCAAATCCCTTTGTACAATTAAATAACAGAAGTTATTGGTATAGACATTAGAAGTTGAGCTTAAAGTTTAATGGCCATGAAACTTATACCAAACATTTGATATTTAAATGTACATAAGAATTAGGGAGAGCAAGCAAGTATTTTTTTTTTTTGTTCTGTATTTTTTATGCATTTGGGCTGATGAATATTATAGTCATTGCTGCCACACAAAAGTAGTGGGAGTTTAAGTGCAGGGCAAATGTATTTTTGCACACAAAAAAAAAAAACTCATCAAAGAATATCAGAAAATCTATTCATGCTTACTGTGATTTTTATTATTATTTGTCATGACATCAGTACATGTGTGTAGTTCCTCCCCTCTCAGCAAATTTGCAAAGGATAATGAATAAATTAAATTTGCATATTCGTGTAATTTGTGAAGACTAAGCAATTCTCTTTTCTTGCTTGTTTTTCAAACAATAGCTGAAGAAGAAAGGGATGTCAAAAATGTCATGGAAAATAACCTGGAAAAGCTAATTATAATAAGATGAATTCGTATTTGTTTTCCTGATTACCAATGGAATTTGATGACATCTACTAATAGATATTAAGAACTGCCAGACTGAGAATGTTAGGAATGAAAGATGGTCCAAATCTTTTACAAGTGCTTGAAGATGGTTGATTTATTTTATGTTTGTATAATAGTTTCTATGACTGGAACAGAAAGACTTCAACTTCCAGGTCATCTGTTTGAGAATGCTAGGTGTGACTAAAGGGGTAATGCTCAAGGATGTTCTGCTGCTATTCTTCCTCGCATTGGAAACCATGGCCATCACAGCCAGAAGGGTAATATTACAAGTCTGAAATTCCAGTTAATTGTCAGAGCATTCATGGCCAAGAATTATGGTTTGAAGTGATGAGAATAAAATAATTTCACCTGACAATTCTTGCTTGTAACCAAGAGGTTTAACCCCAAATGATGTTGTGAGAATCTTGCCATCACTAAAGATCAAACTGCAGAGAGCTCTGAAAGTGAATCCATTGGTTCCAATCTAGGTATTAAGTAAAGAACTATCCCATGACCAGTCTCTTGGGAAGCTAAAAGTATAATTTGACCACTATATTAGATCAATTGTTGAAGAAAGAGTTCAAAGGAATCTCATAACATTCTGCAGATACCTAGGTTTGAGACAGGAGTAACTGAATCCAAAGTCTAGAGTATAGACCTTGGATTTTTTTTGTGATTAAGACAGTAGTTACAATGTTCTTCAGGAGATCAGAGACATGTGTGATGACTGCTGCTCTACTTAGTTTCTGAACAATTAAAGACAGAAACTCAAATCTTCATGTTTTATCCTTGATCTGCAGTCTGTATCCTCATCTTAGTACAGAGAAGACCCATGCATCTAAATATGTAGGTAACAGTACTGTTGGTACCTTAGGAGTCTGGGTAAAAGGTGGATCAAAGCTGTTTCCTCCAAAATGAACAGGACTTTACTCTTCCTATCATCTCATTGGATTACTCCACTATGAGAGATTCCAAACATACTCTAGCCCTAGTTTGTATTCTCAACTGCTTCTAAAACCTATATGCCTTGGAGAGATTATGATCCATACAAAACTTCCTAGTATCCTTAAATGAGAAAGCACAATCCACTGGAAGAGTGATCTTTTTAGAGATATAACTTATAGCAGCATTTACTTTTGGGGCTTGAGATTAGTTCTAGAGTTTGACTAATTTCAGTGGATAGAACTGTGCCAGTTTAGCCTGCACAATAAGGCATGTTCCACTCTAACATAACGAGAGCCTTTTGATAAAAAAAATAGCTTTCATAGTGTAGTGTAATGACATTTTTCCTGAATGTCCTCAAATATATGTCTGATGAGGAAGCTTGGGGCAAATCTTCTGGAAAAACCATCAAACACCTGAGCAATAAGCTGTTTGATTACTCTGGAGTCGACACTTTCAGCAATTTGTAGTCATGATTCTTCCTCACTGCCTGACATCATATACTTATCCTATTAAGTGTCTTGAACAAAGACTAGAAAGCTCTTCTTCATCTGATGAATAAACCATAAGAATGACAGTGGATTTGACATGCTCATGAAATGTAGTAGCATGGGCAGTTTATTCTAGAGATATAAGGCAGCTTGACAAATGTTTTGTAAATGTGAGAAAGTGGTGGAATCTTACAAAACAAAAAAAGACAAGACAAGAGAGTCCAAAATGAGGTGTACTATTGTGAGCACAGAGAGATAGAAGTAGACACAGAGAGCTTTTAAGGATCAGTAGGGAGTTTAAATATTATTTTTGAGTGAATGGTTTAGTGCCGGAGGGCTCTATGACATGTAGTCATAATATAAAAGGAAGATTACTCATGCAACAGAATTTTGTGGGTTGAAATTCAACATCTGTTTAGTAAGTCTATATGGAGAAGGATGCAGTTGAGGAGATAATAAAAAAATTAATTAGAAATGTTATGGTAAGGATGTTGTGGAAAGATGACCTGCACCAAGAGTTCTCAGTCAATCATTGCCAGCAGGTTATTGGTAGAGGAAATCTAGATTTCATGCTATGAATGAAGTTAGAAAGGGGTCAGGCAATGGGTGCACTGGTTTCTATTGATATGCTCCAAAGTGCTTTGATTAAAAAACTGGGATTGAGCTTGAGTAGTTAGGCTGAATCATTAGAAAAAAATGCTTAAACCACATTATTGGATAAATGTATATTTCTTTATTTTTGAAATTTGTTTAGCACATTTTATTAAAAATATTTCCCCAGAGATTAAGAACTAAACCAAGTTGCAGCACAAGCATTGACACGTAAGAAATACTCAGACGTTTTCCCTAACACCATGATAAGGATAATGCAGGCTCCAATCCCAGCAGAGTTGACTTAGCCCTTCATCCTTCCGAGGTAGATAAAATGAGTACCAATAAATTGGGTAATCCCCTGGATGTTGGGCAAACAATAACCCACCCCCCCCACCCCCCAGGATGTACTTGGAAACCAGAGTAATCTGAATGTACCTTTCCTGGTTAAATTATTTGTTATTATTATTATTATTAATGTAATAAAAACAAAACATTACACCTTTGATTAAAGAGAAATGTGACAAATATTTAAATGGTAAAATATCTTAGTAAATGCTGAAATGTATAAAGAATAATTTGAGCAGTTGTGAAGTTGTTCTGTATTATTACATATTAAAAAGTAGTCAAACAACAAGTGTTAAATGCAATCCTGAACAAACCATATGTTTGTCTTAGGAAATCGTACTGTGATTTGAGACAATTTTGTGTGGTTCTATAATGAATGGACCCCAAACTCTGTATAAGTTTATCTCTCAGTGTGTAGTTATCTGACTGCTAGACTCACTTCTGTTTTAGATAAGCCAGCTGTCTCCACTGAAGATTCAAAGTTATATTAATGGCACAATTCTGTCTTTTCATTTTATTTTCACAGATTGTGTTCTTTTATTTTCAGCACACTACTGAATCTATGGACCAAGAACTATACAAGTAATTTTGTGAGTCATTTATAATTTGTGTAGTTACAAAAGAGGTCTATTTAGAAGATAATTAGGAATACATAAAAATGTGTTTAAGATGGGAGAGTAACTAACATCCATTAGATTTTTTTTTTCTTCCCAAACATAGTAAACAATTAAAAAAAAAACATTTAATTTAGGTAGTTCTACTCTTCTTTAAATTCTCAGCACATTATTTTTCTTTTTATCAAGAATGTGTATTTAAAATATGCATTAAATCAAGAAAACCTAAGAAATATACATATAAGTTATTTCCTTGGTTGTTAACCTAATAATCAAAGAAATACTAAGAAATATATTAGTGCTAATTCTTGGGAGTAATTAAAAGCTACACAACAATTGGAAATATAGATTATAGTAAGCATTCAGAAAAGTTAACTGTTTTAACTAGTTTTAAAGCACATCCATAAATTCAATTACACAGGATTTTAGTGTATGCAAACACAGTATCTGCAGACAAATTTGTTACAGAATGTCATAATGAAATAATAGTAACATCATCCATGCTATAATTTCTTGTAATGAATAGGGAATAATGTAATGATCCCCTCCATGCACTAAAATTGCCTAGTCTCCTGTGATTGGTGACGGTTAGTAAAAGTTTAGCTTGCGTCATTTCAATTTAGCACCTTCCCCAGCTGAAATAGCTATCACCTAATCGTGGCCAGTACTATTATATCTTTATACTGCCCAAACAGTAAACTCTTCCACTTAATTGCTACACTACACGTTTACTATTAAAACTATACACAGCAATAACATAAACCCTTAACCATCTACACTAACAAAAACCTATAACCCCACATTATAATAACACTTACTCTACCCATAACGTTTAACTTCAATATAACCCTAACAATAATTTGAAACCTAACACTAAACCTAAATTCAACCCTTACACATTAACCTTGGTCTAAAATTGTCATGTAATATAAAAAATACATAACTGCAAAGCATGCTTTTGGAGAAAATAATGGCATCTCTACATTTGTCTATTGGATGAATATGATGTCTCTAGAAACACTCAAAGGCATTTTTTTTTCATACTGCATCTTTCTCTTGCTCCACACTATACTGTACCTTTTTATACCTTTCCTAGCAGGTTAGCTGCATCTCAAAATGTCTACAGCTGCAACCCATGCTCATTAGTGATCTGTATCTGATGCCATTTCAAAACGCAGTTTAGACATGAGCATCTTTGCCTGTTTGCCTCTTAACCCGTCTTATGATTCTTATCCCCTTTTTTAAATGTCGTACCCCCTTTAGTGTATTTTATCCCCTATGTTTCCCGATTGTGTGTCTTACACCTCCCTTGTGTAGCTCTGACAATCCTCCTTTGTGTGTCTCCTTCTCTCCCAGCCCCTTTGTGTCTTTTACTCTTTCCAGCTCCTTTATCTGTTTCTCTTTCACCCCCTCACCCCCAGCCCATCTATTTCCCCCAAGCAACTCTGTCTTTTTACACTTCTCCAGCCCCTTTGTGTCTCTTTCACCTCCTGGGTTTAATTCAGGCAGATCATGCCAAACTAATCTAATTGATTTTTTTGATTGGGTAACTAAAATAATAGATCAGGGTGGTGCAGTAGACATTGCTTACCTAAATTTCTGTAAGGCTTTTGACACTGTTCCACATAGAAGGCTCATCAATAAACTGCAATCTTTAAGTTTGGATTCCAATATTGTTGAATGGGTTAGGCAGTGGCTAAATGTCAGGCAACAGAGGGTTGTAGTCAATGGAGTATCTTCGAAGCAAGGTCTAGTTACCAGTGGGATACCTCAGGGTTCTGTACTTGGACCCGTTCTCTTTAATATTTTCAATTAGTGATATTGCAGAAGGTCTTAATGGTAAGATATGTATTTTTTTCTGATGATACTAAAATTTGCAACAGGGTTGATGTTCTAGGAGGGATAAGTCAAATGGCAAATGATTTAGAAAAAATAGAAAAATGGTCAGAGCTGTGGCAACTGACATTTAATGTGGATAAGTGCAAGATGATGCACCTTGGACGTAAAAACCCAAGGGCAGAGTATAGGATATTTTATACCCTACTAATCTCAACATCTGAGGAAAGGGATATAGGAGTAATTATTTCAGATGACTTAAAGATAGGAAGACAATGTAATAGAGCAGCTGGAAATGCTACAGAATGCTTTGTTGTATAGAGAGAGGTATTAGCAGTAGAAAGAGAGAAATGCTCATGCCATTGTACAGAACACTGGTGAGACCTCAATTGGAGTATTGTACGCAGTACTGGAGACCGTATCTTAAGAAGGATATTGATACTTTATAGAGAGATCAGAGAAGGGCTACTAAACTGGTTCATGGATTGCAGGATAAAACTTACGAGGAAAGGTTAAGGGAACTTAACATGTATAGCTTGGAGGAAAGACAAGACAGGGGGGATATGATAGAAACATTTTAATACATAAAGGGAATCAACACAGTAAAGGAGGAGACTATATTTAAAAGAAGAAAAACTACCACAACAAGAGGACATAGTCTTAAATTAGAGGGGCAAAGGTTTAAAAATAATATCAGGAAGTATTACCTTAATGAGAGGGTAGTGGATGCATGGAATAGCCTTCCAGCTGACGTGGTAGAGGTTAACACAGTAAAGGAGTTTAAGCATGCATGAGATAGGCATAAGGATATCCTAGCTATAAGATAAGGCCAGGGACTAATGAAAGTATTTAGAAAATTGGGCAGACTAGACAGGCCGAATGGTTCTTATCTGCTTTCACATTCTATGTTTCTATGTTTCTCCTGCCCCTTTATATTTTAACCCCAGGCCCTTCTGTGTGTCTTTTATTTCCAGCCCTCTGTGCATCTTTCTCCCCCCTCATGTCCCTCTGTGTATCTTTCTCTCCACTCAGGCCCCCCTTTGTGCCACTCTCCACTTCATGTCCCTTAGTGTTCCTCTCCCCATTTCATCCATGTCACTTAGTGGTCCTCTCCATTTCCTGTCCCTTAGTGGTCCTCTCCCCTCCCATTCCTGTCCATAAGTGGTCCTCTTTCCTGTTCCTTAGTGTTCCTCTCCTATCCATGTTTCTTAGTGTTTATCTACCCACCTTATCTGTCTCTTAGTGCCCCCCATTTCCCTTAGTGTTTCTCCCCCCCCTCTCAGTGTTCTTCTCCCCTTCCTTCCCTCTCTTTTAGTGGTTCCCCCTCCTTAGTGTTCATTTTCCTTCCCTCCCCTGTCCCTTAGTGTTTCCTGTCTCTTAGTGCCCCCCCTTAGTGTTCCTCCCACCCCTCCCTTAGGGTCCCTCTCCCCTCCCTTCCCTCTCATTTAGGAATCCCCCCTCCCTCTATCCCTTAGTGTTCCTCTCCCCCTTACCTGTCTCTTAGTGCCCCCACCCCCCTTAGTGTTCCCCACCATTATTGTTCTTCTCCCCTCCCTTCCCTCTCTTTTAGTGGTCCCCTCCTCCCTCTTAGTATTCCTTTTCCCTCCCCTCCTCCCCTCCTCCCCTTAGTGTTCCTCTTCTCCCCCTTACCTGTCTCTTAATGCCCCCCATCCCCTTTAGTGTTGCTCCCACACCCCCTCTTAGTGTTCCTCTCCCCCTCCCTCTGTCCCAGGTGTTAGTTTTCCTTCCTCTCTGTATTGGGTACTCCGTCCCTTGGTGTTACTCTCCCCTTAGTGGTCCACTCCACTCCCCCCCTCACCTCATAGTGGTCTGCTCCCCTCCCTCCCTGGTATGCCTCCTCCCTATCTTGTAGCAAGCAGAGCACATCGTGGTACAGGAGCTTCCATTTCCTGTACCCAGCCAGACTGACAGGAAGTGCTCTCTCAGTAAACACTTCCTGTCAGTCCAGGCGAGTACAGGAAACAGAAGCTTCTGTACCCTGGTCTTCTCTGCTCGGCCTTGATACACTGAGTGGCTGACAGGAGGGAGCACTATGCTTTACCCTCCTGTCAGTCACTCTAATATAGCGCCCCCTGGCCAGTGCGCCCTATGGATGCGCCCGGCCCAGCCCACAGAGCTACCCCTGAATCTGCCCACAGTGCCCATCCATCGGTCCGCCACAATGATACAGTGTGTTTGTATAGTGGATGTAGTGTGTGTAAAGTGGATGCGGTGTGTGGGTAGTGCGTGTTTAGTTGATGCAGTGTATGCATAGTGGATGATGAGTACTGTGAGAGTTGGAGAGAGATTTTAAGCTGAAGATCTAGTGTGCTGGGCCCCCTCTTCAATATACAAGCTGCCGGGTGCCCACAGAGGCTGTGTTGGAACTAAGGTAGAGGGTCCTGGTGCAAGAATTATTTTGGGCCCTGTCTAGCACAAGGGTGGCCATAATGTAGATCCCCATCTGTCGTACAAGTCCCAGAATGCTTATCCAGCTGTGGAACTGAAATGTGCCCATCCTTGCAGGGTTGCATTTAGCACTGAGCAGGGTTTGTATGTTTGATTGTAAGCAGTGGCGTAACTACCGTGGTCACAGGCTAACCGAAAGGTTGACAGGAAGTGAGAGAACTTTTTGTTAGATTAGGTACCATGGTCCACCTACATGGATAAGAGCGGGTACAAAGAAGGATGAGGGAGAGACACATAGATGGGCTGGGGGGAAATTGGGACACATGGAGGGATTTGGGGGTAATTGAGACACATGGTGGGGGGAATGAGACACATTGAATGGGAGAATGAGACACACGGGAGGGCATGGGGGAGAATGAGACACATGGAGGGGCTGGGGGGGTGGATGAGATGTTACGGCATAGGGGGTCTGTATCAGTGCGACCGCTCCGATACTTCAGATACAAGTAAGTCCCTGATCGGCGTGGGCGCACATAAGCAGGGCGGTCATCCCGAAAAGTAAAGACTTTACTTACCTGGATCGTGGTGGAGTGCCGCCCAAATCCTCAAAGAAGACGGATCCCGGCTGGTGCGGCATTCTCAGGGACCTTTCTTAATGTTAAAGGGCACACTGTTACATTAAAGATGGCGCCGGTGTGCACACACTGCCACACATACTAATACACACACACTGATGCACATACATGCATATACACTGAGACAGATACAGATGTACAGATACACACACTGACATAAATGCAAATACACAGTCACACAAATACACAGACACACTGACAGACAATTACACACACAGATACACACTGACACATGGTTACACACACAGATACTCACACAGACTCACAGCTTGATAAAGTCATTTGTGTAGGCCGAAATGTTGCTCTTTTTGTTCCAATAAACCTGCCTTACTGCAGCAATCTTAAGTGCCTGGACCTAATTTATTTTATGTACTAAACTGGGTTTTGCCAACCCTGGCCCTGATAAGCACATGGATTCCTAAGTGTGAGTGCAGTATCCTCCGTTTGTGAATTATCACAGATACACACAGACACACACATATACATACACACAGATATCAACATACATATTCTCAGGTGCACCCTGACACACAGATACATACACAGTCATACATGTTGGTCATTTTTTTAGCCACTCTCCTATTTCTGGCCTTTTGGATGCAGAAGGGTGGCCTCTACTGGCCGGGGCTGTTGTAAGTTAGAGTCTGTCTCTCCTCTCCTCTCTGCCTTGCCTTGTGCTTTCCCCCTCCCACATGGAAGCACTACTATGATAATTAGAGAGCAACAGCCAATGACCAGGTACTTAAGACATATGACTTAAACAGTATACAAATAAAATGACAAATTAAAAAGCAATAGTACTTAACTTGTAAAAATGCGTAACAGCCTCCCTAGGTCACTACCCAAACAAGCGACCTATATCATGCAAAATGTCAACCAAAAAAGAAGATTCGGGATGTGGCTATGTAAATCTACAGAAGAAATATAAAACAGAACATAGTGTGATATTGTTAAAGATACAATATTATATGCGCAACAATCTTTTGCACTCAAAAGATATAGATGATAAAAGCGCTCTTAGGGTGCCTCCCCTGGAATAGTGGGGGGCTAGCTGATATTGCTTGTCTCCTCTGGATCCTTGTTCCACCAAAAAGACATCCACAGGTCAGGGTTCAGCAATAAAACATTTATTTAAATAAAAGGTGTAGTCACCATATTCAGCATAGGATATAAATAACATAAAATTGTCCTACGCGTTTCGTTCTGTAAGAACTTCCTCAGGGACCACAAATAAAAACAATTATCATGTATCAATATACAATACATAAATAAACATATCCTATACAAACCCCCCTCCCTGTGTCCTTAAATAGGGCTAATCCCTAGAGTCCATTGGTGGATTCAGTGGGAGTGTAAATCCTTCCTGTTCCTGGTTGGAGGAATAATCCCACTTGAGCAGCTGTTGTTCGTTCAGTAATTTTGTAATGCACGCTTTTTTTCGGCTTATACCGCAGATGATCCTATTTCGCCGAAACCGGAAGTGACGTCACGGTTGCTTCCGCGTTCCACATGCGTTCCACACATGGCGTTCCCATAGCAACCAAGTATGATCGAGCTGTTCGAAGATTACCTATAAATAAGGAAGGATAAACCCCCACTCTGCTACAGAAAAGATTATTAAACATGTATATTGCAAAACAATTGATCATTAATCATTATTCACATCTAATGTATAAAAAGTATCATCCTCCTATTGGGATATCATTAAGTAATAATGTTAATATAATAATAATAATATTAAATTATGATAACATTAATCCTTATTTTACCAATAATAATAATAATAACTCAAAATATTATAGGTCAAAAGACTTAGTATTATAAAGTGCTAAAGTGTTGTTTTGGATCAAAGAAAACTTTGATTATTTGTCTATCTACACCTTCCAAATTGATTAATTAATGCGTGCACGCTTTCCCTAGAAGTAATTCACACCGGAGACAAAGTTTCTGATCAGTGAAAAACCCAGGAATGCTTTATTCCCCGGAGTGGGGGCTCCTTCTTAAAGCAAAAATACGTCACAGTTTAAACATACAGTATACATTCACCAATTGGTTAACAGAGAAAGGGGGCTCTTGTTTAAACCCCCCTACAGAATGTAGTGTCATCATTACAGACTTTTGGATACACGATGGGAGGGGGAGTGAGTGGTATCTATCAGTTCTAAACCAATGATCCTCCATTTAGCTATATATGGCATATAGCTGTTAACTGGCACAAAGGTAGTGGGGGAGGGGAGGCTAGCAGGATGTGAGGAATTTACATAGTAAACAGCAGCTGACCACATTGTAGGGGGGGAAGGGAATATTTACTCTAGAAGCCAGTTTTAACATAGTGAACAGAGAATAAATAGACATTAGTAAATAGCCATTTTATTTTAATTCATCTGTCCATAACAGTCCCCCCTTAAAATGGCAATTTTTACTAAAACTACTATCTCTCATTCTAATACTGTCCCTATAGAAAAATAACAAAAGGCTATCTTGCACATCTGTCTGAACAGGCCTCGAACACTTCACTGCGCGGGTACCCCATAGCAGCTTGTCCACTACTTCTCCCGCGGCAGACTTCTGCCCGTAGAGACAGACGCTATCCCTAAATGTCCTTAAGAGGAAGTAGCTGTTGATTTAGTGCGGTGGGACTGTAAGGGTGTATGTGGTGTATCAAGGTCGATGTCGTCAATCTCTTGGTGAAGGAAGGTCGGGGTGGTCTGGTCGATTGTCTGATCAACTGTCTTTTGTAGGCATTTCTTAAGACAGGGTAACACACAACAAACAAGAAGAGCGAGGATGATTATCGTTATTAAAATGGCAACACCTATTTGGGCCAAAGCACCTTGCCATCCAGACATCCATCCAAACCATCTTTCCCATGGATCTGTGGCCCCAGAATTTCGTTTCAGTTCATTGGACAAACTCTTTAACTTTTCTATTGCCAACGTTACCTTACCATTAGGGCCTGTATTATCTGGAATATAGGTACAGCATGTCATGGTGTCTGGGAGTATTTTACATACTCTCCCTTTTTCTGCTAAAATCATTTCCAAGCTTATTCTATTCTGGAAGGTCATCTGAGAGATAGTTTGTAACCGCCCTATCCCACCATATATCCCATAACAAGTATAGTTCCCGGGCTATATAGTAATGCCTTCGTCTGGGTTAATATTTTTAGTAATGATTGGGTATTAAGTTTCCATGACTCGCATGCTGACCGCTTAGGTTTAAATACAGTGTAGAGACTTAAAACGCATACTTCATATCCGGAGGAAGGTTCAGGGATACTGTACCTGGGTGAGGCCTCGCTCCTCTGCAGACATAGCAGTTAGACTTGTTATGTTTAGTAGCATTGTATTTCATCCATTCAAGTCACAAGTTAGTGTCAGAGAAACCTGTCTCTACAGCCCTCTTATCCTCAAATATGGGATGACTACCATGTCTTTTAAAGTCCTAATGTGTGGTTTGAGGGGATTAACAGTCATGTGCGTGGCACCTACCCATTCAGCTGAGTCATACATGTCCTGTAAGAAAAAGGTCTCCTGTTTATTGTATAAACCTCTTCCCTTCCAATTCAGATTTTATTAGCCGTAATGCTTGGGAGAATAGATTCAAACTTAGTTTCTTACCTTAAAATTATTTGGTACCCCCCTTGACACCCCTATGGCATTAATATACATATATATATATATGTGTGGGTAAAACCACCCTTTATAGGGGTACTCCTTTTTGTCCTGAAGCATGAATGAGGTGTGTGAAGAGTACCTTGGGGATTGTCATGTGTTATGTGTATGGACATAATAACCTAGGCTAGGGCACATTTACTTATTCTTAGAAATCTTGTCTCATGCTACCCTAGTACTGGCAGATTCAGATCATTTAAACATTCAATATTAATATCACCACAAACTCAAGATAAGCAGATGATCTTGAAGAAGCTTTGACTGTGCGTATGGCACCTCAGACGTGAGGGCTGCAGGGTAAGGAGTATGTTTGTTTCTCTTTAGTTTCACGAGGTCCCCTTTTGGGGTATTCAGCTTTCCATCGATGGCAGGTGGTCAGGCATTATTATGGCCATCAAAACACCCACTTGTTGATATTTATTTATTTATTTTCAACAAGTATCTTTGTTCTCTAAGAATGGAGTTTCAAAAAGGGTTGTCAAGATCAACAAATGTTACTTCACATGATGCAGAGGCAGGCTTGATTCTGGAATGATGAACCCACGGGGTGATCTCTGTATCTTTCACGGTGCACTACTCAGCATGTGGTCTTGGTTATCACTTTGGTGGCTGGATAGGCCTCTGGCCATCCTGAAAACATGTCTGCTATAATTAGTGCATATTTGAATCAGCCATTCTTTGGCATTCTGGCGACTTGACTCCTCTGGAAGAGATAATGAGGTTTGGCTAGATGCTTGGGGCTTTCATCCATTCTTCTTGAGTTGCCCTTGGCACAAATGGCACAAGATTTACAGTAACTGTTGGTCAGAGAGGCAATTCCTGGTACTTCAGAGTATTTATTGATCAAAAGAGTTCATGAGGGTTCTGGACAGATGCTCCGTAGGCCCACTGGACCACTGCTGAGTATATGTTCTTGGGCAAGTATAACTTGAGATTGTTGAAGTACAGCCTGTCTTTAAGAGTTGCCCCTTTCTGTTTCCAGCTTGTGGTTTGTTTGTTTTTTCTTTCTTTCCAGGGTCAGTAGCTTGCTTGTTATTCCTTCGGGAGCTTGATGTCTGTGGGTAGGATCTTACATGGTGAATATGGGAGTTTCTTCAGCAGACACTTTTCTGTCCACTTCCCTTAATGCACTTACAACTTTTTGAACAACTTAGTCAGCCAGAGAGCTGCCACATGCTTCCTCTGAGTTCAGTCTTCCTTCAGAGATCTTGCATGGTGTGATGGGAGTCTATAGCTCAGCTTCTTGTGCAGACATTGTTGAGGTGAGATACTTGGTCCACTGTAGTGACAGCAAATCCGGAACAGAACATAAGAAAAAGGCTAAAAAAAAAATAATAGTCAGTGTCGTATCATTTCCCCCCTTGGGAAGTGGCAGAAGAGTGGCCAGGTAAATAGAGTATCATCCCTGCAGGGTGACATTATCCTGCACAGAATTCGTCCATCACAAGGAGAGGTGGGATATTGCATGGAAAGTCTCAGGTAACCAGGGCAACATTCGACACCAGAGCCTTAACCTGTTAGGGAATAGTAAGAGCTTGGACAGGCTTTGGGGCCTGTATAATTCAGGTAAAGGTATTGGGGGAACTAGCTAGGACCCTTGCCTCTTGGTCAGGTTTCACTGTGTGGAACAAAATAAATAATAAGGTGATAGGGGCCTGCAAGTGGGGGAAGGACATCTGCACCTAGCAGATTAATTGGACAGGTGAAGGTAACCACAAAGCAAGGCTTAGTTAACAGGCTACTCCAAGGAGAGCCATCTACACTTATGCAGGAGACAACAATGTTAGACAGGAATGAGGAGTCAGGCAGGCCTTGCTTGGTACAAATAGATGTCATGTGGCCTGCTATACAAGGCTGCATATAGTTATTGGGCATGGGCCTTACTATGTACTAAAACTTAAGTTAAAAGAAAATTTGGGACAACCTGAAGTGATGCTTCTCCACAGATGCTAACTCATCGTTGATGACATTGTTAATACAGGTAGCCTGATCAGCCAATTTATCTTAGGCTTAAACAAGTCACACCATGTAGTGGAATGGGTCATTAGGATTCGGGAAATTCTACAGTAAAAGGGCATAGTAAGGATGTACGCGATGTTACTTTAGGAGTAGGCGTGGCTGTGGATAGGGGGAAATCAGCCTTATCCATTCCCATATATTATTCCTTTTGTCTTCAGTATATCCAAACCATGTGTATGTCCAGGCGTTGCAATATACATTAATCCATTATCAGTCATGATATTAAAATCTCATTCTCATGAATTAAATCAAAGATTTTAAATCAACCTCAGAAGCAACAAAGAATAAATCTATTGTTTTTTCTTCTGTAAAATGATTGGAGTTACTATATAATTGCATACACCCAATATAACATTGCATGTTCCTCACTGCTACATTAGTGTATTTCATTCTGCCATATGTGCAAACTTGATTTAAATTTTTATTTTAATTAACCTAATACTTTCTTATAACACATATAAAAACAATGAAAGACAGTACAGACTAACAATTCATTTAAAACAATAAACTGACATAGATCTCTATTCTTGTGCTGTTCTTAATTCTGGAATCAGCCTGTGTACATCTGTTGGCAGACATATCCATGCTCATTCCCTAAACTGATCAAATCTCTTGAAGTTATCTGATTCTTATAACTTTCTGTGTTATGCTGCATTGCTTGTCTGTCCCCTAATTTCCATATATTATTTTATCATTGTCCTGAAATTTTACAAGCGTGGTCAGTCTACATGCCATTTGAGTCGGCAGCCATATTTTAAACAATCTATTCCTTTGTTCGTCATTTAGGCTGTATTTGTCCACATTTGACTCAAACATTCCAGCATTAGTAAATGCATCCACTGACGTGTCATAAACTGGAATACATTTCACAATTTTCATTAATTGTTCATGTATTTTCAAATTAAGTTTTGCAGCTCTGTCTTGAAATTTATATTTCTGCAAATCACTCTGTGAGGATACATTTTCAGTATCTATTGGTTCTGGGATTAGATTCTGTGTCTGTATTTTTCTTGTATTAACACACACTTGCTTAACTTCATTTCTAAGCTGGCAAATAAGATCATTTCTTAGTTCAACTCTATCCTGTAATTCACAGACTGTTTCTGACTGTTTACAGCATGTGCTCTCTGTTACATTGTTACACTGTTCATTTAAATCTGATTTGTCTTCTGTTAACCCATTCAAATCTATTTCTTTATCTGCTGATTCTAAATTTTCTTGACCTGCATCTCGTTTACAAATCAATGCATTGTAAGTACAGACTAGTTTCATAACATTTCTGATCTTTTGTTTTTTTTTTCTTATTAACAAACAATTTCTTGTCAATTTCACTATTGGCAATTTCACATTGTGTGTATAAATATTGCCACAAAACAGCATCTGAATAGCTGCTATTACATGCAAACTGCAATTTACTTTTCTCTGCGATATCATTTATAAATTCCACAATTCATTTGTTCCAACAAAATCTAACTTTCCTTATTCCAACATGCCAATAACCTCTTGCTTAACAACATATACAAGATTACACAAAGTTCCTAACTAGGTTATTCGTCCAGCAAATACACCTTGTTTCCCTCACATTCCTCACTGAGTTTACAAGCATTTCACCCATTCACCCCACCCCCCTGTAGCCAATACTCATAGCAGTCAGAGCAAGAGAAAGCAACAAAGAAGGAGGGGGGAGGAGGGAGGAAGACTTGCAAGCACAAAGTTTTTTAACCATGTGATTGCCTAAGCACAGCTCTCCTTAGGACAAAAGATAGAATAGGAGAGTAACGATACAAATTGTATAGATTACAATTAACATATATGGTACCCAACAAGACATACACAGACAAAAGCACAAAATACAGATGTAATTAAATCACAAAGTTCTTAAAATAAATGCCGGCTTATAATAAATCAAATCACACACACAGAAACACTCAAGCACATAAACCTCTCCTTTACCGAAGCTTAGCTATTTAAACTCTTGACCGAGTCTTAATAAAACAAAGGAACCGCCAGGTTTTTTACCAAACGAGGCCAAAACATCACTCACTAGCTTCTTTACCAAAGCTTAGCTAAAATAATTTTTTTTTTTTTATTATTTTATTTATTTATTTTTAAACTCTTGACCGAGTCTCGCAATAACTTCTTTACCGAAGCTTAGCTAAAATAAATATAGAGCCAGGGGTTTTCCACCAAACCCGAACTTGGCTAAACCTGCAAGTGCTTAACCACACTTGGCAGCATTATATAACAGTATTAAGCAAGTAGTAAAACAGATTCTCAAACAGACACTTTCACACATAAAACTCACACTCAGGACTCAGGCTGTAGATAGACAAGTGACAGGTTCTATATAAAAGGGGACATTCAGGCATATATATATTACCTGTCTGAAGACGTTAAACACCGGAAGCCGAATGTGAAGGCACGGAGAACAAGAGAAATCCAAAGAAAGGAAAATATAGGTAAGTAACTCATTTACCATATGCAGAGGTGATCAGGCTCCGTTTCCAATCTCTGGGAATCCTTTGCTCTCCTGTCTTGGGATCTGACGGCTGCCTTAGTAACGTATCCCTTAAATGCCCGCATTCTCCACCAAATTGTTTTGGATCAAAGAAAACTTTGATTATTTGTCTATCTACACCTTCCAAATTGATTAATTAATGCGTGCACGCTTTCCCTAGAAGTAATTCACACCGGAGACAAAGTTTCTGATCAGTGAAAAACCCAGGAATGCTTTATTCCCCGGAGTGGGGGCTCCTTCTTAAAGCAAAAATACGTCACAGTTTAAACATACAGTATACATTCACCAATTGGTTAACAGAGAAAGGGGGCTCTTGTTTAAACCCCCCTACAGAATGTAGTGTCATCATTACAGACTTTTGGATACACGATGGGAGGGGGAGTGAGTGGTATCTATCAGTTCTAAACCAATGATCCTCCATTTAGCTATATATGGCATATAGCTGTTAACTGGCACAAAGGTAGTGGGGGAGGGGAGGCTAGCAGGATGTGAGGAATTTACATAGTAAACAGCAGCTGACCACATTGTAGGGGGGGGAAGGGAATATTTACTCTAGAAGCCAGTTTTAACATAGTGAACAGAGAATAAATAGACATTAATAAATAGCCATTTTATTTTAATTCATCTGTCCATAACAGTGTCTCATATACATCATCACAAAGTGATTTTTTTTTTTTCCTCATATATAACTTTATATAGTTAGTGAAATATGGACATCACATTTAATCGATCACCATCATTAATTAATCTTCAATATGTCACATCTCATTAGTGTTCCTTATAAAAAACTTTCAAAACTTATTTAATATCTAAATGCAATTCATTTAGATACAGAAAAAATTATAAATTTATAACTTATAAAATTAATAAAATTAATGTGCGTCCCCACATTTGGGATGACACTAATTCTATATCACTAGAGTAGATTTATTTTCAATGTTCAAATAATCAATTGCTATATCTCCATTATATCCTTATGACTTAGGTTATATAAAACCATAGATCATAACATAAAATGAAAAAAAAAAAAAAATACATATGAACATGATTGCTCCAAAAAAAGTCACATGTATAAATCCTCTATCTAAATAGGGATTAACTTACACCTGTAGAAAAAAACCCAAATTGGGGATAAACACACTTATCTATTGTATTCCATTTTGAAACTTTACTAAGGCCAAACCAATCCAAAAAACACATTAAGTCGATGTCTATATTTAGACCCTTTAGTGTAAGGGTCTGTAACTTATATATCCAGAAAGTCTCCCTTTGGGCTAGTCTTTGTACTCTATTGCCCCCACGCCAAAAAGTGGGAACTCGTTCTATTCCCCAGCATCTAAAATCCTTAAATGAAAAAAAGGGGCAAGATATACAATGAGCTGGGACTGAATGTGTCATCAATCTCTTTCTGATATTATTAAGATGTTCCAATAGGCGGATCTTCAAAATCCTCTTAGTTCGTCCCACGTATTGCATGCCGCACGGACACTGCAGCAAATATACTACAAAGTCCGTGTGGCAGCTGATACTATCCCTAAGTGTGAAACTCTCCCCCGTAGTAGAGCTAAAAAAAGTAAATGTATTTTTAATAGATACCGTGGTACAAACTTTACAAGTACCACAGCCTTGAAATGAGCCTGATCGAACAGAGGTAGAGACAGATGGTGGCTTGATGGCATAACTAGGTGCCAACATATCCTTCAAATTTGTATTTCTCTTATAAATCACTACAGGGTTATCCGTTAAGTGTGCCCCCAGAACGGGGTCTTGTAACAAAATAGGCCAAGAACTTTGAAGACTCCTCTTAATTCTATTGTAATCGGTGTTATAATGGGTGATAAATGCTGAACGGAAATTGGATGGTCTAGCTTCCGAAATAGATGGTCTATTCTCCAAAAATGTCTTTCTTTCTATATCGCCAATACGGCAAATCTCTTTCTCTAATCTCTTTCCATTATATCCCCTGTCCATAAGCTTCCTCTTGATATGTAATGATTGGGCAAAATAATCTTGTTTGTCTGAGCAATTTCGCCTAAGTCGGGTGTAAGCAATTTCGCCTAATAAATCAGATTTCTAACCAAATAAAGGGGCTTGCCTTTTTAATATTAAACGTACCCAAGATGCCCAAGGTGGTTCCTTCAGAAAAATAAAGTTTTGTTTTTTCAAAACTCATTATATACAAACCAAGAAAACAAGCAGCATGTTCTTCAGAGTTTTTATAGGTTGTTCTTGTACAACTGTGTAAAGTTACATTGCTTTAGAACATGAAAATCAAAGGACAAGATGAAATCCATAGAGACTTGAGATCAGGAGATCAGCAAAAGAAAAAATATTTACAGTAAGACCAATAATGTTAAAGATTATCTTTCTAGTTCAGCTGTTTTATTGTATTCACTAGCTGTCATTAAAACAGTCTGTATATGTATTTGGCAAAGCAGAAGGTGTAATAATTGTGAATACTTTTATTATCAACTTGTTGATTCAAGGATAAATATAATTTCTAGTTTTGTTACTTTTTCCCCGGCAATTGAAAATGATTTTGACAGCAAACATAGTGATGTGCATAAAGTTGAACATTTTTCAACCTACAATACTGTGATATAAAGCATTTTATAAACATTATGCCCGTTTCTTTAAAAAAAATTAAATTATGTTTGTGTATTTAAATCACTGTGAATAATAGATAAAAATGTTCCTATTAATATATTTTCTAATAATATTTAGCTGTGAAAAAATACAATTAATTTATTTTGTAAAGAGAACAAAGTATCATTTCTAAATACATTTCAGTAATGTTTGAAGATTCAATTCCCATTGTTTGATTTAAAAGGCAGTGGTGCCACACAGCAGAAAAAAGTGGAATTGCAACTATAGAATACTACTCTAGAATGTGTAAGAACAGTTGTTAGAATTATAACAATGGAGGGTAAACAATGAGTTCTGAAAAACAGACTTCTGCTCATATGGAGATAAGCAGCCTTGCTGCCAAGGGAAGTTTCAGTCTTGCTTATCAATATTAATTGTAAGACGCTACGTATTTCTTACCAGTAGGTTAGAGGAACGTTTTATTTGTTTAAATTTTGTTTTTCTTATTACTTGTTCTCTTTTCAGTTGCATGTATATTACCCTTTTTAACCCACTGAGTGCCTCTTGAACAAACATGTCGTTGCCTTTGTTTTCTAAGGCATGCATGCTTTCAACACACAGCTCGATTTTTCTGCACTTTTTCACATGCATTCTCTCTGTCTCTTTACCCTTTCTCTTTCTTTCTTGCATTCTCTGCCTTGATTTCTTCTCCTTTTATCTCTCTTTTTCTTACTTTTTCTTTGTATATCATTTTTGCCTCCCTCCACCTCCTTTCTTTATTGCTTGCTCTTTCTTTATGAATCTCTCTCGATCTCTGCTTTTTCTTCTCTGTTTTCTCCTCCCTCCTCCCCCTGTCGCTTTCCCTAGCCTTCCCTTTGCTTGCTGTCCCTGTAAAATCTCATCTTCTCCTGAGCACCTTATTTTCTATATTCTTAATAAAAATGCAAAATTCTACATTTTAATTCTTTTTATAGCATTTGTATATTAACAATATTTAGAAGAAATGCTTCTTCTAATATTATATTCATAATACACTGCATAGTGTTGAAGAATTTTTAATCTCCCTGTAATCCCACTGTGGCGTATGGCTTTTCCCAACATACATTCTGTAACACATTTTCCATATCCTATCACACTATAAATCCTAAAATTGGCATTCCTGAACTTAAAAACACCAGAGCTGGACTGAAACTAGAGCTGGATTATCTGTCACCCATGGAGAGGATTAATCTTTTAGGTCAGGAAAAAAAGTCATAAGAAAAAGATTTCTGCATTGAATAAATATTGTACGTAGAATGGCAGTGCTCAATACTCCTTCACCCTTTCTAGAATAATATCATTCATGGGTAATCAACTTTTGACCATCTAGTACTCAACTATATTTCTCACCTGCCTCCTGAGCACAGTTGTATTGAGAAATGTTATTCAGTGTAAATTCATTTCTTATATGACGAATTAAATTATAGCATTTTAACCACTGCTGAGAAAGAATAGTATTTGTCATTATTAATATTAGTGAGGATATTTTTTATGATCCAAAACATTTAATGTATACTCCAAATTTATGTTTAGCGGTCTGGCTTTATATTTTATAAGTAGCATGTACTGTATTTTGAAATTGTTAAGAAACAAAAAACACAAAAGACAAGTAACACATTATTCCCAGATGTATATAATATAGGTTTGTGAGAGGTGCACTGGTGACCAGACCATGATGCTGTCCCAAAGATCAGTGTTACATTCTTTTTGAGTTGTTTGACATATACAAGGGGCCAGGGTGCCCACGGCACGGTCACTTACTTGACATATTAGAAAATCAAATTCCATCTAGGATGGCATTCATTGGCTGAGTGTGACACATCCGGGTGATGAATGCCATATAAATTATTTGTAAAAAATTATATTACTAGTGTGGGTTAATTTCCAGGCAACTGTCATTTGGTAGACCCTTGCTTGTATCAAAATGCTTGAAAAACATTTAGCACAGAATGGGATCTAAGCCACGGTATGCTGACACCAATACCATTACAATGTAGCAGTTATGCTGCTTAGAGTGCCCCTTTAAATAGCATATTAGCATGTTAATTATTTATTTTCCTTAAAATTGTAATTTGTGGGGTCTAATAAGTAAGCAATGAATTGTGGAGAATTCACAGCTGAATATTTGTTTGGAGCTGTTGTCCATCTTGCCCTGTTAGGCAAGTTGGTTGTGTTGTGCCAAGCCTATAAACAAGTTAAGTGGCACACCACAGCTAGAAAATTAATACTATCCAATGCAATATATAAGAATGATCAGTTGAACACAACACAGACAGTACAATCAGAAAACAAGGGGCTGGCTGCACTCACATGAACATGCTGAAATGCAGTGCTGCTGGGGGCCAATAAGTACAGTAAAAATGAAAATCCAGCGCACTCCCAGTTTATTGAAGCTTGGATAGAAAAGTTGAAATTAATTTTTGTAGTTATACATAACCTACTATACTTTTCATTTAGCTCCCTCTCTAGGAGTAGTCCATTGAATTTATATTGGCAAATGTTTATATCCCTTTAATAATGATTTGGGTGGGTACTGACATCCCCATTATATAGTGAAGTTTGTTTGCCAAATGTATTATGTATATCATATAGAATAGCTCTTAGTTATAAACATGTCACTTTAGTTTCACTTTTACACTGTATGTTCACATATTTTTTTTCACAGCATGTATGCACGGCACATTTTATTTCTTTTTATTCCTATTAGCTCGCTTATTGTATATTTAACAACCATGGACACAACTGGTTAAATCCTCTTTTTGATCTTATAACTCTTTTTCATTATTTCTATATATTGACACACTATTCACATAAGATATCATCCTAATTCTTCACCCTACGATTTGCACAGGGCATACACGTACCGTTCACTGTATACATGTTGCTTAGCAACACCTTCGTCACTGCATGCGTTATCACGCCGGTCACGTGTCCCGCCGGTGCACTTCCGGGTTCGGACGGGTAGCAGATCCCACACACTGATTTGGTGAGTAATTAATACAATTTCTTATATATTTGCACTGTACACCATATAACATTGATCTTGAAAAAGACCCTATAGGGGTTGAAACATTGGTCAAAATTTTCTGAACAAAATATGATACCACAATAAAATAATCACTGTAAAGAAAGTCCTATACGTGCTCCCATTATTCCTTGTTTATATATTGTACACTGGGGATGCACCTGGCAAGATTTGGTTGATCTACAACGCTAGAGTGTGAGTGCCAAGAAAATCCTGTTTTTATATATATATATATATATATATATATATATATATACAAAATACACAACCCAGGGCACTCGCTCATTCACTATACAGCGATTTCAAGTCTCAAAGAATGTAATACTTTTATTTAAAAACACCTCACCTAGGCAAAAAATAATGGGGGTTTATATATTGCATAATCCTGCCACAATGTCAATGTACCCCATTCTTGGTAGGTCTTAATCTAGCAGCCTAATGTCTGCTCTTATGAGATTAATCCACTTGGGAAATATTTCCTCCTGGGACTCTCTGCAAGTCAAGGCTAAATAGGGTCTGGGAATGAGGCACCTGTGACAGGGAGGGGTGCAAAACCAAGGAGTTGGCCTGGACTCCCAAATATATAAACAAATTAAACCACAGACAAAGATGGCGAGGGCTGCACTCACCTGAACACACATCTATTATAGGATGCTGCTGGGGCCAATTTACACAACATACAAAATACACAATCCAGCGCACTCCCTCATTCACTAAATTCCAAGACTCACAGATTGCAATAGTTGTATTTAAAAACACCTCACCTAGGCAAAATATAATGTGGGTTTAGTTACAGTATATGATCATACATTGCATAAGCCTGCCAAAACGTCAATGTACCCCATTTTTGTGGCAGGATTATGCAATGTATGATCATATACTGGAACTGAACCCCCATTCTTCTTTGCCTAGCTGAGCTCCCTAGCAATACAACTAACGCGTAGTGTTTTACTGGATGACAATTTTGTGCAGAAAGCATGAATATATCATAGATAGAGCTCCCCTGAGTGTGTTCTGGTTTTTGCTGGCTGAGTGTAGTGAGGGGGGTAGCTGAGTGTGGTGCCTTGCTTTTAATCAACATCATAAACAGATGCATGAAATTTGAAGACAAAATCCTTATTTCAATGTAGATTACATATATAGCATTATATATGGGAAGAATACATTTCATGCAACAGAGTTCTCTGTATATAAATAAAAGGCACACTCCCAGCACCATAACCACTATACTATAGTGATTATGATAACAGTAATGAGTGGTGCCTTCCCAGAGTAATTTGTCAAACCATTTCAGAACTATTTGACAACTCACCTGGATCCCACAGGGCAGCTGCAGTTGCACAGCCCACTTGTAGATTCTTCTGTTAGCACTCTCAGCCGATGAATGTAGTCTTGTATCACACCTTCTTAGCTCAGTAAAAACATCCAGCAGGAGATGTCCAAAGGACCAAGATAAGTTATCACACCATTCCAAATTCGCAAATACTGCAAGAGGGTGCCAAAACAAAAACTAATATATTACGCTGTAGTAGTTATGGTGCTTGGAGTATTCCTTGTAAATTAATTACTGCATCCTTCCTGTTAATTTCATGATCCTTGTGCTGGATGTTTATTGCTGTTTTTTTTACTGGCAGTGTGCCAAGAATAATGCAGCCGTGGTACGGACATGTAGTGAAGTAACCAAACATGGTGTTATGAAGCCATGACTGTGTTTCAAGGCAGCAACAGCTTCAAAGTCATGTGCACCCGTGAAATGGTTAACAATTTTACCAACTACTATATATCCTTTACTTTTTGATTTTGTTGCACTTGACTGGAGAGGGAATCAGCCTCCCCAGAGAAGGAGTCATTGATAAGTAGCGCATGGGGTTTTATTTTACCACAAATAAAATACTAAAATGCAATGTTAATTGTCATTTTTAATTTTCACCTCATTGTACCATGATTTTAGCTACAATAACAATTTATTTATTACAGTTTAAACACTCATTATTTAAATAACACTGTAAACCGCACAACAAAACATGTATTTTAATGGCATTGCAAAAACAATGTTTTGACTTCTAAAGTATGCTGTTAATTTCTTTTGATAAAACTAATTGGAATATTTAAAACACATTTTTAGCATTTTAGCTAAATGAATGCAAAATGCTACTGCCTTATGTTCTCACAGAATGACTTGCAGTACTAATAATACTAATTGCAAATGCATGGAGTGGATCATTGAGCAGATGTATGTTTCCTTGTTGGCATGCAAATGGCATCCTGTCCACCTCCGGTGACATAGGGTTATTAGGGTATTTTTATTTTACTTTATTTTATTTTTATAGAAACACGTAGGAAAAATAATATTCAAAGTGGTTGTAAATCTTTCAGAAAGCACGTAGGAAAATGGGTCGGTTTATTGAAAAGAGGAAGGTAAAATGTTTTTTTCCTCCTAAACAAAAAAAAAGAAGAAAGAAGAAGAAAAGGAGAAAGGTAGACAAAGTAGAAAAAAATATATAAGCATGGCTAATATTAATCAAAGACATTGTAAAATGAAATTATAGATCAATGCTGTTACCAGAAGAATGTAGATTACACTCTTTATTTCTCAACTTGATACAGTACTGAGACAGAGAGAGAGAGAGAGAGATAGAAAGAAAGGGTATATAATTGTGAAACATGTATTATAGGAAAATAATGGCATATCAAGGTCCTGATGACATCCTAATAAAACACAGGCCTGAAGGTCGAGTGATTTATAAATGATTTCAGAAACTCAAGATGACATTCTTTGCCTAAAGCCTCCCTGCTATACATCTTTTATATTATACATACTTTTTATATTATATTGTTAGGGTATTAGGGGTTAATGTGTTAGGGTTGATGTTAGCTTTAGAGGTAGGGCAAAGGTTTTTGTGTTAGGGTACAATAGCAGTGAAGGAGAGGTGCTACTGCAACACCAGGCTGTTCACGTCTCAATGCTGCCTGAGTTTAGAGATTATTGTGAGTTACATTCCATTTTGGCAGCTAATTTAGCTGCTACTATTACATAAGCTTGATAGTTGAATTAAAATTATTGCAGCTGCTAACTCCCACTACTGTTCTGCCCAAGATTTCTCCCTATTTATTTCACAGCATAATTGTATACACCGATCAACCTTGATTATACTGTTACAATGGTACCTACACAAAAATACAATCTAAAAATGGAAATAGAGAGAAATAGCAGGTAATGGTGTAGAGTCAATGTCACCAAGTGCTGAGTAAAATTGCACTCACAAAATAATCTTTGACTGCGGGCACATAAAATATTAAAGATGGAAGGAACTCAGTCATCTTATCTTTCTTCCTTAAAAGGGATTTGAAACAGAGAGACACAAAACATAGTGCACTAATATTAATAAAATGTATGTAATTTATTATAGATTGCACTCACAAGATATTTGTAAAACTCAGCTTATCGCAATGAAGTCTCTGAACGGACTGTGAAGTCCTTCCGGTCAGCAGACAAAATAGGATAGCCGAAAAATATATAAACAAACTTGACAAAATTAAACAAAATTAACAAAATAAATAAACAAATAAAAGTCCAGTAAAAAATCTTGTGCTGAAGGGATCTCTCCGCCCTATGCGTTTCGTTCTCTCGACCTTCATCAGGAAAATTGTATCAGAATCCTAATTCACCTTCCTCCATCTTTTAAATGGTCTCCTGGCGCCTTTTTCGCTGTTCCGACTTACTCCATGTGGAGTAAAATCACCTGAGTCCGTGAGCGTTTCAAGCACAGCACTTCCGTGTATCACTAAAAAAAGACACTTCCGGTATCGTGTAGAACGCACCATGCGTTCCAAATAGCGAACCAGAAGTTACAAAAAAGCCATCAATCAACTATACATAACAAAAAATTAACTGAATATAATGAATAAAAAATGCTGAAAAAAAAGAAAAAGGGGAAGAGATAAGGACAAAGTACCATTATGGATACATAAGATCGCACAAAATACATGTATAAACAATATATGAATATAAAACTTATATAATTTATATGCAGAGGCTCAAATAACATCCAAAAGACTTACAAAAAAGGTACAAAAACCTCAAGAACAAAAAAGGGACCAGGGTGAAGGATTACCAAATCCAATGAAGGGACTGAAAGGAGATAACAAAACAAATAAAAATAATAAAAATAATAATAACAACTATGTTAATAATAATATTAATAACAATGATAAAAATAAAGAAATAATAATATACATTTAAATGACCTCCTTTCAACTCCCTCAATACAAAATAGTCTAAACATAATTTCATCCCTTTCCAGTGATAAATTGTATAGGCACAGGAATTGTCACAAATATGATAGTGATTGACATTTCCCACTAGGATGGTCCAAAAAAGTTTACATTTACACTTTTTATATACTTCAGTGCTAAGTTCCACTACAACTGCTTCTAGTGCAGTTTCCCAAGTATTTTTTTTTAAATCTTTCGTAAATATCTAAGAATACACTTTGCTTTGAAATATCCCTCTCTGCAGTTGGTATTTCTAATATGTCAAATATTCTAGATATTTGCCTTTGAAATATATTTTTTTAAATGACATGCAGGGATAGTTTTAAAACGTCACTGCCCAGATTGGTATTTTCACAGAGACATTTAATATTTCACCTTTTAAAGGCAAGAGATGAATGCAAAAAAAAATGGAATGAATCTATTTCCATATGTAGAGAATATCACTTAGAAGTCTATGTTCTAAGTCAAGTAAGACATCAATAGCAAGTTAATAAGATATTTCTATAATAAATTTATCAAAGCAGAATTTAAAATAAGTGCACCAAGCCTAAAATAAGATGTATTTGTTAAATTATTCTGTAACTATATGAATGTCTGAAACACAATACTATATTGTAAAAATGTTATCTGAGCATAATGAATAATTTTTCTTCAAGCTTTTTTAAAGGTAATCAATGCATATACATTTTACACATTTCAGAAAAATTGATATGCAGCTGTTTTTTGTTTGATATCTGTCTTTTTATTTGACACTATTAGTGAGCTGTTTATTTAGTAATTTCTTTGTTAAGGGTATATAAATTAACCATATATATTTGTTTGTTTGTGAAAATATGGTGTCAAGGCCAGATTATTGTTTTATATCCCTGATGACATTTTCATTTTAAAAAACCTGGTTCTTTCTACAATTCCTTGTCATGTGTATGATCATTGATGGTGGAATTACCATGTACCAAGCAAACGCAACCCTCTGGGTCCATAGATATATCATTTTAATATTCTTATGAAATAGGGTTTTCAAATAGATTCAGGCCTTGACCTTTAAATATTCTATATATAATATCATGGCAGCCCATACTTCACAGGGTCATTAAGGATCAGATTGTGCTTATAGAATAAAATATCATTGGTCCTTAAGTTAGCATATTGAGGTTGTTGATTAACCAGATTGACAACTAAAACTAAATTAATCAAAACAACTGTAGCTTCATGAAGCAGTTTTGGTGTGTAGGTAATTTTTGCCTGCAGTGTCAATTCTCAATTCTCTCCCATTTAGGAGTTAAATCATGTATTTTATTGTGTACGCAACACAAGCCACACCTTGCCAGCTATGAGTCACACAGCCTGAATGAAAATAAAATGGTTTCATTTTCAATCAAGTGTTAACCTTCTTTAGACGTTTTTATCTTCTGCTCTGTAAATTAAACTATAATCACAGACTGGAGACTCCTGTAGGCTCTAGAAGGCTATTAGCAGAGCAGCAGATAAGAAAATCTAAATTAAACAGCCTGTACAATAAATGAAGTTTAAACATTAGATAGCTCTTTACAGGAAGTATTTAGGAAGGTAGTGAAAGTCACATGCAGGAAGGTGGGACTAAGGCTGTATAAACACAGTGATTTAACTCCTAAGAGGCAGAAAATTTAGCAATGATACTGCAGGGGCTTGATATATACACACAAACTGCTTCACTAATCTAAAGTTGTTTCTGGTGCCTATAGTGCCCCTTTAATGTCCCTGGTTTAGAATGAAGTTGCTTTTTGGGTGCATGTCAGGAAATATGTCATACATTAATAAATATCATGATTGGTGGTGTTTATGGTGAATCTAACACATGCTAAATGCCTCTCTGGAAGTCTGTGATGTTAGATCACACAGTTTATGCCCACATTCCTCTGTAATAAGATGTTACAACTAAGTTTCCAATGCATTAAATTGTTATGTTCTGTAAATATTGAATACAGTTTAAAAAGTTAAAAAGCAATGTAGTATATATTTGATTTTACTCCCAAAAAACACAACATGTATCTCTGAGGTAGTCCTGATTTATGGCTGAAACTTGTTGATGCTCTTTTTGGTACATTTAGAGTTCTGTAGTCTCTGAGATGCCACAAAGTATTTTACTGGTTGGATCCTACATTGAAGAAATTTCTACAGCTTTGCTGTGCGTTAAGTGATTTATTTTGGTGTTTTATCAAAGTCTGGTTTGTGGTTTTCCTATATTTTCTCCTAATAATTTAATAACAAGGTGTAAAGAAGTGCATATTGACAAAAAAATCTGTGTCCAGACTTAATCACAGACTTCTCAATGCAGCTCAATTAGAAGTATATGCAAGTATTGCAAGTATTTGCAAGTCAGGTGTTCTGAGCCACTGCTTGCCTTTCGTGTTTAGTTCCACTGAGCTACACAACCAGGAAGTAATTGGACCTTTTGTCTGATTGACCGCCAGGGGAGATTGTTCATTTATAAAAGTGTGAGTTTCTATGAAAATCTTCACTTTTTGTAAAATGAAAAAAAAAGAAATCATTTCACATATAAAGCACTTCAGCGAGTGTGTGCAATGTTTGGAATGAGTTTATTTTTTTACCTTCTCTACCCTACTATACTCCCTCTTTCGCTCCTTCTTTCTCTTTTTCCACCCTACTATACTCCCTCTTTCGCTCCTTCTTTCTCTTTTTCCACCCTACTATACTCACTCTTTCACTCCTTCGTTCTCATTTCCATTTACTCCCTTCTTAATCTTTCTCACTAACTAACCAATCAACCACTTGTATACATTTTAAAAAACTATTTCAGAAAATGCCAGCATCTACTTTCTGTAAGCTTGTCTGGTTGTCTACAACTATGAGATCATTGAGTTAACGTTTAAAAAATATCAAACAATTTGGGCCATATTTTGACGTTCTTTTTATTATTAAAATTCTTGTTTAATGAGATCATGTTTGAAACAAATATGTCACTCATTCTCCAAAGAACTCGATCTATATTATGGAAATGTTGGAAAAGAAAAAAAGCCAAAAAATTAGATTCCTTGTTTCTAACAGAGACAAGTGCATGTAATTCTTGGCTTTTGCATAAAGAGCCATATTGAAATTCTGCAGTCTAATAACAAGATACCAATTAACACTTAAATACATTCCATGTTTGCATCAGCAGTACAACATCAGAATTGCAAGGGAATGCTTTTTCCCATTTAAGCAATAGAAGATAGATTAGATGGGGCTCTAAAACACAACTAGACAATTTGTTGATGAAAAAGAACAGTTCCCCACCTGCTTAACAGCACAGTGACAAAGTGCCTGGTTTGAAATATTGCATTTCAATGTCTCAAACATTCATTAATTGCACATTTATGGCAACTTCATGAAGCGTCAGAGGTATGTAACTGAGATATCCCAGCTGGTCCTGCTTCTTTCCTATTTGGGGACATGAATATTTATTTCAAGGAAAGTTGAGAGTTTTAGAAAGGATGGATCTAGAATGATAAACTCAAGTAAACAAAGAAGTGATGATAGAATACCACAAGTAAAATTACTTAAAAAAATATTTGCTAACATTAGAAGTTGTTTCAACTAAAAAACACATTTTATCCAGATGTGCAAATCTGGTGAAAATTGGCAAAAGCCGATCAGAATGGAAATCCTCATACTTATTAAAGACAAATCTGGTCAATTGGCCCATGCAAATCAGTAACAATCGCCCAATTGAATTTGATGTGAAAATTAAAATCAGTGCTTTTTGTATCCAAACCTATTTAAAGTATATAATTCAAAATATTCACAAAGCTTATTTTAATTAAACAAACTCAGATCCGAATCTATCCGACAAGATGCATTCATTGTTTGCTTTCTTTTTTTGGTGTGAATTATATTGTGATTTATTGTGAAAAGTGATCTATCCACTCCCCATTTTCAATTTAACCCCTTAAGGACCAAACTTCTGGAATAAAAGGGAATCATGACATGTCAGACATGTCATGTTTCCTTAAGGGGTTAAAGTCCCCTATCTGATGCAAACAACTGCCCAATAACTAGTTAAAAATGTTTAGCAGATATGCAGGTGAAGGCATTAGAGAGGTTAAAGATCTCCTTTATAGTAATATGGGGATATTTACCACCATAACTATTTAACTATTTATAATAAAACATTATTTTTGGCTAGATTAACCCTTCATATTCTAGTCACCCTCCCCAAACTAAACAAAACAAACAACTAAAGTTAAAGCATACCACCATTCCAGTAAGCAAGGCCAAGTTCTCCCTATAGCCCAGTTCTGTTCCACTGGCATTACTCTCCATTGCAGGAGGTGGAAGAATGTGGAGGGAGGATGGGCTGGTGACCATGCCACCACTGGATATATATCGCCAAAATGCTGTGCATGCTGACATTAAATGTCCAATATGCACAGGAATTACATTAGCCAACTCTTGTTCCAGGCTGGCTAAAGACTGCCAGAGGTGGAGTTAGAGGTGGAAAATTATAGTGAAATCCTGCACATACTGGCACCATGACCACTTCAAAACACCTAACTTCTCATGGTGCTTAGAGTAATCCTTTAATATAATGTACAATGGTTTGTTTTTTACAAACTCAAAATAGCAAAAGTCTTATCAAAAGGTGTGATTATGAATATGCCAACATGTACAAAATTAGTGTGGCTTAACAACGACAAACAAAATGTGTTGGTGTTTTGTAAACTCCATTTATGATGTGGATTATTATTTTTTTGTGGCAGGTAGAGATCACCTATTAAAAAGAGTGCATTATACTTTCAATGTTCTGACACCCACTTGTTTTTTCCCTAATTCAGTAGGCAGCGGCATGAAGAATTTAAACATATATCATACGGAGGTCCAGACTCCAACATACCAAAGAGAAGGCCTTAGTGGCTTAATGGTCATCATCAACCCAAATGTGCCATGCATCAGGGGTTAAGACAGGATAAGCATCTGTCTCACCTGCTCCATCCCATTTCCTTTTTGTTATGGTGCTCTTTTTTAAATATAATTTTGAGTCTAGAGGACCTACTTGTACCTTAGTAGACTTGCCAAAATGAAGACTGTGCCTTCTTAGGTCAGTATACCTTAGTTATTATTATTATTATTATTATTATTGCCATTTATATAGCGCCAACAGATTCCGTAGCACTTTACAATATTATGAAAGGGGATTTAACTATAAATAGGACAATTACAAATAAACTTACAGGAACAATAGGTTGAAGAGGACCCTGCTCAATCGAGCTTACATTCTATAGGAGGTGGGGTGTAAAACACATTAGGACAGGAATGTGCAATCAAATAAGGTGGGCTGCCCTTTAGGAGAGGGCAAGAGACGGGTATGTGAGGTAGGGGTTAGTCTTGGAGGCCATAAGCTTTCCTAAAGAGATGGGTTTTAAGGCACTTCTTAAAAGATGCAAGACTAGGGGAGAGTCGGATGGCGGTAGGCAGGCTATTCCATAGGAAGGGAGCCGCCCGCGAGAAGTCCTGCAAGCGCGAGTTGGCCGTACGGGTGCGGACAACGGACAGGAGGTGGTCACGGGCAGAGCGGAGAGACTGAGAAGGGACATACCTGTGGATCAGTGAGGAGATATAAGAGGGGCTAGAGTTGTTCAGTGCTTTATAGGTGTGAGTTAGTGCCTTGAATTGACTCCTACAGCACACAGGAAGCCAATGTAAGGACTGGCAGAGGGGTGAGGTGTTATCAACATCTAATAAATTTGAATTAAACAAAACTAAGCAAAATGATTTTTTTTTAACATTTTATTTTAATATTATTATTATTATTATTATTATTAAGAATATTCATATTTTTGGGGACAAACAACCCACTAAACAGAGCAATGCTGCTTACAAATATCATCAAAACTAGGCAACTACTACTTCAAGAGTAACTATCACAATTCCCCAAAAGAATGTAAAAAAAATAAATATGGAAAGATTTACTAGCAATCTTAATTTTTGATTTTGTTTCTTAAATGCTTTGTGAACATAGAACTAAATGTATACAATACAATAATGAAATAAAATTCAAAGTATGTAATGAAACATAATTAGTGCTTTTTTACCGACAAATCTTTGCTGTTTGGATTGTATCCAAAAAAGATAAGAAAATATTGTTTTTCAAACAATTAAATACTGCATCAGTCTTTGGTGTAGTTAATTAGAATTTACATGGGAATACAAATGAACTGTACCGTTTGCATAATAAGAACTTTTTTTTAGCATTAAAGTACAAATATGTGTCAGTCAAATTAATGTATTCCATTTATTTTAATTTTGTTTATAATTGATTCTCTAGTTTAAAAAAAAATCCATAGCAATAGATGAGAATACTGTTTATTACAAATTCATTAAAAAATAAAATACTAAACCATACAAAGTTGATTACTATTTTCTGACAGTTTTTGGCAGAAATCCGCAGCTTTTGGATTGCTAATTTTGTAAATTTTCAATGTATAATAAGTACAAATCTTTTTTTTTCTTTTTCTTTTTTTTTTTTACTAAAGCCTTATATGACACAATAATTTTTATTTTGAGCAGTCGCTTAAAAGAGCACTCTAAACACCCTAAACACTACAGCCCATTGTAGTGATTATGATACTAGGAGACAGCCATTTCTATGCCAAACCATTTTTAAGTGGTTCGACATAAAAAAAGGGTCGCTAAGGTTCAGTATTAGCAATGTTGATTTGTCCCTAATTTGGTGGCACTGATATTAGAAGCAATGACATTGCTAATGCAGAACATATGGAATCTAGTAATTGAGGAACAGGGCTACTGGCACCTTAGAGGACCCTTGGTTTGGAGTGAATTGGCATAGAACTGGGAGACAGCACAAGCAGCCTCCTAGCATCATAACCACCGCCCCGAGTTGTAGTGATTATGTTGCTTACAATGCCCATTCAAAATACCTTTAAGGCCATATTTAAAGCAAAAATTTTTGATATTCAATGCCACTGAAATATTTTCCATGAATTGAAGTCTACAGTACACAGCATGCACCAGATCTAGACAGTTGGATCATCAGTGTCTGGGGTTGGTGAATAATCTCCACCGCTATGGTCTGCACATAGGAAAGTCATTATAGTTAAAGTAATTGCTAAAACCTTTAATCCGGAGCGTACCATATTTTCAATAGTTTAACTATTGCTTTACTTTCATAGATACCATTTTGCAACTAGTAGGTCTGTTAGTCCAATTAATTTTTGACCCACTTGGTTTTTTTCCTCTGAAATCGTGCATCTTGGATCATATGGCATTCCTTGTGTTGCAGGTGACAGCTTAGTGCTTTCCACTCACAGGCTTTTTATCTAATTTCCTTTACATGTGCCTGTCTGAACACTTTTATTTTTTCCTAGCATCATATAGTGTTGATTCTCTTGTTTAAGATTACTTTCATTTACTAACATAACAGGAACAATTGTTTAACCCCTTAAGGACAGAGCTTCAAAAGCTTGTCTTTCACTTAATGACAACAGCATTTTTTTCATTTTTTGCTGTTTGCGTTCAACTGCAATTTGCATTTTACTAATTTGTTGCACCAACACATATTATACATCGTTTTTTAAAGAACAGAAAGGGCTTTAATTTGACGTAACACACATATATATAAATGCTTATTTATTATAAAAAAATACAGAAAAATTTAAAACAAATGAAAATGTTGTGTTTTTTTTTTACAGTTTTTGCAATAATAATGTGTGCATAATTAGTGCAGGTTAAGAAAAGTAATTAAAAATAAATTCATTTAGTTGTTCTGATATACAGAATATATAATGTGTCTGAGATTTTAAGGTTTTTTTTTTGGTAGTTACAGGTCACAAAGCACCAGGAGTAAACTAAACCTTTAATGTGGAGCAATTTTAGAATTTGGTATGTCTGTCTTGTAAGCTTAATAGCCATAAAAGAAAACAAAATTGCCATACAAAAGTATATATTTATATAAAGTAGACATCACGGGCTAATTACCTAAGGTTGTTTTGACACTTTCTACGTAGCCATTTCACCGCCAACCTCTGCTAAATATTGGAGTACAATTTTGTTTTTTTTTGGTTTTTGGCACACAAACTTATAACAAAGAAATTCTCATGTATATTTTGTAAAGTTGGTGTGTGCTATTCCTGTACAAAGTTTTATTTTGTGTTCAGTCACATCTGCTGAGTAAAATGACACCCCCATTGTATGTCTTTGGCACTATTTCGTGAAGTTATAGTGCCATATAGGATACCTGTCCTTTTCAGTATTCACAGTCGAATTTTGAGAGATGGATTTAATGAGCCTTAGCTTCCATTTGGGGTATTATAACAGTTTGACTGTTCAAAAAAAAACCACAAAGGCCTACCATTTGTAAAAGGAGACACTCCAGGGTATCTCATAAGGTGCATATTGTGCCTTAACATGCCCCCATTTGTTCACCAATATATGCCAAAGTATGTGGTAAAAAATAATTTTGTGAATTTTTTACATACGGATTGCATTTTTGCTGGGCGTTTTGTATATTTCATATGTGCCACTAAGTTCAAACCTCCCAAACTTATGCTCAGCTAAGTCTTCTGAGTAAAAAGAATGTCTTTGGCACTATTTCGTGAAGCTACAGTGCCATATAGGAGACCAAGTCATATCCGTTTTTACCAAACTTTGAATTTTGACGCTGGGCCTATGTGCAATTTCCAAGCATCTTCGCAGGTTTTAAATTCAAACTACCCCACAAAGGCCTACCATTTCTTAAAGTAGACACCCCAGGGTATTTCTAAAGGTATATTTTGAACCTTAGTGTGGGATCATTTTTCTGCTAGCTTGTAACAGATGTAGTGGTAATAAGCATTTTTTCTGCCTTTTTGACATACAAAGTGAGTTTGCACAGTATATTTTGCAAACCTTATGTGTGCTACGACTGTATAATACTTCATATGTTGCTCAGCTATGTCGGCTTAGTACAGCAATACCCCCGTATGTACCTTTGCCAGGTATATGTGGACATCGGAGGGGCACATTTGGGACACAGCCATTCCAGTTTTTTTTAAACTTTGAATTTTTAGGCTGTGCCCATGTCCCATTTTAGAGTATTTTACCAGGCTATATAATCCAAATACCCCATAAAGCCATAACATTTCTTAAAGAAGACATCCCAGGGTATTTCAAAACGCATATTTTGAACCTTAGCATGGGATCATTTTTCCGCTAGCTTGTACCAAGTGTAGTGGTAATAAGTATTTTTTATGCCTTTTTGACAGAGTTTGCGCAGTATATTTTGCAAACCTTATGTGTGCTATGACTGTATAATACTTCATATGTTGCTCAGCTATGTCGGCTGAGTACAGCAATACCCCCGTATGTACCTTTGCCAGGTATATGTGGATGTTGAAGGGGCGCATTTGAGACGCAGCCATTCAGTTTTTTTCTAACTTTGAAGTTTTACGCTGTGTCCATGTTCCAATTTGGAGTAGTTTAGATGGTTGGTTATTGAAACTTCCCCACAAACACATACTATTTATTAAAGAATACACCCTGGGGTAATTCAAAAGGCATATTTTGAACCTTGGCGTGGGATAATTTTTTCTCTAGTTTGTTCCAGGTGTAGTGGTAATGAGCTTTTTTAAAATGTATTTTTTTACTTTTTTTTTACTTTTTTACTTTTAAAAACTAGTTTTTAAACTTTTGTTTTGCTGATTAATTTTTTTTAAACTTTCCTTAACTTTCTTAAAACTTTATTACAGATTTAACATTTTTCTAAGCTTTTTTTTACCGTTAACCCCTAACTAGCAGTGAGCAGCACTAACAGTAAATTCCCCATTTTCCCATAACTCCCACCCACGCCAGCTAGCAAAAGATATAGTTATAAAATATTTAAATTAATTAATTAAACAAATTGAACCCCTGAAGGTTAAAAAATAAATAAAAATAAATCCTCAGGGGTTAAAAAAAATTAGATCACAGTATAATACTGTGATCTGTATTTGATCACTGTAGGCAGTGATCGACTGGCAGGGAATGGGTTAATTTTTATTTGGACTGGGTAAAGGGTTTTTTTTTTTTTTAGTTTTTACTTAAACGTTATTAAAACTTTTTTTAACCTTAATTTTTAACTTTTTAAAGTTTATTTTAAAACTTTTTTTAATGTTAACCCCTAGTTAACCTAACGCCAAATCCCCCAATTCCCCACTAACTTCCACCCACCCCTGCTAGCTACATATTACATAGTTACATAGTTACATAGTTACATAGCTGAAAAGAGACTTGCGTCCATCAAGTTCAGCCTATCTCACATTTGTTTTTTGCTGTTGATCCAAAAGAAGGCAAAAAAACCCAGTTTGAAGCACAATTTTGCAACAAGCTAGGAAAAAAATTCCTTCTTGACCCCAGAATGGCAGTCAGATTTATCCTTGGATCAAGCAGTTATTACCCTACATTGAAAGATTATATCCTTGAATATTCTGTTCTTGCAAGTATGCATCTAGTAGCCGTTTGAACATCTGTATGGACTCTGATAAAACCACTTCCTCAGGCAGAGAATTCCACATCCTGATTGTTCTTACAGTAAAAAAACCTTTCCTTTGCCTTAGACGAAATCTTCTTTCTTCCAGTCTAAACTCATGGCCTTGTGTCCTATGTAAAGTCCGGTTTGTGAATAGATTTCCACACAATGGTTTGTATTGGCCCGAATATATTTGTATAATGTTATCATATCCCCTCTCAGGCGACGTTTTTCTAAACTAAATAGGTTTAAATTTGTTAACCTTTCTTCATAGCCTGATATGTTCCATTCCTTTTATTAATTTTGTAGCCCGCCTCTGCACTTTTTCTAGTGCCATAATATCCTTCTTTAGAACAGGTGCCCAAAATTGCACAGCATATTCAATATGGGGTCTTACCAGTGATTTATAAAGAGGCAAAATTATATTCTTGTCCCGAGAATGAATGCCCTTTTTCATGCATGACAATACCTTACTGGCCTTGGCCACTGCTGATTGACATTGCACATTGTTGCATAGTTTGTTGTCTATAACAATTCCCAAGTCCTTTTCATGTGTTGTTATCCCTAATTCGCTTCCATTAAGGGTATACGTTGCTTGTGTATTCTTTATGCCGAAGTGCATAACTTTGCATTTTTCAACATTAAATTTCATCTGCCATTTGAGTGCCCAGTCCCCCAGTCTATCTAAGTCCCTCTGCAGCAAAGTAATATCTTGCTCACATTGTATTGTTTTACAAAGTTTGGTGTCATCTGCAAACACTGAAACATGACTTTCAATGCGGTCTTCAAGATCATTTATAAACATGTTAAATAGAAGGGGTCCCAGAACAGACCCCTGAGGGACACCACTTGCCACCTCTGTCCAGCTTGAAAATTTACCATTAATGACAACTCTTTGTACTCTGTTTTTAAGCCAATGTTCTACCCAAGAACAAGCATTTTCATCTAGACCGATTTCCTTGAGTTTGAACACTAATCTATTGTGTGGAACTGTATCAAATGCCTTGGCAAAATCCAAATAGATCACATCCACGGCAACACCCTGATCTATACTTCTACTTACTTCTTCGTAGAACGCAATCAAGTTAGTTTGACATGACCTGTGCTTCATAAAACCATGCTGATTTTTGCTGATAACCATGTTCTTCTCAAGGAATTCTTGAATATTATCCCTTAATAACCTTTCAAATATTTTACCAGCCACAGAAGTTAAGCTCACAGGTCTATAATTTCCAGGCAAGGATTTTGAACCCTTTTTGAATATAGGAACCACATCTGCCTTCCTCCAATCCTCCGGAACACTTCCTGAAAGAAAAGAATCTTGAAAGATTAAAAACAGAGGTTCACTTATTTCTGCACTTAGTTCCTTAAGTACACGTGGATGGATACCGTCAGGCCCTGGATCTTTGTTTATATTAACTTTCTTTAGTTGTTGCAGCACCTTGTCTTGAGTTAACCAATTACAATTATTCTGCAAGTTTTTAGTAGCAATCATTTGCACATCTATTGCCATGGGTTCTTCCTTAATATATACGGAGGAGAAATAGTTATTTAAAATTCCTGCCTTTTCCTGGTCTTCATTAATTAACACCCCCGTTTCAGTTTTTAGTGTACCTACACTTTCATTTTGGGTTTTTTTAGAATTTATGTACTTAAAAAATGCTTTGGGGTTGGTTTTGCTCTCTTCAGCTATCATTATTTCATTTTGAAGTTTAGCAAGTCTAATTGCCTTTTTGCACGCATTATTTGCATCCTTATATCTTTTATAAGATGCATCTGATTTGTCCGATTTAAATGCTTTAAATGCCCTTCTCTTAGTTGTAATCTCTTGTTTTACTTCTCTACTAAGCCACATTGGTTTTAATTTGTTTCTTTTATATTTATTTCCCAACGGTACATACTGAGAAATGTACCTTTGTAATATTTGTTGGAAGATGATCCATTTATCCTCAGTGTTCTTTTCACTAAAGAGTTTATGCCAGTCAATATATTGTAAAGCTTCCCTTAACTTATTGAAATTGGCCTTTTTAAAATTATATGTTTTAGTATTCCCCATGTGCTTTTGTTTTTTTGAGTTTATTTCAAAGGACACTATATTGTGATCACTATTTCCCAAGTGCTCACCTACTTGAATGTTGGTCAAAAGATCACCGTTGTTTGTTAAAACCAGGTCCAGACAAGCATCCATTCTAGTTGGTGCTTGCACAAGTTGTGACATGAAGGTGTCATTTAACAAGTTTAAAAACCTAATTCCCTTTGCTGAGGCACTAGTCCCTCTGTCCCAATTTATATCCGGGTAATTAAAATCTCCAATAATTAAAGTGTTACCCAGATTTGCAGCTTTCTCAATTTGCTCAAACAGCTGTTGTTCCTCGTCAATATTAACATTAGGTGGTTTATAACATATCCCAACCAATAGTTGGTTTCCCTTCTTTTCCCCCAAGCAGATATTTACCCATAAAGCTTCCACATTATCCTCCTCGCATTCCATTTGCTTAACATTTGGCTTTAAATCATGTTTGACATACAAACATACCCCACCACCCTTCTTGTTTTTCCTATCCTTCCTAAATAACGTGTACCCATTTAAGTTAGCTGCCCAGTCATGTGTCTCATCCCACCATGTTTCAGTTATGCCTATTATATCATATTGTTTAGTGTATGCTAATGCCTCTAGTTCCCCCATTTTGTTATTTAGGCTCCTTGCATTAGTAAGCATACATTTAATATTATGCATCACTTGTATATTTTGTGAATTTTCAACATTACACAGCTTCTCTGTTCTGAGCTTGCCCCTCCCCCCGTTTCCACCCCCCTTATACTGTGCTAAAGCCCATCTCCTTTCTGTCCTATCTCCATTTTGTAGATTGCTTTTGTAGATTGATATATAATTTTAAAATATTTTAATTAATAATTAATTAAATAAATTTAACACCTGAGGGTTAAAAAAAAGAATTAACCCTCAAGGGTTAAAAAAAAAATCAGATCATAGTAAAATGTAATCCCTGCCAATTGATCATTGTAGTCAGTGATCAATTGGCAGGGAAGAGGTTAATTTTTTATTACAATGGGTAAAGGGGGGGTGGGACTTTAAATAAACTTTATTTTTTTCAAGCAGGGGGCAGGATCAGCACTGTTCCGGCTCCCTGCACTTCACACAGAACCAGGAAGTGCAGGGAGGCGGAAGGTAAGTATACAGAGCACATGTGCTCGCTCTGACTTGCGGTCAGAGAGAGCACATGTGCCGGGCAGCCTGACCGGGTGCTCCCAGTCTGCCTCTAATACAGAGGCACACCGGAGCACCATTAACCCCGCGATCACCGCGGTAGCGGCGATCCGGGGTTAATTTTACCTCGTGACGGACGAGGTCTGTCACTCGTCATTAAGGGTCTCCCCTCTGTGACGGACCTCGTCCGTCACTCAGCGTTAAGGGGTTAAGATACAATATCCATATTCTAATTCCAAAGTACACAAGAACAAAATTTTCTTTATTTACAAAAATATTGGTTTGTTGTCAAGTGACATAATTAACTTGGGTAGCACTTACACAAAAACCCCAGGATGCACTTAGCTAAGTATAACTTTCTTGGTTAAATACTTACTTAGATATTATTATTATTATTATTATAGCTATTATAATTAATATTATGCATAAACCTTGGTGTAAAACTGCACATGAAGTGCCCCATCTTTATAGCTCACTTTCTTTGGCAGGAACTATTGAGCATGTTGTGTGATGCATATTTTACATATCACCCCCTCACTCCTCTTACTGGGCAAGGTGTTGCCGAGGTGCCATGTTTCACTGTGTTCCCCTATCACTGTGCCTAGGAGAAAACATTGCTTATTGTCTCTGTGCCAAGAGAAGAGAAACAGAAAACTAGAAGAAAGGTCCAGGCACTCCAGGCACAACGTTTCGATCTACACGGCCAAGCTTGACAAAGATGGTATAGGTCGAAACGTTGTGAGTGGTAGCGGGTTCAATAAATTTGCCTTTTTGTATCCTGGAGTGCCTTCTATTTTTCTGGATCAAGTATTTAATCCCTGGTATTGCTTGGGATTGAGTGCAGTTCCATATCTCTACTATGATTATAAGAGAAGAGAAACAGACAGATAGCATCTACATGGGGAATGACACTGGTTAGGGTAGATTCTATTATCTTCTCAATTGGCTGATAGCATCCCCACAGGTTGGTTTCAAATGCCAATTCCTTATTCATTTTACTGTAGTGCTATCAGGCCATTAGCAGTCTATTCTTAGATTATATTTAGTTTTCACAATATAAGAGTTTCTTAGTTTTCTTCTACATTACCATCTTTCCATCTAAAAAAAAAATGTGTTGCCTGACCTTATAATTTTACCTCCAAACAGTTCATAGTAAACTAGGCAAGTGCTTTCTCTTGAGAAAGTACATTATACCTGCATGCCTTTTCCAATACTTACTGTCACAAAACACATTTTAAGATCCCTTGGATGCAACTGGAGAAAAAGTAAACTAGCCTTAAGGTTTAAAGGTTTGGCTGTAAAAAGGTACATCGCTGAATCAACAGCTTTGACTGAGCATCTGTTTTAACACATAAAATCACATCACTGGAGTGGCATATGTTTATGCATTTTATGCAAATCAAAACTGATGTATCCTATTTGAAACTTAAGGACCCTAATTCTCTGGCTTCAGACTTAAAATTTTGACTAAGTGATCAGCTCATTATTAAAATGTATTATTTTACATAATTGAGAAAATTTTAATGGAAATAATTCACGTATACAAAAAAGTTTATTTTATACCTCAAAGAGTAAAAAGAAAGACATTAAGAATTAATAAGAGCCTATATTTTTAGCACAAAATTAAATTTGCACCATGATCCTTTTTTCCTGTAAGAAGTAGCTCAGTAAAAAAAAAACAATTGTTTTCACTAAAATATAAATTCAGAGTATTTGCTTATTTAGTCATAGGATATAAAGGGGCCTATCTTGGTTGTTTAATTATAAATCAATACATTTATTTTTAATAATAAAATTATACATTTAATGATAAATAAATACTTGTTTAGTAATAAATATAAAAGTTAGTTATCCATTAAAGACACGCTGGTTGCACAACGATCTAATGCAGGATTGGAGTTAGTAAGTGTAAATTGATGTCCAGTTCACAAAAATGAGTTTGTCCTATTTGCCATCATGGTTCATGGGCTAATTTCCAAGAATAAATAACCACTTCCAAACTTTTTATACCCAGCACAAGTGTTGTTTTGCATGATGCCAGGAAAAAATGGTGGAAGGATGCTGAGTGACTACTCTCACAACCAGCTGATTCATGATCAGTGGGGGATTAAATAACAATAGACGACTGCCCTCTTACTCCTCTCACATATGGAGTTAAGTTCATATACAAAAAGCCCTATCTTTTCCTCTGTGCCCTGGCTAATAAAGTAGAGGGTAATAATATGTTTACCAGTGAAGGATGCCCCCAAGTCACCTAGTTTAATTATAACTCCAACCCATGTTTGGATAAGTATAAGAGAATGAAGTTGTATCATCTAAGAAAATAAAAAGGATCAATTTCTTTGCGGTCCACCTATAATACGAGTCAGGGGAATGAACTTGAGTCCCCATGTTGCTGTTTTTTTTTTTTTTAATTTCCCCTTACCTGTCATGTTGCAGGTGGGGATAAGAGAGTTATATTATGTTAAATGCTGAAGTTCCACAGACCCTGTATATCTATTTTTATTCTATTTTACCATATGTTTAACAAAGAATGTATGTCTCCTGCTTTTTTCCTTTATTATTTTCAATAGCGGACCCTAAAGGTTAAAAATAAGTAATAAATACTTTTGGTTATCCTCACCGCGGGCTTCATGTGATGTCCCTGAAGAAAAGGTGAAAGCCTACTATTACTAAGTTTCTGTTAGCAGATATTTTATGAATAAATTAAAGGAATTGTAGATTGCTAAATACTTAAAGGAACTCTACATTGCCTAAATTGGGAAAAAATATCACTGTTAAGCAGTTATGGACCCAATAAAATAAAAGTTGAAGTTCTTATGAAGTAAATGAATTAAGGTTTATCTTAAAGTCAATGTAAATTTACAGTTTAAAATAACAATACTAAAAAAAATTAATATCCATTCAAATTAAAAATAATTCAAATACAATAAGTAAAAATCTACATGATGATGGGACCAATAATTTTTTTTAGAGAAGAAAGCATAAATGAAGATTGGAACCTAAGGTTTGCTCTGATGCTAACACCCCACTTGATTCAAACATACATTTTAACACTTTTCTATCTTTTGACAACTTGACAATTGTTTACGAAATCCCTGATTCTGAAGCATATAATTATATTCTGATCAACATTTATTAATTGTATAGGGATTGAAGAAAATCCAATTTCGAAATGTTTTAAAATATGCAACATAAAAATAAACTAATTTCTAAATTCACGTAATTAGGACTTGATTTTATGATAATTCAAAAACCACCTTCCATTGAGAAATGGGAAATTGATACGGATAAAGTTATTTCATTAAACATCTGGGAAGAGGCCTATCTACAGTTAAAAAAAGATATGTTCATAATTTAAATCTTCAAGAAAATTATTTTAAAATTATTCATAAATAGTATCTTACCCCAAATAAGATCCATAAATTCGATAGGAATTTTTACTCTTCATACAGGAGATGTCTTAAGGGTAGTGTTACAATCTATCATATTTGGTGGGAATGTGAAATATTACAGGAGATTAAGAATGGGATTTCCAACATTCTTTGAAAGATTTTTGATCATGGTGAACTGCTATCCCTGGGTCTGTTCCTTTTCCATTTGGATTTACCTAGGTGCAGCCCTCTACAAAAAATATTATTAAGTCACATCTTTATGGCTGCAAAATTAGTAGTCACTAGAAACTGGAAAATACCAGTAATTACACTTTGGTTAGAAACTATTAATGAAATCAATTATCAAATCCAAATGGGAAAGGGCTTTTACAGAATAACTGATAAGATTTCATTATATAATTTATTAAGGGTGATTTAAATTGAACATATTTTGAGACTTGATGCCGATCACAAGATAAAGATCAAAAGGGAAAGTTCAAAAATATTACACTGCAAGGTAATGGGTATATTTCATCTATATGAAATACTTGTTTAATAATAAATATAAAAGTTAATTATCCATTAAATACACGCTGGTTGCACAACGATCTAATGCAGGATTGGATTTAGTAAGTGTAAATTGATGTCCAGTTCACAAAAATGAGTTTGTCCTATTTGCCATCATGGTTCATGGGCTAATTTCCAAGAATAAATAACCACTTCCAAACTCCAGCTGGGTACCTGATGACTGGTAGGGCATATGTGTTGATGGCTGTCACGGCTGCTAGTGTGGTCCAACATGCAGAAACTATGTAAACATATACATAAAAAAGGAAAGGAAACAAAAGGACAGAGCATAAACCGGACCTTAGAATGGCCGGACTAATACGCTAGAGATTGAGAATGGTCAAAGGGAAAGCCGAGGTCAAGGAAGCCAGAAATACTCAGATACTGTTTAAACAAGCCAAGTCAGGGGAACCAGAATTTGGAATAACCAGGGAAAAGTCAAGATCAGGATACCAGGAAGTAATATTCACAAAGATAAATGCACTCTAGGGAACCAGGAACAGGAAACCACGACAGGGCAAGGTACTGGGGTGAATTAGGGATTTAAATATCCCTCTCTAGGCTCTGATTGGTCAGAGTGTGATCTCTGACCCCAGAACGTGCATGTGCGTTGATGTCGTGATGTCACGCGCACGTTCGTATAATTGTGGGGGGTGGAGCCATGGAAGGACGCGACCTCATGGTCGGCGCCATCTTGGATTTCCCCGAGCGGCGTGGAGGAGCGGTTCCCGGCTCGCCGCTGAGCAGGTAAGCTCAGTGAGTTGGTGTGGTCGTGCAGGTCGGGCACGGACGCACATGGCGGCGAGCCGAGGGCCGTGACAATGGCTTGGATCTTGTTCTTTCCATTGAGCTGGGACTTCAAGACCTGTCTGACTTTCTGGAGGCACTTGGATGCTGCTATCCTCCTTGATGCCATGTGTTTGTGGCAACCCCAGCCCCAGGTACTTGTAACTGCCACACTTATCTTGTCTGAACAACATTTCAATGTCCTTGCTGTATATCCTAATTAGGTGAATCCCAAATATATATATGCTAGTAATGTTGACTTACTGATCCAACTCACTAGGATATTTATTTATATATTGTGACAGAAAGCAAGGAATTGTGCTGGAAGGAACCTATATACCTCCCCAGATTTTGCAAGGTTCTTACTTTGTGTAATTAGCCCCAGGGAAATGTGTTATGTTCTAATGAATGTTGCACTTTAAATATGTGTATATTTGGGCCCTGGGGTGGAGCACCTGGAGAGTAGGGTGGGCCAGTGCTCCACTCCACATTTTGGAAGTTGCTTGGTGAGAAGTCCAGTTCTGGAGTTTGAATCCTAATCTAACTCACCTGAAAAGGATTGTCAATTACCAGTGCTATTAAGTACTCCCCTGCCAAGGAAGAAGGGAGATTGTGTTTGGTTTCTGTGAGTGGAAACAGAGAGCTGAAAACCCTGAAGCAGTAAGGCTGTTTATGTTTATGTTTATGTTGGGAAATGGACAAGCCATCCAACCCAGTTAGCTGATTATTTTGTTTAGTTAGTGCTCAGAAGAGCAAGGCTTTTGTTTGATATATTTTTGTTACCTTTATACCTTACTGTGCATTTATTTTGGAACCTCAATAAAAGAGCAAGTCAGTTTACCTCATCCAGCGTGTGAAGTGTCTCTAAAGCCTGAAAAGACTGTGTGTAACACCCCGATCCCAGGACAAGGTACCAAGGGAGAGGAGTACTTTTGTCACATATGGTGGAGAATGCGGGCAGCACACGGAAAAGTCTGTAAGTAGGGAGAAAGAGACTGCTGAGAAAATGGAGGATGTCATGAAAGCTTTGCTCCAGTCCACTGCTGTACAGCAAGAGACAAAAAGGAGGACTGCAGAGACTAATGCAATCAAGCAAGTTGAGCATTTCAATACTGCAGCAGCTTGTACTGGCTCAAAAGGAAAATACAGATGCTTTATTCAAGCAAGTTGAAGCAACACAGGCAGCAGCGCATCAAGTGCTCAGAGAGGAGCAGCAGCGTGCCACATGTGTCATACAGCAGGAGATCCAGAGTCTATCACAAAGGCTGGCCAGGGATGCCACAGACTTACCACAATGTCCAAAGGTGATCAGAGTGAGTCACTACTTGCAAAAGATGGTATCCACAGATGATGTAGAGGCCTATCTGATGGCATTTGAGCGAACCGCTGAGCGAGAAGGTTGGCCTGAAGCGGAATGGGCAAGTCTGCTAGCACCGTTTCTTACTGGTGAATCCCAGAAAGCATACTATGATCTGGAACCAGCGGAAGCCAGTGACTACAAAAAGCTGAAAGCAGAAATACTGGCACGCCTGGGGGTGACAACAGCCGTCCGTGCCCAGAGATTTCATTCATGGACTTACAGCCTGGATAAAGCGATTCGTTCCCAGATGTTTGACTTGATACACCTTGCCAGAAAATGGTTGCAGCCAGAGATCAACTCACCCAGCCGCATTGTGGAGCAACTGGTGATGGAAAGATTCCTAAGAGGCTTACCTATTGGGCTTCGTCGGTGGGTCAGCCAGAGCAATCCCCAAACAGCTGACCAATTGGTTGAATTGGTTGAACGGTATATAGCAGCGGGAGAACTGCTTCAACCTACTGGCCAAGAGAGACCCAAGAATCCGAAAACCTACAACCCCAGCAAATCTAGTAAGACTGTTCCAGGGAAAAGGGGGTCTTTTGATGAGAGAACAGGGTCTTATTACCAAAGAGACAATGTTAAAAGAGAGAAAGACTTTGGGAGGTGGGAAGAGCCTACAAATGAATCAAAAAGTACTAATTATGGTATAAAATGCTTTAAATGCAGAAACTTTGGACATATTGCAAAAGACTGTCGTGAAAATGTTGAACCAATGGAGTGTAATTTTGGTAATAATTGGGAAGGAATTGCACTCTATTCGCAGGTTGTATGTTCTGTGGAAAAAAATGGTTATTTGAATAGTCACCCTGGGTGTACCGTGAATGTGGAGGGAAAACTATACAGGCATTGCTAGATTCAGGGAGTATGGTTACCCTTCTAGACCAATCCTTATTACAGGATACTCATATTGTTTACTCTGGAAAAGTTGATATTGCTTGTGTACACGGGGATATACATAACTACCCTACTGCAGATATACTTGTTAAAACCCAGTGTGGTACTGTAAACTGCAGAGTGGGGCTGGTACCAAAACTGGCACATGAGATGATTATTGGAAGGGATTTTCCCCATTTTCTAGACCTATGGGCATGTTTTGAAAACCCATCAGGTGAACAGAATGATGAATTTCCTTTTGCAGATACTCTGGCAGATGAGAGAGATCATGATGATGAGCCTAACAGTATGCAGCACTCCCCTATAAAAACATTAGTTGGTGAAAACCCAGAACAAACTAATGCGGGACCTTCTAGAAGCTCTGAACCAGATATAGAGTTAGTTGATTTAGAGGTTAGGCCTGGTAACTTCAGAAGTGCACAGTGGTCTGACCCAACATTATTGGTAGCCAGGAATAATATTTCTATAAGGAATGGATCCCCTGTCAATCCAGGGAATTCTCTTACTTACCCTTATTTTGAAGTGGATAATGATCTGTTGTACAGAGTTGAGAAAAAAGAGTCCGTTATTACAAAGCAGCTGTTAGTACCACAAGCCTATTGGCGCACTGTGTTAAACCTTGAACATAGCCATGTTTTGGGGGGTCACCTAGGGGTTGACAAAACAAGAGAGCGTGTTTTGAGGAGATTTTACTGGCCTGGAGTAATTGCAGCTGTCAAAAACTACTGTTCGTCATGCCCTGAATGTCAGGTCACTGCGCCCTTTACGGCTTACCGTAGCCCTTTAGTACCCTTGCCTATTATTGAAGTGCCTTTTGAACGTATTGCTATGGATTTTGTGGGTCCTCTGGTGAAATCCAGTAGGGGGCATCAGTATATATTAGTAGTACTAGACTATGCTACCCGTTACCCTGAGGCAATACCTATGCGCACAACCTCAGCAAAGTCCATTGCTAAAGAGTTAATGATGATGTTTAGCCGGGTTGGGATTCCCAAGGAGATCCTATCAGATCAGGGTACTCCATTCATGTCCAAGGTTACAAAGGAACTCTGCAAGCTCCTTCACATTAGACACCTCAAAACCTCTGTTTATCACCCACAAACCGATGGTTTGGTTGAGCGATTTAATAAAACCTTAAAGGCTATGCTGCGCAAAGTAATTGATAAAGATGGGAAAAACTGGGACTTTCTATTGCCCTATTTAATGTTTGCCATTAGAGAAGTACCCCAAGCTTCCACGGGTTTCTCACCTTTTGAATTATTATATGGCAGACACCCCAGGGGATTACTTGACATAGCAAAGGAAACTTGGGAACAAGAAGCAAACCCACATCGCAGTGTAATAGAACACATAACTCAGATGCAGGAACGTATTGAAGCCATTATGCCAATAGTCAGAGAACACATGCAAAAGGCTCAACAAAATCAGCAGAATAGCTATAATAAGGATGCTAGAATTCGAGTATTTCAACCAGGAGACAGAGTACTAGTCTTGGTTCCCACAGTAGAGAACAAATTCCTGGCAACTTGGCATGGGCCATATGAGATTATTGAAAGAGTGGGAGAGGTAAATTATAAAGTAAGGCAACCAGGTAGAAGAAAGGAAGTGCAAATATACCATGTCAATTTGCTAAAACCATGGAAAGAAAGGGAAATTCTGGTTACTACAGAGGCTTCAACCTTCCCTGATAAGTGTAATATTGACCCCGAAGTAAATATCTCAGAGACCCTGTCAATACACCAGACAAGGGAAGTTAAGGAGTTTATTAGATTAAATAAAGAGGTATTCTCCCCAGTCCCAGGAAGGACTAGCGTGATTAAACATGACATTTTAACAGAACCAGGAAAAAGGGTCAATCTCAAACCATACAGAATACCCGAGGCTCGTAGAAAAGCTATCAGAGCAGAGGTTAAGAAAATGTTAGATCTTGGAGTCATTGAGGAGTCACAAAGTGACTGGAGCAGTCCAATTGTGCTGGTACCAAAGCCTGATAATACAGTACGGTTTTGTAATGATTATCGCAAACTGAATGCTATTTCTAAGTTTGATGCATACCCCATGCCTAGAGTTGATGAGCTAGTAGAACGACTTGGGAGAGCTCGGTACCTCACTACACTAGATTTAACCAAAGGTTATTGGCAAGTACCACTCACAGAGCGAGCAAAAGAAAAGACAGCATTTTCTACTCCTGACGGCCTATTTCAGTACAGAGTTTTGCCTTTCGGCTTGCATGGTGCCCCTGCCACATTCCAAAGAATGATGGACAGAATACTAAAGCCGCATGTGCGCTATGCAGCTGCATACTTGGATGATGTTGTAGTACACAGTGAGGATTGGGAATCTCACCTTCCAAAAGTACAGGCTGTCCTTAACTCAATACAAAATGCTGGCTTAACTGCTAACCCTAGTAAGTGTACGATTGGCCTAGAGGAAGCAAAATATTTGGGCTACTCTATTGGTAGGGGACTAGTGAAACCCCAAGTTGCTAAAATTGAAGCCATACGAAATTGGCCGAGACCACTGACTAAGAAACAGGTGAGAACATTTCTTGGCCTCATTGGCTATTACAGGAGATTTATATCCAATTTTGCTACAATTGGAAGCCCATTAACTGACCTTACTAAAGCTAATGCTCCAGTAGTGGTAAAATGGTCCCCAGAGACGGAACAAGCATTCAGAAAGCTTAAAGAAGCCATTTGTGCCCAACCAGTGTTGGTAACACCTGATTTTTCTAAAGAATTTATTTTACAGACGGATGCATCTGATGTAGGACTAGGTGCTGTTCTCTCTCAAGAAATTCAGGGTGAGGAGCACCCCATATTATATTTAAGCAGGAAGCTTAATCCCCAGGAAAGAAATTATTCCATTGTTGAGAAGGAGTGTCTGGCTATAAAGTGGGCGGTAGACACACTTAAGTACTATCTCTTGGGACGAAAATTCAGACTAGTGACAGACCATGCACCCCTTACTTGGATGAGCCAAAACAGGGAGAAAAATAGTAGAGTAACCCGCTGGTTCCTTAGCTTGCAACCCTATAATTTCTCCATTGAGCATAGGGCTGGGAGTAAACAGGGAAATGCAGATGGTCTTTCGCGGATGCACTCTCTAATGTCCATGGTCGCTCGACCCTATAGGTCTGAGCTGGGGGGGAGGATGTGTGACAGAAAGCAAGGAATTGTGCTGGAAGGAACCTATATACCTCCCCAGATTTTGCAAGGTTCTTACTTTGTGTAATTAGCCCCAGGGAAATGTGTTATGTTCTAATGAATGTTGCACTTTAAATATGTGTATATTTGGGCCCTGTGGTGGAGTACCTGGAGAGTAGGGTGGGCCAGTGCTCCACTCCACATTTTGGAAGTTGCTTGGTGAGAAGTCCAGTTCTGGAGTTTGAATCCTAATCTAACTCACCTGAAAAGGATTGTCAATTACCAGTGCTATTAAGTACTCCCCTGCCAAGGAAGAAGGGAGATTGTGTTTGTGGGTGGAAACAGAGAGCTGAAAACCCTGAAGCAGTAAGGCTGTTTATGTTTATGTTTATGTTGGGAAATGGACAAGCCATCCAACCCAGTTAGCTGATTATTTTGTTTAGTTAGTGCTCAGAAGAGCAAGGCTTTTGTTTGATATATTTTTGTTACCTTTATACCTTACTGTGCATTTATTTTGGAACCTCAATAAAAGAGCAAGTCAGTTTACCTCATCCAGCGTGTGAAGTGTCTCTAAAGCCTGAAAAGACTGTGTAACACCCCGATCCCAGGACAAGGTACCAAGGGAAAGGAGTACTTTTGTCACAATATATATATATATATATATATATATATATATATAATAATCTCATACATAAAAAGCTAGTTTAAAGCCAGCATTATTTATATACCTCATGCATCTCGTTTGACTGAAGAACTATTCATCATTGAAAAAGTTGACTGGCAAAATGTAATGCATTTATCTTTCTGATTGTTAAAGAGAAATTCACAACACAAAAGCTCATCTCATTATATGCATATGGCTCCCTTTTGACTTTGCCATCTCCTCTAGCTGTGGAAAATTTCTGTACGGGGCAGTCCAAACAGCAATATTTAGTGACTCAACTCTATAAATTTAACTCCTGATTTACATAGCACCAATGGCCCTTTTAGGATTTCTCCTTCACTCCTAAATTGAACCCATATGCACACAGAATCATTTTTAATTTTAACATTGTCCGTGGCTTTAATTTTGAAGTGGAAACAATGAAGGAGCCCTTGGCACTGAAGGAATATGGAATTTAAATATTATGCCACTGACCAAAGCATTGAAAATCTCCATTTTCTTTTAAATGTATACATTGTAAACCAGTTAAGATTACAATGTAAACCTGACTGAAATGTACAAAGGACATAAAGGATAATTATAAGAATGATTGACAAGGAGCAGCACATGATGCAGGATAAAGAGGTGTACATTTCTTCATTTAACGTGTTAACGCCATTAGAGTGTCCCATGCTGCCCTGCCATTATGGCAGCATCATACACCCTAACAATCGTGAGACCCCTGGCTTTATACACTTACCTTCCAGAATGATCTGTGGTGATCTCAAAAGGTGTGGATGCCCAACAACCCAGGCAGTCCCCCTGACTCCCATTGCATGTGATTATGATGATGTCACAATCACATGACCGGATGTGAGTAATAAAAAAAGACTAGACATATCCCATAATGAACACCTCAGGTTGTCTACTTTTGCAAATGGTATGCCGTGATTGGGGTAATTCTCATTCCTAGGCTGCCATACGGTCTCAAAGACGACATAACCAATTTGTCAAATTTCAATGTGTATAAAGTAAAATGGGCAAGCCTTAAATTTGATCCTGTAACTTTCCAAAACACCCTAAAACCTGTACATGGAATGTACTGTTGCACTCGTAAGACGTTACTGAACACATATGAGTGGCTTAGAGCAGTAAAATGTATTATGCCAATTATATCGTTGGTGAAAGGGCAGTTTTTTGTGAACTATGCAAAAAAAAAAGAATATGAACGCTAACTTTGGCCAGGCTTCTAAAAAAGACTGTACATACCCCATTTTGAATACCCTGGGCTGTCTACTTTTGCAAATGGTATGTCATGATGGGGGAAATATTACCGTATATACTCGTGTATAAGTCGATCTCATGTATAAGTCGAGTGCAGTTTTGTAACCAACAATTGTGAAATATGCTATGCCTCGTGGATAAGTCGAAGGTAAAACTTGGGGCTATGAAATTCTGTGATTTTTATAATTATATACACACACACTCATACAAACACACACTCTGCATTATATACACACACACTCATACACACACTCTGCATTATACACACACACACTCATACACATACTCTGCATTATACACACACACACATTCATACACACACTCTGCATTATACACACACACAGTCATACACACACTCTGCATTATACACACACACACTCATACAAACAATCTGCATTATGCAAACACACTCATACAAAAACACACTCTGCATTATATACACACACACTCATACAAACATACACTCTGCATTATACACACACACACACACACACACTCATACACACACTCTGCATTATACACACACACATTCATACACACATTCATACACACACACACTCATACACACACTCTGCATTATACACACACACTCATACAATCTGCATTATACAGACACACTCATACAAAAACACACTCTGCATTATATACACACACACTCATACAAACACACACTCTGCATTATACACACACACTCATACAAACAATCTGCATTATACACACCCACACTCATACAAACACACACTCTGCATTATATACGCACACACTCATACAAACACACACTCTGCATTATATATGCACACACTCATACAAACACACACTCTGCATTATATATGCACACACTCATACAAACACACACTCTGCATTATATATGCACACACTCATACAAACACACACCCTGCATTATATAATGCAGAGTGTGTTTGTTTGTGTGAATGCAGAGTGTGTGTGTGTATATAATGCAGAGCCTGTGTTTGTATGAGTGTGTGTATAATGTAGAGTGTGTGTTTGTATGAGTGTGTATATAATGCAGTGTGTGTGTGTATATAATGCAGTGTGTGTGTGTGTATGAGTGTGTGTATACAATGCAGAGTGTGTGTTTGTGTGTGAACTGGGTGGGGGTGGGCATTTTTATTATTTTTATTTTTTTATTTTAGTATTATTTTTTAATTTTATTATTTACTTTTTTAAATTTTAATATTTAATTATTTTTTTATTGTAATGTTATTTTTTGTATTATTTAATTTAATTTTCGTCCCCCCCTCCCTGCTTGTTAGCTGACCAGGGAGGGGGGCTCTCATTCCCTGGTGGTCTCATTCCCTGGTGTAGGAGGGGGGCTGGCAGAGAGCTGTTACTTACCTTTCCTGCAGCTCCCTTCTCCTCTGGTCCGATCAGCTCCACTGTAAGTCTTGCGAGAGCCGCAGGGTCAGAGCGTTGCCACAGGTTACCGTGGCAACGCTCCGCGCGGCAGTCACACCGCGAGACTTACAATGGAGGAGAAGGGAGCTGACCGGAGCGCAGGAGAAGGGAGCTGACAGGAGCTGCAGGAAAGGTAAGTAACAGCTCTCTGCCAGCCCCCAACAGGACTGCCGGGCTTGTAATGAGCCCGGCGGTCCTGGTCTGTATTATGGCAATGTAAGTTGCCATAATACAGACACTGACTCAAGTATAAGTCGAGTGGGGGTTTTTCAGCACAAATAATGTGCTGAAAAACTAGACTTATACTTGAGTATATATGGTAATTCCTGGGCCCAGCAAACCTAAGTCCTATATTTGACCCTTTAACTTTACAAAACTCCATAAAACCTTTACAGGGTGAAGACATTACTAAACATTAATATGGGTATTTTATTGCAGTATGATAACATTCAGAGTTAAAATGCTTAAATACAGAAAGATAACTGTGTCCAAATCTCACGGGGAGTGAGAACCGGACACACAAAGGTCAGTGTGGTGGTTCCAGATCCACCAAATAAAGGGCTTATACCCAAAATATAATATAGAAAGATAAAAATAATAAATAGAGTCTCAAAAGGAGAATGGGACTCAAAACTGGTTTTAAACAAAGTAAAGGAAACTATAATAGTACATATTGTGACTCAGGACGTCAGCACTGAGTACTGGTTGTGGGAATTGCCAGCATAATAAATCACATATATATGTGTGTGTGTGTGTGTGTATATATAAATTAGAAATGTGCACACGTTATTATGCACATTTCTGATATATATATATATATATATATATATGGAACCCATACCTCGACATTGCTCAAATGTTATATCAATCCCCAAACACCCACCTTTACAGCCCAGCTTGTATCAGTAAATGTGTGACATAAAGCAATGTTCCCCATTGTTATTCTCTAAAAAAAAAATGCCGGCAAAATAATAAATACTTTATTGTAATAGATAAAAGGGCACTACATGTGGAACAATCCAAATTGGTTAATATACGTACCAAAGTCAGTAAGGGAGATTTGAAAAGACTCAGTAAAGAGCTGACAACGACACTGGGACAGGATTAGTGGCTATAGTACAGATAGGTCTAGGAATGCCAGGAGATAGGAAAAACCAAAAGAGATAAGGAAAAAGAGAGAGGGAAACAGCAAAGCAGCGGAGAGCAGCAAATGCTATATATAGCAGAAAGGCTGCCAGTGGAATATATATAAAACTAATCCGCCCTATTGCTCCTAGGTAAAACACCTTCTAGGGACAGCATAGAACACCCCTGAAGGTGTTTGGCTTAGGAGTAATAGGGATTTAGCTCTGGATCTGCACTGTCCTTTTTATTGCTGTTTTCAGCACTATTTGATGACTGTTGAGTCCTTTCTATATCTTATTAGGACAGCATAGAACACCCTCGAAGGTATTTTACCTAGGAGCAACAGGGCGTCTGTAATAGGTTCACATAAATACAAACAGTGGTGCATGAGATAAGTAGGAACATATAAAATAGCTTTGGTTCAGTAGGACACGTTCACGTTCACAATGTTGCACCTCATTGACATACACCATGGAAGGTTATATAAGGAAGAATAAAAGGAGGCAAAGTCCTCTGCCATCCTGGTTGGATTTGCTCATCCTTTGCAATGATGTATGTGGTGGTGGCAGCTGGTGTACAAGTGTACAACTTATTTACTAGCCATTCCCTGGTCCTATTAGCCTGAGCATAATTTGTTTGTTTCAGCCAACAGACACAATGATCCCTGTGGTGTAATCTCAATTCCATAAGCTCCTGTTTGATTTGTGAGAGGTGATATTCTGATTGTTTTGTGGGAATTCCTTTTTGTTGTTTAGCTGATGCAGCTAGCTATATTTCTAAATCACAGTTTTGCTGTGAATTGTTTCTTATGTGCTGAGGCTATTTGTATTAACGTTCCCTTTATAACTGCTTTATGGCCAACCAGAGAATTAAAGGGGAGGTGTCTGCGTTTTTGTTTGTTGTGAAGTATTATTCTGCTATGTCTTCTGTATTTTTTCATCTGCTAAAAGAGTCTCCAAACTCCCTTGCCCCTAGTTGCATGTTTTTCAGATAAAGACATAAAGATAAGAGCATGGTGCATTACATTGCATATTAATCAATGTGTAACCTGTTGTAGTGTAGTTCTGTCCACCTCAAAGTAATCTATGCAATAGTGGATATCTGGGTGAGTAAAAAGTATTTTTTGTGGGGTTCTCACTCTTTTAGACATCCACCACTCAGTAGGCATGCCATAACTAGACAACTGATCATCCCGAGCTTTCAATTTGTTGTACAGAGGAGAGGTGTGTGCTGTTGACGTGTGCATGGACGGGTCCACTGGTAAATTAATGTCTCCACAAATAATTACCTTCTTATTGTCTTGTTCCAGAATTTTTCGAACAGGTTAGTAAGAGAATGAATTTGACTTGAGTTAGGCTAGTATATGCTCACAATCCTGAACATATACCTTTAATATTGGATCTTTTGGATAATAATTGGAATACTACACTTTTGCAAATGTGTATAGAAAATCCTCATTTTTTAGATAAAGCCATAGCCTAGTGGGTAGTTTGAAGTGAGTGGTGTTTTATAGTAGCCAAATGGGTCTCTTGTGAGCATAAGACATTTTGCCTTTATGTGTCTCTTGGAATAATCAATGGCGTTTGTATGACGTGTTTAGGCCTTTCACATTTATAGACAAAAAAATAAATTAAGACTCATATAATATGAATGTTTAGAAGGCTCAACTTATAGTCCCCGGTACAGGGAGTTTGTAGTCCTAGGGAGTAAGAATCTATAATAGGAACATTTTCTAGCACTTCAAAATCTAGGTACCATTACTTGCGAATGACTAAAAACACAAGGTAACTGTATACAAGAAAACAATGAAATGTAATGAGGTTGTGGGTGAAACATTTTGGTTTAATGTACCAATGATCAGCATGCAATTGTGCGGTTCAGGGGTAGAGTAATCATGGATGAGCAGGGATTAGAGAGACATCTGTTCAGCATCCTTGCATTATGTGTTGGTTTAATAGAATATCTTGTTGGTGACAGTACCCAAAATACCTCTAAATATAAGATTGACATTGGTACCAGTAACTTTAACAATGGCCAGAATATACATATGTTTAGAACTGGTATTTTGAACAATGCTATGCTTCAAGCTTTGTGGTAACAGTTTGGGGAAGGACCTTTTCAAACACCTTTGTGATGAATTGGAACAGAGATTGTGAGTCAGACCTTCTTGTCCAGCATCAGTGCCTGATCTCACAAATGATCTACTGGATGAATGGGCCATTTGGGGAGATGACTGGGGGTATATATAGATGTGAACAGATATTAAGAAGCCAGCAGCCAACTAAAGAAGTTCAAGTAGTGAAAAGAATTTCAATTTTATTTGTCAACCATTGTTTTTAATTATGTTTTTTGTTTTTATTGTTTGTACTGCTTTGCCAATAAATTTAAATTAAAGGTTCATGGAAGTGACTCAAAATCTGAATACAGTGGCAAGCCAGTTTACCAGACTCTTATCCATTTTTTCCTTTTTCCATTGTGTATATATATATATATATATATATATATATATATATATATATTTATTTATTTATTTTTTACACTATGAAAATCCATTTCATTAAAGAGATTTATTGGCCTGCCTAAAAGAAGAGGCACCTTAATTGTCCTACCTGCACTATCCACTGAAGCCAAGTGTTTTTTCCTGGCTCTCATATACGTGAGTTATCCCTTGTCAGACAACTTCTAAAATTCACTGTACCATTTGATTTGCACTATTATTTTTTTATTGTTGTGTCTCAGGATATAATGAACAGGAAGATTATAAGAAAGTATACATTAAGTGCTCCATCAATATTCTTTGCTGTACATTTTTGTGTTTTAATTTGTTTATAAGAATGGGTCACATACATGTGTTTTTAGAGCAGCCTTTATTTATAAATATTTACATATCTCTATATGTGGCATCCACAGGTGGTTGTTTCCTATCATTATTGTTTAATACAAAACAATAGCTTCAATATTTTGACAGCAGATTAATATCACAAAATTAATCAATTAGCAAATAATAAGTTTATATTAGCTTGTAAAGCAATACAATGTCATTCTTTAAAATAAATAAACAAATACACAAATGTTACTAAATGTCGGCTTAAAAAAGGAAAGTCAGTATTGTGAAGCACATGCAATCAAACATATTTACAGCGGAACCTTAACACAATCACCATTGATTCAATACATGTGCTTCCTTTGTTGTAAAAGGTTGCTAAAATTTACACCTTTGTTATTTTCTTCTCCAGACAGACATTATTCAGTATAAAGGCCCTCAACCCAATGAAACGAGTGTTGCTTCTAATACTGTTTTATAGTCATTGATCGACATGGTGAGACTAGAATCATGGGTTCAAAGCAGGTTTGGAACCATTGCGTACATTTTCATGTGACACTTTTTTAAAATATTTAACAGTCTAAAATAATGGAATGTTAGTATCTCCAAGAAGTAAAATAATAAAAACTAAAGACAATAAGGGAAAATAATTATACTATGTAATTTGATAGCTTTCTAATGAGATTGTAATTCATTTAAATGTAACGTATCATATAGCTATATATATATAAAACATATAAACATTTTAATGCTATCATTATACCGAATAATACACTGGAAATATGCCTCCATATAATGATTCTGAATATTAGTAACCTTTGTGTAAAACAAACGTTTTAGCTAGGTCTACATGGGAAAACCTGCAACATAGGTGATTTTGAAGATATGACTATGGAGTCGTCACAAAAAAGCAGACGTACACAAAAATACCAGGTTCCGCTTAGGAATTTATTTCTAAAAAAAAATTAAGGGAAAGCTCCAAGCACTATAACCGTGACAGCACCCATGTGTAACCCCCATTTTAAGGAATCAAACCAATTAGAACAGATTGATGTTTTACCTGGAGTCTTTCCTAGTGTCTGCTGGGTGCCACTCCCTACTTCAACCAATGAGCCAGATGCTCTCTGTCTGAGCTAAACCCTGCAATGCAGCTTGATAAGGTTCGTTAGACGTTAAAAGCATTTCCCTTCAGATTTATTTTATAAAAGCCCGCTTAGCATCTCCTCCCAGCTATCAGGGAAGAAGCCAGAAAGGTTTCATGCCTCACATTAAAAGAGTAATTAAATTCAGATTTAGGAGAAGCGTTGTCTTTTTAATCTAACAATTGGTGCCCATGTACTCTGTGTTCCCAGTGCCTCCCTCTGTGATAAACAATGGATTAGACAAAGATCATCAGTATTAGTGATGTCACTACAAGTGGTCTTGAGAGTGGGGATTGTCTTTGCATTGGAGAAAAGTGAGTTTACCTGATTTTGTTTTAATGGAAAAAGAGAGGTTCCTAAATCTAAGATAAAAAAAAGAACCGTTCAATGTTAAAATTAACATATTTACTTGTCAATGTCAAAATTACATTTATGTTTTATTTTAACGTTTCAGATGCTTTATCAAGGCTAAACAAAAATCTTTAGGCATTACATGTAAAAAATGTTAGGTTGAGGAAAAACCAATGAAGATCATGTATGAAAAGGTGCCAGAGTTGCTTTTAATCCAGCTTTTCTGTTACTTGTACCATTCTATATTTGCAACAAGTTATTCCTCATTGTGCGTCTTCTATAAATGTTTTTTTTTTGCGCTCAATTTTCTTTCTTTGTGGTCACTCTCAATGCATACAAAATAGGTACAGAAAATGCTGTTGCAATTGTCAGAGTTGTGTTTTTTTGTGACAAGTAAGCTGACTTTGTGTTCTTTCTTTTGTTACTGAAAACAATCCACCTTTTTATTATCATTTTTGAATTCTACAAAAAGTGAAAAGAAAAAAAAAGCATAGGTATATACATGACGTAGTTTTATATGACTTTTATATAGAAGAAAATGGAGCATGCACATAAAACTGGCGCATGTAAAAGTGAATGCAGCAATTACTATACATAGCTCCCATAGTAAGCTTCACTTACTAAACTTCACATTTCAGGAAATGTCACATTAACAACATATGATGCATAGTGAACTATGCAAATAAGGAAGTTAGAATTAAAAAAAATATATATTTATATATATAAAAACCAAAAAGGTTATGGTGTGAAAAAATTGTGATTGAAAACAATGAGGCAAAAATTTGATTCTTTGTTAAACTAATTTGCATATGCTCACCCAGAATCCTTTGCAGTTGTAACATCACTGCAGATTTGGGATTTCTGTGGGAAAAGCAAGTCTTATGGCTTGACTGGTGTGCAGATTTTTGTTTAACATTGTATTAACTATATATAATGTGCAGCTTTAAAAGAACCCTGTATACCTAAATATGGCATTTCTAAAGATACCATTATTTTCATCATATCATATAATTTGCTATAAAAAAAAATTTAAATTATAAAATATCGTTAAAAAAACACTTTTTCTAACTTTTTGTCTTATTTTTCACACTTTAGGCATGGGTTATCAGCTCCTGTTATGTGTTACTGCCAAAGAACACCCAAATATGTGTTCAGTAGTGATGTTGCGAACCGTTCGCGAATTTGCCACGAACGGTTTGCCGCGGTTTGCCATGAACCGTTCGCGGCGAACTCCGATCAGCTGACACATCCCTGCCAATATCCGGCAGACTCTCCCTCCTAGACCCTCCTACTTCCTGGACAGCATCCATGTTGAAGGTTTTTCAACATGGATGCTGTCCAGGAGGTGGGAGGGCTGGGAGGGAGGGTCTGCCGGAGATTGGCAGGGATGTGTCAGCTGACTGGAGTTCGCCACGAACGGTTCGTGGCGAACCGTTCGCGGCAAGTTCGCGAACGGTTCGTGACATCACTAGTGTTCAGCAACATCTCCTGAATACAGTGATTCCAAACCATGGACAGTTGTGTCGGGTTCTATGGGCACTAAAATGCCTTATTTGGAGGGCACGCATTCCAGTTTTTCAACATGGAATTTTCACAGCTGGTCATCATGCACCCATGCAGGGCCGGCGCTACCTGTTAGGTGGACTAGGCAGCCGCCCGAGCGCTCTAGGAGTTAGGTGGACTACCTGTTAGGTGGACTAGTAGCGCTGGCTCCCCTCATGCTGCAGCAGCCCGAGCGCTCTGCAGAGAGCATCAGGTGGCTGCAGCTTTGCCCGGGCTGGTGCGTCCATGAGGGCGCAGCATGAGGAGAGGGGCTGACAGGAGGGCAGCGCTCAGCGCTCTCTCCTTTCACTCTCTCACTTTAGCGTGGCTGACCCTGTATGGTCCGCGGATACTGAGTGTGCACTTCCTTTTAGTCCGGCCGGGTACAGGAAACAAAAGCTCCCTGTACCCGCGGACCATACAGGGATGGCCACGCTACAACAGAGGTAGGGGAGGGGGGAGAAAGAAATTGACAGGGGGGAAAGAAATTGATGGGGGGAGAAAGAAATTGACAGGGAAGGGGGGAGAATGAGAGTGACATCCATCACACAATGCAACCCTTACACATACAAACAAAGATTCACACAATGCATTCCTTACACACATATCAGGACATCCCCTACACACTCCACCCCCTGTGAACAAACTCATTGGTGGAACATGAAGGTGGACCCTGGGACCCAGACCTTGAGCTGTGTAAAGAGCCCGCAAAAAATGGAGCAGCTTCCCGTTCTCCCAGAACATTGATTTTTGTGACCACTGTTACAAACAGCCTCCAGAGATCCTGTTCTACACCAGACCAGTGGAGCCAGACTGCAGCTAGAGCCCATCATCATCCTCATCTGGTTGTAAGTAGGCAATCTAGTATATTATTCGTGGCACTAATCTCTAATTTACCTCACATTAAAGAAACACTATAGTCCCCAGAACCACTGCAGTTTAATGTAGTGGTTCTGGTGTCTGTAGCCTGTCCCTGCAGGCCTTTTAATGTAAACACGGCGGCACTGCAGCACTGGCGTTAGTTAACAAGGCAGATCATATGGGTGGGGTATTATGATGTCACATGGGGGGGCGGCAAACTTTACTTTTGCCTAGGGCGGCATAAATCCTTGCACCGGCCCTGCACCCATGTCCTGTTTGGGACATTTGAAGTCAGCCAATATAATTTACCCCCATCAAACCATATATTTCTGAAAAGTAGACACCCTTGGGTATTTTAAATGGTGGTACATTAATACATTACATGCGCTAATTCTACCACCAGCCTTTGTCAAACTTTTGGGTAGTCATTTTGTTGTGTTATTTTTCACACACATTGTACTTTATCAAAGAAAAAAAGAAAAAATCTCAGGCACTCACTGTGATACGTTTAAAGCAGCTTAAATGGATCCGCAATGTTTCGACCTGTACCCAGGTCTTTATCAAGCTAACACCACATTAACAAGTAACAGTTTATATAAACACAATCAATTAATGTGATATTACAAAATTCATTAACACACACAGTTATATAATTAAAACACATAATAATACAATTTAGTTAATGGACTCATTGGTTTATCTCACCAGCATGGTAAACGGAGACAGTACATGACATATAAAATAAACAGAAACAAGGGATAGATGAAACCCATATATTAGAACAAACAGAGGGAGTCACAAAAGTGTGCACACCCCTCTATCATGATAGGAGGTCCACTAAAGTGATCACAAACTGTGGACAAATCTATAAAGAAACTCCTATATACCAAGTAACTAAAAATAAAGAGAAAATATAAATAAATTCATACTTGCCAAAATACCTTGTAAATCTTCCATAACAGCGGCCCAATATGCCCGCGAAGGTGCGCATTCCAATTTTTAAACTTGGAATTTTCACAGCTGGTCTTTATGCACCCATTTCCTATTTGGGACATTTTTAAAGCAGGACAATGTAATTTACTCCCATCAAGCCATTTATTTTTGAAAAGTAGACACCTTAGGGTATTTCAAATTGTGGTATTTTAAAACTTTCAATGCACTAATGCTACCACCAGTCTTCGTCAAACTTTTGGGTAATCATTTGGATAGTCATTTTGTGTTATTTTTCTCTCACATTGTAGTCATGGATTGTCATTTTCTGTTATGTGTTACTGACAAAGAATACCCCAATATGTGTTCAGCAATATCTTCTGAGTACAGTGATACCACCTGTGCATAGGTTTGTTGGGATATTTTCAAACAGATGACATGTGTTTTTCAAATTTGACATATCTTCTTTGCCTATCTTCTTTTTAGGGGCCTTTTTACATATCCCAATTTATCTTGCCATGAACGTGCATATATTTGAAAAGTTGACACCCCAAGGTATTGTATATGGAGTGTTTTGATGCCTTTTGATGCAACTGTTTTAGCCAAAAAAAAAAATTGTAGAAAATGTGTGGAGGTAATTTAATTTTTTTTATTTCTACACATATATGTGTGTGTGATTTAGGGGAGCCTGTTGCTGGTTTTTGCAAGAAAACACTCCAGGTTGTTTTCTGTAAGGCCTCTTGAGTACACTCATGCCCCCATGCATAGGTTGAACTTGATCATAAAAATAGTCTGGCGCAGTAAAAGTAAAAAAAAAAAAAAAACTCAGGAACCGTTAACATAAAAAAAAAAAATGAACAAAAACAAAAAATATACGGACCAGTGAGTGATATCGCTTGAAGCAGACCCCAATGCAGAGTCCAGGCTGTCCACAGCAATCAGGACAGTAAAAGACGGTGCCCTTTCTCTGCCCCCTCTTGAAACAGACTCTGAATTTTTTTTTTAAGGATTCTGCTTTGCCTCAGTAGGGGGAATTTTAAATATAAAGTGGGTAACCCCAACTCTGCTCTCTCCCATCACCGCCCAGGAAGCAGGTGCATCTTGGTACCAATTCCAAGAAATGATCTGGAGCTGAAACTTTAAAAAAGTCAGTTTCATTCTGGGGTTTGCTTTTTTGAACAAAAAAAAAAAGCATTGTGGGTTGCAATCTGCATTAAGTAAATTGCAACCTTTTTGTACCAGGTCCTTGCCTTCCATATAATTAGGTAAGACTGCAGCAGCTGATCTGCCAGATCAACCCCACCCATATGTCGATTATAGGCCTTGATACACACTGGCTTCCTTGTGCTCTTAGCTCTGCCACGTACACAGACCTCCACAGTCCTCTCAGTGTGGATGGTGGTAAGAAGGTACACATCCTTCTTGTCTCTGTACTTAACTGCCAACAGCTCCTCTGGCACAGAGCTGAGGTAGCCCCCTTTGTAGCCAGGTGCGTGCAAGTTATCCTGGGAAACCTGCACGGTTCTTTCTGATTGTACCGCAAGCTATTGTATCAAAACAATACAGTAGCTTGAACAAAGGGACACTTGTATAAAAATTGTCTATATACAAGTGGTACCCTTTGTTCATCAGGGGGAATATCAGGTCCCAGACAATCTTGCCACTGGTTCCCATATGTTCTGGGTAACCTGGAGGGTCAAAGTGACTATCCTTTTTCTCATACAACCGGAAGGCCTGAGTATACCCAGTCTTACTCTCACAAAACTTACACATTTACACAATACCTGGAGCGCTTGGAAAGAATATACTGCTTGAATCCCAGCCTTCCCTTATACTTCATCAGGGATTCATCCACACATATATTCCTTCCAGGTGTATAAGCCTCTGTAAACCGAGCAGCGAAGTGGGTAATCAGGGGTTGGATTTTATACAGCCTGTCAAACTGGGGATGCTCCATGTGGGGGGGCACAGGCTGTTGTCGCTGAAGTGCATGAAATGTACAATCATTTCATACCTCTTCCTCGACATACATTGGGAGTAAATGGGGGTAGAGCAGATGGGGCTACTGCTCCTGTAGGACAGATGGAGGGCTTCTTTATGATGCCCATAAGCATAGTAAATGCCCAGAATTTTTTAAATTCTGGCACATCAATGCGGGCCCATTGCTGCTTTGCCAAAAAAGAGTCAGGCTTTGAATCACGGAACTAATGGGCATATAAATTAGTTTGGGCAACAATGTTCCCTAATACATCATCACCCAGAAACACCTCCAAATAAAATAGTTGTGGGCTAAATCCTGCGACATCCACATTGATACCAGGGTTTGAAGGGCAGGATATCTGGCCTCAGGTGATGAGGCGCTACCCACTCCTCAGCAGCACTGCCAGCTGGAGAAGCATGTCTCCTTCTGGCAGGGGGCCTAGTAGCCATAGATATATCACTAGATACATGACTAGCAGCAGACAATGTATCTAGTAATGTATCTGAGCACCTGACAGGGTCAAAACCTGGGTCGGAGTCAGACATAGATGCGTCAGACTCTAATGCAAGAATGGCATACACCTCCTCAGCGCTATACAACCTATGCGACCTCTGTGACATGATCACAATCACTTTATTTAATGATCAGTCACAAAAAGAAATCACTAAAAAAAATAACCCCTAAAAAAAATGCACAAACTGCAAAATAAGTGCTGCTGTGGAAGAGCCAGGTATCTATACAATGATCACTGGCAGGATAGGGGTTAATAGCTCTGAAAAGAGCCTTTGGGTCTCACAAAAAAAAATCACTAAAAAATGAACCCCCCCCAAAAAAATGCCCATACAGCAAAAAAAGTGCTGCTGTGCAGGAGCCAGTGATATCGTGATCACTGGAAAGATAGGGGTTAATGGCTCTGAAAAGAGCCTTTAGGTCTCACAATTTTACAAATCCCTACCTAAACCTAGAGATCCACACTGATCAGAGTCAATATTTACTAATATTGACCTGACCAGACAAATGGGAATCATAGTAATAATAAATATTTCTATTGGGGCAAGGCTAGGAACACCCCCAGATGTCCCATGAGGCAGTGCCTTTAGAAAGGCAGCGCTATATTGAAAGCCACATGGCGCGGGGAGAGGGGAGCGGGGAAAATTAGTACTTTTATTTTATTCAGTTTTATTTATTTTTTATTTTTTTTATTTTTTTATTTTATTTTACATAGTAACATAGCTGTAAAATAGTATTATTTAAGTCTTCACTGAGTGAAGTATTTAAATCTTCACTGAGTGCTGACCCCTCGAGGCACTCAGCACACAGGCAGAGCATCGGAAGCCTGCCCGATGGCTTCCGATGCTCTTCTACACTGGCGGGCACCACGTGGGGCAACACGGAATTGATCACTCCTGGGGAGCGATCACTCGGCAGCCCAGCAGTCAGGAGTGGTATTGCAGGATGCCTCGACATCGAGGCATCACTGCAATACCCTTAGAGCAGCTGCAAGCGATCACGATCACCTCCAGCGCTTATATTTACCGTGGGCGTACTAGGTACATCCGCAGTTCTTAAGTATCGTTTTTTGTTGGAGGTACCTAGTACATCCATGGTCCCTAAGGGGTTAAGGAGTTGGTGTGCTCTTGACTGTGCACCACTAGGTCATCCCAATCTATGGGTGAGTATCATACAGTGACAAAAAAGAAATAAAACTTAATGTGGTTTTAATTCAGCACAAATCAAATTTCTCAAACTGGTAAGCTCACAAGATGATCACTAGTATAGGAAGGTAAAAAAATGCATTAACTTAGGTCAAATTCAAATCATCTTAAAATAATTATTCATACTGATTGGTAGTAAATATTGTTCCTTAACAACTGCCCTCTAAAATGTGGTAAATTCACAGTAGTATATCAGCACCAAGATTGCCATAATTCCACATTTCTGTAAGTAACAATGGTATGTGTTTATGTGTTTATGTTAGGGTAAACTGATAAAGTTTTCAAACAGACTCTGTATTAATCATGTGCAATGTCCCCCCATACTTCATCATCTCTATGCCACTAATTAAGTCTTACAAATCTATAAGAGCAATGGCTTTGTAGATGTCCTTATCCTTCATCCATTAAAATAGTAATTTAGTTTCCTTAAAGTGACACTATAGTCACCAAAACAACTTTAGCTTAATGAAGCAGTTTTGGTGTGTAGATCATGCCATTGCAGTCTCACTGCTCAATTCTCTGTCATTTAGGAGTTAAATCACTTTATTTGTGTAGCCCTAGTCATACCACTCTGCATGGGACTGGCATAGCCTTCCTAAACACTTCCTGTAACAAGTCATCTAATGTTTACACTTAATTTATTTCAAATTATGTGTAATTTTGAATTTCTTATCTCATGCTCTGTTAATACCTTGCTAGACCATGCAATAACCTCCTATATGTAATTAAAGCTTGTCTGATTGCAAATGAAACCATGTTGATTCCATGCAGGCTGTGTGAGTCAAAGCCAGGGGAGGTGTGACTAAGGCTGCATAAACAGAAACAAAAGTGAATAAACTCCTAAATGAAAATGAATTAAGCAGTGAAACTTTAGAGGTATGATGTATACATAAAACTGCTTCATTAAGCTTAAGTTGTTTTGATGACAATAGTGTCCCTGTAACTTCACAAGTTGTTTCATATGTTCTATGGTTCATGACTTAGAAAGCTACCTTAACCAGACTATACCTTAACCAGACTATATATTATATCAATCAGACTTCACAATCATTTGGAATAGACAAATTTAGATTAATCCCTTAAGGACCAAACTTCTGGAATAAAAGGGAATCATGACATGTCACACATGTCATGTGTCCTTAAGGGGTTAAAACATGATTTAGAAGATTCAGATGCCACTAAATATGAGATTGCAGTTACCAGATTAAGCGAGATATTTGAAGTCCCAATACTTGACCAAAAATATACTCATTTAGAGTCCCAAAGTAGAAAAAAAAATTATATGAATAACCCAGGAAGGAACCATGCTATATTTTATTCCTATATTAATGCTAGCCCCCAAACCAAATTGGATTACATAGTTGCCTGGGAGAGGGATCTCCAGAGAAAAGTCCCTTGATGACTGAATGGCTGTTTCTTTAAATTTGAAAGGTATCACCCAGTGTTCGGCTTATTTGGAGAACTACTATAAAGTTTTATATCGGTGGTATCTGACTCCATCCAGGCTCCAGAAAATATACCCAAATTCTACAACTCTTTGCTGGCATTGCTGTGGGCAAGCAGGTACATATTCCCATATGTGGTGGCATTCCACATTCCATGTGTACAACTATTTTGGAAGAATACAATAATCAGAAATATCACTTCTTCTGTTGTGACTTTGACTCTAGAACTATGTTTATTCAAGTCATTTCCTGAAAACATTACCAAAGTGGATAAGGTAATGGAAGGCCACGTCTTGATAGGGACTACTATGGTAATACCAAGTTCTTGGAGGTCTGATGTAATTCCTGCTATTAAAGAGGTTTTAATACTGGCCTTAGAGAATACGTGCTATGAGGTGCACCACAGATTGCCATTAAACACAACAGAATCACTTGAACATATGGGAGGATAATGTCAAACGCAAATACTCTTTATGATAAAAAGTTTGCGGGATTGTAGTTTATGTGCCTCTCCTTTTACTTTTGTCCTCCAATACAAACGGCATTCAGAGTAAGAAAAGCGGCGACAGCACCAACGGCAGCCCCCAGAGACACTATTATCACCACGAGAGACATAGCCATGCGATCCACCATCATGGCCAGCTCCAGAGTGCTGGCGTGCACGAAGTTTGAGGGGCCCTCCATATCATTCTTCAGTGACATCCCTTTTACCACACTCATAGAAAAGAGAAAAGTGGCCCCAGTGGCCAAGAAGATGAGAGACCAGGAGGTTCAATACTGCTGGGGAGCTGAAGGTACCCTGAAAGTGCACCTTGGAGACCAAACAGTCTGCAGATGACCCAGAGGCACTTCTCCGCCACCTGGACCAGGGAGCCCCAATGGAGCACATGGAAAACAGCCAAAACTCTGACATGAGTGTACAAGGAGGCTCCAGAGATGGTTCATCACTGACCCAGCTTAAGCCGAGCAGACTTAGTGTCCGCAGACTCTGAACAAGTGCCCAGTATATAGGTCAGAGCACACATGAACCGGTTGCATAGGCCCATCCCCTCCTACACTCCAGTTCCCCCGTGACAATGCTGCCATCCTGGGCTCTGTGCCCACAACTCAGACCCCCAAGCAAGAACAATGTCACACAGCGAGAACTGAGTCCCTAAGTTTGAGGAAGTAGGGGGAACCAGGCACATACTCACCCACTGGCTTACACACTTTCTAAACAGGGTGTAGCACCCACAAAATGCTTGTTTGCCCACAATGTTTATTTTCCATACGAGAATGAATGCTTCTCTGCATACATTCAATAAAAATATAAATTGAAAAAATATAAATTGGAAAAAAAAAATTGTTATGCCACCATTTCTGCACTTTCCTCCATAACAGCCCATAGAGTCCTATTTATGTGACAAATGCTAAAGAAGATTAGATATACCTTTTCCTTGTTTTGAGAGTTCTTTTTAGAATCTGCACATCCTGGAGCTATTTGGGAAATCCAAATGTACATTTTATATATATATATATATAGCGTTACAGGATGTCAGCTTGATCCCGAGGTGTGCCTTTAACATTCTCTAGATAAGAACATGTATTTTGCTTGTAAACAAAACTTCTGTATACAATGTTAAAACGAACAATATTCACCCAAACACAAAATATCAATTATTCATAGGTGTGAATATATGGCTGACAATAACAAATTCTACTTTTGACATGACACCATATCACTTCTAACAAGCTTTTACAGTACTGCATACTTTTAAAGAACATTAAGCAGTAGGGATCAGTAAGTATACTGTGATTAGTTCAAAACATTCAAGCAATGCAAGCCATTATAATTTATACATATAAATTAATGGAAAGAGTTAACACATTAACGACCTGACTTATCTTCAAAACAAAGTGAAGACTTGGTGAAACTACATTATAATAAAAGCAATTAGAGAGAATTATGTTTATTTATTTTTTTTTTTAATACCTGCATGACGTCTGCAGGGCTGCTCAAAATATTTCAGCTCAACATTACTTGATTAATATTACAGATTGGGACAAACAGTTATCCTGTGGGAATAATCCACTACAATTTGAAGCTCTCAGACAGCTCGTTATATGTTTATGGGAGCTTGCCTACCAGAATATATTTTACAAAAACAATTGAAAGTCTGCCAATAGAGACTAATACTGAACTTTAAGTTATGCTCTGCTTAGCCCAAAATAATATTTATTAAAAACACCATTTTATATGAGGTGGAGCTGTTTCTTGTTAATTTGTTAGCCGTAAAATAGACTAGTAATTAAAAAAAAATATATATATATTTACATTATTCAGGAATATACAGAAACACAGTTATGTGGCTATAATTTTCAAAAGTTTAGTTGCTTTTTAACAAGTCAGAATGATGTAGATTGTGATTAATCTTTTTTTACTCAAAAGTCTGCCTATTACTGCTGATTTTCAACTTTCATTAACCTCAACAAATAAAATGCTGGTTGCTCAAGAGTCATGGTAAAATGGAAATATATTTTAAAATATTTACATGTAAAATAATTTTTAATATTCACTTGTGCCTGTTGCAACCATGTCTGGATATAGGCTTGATTTACATTAGAATAACTTACCTAACAACTTATTTATTAAGTCTTTAATCCAGTAAATGGATAAATGACCAGTTGTAGAGGTACTTAGGTTAGGTGTTCTTGGTTTCCTCGTCTAGTTAAACAAACTTAGAAAATGTACGATAGATAACAGTTTAGATGCAAGCTACACTCAGCAAACAGAATTGTGAAACTCCTTAATCAAAACGAACACATTTACAGCATATCATTATTATTTGTATAGCGCCATCAAATTCCGCAGCACTTTACAGTGGGTGGACGAACAAACATGTAGTTGTAACCAGACAAGTTGGACACACAGGAACAGATGGATTGAGGGCCCTGCTCAATGAGCTTATATGCTAGAGGGAGTGGAGTAAAGTGACACAAAAGGTAAGGACATTATAAGACTAATGACAGTTGCAAGAGAGGAATCAGTCGGGAGCTATTAACAGTTTAATTGATACGCTTTTATGAAGATGTGGGTTTTTAATGATTTTTTGAAGAAGTGGAGACTGGGTGAGCATCTAACAGAGGAGGGAAATGAGTTTCACATGAGCTGTGCAGCCCTTGAGAAGTCTTGAAGGCAAGCATCAGAGGTGGGAGTACGGACAGAAGAGAGACGTAAGTCTTCAGCAGAGCGTAAGGGCTTAGACGGGACATACTTATTCATTAGGGAGGATAGATAGGTGGGAGCAGCATTATGTAGAGATTTGAAAGCAAGAACCAGAATTGAGCCCTATATCTTACAGGAAGCCAATGTAGGGACTGACAGAAGGGTGAGGCGTGGGAGGCATGGGAGGTGCGGGTGGACAGGAAGATGAGCGTAATATAAAAGACAAAGAGACAAAAAAGGTTGTGCCTGTAAGTAATAAATATATAAATAAACTTAACAAATGTTCAAGTGAGGCAGTCCAATAATAGGTGAAGAAAGTTTCTTTATGGAGCAGCAAACTTATTGATAGTAGTGATGTCACAGAATAAAACTTGGGATCCGGTAGAACATTTGGAGAGAAAGCAAAGGGGAACTCTGTAACGGATCCCCTATACTCCAGCTGAATATATCTGTGCAGAATCTCCCGAAATCCAAGTGTAGCAGAAGGTGTAGTGAATTATAGCTCCCAGTCCCCCAAACATGAGCCAAGACTTCATGAAGGGGTAAAATGATCTGTTTAATGGTGGCCACAGCTTGGCCTTTTATGCAGGTCCTCCAGCAATTGATACTCCCACAGGGACCTTGTCGAGGACTGAAACACAAAGTACAGTAACCAATCATCATACAGTACAATATAAAACACTTCCACATAAACAGTGAAATCCCTCCTCTCTATCCTGGAGATAATTATCTCCAGGTAGAGAAAATATTTTCATTTTACAACTGTAACAAAATACATTAAAATACATAACTTATATTTCACAGAACGGAACCCCCACATTCGACATATCCCCAGATAGCTTGAATCTGATTGCTCAATATAGCCGAACAGCGCTCAGATCCCACGAACACAGTCAAATAGCCATGGAGCCCAAGAGTCTTTCACCGACTGTTCGTCAGAAATCTGTCCAGAATTAGCTCCATGGATTTAGCTATCTGGGTTTGTTCAGTTTGTGGGTTAGGAATGTACCGAATGACGTGGCGTTCATGTAAACAGAGATGAAGGGATGGAAGTTTGGTCGTCCCAGCGGTGTTCGTGGGAAACAGTGGCCGAAAATAGTTCCATGCGGTCGACGACCACCGCTGGGCGTTTGTCAGTTTAAGATGGCCGCCGCCACGTGTTTGTTCATACGAACGGCGACCACCCAGCCGTTCGTCAAATAGTTGTGGTTAACCACAGGTTCTGTTAGGTTAATAAGCTGCACACGCCCATTGCGTGTGGTCTGTCTGTGGTCTGTCTAGAATAAAAGGGAATAAAATAGGGCTAAATGCACGAACAGCATACGAAATGAAGGGTCCTGGTATTCACAAAACAGGGGTTTTGTCACAAACTCCAATGGTATGGTATGTATGTACAGTGTATTCTAAAAGATATACAAATGAGATACTACTCACATTTCTCAGAGCTAAAATCCAGCTCTGGTTAGAAAAGCATGAAGTGGAATAATCCCCACTAAGGGATATATGCAGTTCTCCAATCTTCCAATCTTATGTAATAGTAAAGTAATCCAACCGAAAAGATAAAAAGTGGCAGAATATAGTGCTTACTGTATCTTTAAAAATCAATGTAAAAATATAAGAAATATACTCACTGGGGCAGAGGGTTGTAGGGTGGCTGGGGCAGGGGTGATAGGATGGCTGGGGCAGAGTGTGGTAGGAGGACAGTGACAGGGTAATGGGGTTGTAGGAGGACAGAGGGTGGCTGTGACAGAGGGTGGTAGGGTGACTGTGGCAGAGGTGGTAGGGTGGCTGGGGCAGAGGGTGGTAGGAGGACAGTGACAGGGTAGTGGGGTGGTAGGAGGGCAGAGGGTGGTAGGGTGGCTGTGGCAGATGTGGTAGGGTGGTTGGGGCAGAGGGTGGTAGGAGGACAGTGACAGGGTAGTGTGGTGGTAGGAGGGCAGAGGGTGGCTGGGGCAGAGGGTGGTAGGGTGGTTCAGGCAGAGGGTGGTAGGGTAAAGATTATTTTAGATTGTTAATCTTACTTCTAATATTACCTATAAAAGTGACATATTTAGTGGTGGTAATTGTTTGAGATTTAGTTTCGCCATTTTTTATTCTTGGGGACTATCTCTCAAATCTCTTCTATTTCTTTTGTCTATTTATTGCAAACAAATTTAGCTTGCAAATGATGCTATAACTACAGTCAGAGAGCTTACAACACAGCAGCACAGGGAGCCACAACACTGCAAGCCTCTGAACAATCAACACAGAGAGCAGGACTCCCACAGCTGCTCCCACAGCAGCTGAACAATCAACACAGAGAGCAGGACTCCCACAGCTGCTCCCACAGCAGCAGGACTCCAAGTCATCCTCCTGGCACATAAGCTAACAGGATGGTGGCTGGAGATATAAAAAAAATCACTTGTGTGTTAGTGTATGAGTGTGTGTGTGTGTGTGTGTGTTTATGTGTATGAATGTGTATGAGTTTGAGTTTATGAGTATGAGTGTGTGTATGAGTATTAGTATGAGTGTACATGTATGAGAGTTTTCATGTGTGTGAGTATGAGTATGTCTGTGAGTGTGTGTATGAGTTTGAGTGTGTGTGTGTGTGTGTGTGTGTGTATGAGTGAATGTGAATGAGTGTCTGTATATGTATGAGTGTGAGTGTTTGTGTATGTGTGAGTGTGTATGAGTGTGTTTATGTGTATGAGTGCACATCTATGTGTGTATATATATATATATATATGTCAGTGGGCTTCTGTATCTGTGTGCGCGCACACATCTGTGTATGTGCATCTGTGTGTCAGGGTGTGTGTTTTTATGTCAGTGTGTATCTGTGTCATGGTGTGGGCATGTATCAATGTTTGTGTGTGTCAGGGTGCATGTGTGTATATGTCGGTATGTATCTATGTGTGTATGTGTCTGTGTCTATATGAATTTGTGTGTATGTGTCGGTGTATTTATATGCATCTGTGTGTTAATGTGCATAAATATCTGTGTAAGTATGTATGTGTGTGCATACATCCAAGCAGTCAAACACAGCACAACATGCAAGCACACTCCTGCAGTCTAACATAAAAATTACATACAAACACACCCCTTCACTCAAACAAATACTTCACACAAATGTATACCCACATTTAAAAACTGAACATTACATTCAGACACACCCCTGCAATCAAACGCAAACATCACATACAAACACACCCCTGTTATAAAACACAATAAATGTATACAAGCACCCCTTCAAACACCAACACTGTACATTACACTATAGTGCCTGTAATTGTGGAAGCGCTGTACAACCTAGAAATTCTGATTTGGTGTGCCTTGGAAAAATACTGAAATATTATGGGTGACTTGAATCTAAAAAAAGTATTGTAACCACTGCCAAGCTCCTTATATAGATAATGCAACCTCCTTTGGAAAGCATTGGATTGGCCGAGATTCTCAATTCTGATGATCTCAGGCATGGTTGCAGGGAGGGGGGCAGAGTTAAATGCAGCCTGGTCAATCAGCATCTCTGGATAGAGATGCAGTTAATCAAATTATCTCTATGGGGCAAGTTCAGTGTGTCCATACAGAGCGTGGAGATGTTGAATGTTAGTGCTATTAGTCATCTGAGGAGTGGCCAGTAGAGGTGCTTCTGCTTCTAGGTTGTAATGTAAACAATGCCTTTTCTGTAAAAAGGCATTGTTTACATTACAAAGCCTGCAGGGACTGACTACACTCACCAGAACAAATACATAAAGATGTAGTTGTCCTGGTGACTATAGTGCAGGCATGAGGGTTAATCATGTGGTTACTTGCTATATTAAAAAAAAGATTTTAGAAGAAGCCTGTGGTGGCCAACATGTGCCCCAAATTTAGAAGACATGCCCCCACCCATCATGCAGCGGGTTGGAGCTACTAAAAAATTGGCAATCCGTGGCTCACTGTATTTTCAAACTAGCTGTTGGATGACTGGACTATTGTTGACAGTCACTAATATAATACAGCGGAGGAGAAATGGTGCAGGTGCACCCAATTTATTACATTAACCCCTTCAGGACGGAGTCAATAGTACACGTTCTGATCAAAACAGAACGTAAACAAAAACTGGAATGTGCGCTATATGTCTGTTCAACCGTAATTCACCTCTTTCATATTAAATGCACCCACACTTATTATATATCATTTTGTTCAGGAGAAACAGGGCTTTTATTTCATATCAAATATTTATATTTAGCTTGCAAATGATGCTATAACTACAGTCAGAGAGCGTAATTTATTATAAATAAAAAACATAATTTATTATGAATAAAATTTAAAAAACTGTGAGAAATTTAATTTTTTTTTTTTAAATTTGTAGTTCCGCCTCACATTTTAGCTGTAAATGTCATAATACTGTTAGATTTTACTGCAAAAAAATGCACATATTTGTAATCAGCGATGTCTCACGAGTACAACATTACCCCCCATAACCAGGTTTTATGGTGTTTTGGAAAGTTACAGAGTCAAATATAGAACGTTCCATTTTCACATTGAAATTTGCCAGATTAGTAATGTTACCTTTGAGACTGTGTGGTAGCCCAGGAATGAGAATTACCCCCATAATGGCATACCATTTGAAAACGTAGACAACCCAAGGTATTGCACGTGGGGTATGTTTAGTCTTTTTTAGTAGCCACTTAGTCACAAACACTGGCCAAATTTAGCGTTCATATTTGTTTTTTTGTGAAAAAAGCAAAAAACTAATATTTGGCCAGTGTTTGTGACTAAGTGGCTACTAAAAATGACTGGACATACCCCATTTGCAATACCTTCGGTTGTCTATTTTTGCAAATGGTATGCCATCATGGGGGTAATTCTTATTCCTGGGATACCATACGGTCTCAAAGGCAACATAACCAATCTGGCAAATTTCAATGTCAAAAAAATTAAATGCAAGCCTTATATGTGATTCTCTAACTTTCCTAAACACCATAAAACCTGTACATGGGGGGTTATACTCGGGAGACTTCACTAAACACAAATATTAGTGTTTTAAAACAGTAAATCATATTACAACAATAATATAGTCCAGAAACATGACGCTCGTTTGTAAAAAATGCAAAGAACTTCAATTTTACTTAAAATATCATCGTTGTAATACAATTTACCAGTTTTAAACACTAATATTTGAGTTCAGCGAAGTCTCCCGAGTAAAACAGTACCCCTTATGTACAGGTTTTATTGTGTCTTGGAGAGTTACAGGGTCAAATATAGTGCTTGCGAATTAAATTCTCTGCACTTTCTCCCTGTGTTGTCAGACATGTCAATCACATTTTAATTAATCAAATCACATAATTATCTTAAAAGATTACTTAAATATACACGTAGAATTTTAATATATATGCATTTATAGGTATTTAAATTCTACGTGTATAATAATGTAATCTTTTATGTAATTATATGTATTTATCTATATATATTTTTCCTGGCCATATCCATGACAGCACAACATTGGGTAGCTCCTCCCTATCCTCATTGGACAGGAATAATAATTAAGCCGTATAAGTACCACCTCCTACCCCTCCTTCCCCAGTCTTTTTTTCCTGTCCTATCCTCTCGGACACGTCGGTCCTTTGGACCTTAAAATTTTTCTTTTATGGCTTACCTGAGGAGTAGTTCCTCCAGCCCCTGGGGAGTTCACCCTCTCTCCCCTGGGAAGTCTCCAGTATACGGCCCTGCGCAAAGGTGTCCCCCTGGAGAAAACCCCTTTAGTGACCGGGGGTTTTGCCTTTCCAATATCTTGCAGTGACCTCAGGGGTAGCAAGTGAAAGGACCTATTATATTTACTTTTGGATATTATTTGGAACCTACAGAAAAGACATGAAATTGATATGTTTCAAACTTACAGCCAGGAGCATTCAGCAGGTAAGAAAACCTTCCCTTTTCATCTTCTGGCCGCTTGCAGAGTTGCCAGAGTGTTCTCGGGTTCCAGGGCATTAGTTTGAGCTTCCCGCTGTGTTCTTGGGTTCCCTGAGCGCATCCGCGGCATTCGGTGATTGGTGGACACATTCGGGAGGTTCTGGCGTTCGAGCGTCATCATACGAAATACGAAATACGTTCGCACGCAAAGGCCGTTCGCGGGTTTATTCAGTTTCTAGTGAATGCCCAGTGACGTCAGATGCCTATTTAAAGCGCCAAAACCAAATTTGGTGGCAAGAAAGCATTCTGATAGTTTGGTATCTTAGCGATACTGTCAGCTTCTTCACCTTTTCCAGTTTTCCTTCCTGGGACAACGTAAGTAATTTTTTTCCCATATATTCTTTTTATTTAGTTCTTAAAGCACGTCTTGTGTATTGTACTGCAAAAAGTACAAAGACTTCAGGATCGTCCAGAGGGAAGTCGCCCAAAAGGACGCTATGCATATCCTGTGACAACAGAGCCATAGAGGGGAAACGTCTCTGTTCAAATTGTCTCTCAGCAGCTGCAGGACCTTCTCAACCAACTCCGGACATTATGCAACTTATAAAGCATGCAGTTGCCCAGGGTATCAGAGGGGTTGGAATGACCCACAAGGGACCTAGATATTCTGAGCCCTCAGATTTTTCTCCAGGAAACTCAGAAGATGAGTTTATGGAGTCAGCTTCACTGAGAGACCAAGCCTTTTCCTCGGAGAAGGATGCTATGCCAGATCCAGACTTCCTGGTACCAGCTGAAGTGGATCGTTTAATTGCCCGGGTTAGAGAAACCCTTACATTAAAGGAACCCTCAGAGGACGAACCCTCTACATCAAATCGTTACTTCTCTGATCTTAGAAGGAAAAGAGCAACTTTCCCGGTGCATGACACTATCAGGGATCTTATTAAGGAGGAATGGTTTAGATCTGACAGGAGATCATCTGCCATAGGGAAATTCTCCAGATTATACCCATTTGAGCCCAAAGATGCTGAAGCATGGGATTTTTCTCCCAAGGTTCATGCTGCAGTTGTCAGGTTAGCAAAACATACTACCCTACCTGTGGACGATGCTGGTTCGTTCAGGGACCCAATGGATCGTAAAATGGAGTACTACCTTTCCAAGTCATATGTATCCTCAGGCTCAAGTCTCCACCCTGCCGTTGCTCTCACATCAGTCACAAGAGCTATGAAAGTATGGTTACAAGATCTGGAGGAGGACATCAGGAGTGGCAGGAGCCGTTCCTCCATTGTGGATAGTCTGAGAGATATGCATCTAGCAATTGAATTTTCATCCGAAGCAGCAGTAGATCTAGTAAGAAATCTTGCTAGGAATATGTCCTTTTCGATTTCCTCCAGAAGGGCACTTTGGCTTAGGTCTTGGGCAGCTGACGCTCCCTCCAAGAATAGTTTATGTTCTTTACCTTTCCACGGGAATATGTTGTTTGGTAAGAACTTAGATGAATGTATAAAGAGAGCGGCTGAAGGTAATAAGGCTTTCCTACCTCAAGAAAGGAAATATAAAGGATCCTTTTGTGCCCGAAAAGAATATCATTCCTTTCGGGATAGTAGATTTTACAAGCCCGGCAGAGAATATTCCAGATTTCAACCAGGGAGAGGAGCCCAATCTGGAGGAAGAGGAGGCAAGTCACGAGGTACTTTTTCCTCCAAAAACCCAAGGAATTCATGACTATATAATTCCCAAGTCCAAAGGGGTCAGGGCCTGTCTTCTCCAATATCTACACAGATGGGAAGAATCCACAAGCGACAGCTGGGTACTGGATATTATTCGGAGAGGATACCTTCTAGAATTTTTCAAGCATCCTCCCAACAGGTCCTTTCATCTCACAAAGTGGCCAGGGGACAAGGAGAAGCGTATGGCTCTACAAAACTTCATTCTATCCTTGCAAGCAGAGAATGTCATCACAACTGTACCGGCAAACGACAGAAATCAGGGATTCTACTCTCACATCTTCCTAACAAAGAAATCCTCAGGAGGATGGAGACCCATTTTGGATCTGCACAGATTGAACAAACATCTACACATTCGCAGATTCAAGATGGAATCCCTGCAGTCCATTATAAAAGTGGTCTCACACAACCAATGGATGTTATCTATAGACCTGTTAGATGCCTATCTCCATATACCCATTGCCCTATCCCATCAAAGGTTTCTGAGGTTTGCCGTAGAAGAGGGTCATTTCCAGTTCAGAGCACTCCCGTTTGGACTAAGCACTGCTCCAAGGATGTTCACAAAAGTATTGGTAGTTCTGATTGCAGAACTAAGAAAGTTGAATATCGCTATCTATCATTATTTGGACGACATCCTAATTATAGGAGACAGCAAAGATTCATTGACCTCCCAAGCTATTACCTGCATCCAGTTTTTACAAGCTCACGGCTGGAAGATCAACACCAAGAAGAGCCGCCTCCACCCAACTCAATCCATGATCTGTTTAGGTGCTCACTTCGACACTCTGAGAGGTACAGTCCAACTTTCTATGACAAGAATATTAAAGCTCAGGATACAATTGAGAAAGATAATGAAGTCCAGTGTTGTTCCTGCAAAGGCGGTAATGATTCTCCTCGGATCCATGCCATCCACAATAGGGCTGACCAAATGGGCACAATGGAGGATGAGACCATTTCAAGCCAATTTCCTGACGCAATTTGCTTCCATGAATCTACTCCAACCCATCAAGTTATCCCAAGAAGTACGCCAATCTCTGATCTGGTGGCTGAACAAGGAACACCTTTCCAGGGGGTTTCCGCTAGGAGACATCACATGGATAGCAGTGACAACAGATGCCAGCCAATGGGGTGCACATTGTCTCCAACACTTTGCACAGGAAGAATGGAATTTCACAACAGACGATGTGCATTCCAATCTACTAGAACTTCTTGCTGTCCTCAAAGCACTGAAGCATTTCTCAGTGTATCTCAAAAACCAATGGGTAAAGATAAGGACAGACAACACCACCGTGGTATCCTATATCAATCACCAAGGAGGCACCAGGAGTGGCAGGATGATGGGAATTATGAAACAGCTGATGGGATGGGTTCAGAGGAACCTGGCAGGGCTTACTGCCATACATCTATCAGGGAAACGGAATCAATTAGCCGATTTCCTCAGCAGATCCAGGATAGACCCAGGGGAATGGTGCCTATCGGAGAGAGCATTCCGCATGTAGACAAGTGGGGTCTCCCTCAAATGGACCTACTGGCTACCTGTGTCAACAGGAAGGTAAAAGTTTACTTCACGAAAGAAAAAGACCATCTAGCACTGGGAAGAGAAGCGGAGATTCAAAATAGGGTATGCATTCCCCCCATTCCCTCTGATCTTCCCAATCCTGAGGAGGATGAGAACAGAGAAGGTATCTCTCATCCTGATAGCCCCCTATTGGCCTTGAAGGCCTTGGTTTCCCCTACTTCAGAACCTTTCAGTGGAACCTCCTCTCCCTCTTCCCAGAACTCCGGATCCTTAAAATTAAACCTCCAATTAAACCATTTGTTCCCTCCTGGAATCTCCCTTTGGTTCTGAACGCTTTAAAATTAGAACCTTTTGAACCCCTTGAATCAGTTCCTCTACAGGTTCTGTCTATCAAGACAGCTTTACTGATCGCCCTAGCTTCCGGCAGGATAGTTTCGGAACTTCACGCCCTATCCAGTAAGGAACCTTTTACGGTCTTTCATAAGGACAGAGTTATCCTCCGTACTGTTCCTGAATTTAGACCTAAAGTTACCTCCGCCTTTCACATTAACAAAGATATTGTTCTACCATCTCTGACGCCTGAATACCAAGAAAATGAGAGTTCAAATGACATGTCATCTCTGGACCTAGTAAGATGCCTTCGGATATATATTGAAAGGACGGCGGCTTGACGCATTTCTCAAAATCTCTTGGTACTTCATAGTGGTAGTAAAAAAGGCTTACAAGCCCCTAAAACTACCATTAGCAGATGGATAGTGGCAGCCATTATACGGGCCTATCAATCTTCTGGATATCCGGTTCCTGGGGGTCTTAAAGCCCATTCCACTAGGGCCCTCTCATCTTCCTGGGCAGCAGCAGCTAATGTCTCTCCTGAGCTCATTTGTAAGGCGGCCACATGGTCTTCCACCAATACCTTTATTAAAAGTTATCAAATTGATGTCAGAGCTGGTCTATCAGATCAATTTGCTAAATCTGTTCTGTCTGTATCCAATACATGATTCTTTGTTTTTCACTGGTTAATGGTGTTAATACACTTTGCATTCAAAATTTTCGAGTCTGTGTTTTTTCTTCCCTCCCTGGTTTATTGCTTGGGTATTACCCAATGTTGTGCTGCCATGGATATGGCCAGGAAAATAGAAAATGTATCCATACTTACCGTAATTTTCTTTTCCTGGTCATAGGCCATGGCAGCACAAGGGTCCCACCCGGGGCTATTGCTGTAAAACATGACTGGGGAAGGAGGGGTAGGAGGTGGTACTTATACGGCTTAATTATTATTCCTGTCCAGTGAGGATAGGGAGGAGCTATCCAATGTTGTGCTGCCATGGCCTATGACCAGGAAAAGAAAATTACGGTAAGTATGGATAAATTTTCTATTATTTGCGGTTATTTGTATTTTATATATAGATAGATATATATAGAATGTCATTCTAAGTGTATTTTGTTACCATATATATATATATATATATATATATATATATATATATTAATAACAAAATACAGTTAGAATGAAATTACATATGAAAATATAATTTATATTACATTTTGTTTCAATATTTTATTTATTTATTTTATTATTTAATTTATTTATTATTGTAATTATACGTATATATAATATATGTGTATATATCTATTATATATATAATATATATACATATTATATTTATGTAACGTCATTCTAGGTGTATTTTAATATTAATATATACTTATATTAATATTAAAATACACTTTGTATGACGTTACATATATAAAATATGTATATATATAATATATACACATATATAATATATTTAAAAAATATTTGTAATTTATTTTTACACATGTTTAATTTTTTTTTTACTACTTCCCACCAGCAGGGGGACTGTCTGATATTCGATAGCGATCACATGGCCCCCGGGGGCCTCACTTGCCGGAGGAGGGCTGCCTGGGCTGTCAGGCAGCCCTCCAGAAGCGGATCACTGCGGAGGTAAGTAAATTGGAGCTCCCCAGGGCTTAAGCCTTTACGGCGTTCTATGCCGCCGCAACGACTTTAAAGCCCTTTAAAGCCGTGACGGCATAGAACGCCGTAACGGCGTTAAGGGGTTAAGCAAATGTTGACTGTTCATTGTTTAATAGACATGTCCCACCTGCCGCAACCTCCCTTATACTTATACAAGGGTCTAACTTCTAACTATCGTCCTATATCCCTGCTCCCTTTTTCCTCAAAGCTTCTTGAAAGACTAGCCTTCAACCATCTGGCCTGCTTCCTAAACTCCAACTCTCTCCTTGACCCTCTTCAGTCCAGCTTCCGCCTCCTCCACTCTACTGAGACTGCCCTTATCAAAGTCACTAACAACATTATCACATTTTTACATTTGACAATTTATCTAAATTGTTTCATCTGGACAAATTGCTTTGAATGAATTTAATTTTTTTGGCATATGTGTGTCTAAATTATATAACAGTATGATATATAAAACTGTGCTGTTTTCTAATCATGGATTAATATTGCCATACTACATCAATATATTCCTATTTCCTTACAGTACTAAGCTATAGATATTGGTGTATTATTTGTATAATCTACTTTTAAAGAAAAAAATTACATTAGAACAAAAAGATCTGAAATGCAATATACATTTTAATTAAATTATAGAATATGAATTGTTTATTGACATGGTACCTAATATATATTCTAAGTGAGTTGTATATTTTTTCATTAATGATGAAGGAAAAGTTTTAATGTTTGTATTATAATTATTATTAGGAGAAATAATTACTACAGGTACTTTTCTTGTGAATAGATTTTGTTCCCATTTTGTATGTACTGTAAAAAATGGACTGAGTCCAATAGAAGGACCATTATAGGATCAGACCTAAATAAATCAGTATCAGAACCTAAATAATTAAGACCACCCCAGTAAATCAAAATAAATCAAAAGGTTAAAACAGATAGCCACTTCCAGGTAGTACCAATGCGAAAATGTAAGATTGTAAGAAAGAGGAATGTTATTTCTTTTTCTTTGTTTTTTTGACTTGATTGTAGACAATGTAAAAAAAGGTTAAAACAGATACATCAAATGCACAGTAATACATATATTGTTAATTGTCAGGCATTCAAGGTGAATCAGTTTGAAGTTTTGGGATACAACAGCTAAAATAGAAAAAAATATCCAATTCAGTTATTTTTGTAAATACAGCTTTTTAAAATGTACTTTGAATTCAGAAAAGTTCATAAGATAGTCAATAAATCTGATGTGATAAAAAAAGACAAATGTTATTATTAAAGGGGCACTAGAGTCACCAAACAACTTTAGCTTTATGTAGCAGTTTTGGTATATAAATCATGATCCTGTAGTCTCATTGCTAATTCTCTGCCATTTAAATCACTTTTTTTTTATTTACAGCCCTAGTCACTCCTCCTGCATGTGGTCTACACAGCCTTCCTAAACACTTCCTGTAAAGAGAAATATAATGTTTAATCTTCCTTGATTGCCCAGTCTGTTTCATTTAGAATTTCTTATATTCTGCTCTGTTAATAGTCTCCTAGAGCCTGCAGGAGCCTCGTGTGTGATTCAAGCTCAATTTATAGACAGGATAAATTACTTCTAAAGTAAGTTTAGGATCAGACTGAAATTGAAACCATTTTTTTCATGTAGGCTGTGTGAGTAACAGCCAGGGGGCAAGGACAGAAACTGTGATTTAATTCCTAAATTGGCAGAGAAATGAGCTGTGAGACTGCAGAGGCATGATCTATACACCAAAACCACTTCATTAAGCTAAAGTTGTTTTGATGCATATGTAGTGTGCCTTTTAATATTCTGCATGCAGGAAATGACAGTTTTTGATTAAGTTGATTATTTTTATTTTATTTTGGCCTTTTAATTTTGTTTATGGTGAGACTTATTATTTTGAACAAGACTGCCACATCTGAAACTTTGATATAGTAAGGGTTTATTTTTCTCTAGTTTTAGTTAAACTATAACCACACTAAATCATTATCTGGCTTAAACCAGATGCATGTTTATCCTTTTCTTTAAGTGTTATGTTAAAAAAAATTTAATACATATTTGAAAGATGCAGTGAACAGCTTTCACATAATTATGTTGGGTGTTCTCCGCTATTCTACAAAAATAGTCAAATTAGTATACATTAATACATTTTTTAGAAATGTTTAAACTCTGAAATATAGAGAGGGTAAATAAAGCTTGCCTTTTTCTCATAGTGCATCATGCTGCCATCTCTTTCCCAGGCAAATGACACACACGCATTCAACTATCCACCTGGTCTAAAAGAAAACATGTGATAGCAAGAAACTGGAAAGGAGAAAATGTTTTTACTATTAACCAAATATGTTCACAATTATATCAAATTAAAATGGAAAAGGACTTTTCTAAATGTCAGAGTAAGACCTCTAGCTTATAGGAAAACTGGGAAAAAGAATTACGTATCTTATCCAAATAAGATCAGAATAAGAAGGGAAAAAGGGCAAAATGATTGATTGAGAACTCTCGCTGACAAAAATGGGTGACGGTTGCTATTGTGCAGGAGCGTAATACAGGCTCACCAAGATGGTAATAAGAAGAACGTAAAAGAATACCAGATGTAGATACGATGAGGTTCCTGTGTGCCATTCTCTGTGCAAATGTTTGTGTATTGTGTAGTCAAATTTTTTGTTTTTTTGTATGTATGTATTGATGTCCTATGTCATTTTGATATTTGATATTGAAGGAAAAATATAATAAAAAAAAAAAAAAGAAAATGTGATACACCAGACTATGGAATGTAACCTTCTTCCATTTCTCCATGGTCCAGTTCTGATGCTCACATTCTAATTGATGGTTATTTTGGATGTGAACAGCCATCGACACTCTGAGTGATCTGTGGCTACACAGCCCAATACACAGCAAACTGCAATGCATTGTGTGTTCTGACACTTTTCTATCATGGCTAGCACTACTACAGTATCCATAGTGTGATTGGACCAGACAAACTGGCCTTCACACCCCATGTGCATTAAATTGATACTACAGTGCCAGGAATACAAAGTTTTATTCCTGGCACTATAGCTCCTCCTGCCTCCCCCCTCCCTTGGGCCCCCTCCTCTGTGAATAAAAGGTTAAAACCATGTTTACTTACCTTGGTCAACAATCCACCATCTCCAACGTCCCACGTTGAGCGGTCGATAATGCGCATGCGTGGAAAATGCCACGTGTGCATTAGACCTCCCCATAGGAAAGCATTGAATCAATGCTTTCCTATGGGGAAAATCTGATGCTGGATGTCCTCATGCAGAGCGTGAGGAAGTCTAGTGTCAGATACCGAACTAAAGGTTTGTTACGATGCAGGAAGCTCCTCCAGTGGCTGTCTCGTAGACAGCCACTGGAGGCAGACTTAGTGCTGCAATGTAAACATTGTGGTTTCTCTGGAACTGCAATGTTTAACATAGCAACACTAACTGCAAAAGGGACACTGCAGTCAGACCACTTCAATGAGCTGAAGTAGTCTGGGTGCCTAAAATGTCCCTTTAATGACCCTTGGACACCAATAACCCTGAAGCCGGTTGACTGGTTGTCCTTCCTTGCACCACTTTTGCTAGGTACTAATCACTGCATACCGTGAACATCCCTCAAGACTTGCCGTCTGCAGATGCTGTGATCCAGTCATCAAGCCATCACCATTTTGCCCTTGTCAAAGTCACTCAGATCTTTTCACTCGAACATTTTTCCAGCTTCCAATTGAAATTAAAGAACTGATTGTTCACTTGCTGCCTAATATCTCCCATTACTTGACAGGTACCTTTGTAACAATATAATCAATATTATTAACTTCACCTGTTAGTGGTTTTAATGTAGTGGCCGATCAGTGTAAATGTAATTTATCTATTCAATCTGCTGAATCTCTGAAACTGCTATATTTACAGCTGCAGGGTTAAAACCTGGGGGACCTGGCACCCAGACCACTTCATTGAGCTGAAGAGGTCTGGGTGACTATAGTGTCCCTTTAACTTCGTTATTTGCTATGCTTATCAAAATTAATGTATCCAAAATTATTTTGCAAGAGAAGTAGAATTAAGGAATATGAGAACAATTTGGTGTGTAGAAGGATATCCATTGGGCAACATCAAAGAGGCACAAAGAGGTATGGGAAGAGTAGATCAGGTATAAGGAAGGGAAAGAGAAAGGATCTTAATGTCATCTGAAAATACGTGGGCGATGAAGCCATGTGAGTAGATCCAAGCATTTGGGTAGCTAGAGGAGCAGAATAGAGGGAGAAAAGGAGAGGGCTGAACCCTGTGGGACTCCAACCGGAAGAGGGATCGGCAATGTGGATGAGTTGTTGAAGGAAACTTGAAAGGATCGACAAGGAATGTAGGCTGAGAGCTGAGTGAGGGCTAGAGAAATGAGATACAAGTTCTGATGCAGTAAGCAAAGAATTGGAATGGGTGAAAGTAGTGGGTGGGTCTAAGAAGATTGCTTAGTGTGCTGAACAGTTGCTGTGTATGAGGGAAAGGTGTGGTAATTAATGGCTTATAGTAAGAACCTGCAAGCTTGTTGGAAGATAGAGTATAAATTAAGACAAGAATGGTAGATTGCTAGGTTGGATGAGGATAGTTTTTGTAATGATTGTAGTATTCAATTTATTGTAACATGAATGAGTTTAAGTATAAGGAAAATCTTAAGCTATATTTTACATTTAAGACTTATGTTTTGAAGCAATATAAAAAGGAAAAATTTACAGACTTAGCACTGCAGTGTACTATAAACATTTCTTCTATCTGCTGGTGACATTGCACCAAACCTTAAGTCTTCTACCTCTACATCCTCCTAATTTCCATTACCACAGCTATGCAAAAACTGTGAACTCACCAATCAATACCTCACCTCACTATGCCTTCATATGTAATTAAAGTATGTCTACTAAATGATAGTGTTCCCATGTTTTCACACACAGGCATTGGGTTTTAAGCTTTAATTAAGTAATAGGGAGGACAGATCACATTTTAATAAAATACCAGACAGCTTTGTTGGGCTTTTTGCACTGAGTGGGCCATTGTGTGCTTATATGTGTGTATGTCTGTGTGTTGGCAGTGTACATCTGTATGTCACAATGTGGATCTGTTTGTGACAGTGTGCACGTTACTGTGTTTGGCAATGTGTATCTGTTTTTGCAGCAGTGCGGATCTGTGTGTGGCCGTGTGTATGTGTGTATCACTGGGTGATTTTGTGTGAATGGCAGTCTCTTTGTACATTTTCAATTCAGTAAAAATAGAAAAATGTGATATATCAACAAAACATATAATTATTGTCTTGTCTATAACTTCATTATCCTCTGAATTTTTTAATTTGAGATTTTGCATTAAGTGAGATGTAATATTATCTAAATACAAAGATGGAAGAATAGAAAGCATGACATGAAAGAAGTAAACAACAACTCAACAGCTATCCTGGGCAATGTGCCAAACACCTGTTAAATTAGTTTTATAACTTAAAAATGGTTGACCAATCAGAAATAATCAAAACAAAATATGAGCCAATGCTCTAATTGTAGTTATTTTGAGAAGAAGTAAACAAATGCTATACAACAGCAAAATTGCAGCATTCGAGCATAAAATGTCATTATGGCTTATTTTACTTAAGAGTGATTCAAGAAAAAAGACCTGAAAAAGACTACAACACTCCAAGAAAATAAACATATAGTTGATACCAAAGTGATACATCATTAAGCCATAATTTGGCAATTGGTAAAATCCAAAACTTAGGTCAACGCAGCCTTAGAAGAAAAATGTCCACAATTAATTTGGTTGCCACCCTACTTATTAGTTTCTAGACTTTTGGCACAACTGGATTTGATAAAGAAAAAAATATATTTATTAAGTTTATCAGTTGAAAGCTTTTGTAACCAACATACTCTAAAACTAATGATCAATGTATAATTTTCTTTATGTAATATTTCACTTTTTTTTTAAAGTTTGAACAGAGATGAAATCTTTGACTTACAGGGTTATTTACTAAAGTGAGAATGCAAAGTGAATTCAAAGTGAATTTCAAATTAAAGGCCAGGATAGCTGAACTGGAAACATAGCTTATAGAGAGAATTTTACCAGTTCGTCCATTTTGACTTTACACACTTTACTGAATGTTCCTGTATCTACAAAGGTTTAGAATAACACACGTGTATTTTGTCTGAGTGCTAATAAACACAGAACCAAAGAGACCTAATGAGAATGATATGGACATACCTTGTTTGAAAGGTTAAATGTTCTAGTTTAATTCCGTCACTAGATATAATAATGAAGAATGTCATACTCCATATGTAATTTAACACTGTATGTTAGAGTAGTAAGGTTCAGCAAGGGTTATTTAAGCCTCAAGTACTTAAGAGGTGCTTGTGGTATTGCATGTGCGAACACTTACCTAAAATCTTTAATATATCATAGGAGAGGTAGGACTAAGGTTACAACCAAGGTGCCTCCTGGAGAATTAGTTACAAAGTTAGATTGTGGTTCTAAGATGTCGAAATGGAGCCCTGGATACGCGTCAACATCTCAGGTTGAGCATATGGAGTCAGATGGTCTCAAACATGCCTGTACTTTGGATTGGTACCAAACGGCTATTACCATAAAATAATTAGATGTTGTTGTTGTAATTAGGTTGGTCCTTATATGTAAGGTTTTGTGTATGTGATTGGCTGATTAACTGAGACAATTTTGGGGTATGTTAATTAGATGGGTGAATGCATAGGCTGTTTATAGTGTTGTATATGTGTGGGGAGACTGCTTGTTGAGTTGCATGTTTGTGGGGATGCTGCTTGTGGTGTAGCTAAGATTTCAACTACTTGTAGTGTTGCATGTTTCTAGGGATGCTGTTTGTGGAGTTGTGTATGTCGGGGAATGATGCTTGTCGGGTTGTGGGAGAAATGCTGCTGGAGTGGTTGGCTGCTGCATGTGTCATAATATTTACCTGACTTTGAAGTAATACAGTCATCTACGCAGTTCTGACAAGTACTTACAAGACCAATTGCCTTTGTTTGGAGAGGCAGTAATCCTTTGAGTGGCTCCTAAACAGACTATAAGGAAGATAGTGTGGTGGAAAACAAACCCATGGACAAAAAGCAAGCACACCTTAGATGTGAAGCATTAGATAAGGAAGATGAGTAGAAGCCATTTCCCCACTTTCATAACAAATTACATATAATAACATTTTCATGTAAATACACAAATGAACTGATCCACTAAAACATTCTTTTTTTTTTTTTTGGTTTGAATGCATTTCAGTCATAAGTCTATTCTTTTTGGTCTAAATTCTGTGAACATGTAGGTCACCAAATTTTGTGGTGGCTAGTCAGCGATAAATCGTGAACTGTTGGTGGGCCATAAGGACTGGGTTAAGAACCACTGTTTTATAGTGTAGCAGTACGTTATCCATTTCTAAGAATTTTGTCTTTTTATTGCAACAACATTGAATTAAGCAAAACATCCGCTAAAGAATGTTTCATCATAATTTGCAGATTCGGTATTCATGCATTGTTTTGCAGGTAGTATAAAATCAGCAGCCATGTTTGTTCAAGGTTATTTTTTCTTTCAAGGACATTTAAATTATAAAAAAAAATAGCTTTTTTTATCTTTTGAAAGGGGTACTTTTATTAAATTGAATATCCCAACAGTTACTTTTAATAAGTTGAAAGTGAAAAAAACAACATCTTAATTACTTTCGAACAGTCTGGTGATATATGGCTAAATCCCTATAGTTAGCTCTGGCAGATGTGTTAAATGTGCAGTGAAGTAATTGTGCATTAATTAGAGTTATTCCTGTCCTTATTACAGGATATGTAACACACAAATGGTAACAGGAGACTAGAATGTTATTTTTGACCTGTGTTCTGGGTATGGTTGCAAAAGATCATAATTTTGAAACAGAAGCTAATGTTCATCACTTGGGATTTAATTTACTACTCTACTGAAAAAAAAAGTAAAATAAAACAGAACATGCACAAAATAATAAAATAAAAAATATAAGCAAGTTCATCAATCAGTAGACTAATTGGAATATGGGGAAAAGAAAGGGCATTCATTTTATATTGTACCATATACCAATTAGTAATCAATATGACTGATTACATTAATCAAATACTGAGCTACACACTGATCATACACAATACATTTAAAACATGTTTTCACAGCACAGTTTAAAGGACACATTCTATACATAGCTAATGTAAAAGTTAATATACCCTAAAATATAACTCCTTAATTAATGCTTCAACCAGTGGCGGAACTACACGGGTCGCTGAGGTCGCAAGTGCAACTGGGCCCTCTGTGTTCTACTTGTCAGGGGTGGAGAGAGCTGGCCAGCTAGCCACCTTATGGACCCCCAACGAGGCCAGCTGTTCACTAAGGCAGAGTAGGCACCTCCTTACCTGGAAGGCAGGTGCTTACTTAACCCAAATATAGTGTCCGTGGACAGGCCATAATCAGGGTGCTCTCTTCTTCCTGCAATGCTCCCTTGCATGCGTTGCTGTGATGCTGGAAGGTGGTATATGATGTCACTCTGGCCTCAGCATTACTAAACAGTGCACAAGGGAACTGTCCTGAAAGAGCATGAAGATGACAGGATAAAAGCAGACACACTGGACCTCAAGGAAAGGATCCTTTCCACCTCTCCCAAAGGAGAGGCTGGGTGCAATTAAATACAAATACAAAAAAAATAAAATAATTTATGTGTGTGAGAGAATATGTATGTGTGTGAGTGTGTCAGTATCAGTGAGAGTGTGTGTGTCAGTAAGTGTGTGTCTGTCTGTGATTGAGTGTGTGTGTGTCTTTGAGTGTACGTCAGTGAATGTGTGTCTCTGCCAGTGTGTGTGTTTGTCAGTGAATGTGTGTGTATCTGTGAGTTTGTCTGTGTATTTGTAAGTGTATCTGTCAGTGAGTGCAGGGCCAATCACTCCACACTCACATGTAGCCAAACCCCATATACAATCACACTCAGCCAACTCCGCACAAACCATAACACACTCCGCCAACCAACACAATGACACTCTGCCAAGTTCCAACTCTATCAAACTCTATAAAACTCTATATCAGAAGTAGTAGAGTCTGATCATGTCCTCTTTCATTGCTGATCCAGCCTGCACAAGTAAGAGTATTTAATCCTAGTGATTATCTTACTTGTTGCATGTCTATTATACCTTAGTTTGTCTATGTCTATTATACCTATTATACATTAGTAGTTTTATTTGAAGTTATGTACTATTGATTCTTTGCTCTCCTTCTGCCTCCTTCGAAATAATCTCGAGCACGTCGCGTCCCTCGAGTGCCGCTATTGTGCTCTCACTCTAAAGGCTTTTTTATCTTGGCCCTGTGGCTATATATTCACAGTCCGTTGCTGGCCTGCGACTGCAGGCCACACCGACCGTTCCGCATTTGCGGCGGCCATCTTGGATCTTGTGAGTTCCGTGATATTTACAGCGTCCATCTCGGTTTTCATTCCAGATCGATATTACCCTGGAAACTCCTACAAGTTTTCCTCATACTTTCCAGGTACATGCTTCTAAACAGGAACTGTCATATATGGGGAAGTGCTTTCTTTCTTTCTTTCTTTCTTTATTTCTAACATATTTTACCAGGAAGGATACATTGAGGTTTCTCTCATTTTCAAGTATGTCCTCGGTTCACAAAACATTGCATTGATACAATAGGGTACATTAAAATACAAAAACAATATTAATACACAATACATACAAAATTTAACATAGAACAGGTAGGAAATATATAATCAACCATGACAGATGCATTCTGTTTTGAGATATGTAGAGAGAGAGATCTCTTAAAGGTCTTAAGGCTTAGGGAAGATTTGAAAGTGTGCGGAAGGTCGTTCCATAATTGCCGTGCTCTGTAGGAAAAGGAGGCTTGAGACGTTTTCTTTTTGTATTGAGGTAAACTAAATAAAGTGCTGGTACTAGATTTTAGGTTATAGGAGGTGGGAACAGCTGGGAAGAGCATTCTGCTCAGGTAGGGTGGGAGCTTCCCAGAAAAGCTCTTAAACACAACCAGTTTAGTTCTTTTTGCATGTCACAATGGTGGGTTATGTAATTACATTGTATTACAAAGTGGCAGAATGAGTTATACAATGTATTAAGCTTATTTAGGTTTGTGGTGCAGGTGCATATACTACATCCCCATAATCAATGATTGGCATCAGCATTTGATGTACAATCTTTTCCTTTACTGTAGGGCTTAGGCAGGATTTGGTTTCTGTACAGTGCACTAGTTTTGGATGAAGTTATGAAGCAAGTTTTTCTATGCGGAGGCCAAAAGATAGATTGGGGTCTAACAACATACCCAAGTATTTTAAAGAGTGGACTGCGGTGAGTTTACTATTTGATTAGATTTTGATTTAGGTACTGTTCCAAAGAGCATTGTGACAGTTTTGTCATTATTTAGGAAGAGTTTGTTTTGAATGAGGTCAGCTGTGATCCAATTCATATGTGCCCCTTTTACTCTCACCTTACGCAGCGGGGCATGCAAATTCCAAACTTGTAGGAATTCGGACTGAAAGAATTCAATTGCACAGTCTAGATCTAGGATAAGGTTTAATCTGTGCCATGGGAGGTTCTTGATATGATTTAGAAAGGATTCAAGATAAAAAAAATTGAAGGACCTGATGATTTTAACCTTGGGAGAGGATTTAGTAGCCTTTATTTTGTGCACGCAGCACGCAGCACACTAAGCAGTGGTCACTGAAACTGTTAGGGAGAACACCTGCCTCCTGGATTCTATCAGGAGAAGTGGAGAGAAACCAATTGAGCAGGGTATGGTTATGGCTTTTAATGTTTATGAAAATTGGAGAGCATATTAATTGCATTAGCTGCAAAGTCTTAAACAGCGAGCAAGAACTATTATTTTTAAGATTCAGCAAATCAATATTAAAATCTCCAAAGACCAACAGTTCACTTTTGGGGTTTTGAGCTATGGTTTAACTAAGGAGATGGGCTATGTCAGAAAGGGAATGTACTGGGGAGTTAGGTGGGTGGTAGATTCCTGCAACAATGATTGATTTACTGCACGGGATGTCAATTGTGCCAGAAAGGAAATCAAAGGTGCCAGGACAGTTAAAGTTTTGTAAGGGGGTGAACTTTATAGAATTGTCAACATAAATTACAACGCCTCCTCCTCTTTTTGCTCTGTCATTTTTATGGCATGAATACCCATGTATTGCAGTGGCAGAGTCAGGTATTTTTGCGGTTAGCCACAATTCAGAGAGCACAATGATTTTGATTCAGAATAGCCCACTTTGCTTTAGTATTTGTTTTTAAAAGAGTGATTCCCTGAGACATCATTTAGACTAACAGGAAGCTGTTGACTCCTTTAATTATATAGATACAATGCCTACGGCAGTCTGAGTTTCTAAGTATCACGTCTAGTAATGCACAACAGACTTGTTGTCCGGTTGCTATGGAGATGACCTCTGGTGATGTCATGACGCCGGATGCAGCAGATGCAGCGTGATGACGTAATCAGGGTCAATCACTAAACCCTGCAGGCTCCGGCTCTGGCGGTCTCAGGTGGAATTCCTTCACTAACTGGGTAAGTGAATATGTTGGTGGTAAGTATATAAGATTGTTTGTTTTTTTACTGTATTAGCTCATCCTGGTAGAGGTAGAGCTCATACCTCTATGTGCAGTTATAAAGTTGTTTATTTGAATAATTACATTTATTAATACACATAACATCATGTATACAATGACAATGCAAAAAGAGCAGCAGTGTTACAAGCAGAAATACATGCCGCTGTTTGTGTAACAGACGCTGCAAGACAAAAAAGAAAATGTGTTTCTCCAGGTTTGATCACACTCGAGCAGCTGATTATGATGTTAATCCTTGACACTCTGCTAGCAATTCTGTGGTTCCAACCTGCTATGCATATAACTGTGTACGTTTGTGTATGTGTGTGTGTGTTTGTCTTCTTTTCTTTATGTGTGTGTATTTTACAGGCAAATTGACAATTGAAAATGTGGTAACATATGTGAGACAACATTTATAAGAGTGAGCAATAACAAAGCATATGGGGTAATGCAACAAAATTGAGGAAAGCTCACAAGCATATAATGGTTAGGGATGTGCATGGCCCAAAAAATTTGTTTCAGTTCGGCACTTCCGAAATTTGGGACTTCAGGAATTTGATACTTTGGCACTACGGTTCGGCACATCTGAAATTCGTAACTTCGGCAATATGGATGAGTTTGGCACTTCCTGAAGTTCGGGACTTTCGGCAATTTGGCACTTTAGGACATTGGGAATTCGTGACTTCGGCAATTCTCTAACCTTAACCCTAACCCTACCCCTAATCCTACCCATAACAGTACCCCTAACCTTAACCTTAACCCTACCCCTAAACCTACCCCTAATCCTAACCCTACTCTTACCCCTAACCCTACTGCAAACCCTAACCCTAACTCTACCCTTAACCCTAACCCTAACCGTAATCCTAACCCTACCCCTACCCCTAACCCTAACTCTACCCTTAACCCTAACACTACCCCTAACCCTAACCTACACATACCCCTACCCTTAACCCTAACCCTACCCATAAACATCCAAATGTCCAAATTGCTGAAATTCATCTGAATTTACATTCGGAACTAAATGAATTGCACATGTCTAATGGTGGTGACATGACAAAATATAGCAGAATACGATGTAAGATTTATATGAGCCAATGTGACAAGACATGGGCACAGTGCTCTTATAACATAACCAATAAGCTTCTTATTATTTTTAAGCATAGAGCTCCTGCAGTATTTGCCTATTTATACCATATAAAGAACTAACCTATGAAATCATTCTAAGCTTGTGTAATGGACTGACACGATAGGACAACTAGTTTGTCTGCTGTCATACTTTATGTTTATTTAACATTAGAAATAACTGTCAATCCTAGTTTAGTATAAACCAACAATAGTGCCTGCCATGTAGCCATTACATAGGAAGATTTACTGCAAAGCGTACAAATGTTTCAATTTCATTCTTCACAAGGTTTGATATATAATTCATTAATTACAAATATAAAAGTTCTACCTCAAAATGTATTCATTTGTGAATCTCATTTTATTTATTTTTCTGTTGTTTCTTTTCTTACAAAAGAAATATCATTTAGTTCTAAACAGTTTTTAATATGTTGTATCAGACTTGAATCACACTTTCGTTCACATTCTCCTGTCCCTATATAATAGATGCTCCACTGGAAACCATTTTTCAAAATTAAACGATAATTGAACCGAGAAGTTTGTTCAAATTTCCTTCAATAACTGTAATACATATCTCTGATTACAAGATAAGGGATATAGAGTGAAAAAGCTATATCCTTCAGTATTTGATTATTATTGTGATTGAAAAATCGATTTGATATTTCAAACACTCAAGAATATCATGTAGAAATGTATATGTATCAGAATATTAATTCATTACTTTTCCAGGTTTTATAAAGGGACAATGGACATCAAAGATATATACACTATTGGGTATCAAATATAAAAGAAACAAATTGAAACCCATGTGGCGTAGTGGGAAAGTAAGCAAATGAGAAAAGAGCATTTAAAGCATATAAATCAGATAAATCAGATCCTGTATAAGATATAATGAATCCAATAATGCTTGTAACAAGGTGACTGGAAGGGTTAAACAAGGAAAAGAGAAAGTGACAGCCAAAGAGAGCAAGACCAGCCTCCGAACATATTTTAAATACATAAATTCTAAAAAAAAAAAAAGGATTAAAATATATGTACACTCAAAATCAGGGATGCGTGTGTTAATAAATGAAGCTAAGGAAAAAGCAGATATTTCAAATAAATATTTTTCTTCAGTATATGTATCAAGGAGAAACTTATGACAAGAGATATGTAAATTATTGCTGCAAAAAAGACAAGGTGCTGCAACAACTAAAGAAATGTATTTTATACAAAACCCTAGAGCCAGATGTTATTGACCCAAGAGAACTCATAGATTGGAAAAAAGTGAACCTCTGTTTTTAATTTTTCAGGAATTGGACCAAAGGCTTGGCGGAAGGCAGATGTGGGTTCTGTGTTCAAAAAGGGTTCAACATCTTTGCCTGGAAATTATAAACCTGCGAGCTTAACATCTGTGACTGGGAAAGTAGCTGACGGGTTTGTTAGAACTTTGTGAAGAACATTGTTATTAGCAAAAATAAGCATGGTTTTACGAAACATAGATCATGCCAAACTAACTTAATTGCATTGTATGAAGAAGAAAATAGAAGTAGCCTTATTTGGAATTGCAAGGTGGTTAGGTAGCAGGACGTCTACATAAACTTTAGCATTGAATACCTATAGGTGTTTTCCTAGCAGCTGCAGACCATTGTACTATCTGATAGTGAAACTGCTGTGGCTTATACCATTGTAGCTTTCACACCCAGGTAGCTATATCCTAGGAGCTGCTCTGACTTACCCACAAGTAACAAAGAGATGTATATCTATTTGCACAGTAGTTGTGGACGCCAACAATCTGCTGCCTTTGGAGATTTCCCTTTACATCATCTCCAGACTTATTCCACCTCATATTCTAACCATCCTCCACTTTGTGCAGTTTTTTTCTCTCTCAGTGGATACTACCCAGCGCACTGTTTAGCAAATAGTCCCTTTGTGACAATTTTGTACCTGTTTAGGCAGAAATATCTAGATGCATATAAGAGTATCCAGAAGATATACACTGTTCATGAGAACAGTCAAGGGTTTATTATCCACATATTTTTAGAGGTAATTGCTCACCACTCCTCAGCTGGGAATTTTAGAACAATTGTATCGGTTATTTTATTTTCATGCACAGCAATAAACTTATTTTCTTATTTGGATACATTGTGCTTAATAAGTTCCCTGGAGGATTTATGGTGGTTTATTCTACCAAGTTATTGTAGATATATTGGTTAGCTCTGTTTATTAAGTATTGGCTATTTATCTACCAGTTTGGAATCCCTCACTCTTGCTCAGTCTGGGATCCCCTTCTCGTTTTTCTTATAAATTGTATACTGCAGAGTTGACTCTGGATACTACAGGATATTCTACCGCTAAGGGCCTCTGGCAATCACTGAACTAGTATCACTCTCTAGTGGATGATAGATGACTGTAAGAATAGTTACTTCAAGAAAGAGACAAACAAGCTCATAATTGTTGAAATTCGGAGCAACTGACTTTATTTTACATGTATTAGGTTTTTTAAGCACTTAGCACAACTATATTATTTGTCACACTTCCCTTTTCCCTTTGTGTATGTCCACCCTGGCAACAAAGAGCTATCTAGATCAGCCAGCAAGATATCTAAGGACAGTCTGTATCACAATCTCTTTTTGGTCCCAGCTAGAAGGCAGATGCTCTGCCATGTGACACACCAGATGCCTTTTTGTCACAATATATTACAGAGAATTGTCATTAATGGTAAATTTCCAAGCTGGGCAAAAGTGGTATGTGGGGTCCCTCAAAAGTCTGTTCTCGAACCACTTTTATTCAAAATATTCATGAATGATCTAGTTTGCAGATGACACAAAACTAGGAAACATAATATAATGTAAGCATGATATTACTTTGCTGCATAGGGTTTAAGACAGATTAGGGAACTGTGCACTCAAATGCAGGCAAATTTTCATGAAGATAAATGCAAAGTTATGCACTTTGGGGTAATGAGTGAACAAGCAACTTACACCTTAAATGGTAGTGAATCACGGATAATAACACAAAGTAAGGATTTGGGAATTGAAAGAAAACAAACTAGGCAACAATATGCAATGTCAATCTGCTATTTCTAACATCTTGTCATGTATACAAAAGTGTAATTAATTATTGGGATGAAAATACAATATGTACTCTCTGTAAATGTAAAATGGTATAATTACACCTTGAAAATGCTGGGCAATTTTGTGCACCTGTTCTAGAAAATAATTTTATGGTATCAGAAAAAGTGTAGAGGCGGGCTACAAAATTAATAAGAGGAAGTATTTTTTTAGCTACGAATAAAGTTTATGAGGAAAATGGCACATCATAGAGGTTCGGATAGCATTATACAAAAATATATGAGGTCCATACACATTATTTTCTGGAAATATATTTATAAATTCCATTTAGGCTGGAAGAAATGAGAAAAGGAAAGGTTCTTCACAATGAGGTAATATATAATATGGAAGATATGGAAGAGGTAGTTTTATCAGACTCTGCACAAATGTTTAAACAGCAAGTGGATGAATACTTGCAATATTATAATATAATATATATTATATGATGTTTAATATGTGGGGTAATAGCTTCTTGATCCAAGGAGAGATCTAACAGGCATTCTGGAGTTGACATTGATTTCTCCCTAGTTTGTTGCAAAATTTTAAAGCTCTTCAAACTATTTTTTGCCTTCTTTTGGATCTACAGCAAAAAACAGATGTGATAAAGGCTAAACTTGACATAGTCTTTTTCATCCTATGTAGCTATGTAACTATGGAACATAGATTACACTTGGTCCTGGTGAAATGTCCATAATGATGTAATTTTATCCAGGCACAATCAGACCAAAATGAACACATAATACATATTAAAGAAATGTCACAAACAAACAACACAGGTTCAAACTCTAATACACACACATAAAATCACACGTTAACAAAAAAAATAAAAATTGAGATTTAGTTGCACTATAGTTAAACATATAAGATTAATACATACTTTTCCTCCTATTGTTTCCTCTTCTCTTCCTCTCTCAGAATCTGTTCTTCTTTTTTTTATTTCTGATCTAGTTTTCTTTAAAATATAAGATAAAGTAGGGACTACTTTATCTTATTGATTTTTCCTATGATTATCTTTGACAAAAAGAGGAGCTTACGTCACTTCCATTTCCTGAAGAAATAAAACTAGATCAGATAGGAAGAAAAGAAGAACAGATTCTGAGAGAGGAAGAGAAGAGGAAACAATATGCAAAAGGTAAGTTTGGCATGACATTTCCACTTTAAGTCCACCATTCCTTACAAGTTACCCTGTAACAGGGGTCCTACACTAATCTTGACATATGAGATAAACATGCATTACCTTAAAATTACTGCTTGTACTGCTTTAGAAATCTCTGGTCCAATTTATTATTTTGCTGTTCACATCTGAAATGGTATCTGTAAATGGAATGGTGGGCTGCTCAGCTGATGTAAACTGGTCAGGGCTCCACATTGTCATTGGAAAAGGCAGAGCTATCCATGTGCATTGCTTAACCCCTTAAGGGCCAAACTTCTGGAATAAAAGGGAATCATGACATGTCACACATGAAATGTGTCCTTAAGGGGTTAATAATATTTAATATTATATATTTCATTTAGTAAATCTTTAGTGAAGATAACATGGCAGACACTGCTTGAGCAAAAAAAAAAAACCACAAGAAACACATTCAGTAGTAACAATGACATGCATGGCATCATGCACTTAAACTCATCAAAATTGGGACACTATGTACGCTGATCAGCCACAACCTTAAAACCACTGACAGGTGAAGTTGATAACATTGATTATATTGTTACAATGGCACCTGTCAAGGGGTGGGGTATAGTAGGCAGCAAGTGAACAGTCAGTTCTTGAATTACATGGAAAGATTGGCAAGCAAAAAGATCTGACTTTGACAAGGGCCAAATAGTAGTTGGCTATATGACTGGATCAGAGCATCTCCAAAATGGCAAATCTTGTGGGGTGTTTTTGGTGCAGTGTTTAGTACCTACAAAATGTGGTGCAAGAAAGGACAACCGATGAACCAGCATCAGGGTCAAGGGCGCCTAAGGCTCATTGACGCACATGGGGAGCAAAGGCGAGCCATCTAGTCTGATCACACAGAAGAGCTATTGTAGGTAAAATTGCTGACAAACTTAATGCTGTCCATGATAGAAAGGTGTCAGAGCAGACAGTGCATTGCAGTTTAATGTGTATAGGGCTGTGTAGCCTGGTCTGATGAATCATTATTTCTTTTAGATCAGGTGGATAGCTGGGTGTGTTTTTGTCATTTATCTGGGGAAGAGATTGTAGCAGCAGTAGGAGAACTAATATACAGAGGGCTCTCATGCAATATTTTATGTGCCCCATCTAGAGCAAGGATGGTAGAAAGGTAGTTCCCTATGCAGTTGGCTGTTTATGGAGCTGAGTGCCCATTATTGATCAGAATGTTCAAAGTCCCTCTTTAGGACTCTTCTATACATATATAGCAATTCAGTCTTCTACAAGTAAGCAGCAGAAACAATTTTAAGTTGAAAAATTCTTGTTTTCACCATATTATTTAGTTAGTGTCTTAATTCACTTAAAGGAACTCTCCAGTGCCAGGAAAACAATCAGTTTTCCTGGCACTGCAGGTCCCCTCTCCCTCCCACCACCCATCCCCCAGTAGCTGAAGAGGTGAAAACCCATTCAGGTCACTTACCTGAGACCCCGTCGATGTCCCTCGGCGGTGGTTTCTGCTCGCCGCCGCTCCTCCCAGTGATTACGTCAGCCGGTGGGGGAGACTGATCCCGCCTGCCAGCTGAGGAAACCTAATGCGCATGCGCGGCAATGCCGCGCACGTGCATTAGAGCTCTCCATAGGAAAGCATTGAAAATGCTTTTCAATGCTTTCCTATGGGGAATTGAGCGACGCTGGAGGTCCTCACACAGCGTGAGGATGTCCAGCAACGCTCTAGCACAGGTGCTATGGACACAGAAGTGCCCTCTAGTGGCTGTCTAGTAGACAGCCACTAGAGGTGGAGTTAACCCTGCAAGGTAATTATTGCAGTGTATAAAAAACTGCAATAATTACACTTGCAGGGTTAAGGGTAGTGGGAGTTGGCACCCAGACCACTCCAATGGGCAGAAGTGGTCTGGGTGCCTGGAGTGTCCCTTTAACAGTGTAAAAGTACTATGAAAAAATATTATGAATGTACATATTGTAATATGTTTTAATGCAATATATATGTATATATATATTTTTTTTATTATTACGTATTTATTTATTTTGTTCTATGTTTTGTTTTCCTTTTTTTTTTTTCAAAGGATGTAACACAAAAAAGGTGCAAAATTTGGCTTGGCTCGTCCTTTGGCATTATAGTGTGTCCTTCCCAAGCAAATACTTTAAAAATGACCATATGACCAAAGACCACTCTGAAAATTACTTTATGGATGCATTAGTAGACAACATACACAAAGACAATTTTTCAGTTAGCAGACAACCGCTCTGAATGTTGTTACTAAAAAAAAAGTTGATCTTTAATTACAAATTACAACAGATTTACAATGTAAATTTCTTTGCTTATAGAACTGATGTGTTTGCTGTTATTATTTTATTATAAATGAAACAGTAGCTTCTTCTACAAAGGTTTTAATAAGGTACATCAGGCTTGAATCACACTTTTTGAGAAATATTTGCACTTGCTTTACCCTGGATAATAGATGTTCAGCTGGAAAATCATTTGTCCCATTTAAGAGAATATTTCAGGGAGATAGGATGAGATATAACCCAAATGATAGCATCCTTGACACAAAGCACAAGGGAATGAGATAGAGTTACATATTTTCGACATGACATGAGGCATTGATAACACAAATTCAACTATTTTTCTAGCATAATACTTTGATAAGCCATCCAGTACATATATACAAAAATGATAGAGTTCATGATTTGAGTCAGCTATAATTCCAGAACTTATCTCTATTTAACAGTTTGTGATATTGCTAATATAGTGTTACTGAACAGATTACATAAATCACATGGAAAGATAAATATGTCATCTTTTCAACCATGTGACTGAAACTTTCTTTTTCAGTTGCAAGTTGTACAGTTGTCTGCAAAGAATAAATGTCTTTAAATGTGGATTCAAATGCAGTAATTCCTGCAAAGGTTTTAATTGGAAATAATATAAAACAGAAAACACAGGCAAAATCATTTTACCCATAATTTTACAATAGAAAGAGGCAATTAGGTTAAAGGGACATGCATCACCTGACTAATTTTTTTTACACTTTTAATAATATATTCAATCCAAAATAAAGCAAAAAAAAATTGAAAAGTACATAATAGGCATTTATAATTTTACTATAAACTTGGTAAGATTGTATTGTTAGTCACGCCTCTCTGCTAGGGGAGTTTCTTTAGCCTCCCCTCCTTCCCTATTACTCATCCATCACAGTTTCAGATCAGTCCACTAATGACATAAACAGGACATCATTGTGTACAGCAATATGCTTCTCATTCTCCATGCAGGGACTAACATAGCAGGGAGAGAGAAACCCGATCCCTGGGCCTGCTCTGCATGAACCACATGGATCAGACTCTCTCTCTTCTCCCAATCAGGATGTTGAAAAGTGAAGGCATCTTCCAACTGCACATGTCATTCTTTCAGGCACTTTCCCAGAATTCATAGGGATAGGAAATAGATTGGTTAGATCAATGTTCCCCTTAAAGTGGGTGTGGAAAACATAATAAAAGAAGCAGGTAAATATATATTTAAAAAATCATATTTGT
>OW240916.1:287450689-287492078 GCA_933207985.1 Pelobates cultripes | reverse complement strand
GCCAAATGTTGTGGTGTGACCTAAATATGAATATTAATCTCTTAATACATAATAATTAAGCAATACGGAACAACATTAATATTTTTATAATTCATGGTATTATGGTCAAATATGTGGATAGAAAATACACAAAACGTTGTAATATTAAATGTATTAAATGTATATTTAATATAACTATAACAAATAAACAGATGCTAGCAGAATGTCAATTTACTACAATTATGATACAATACAAAACTACAACATATTAATTACAAAAGGTTGCTAAATGTTACACAAAAGGCTATTACAATTGCTAAATGTTACAATGGATTCATTTTACTTACAAGGCCCCTGCCCTTTGGCTGGGGTTAAGTCAGAGCTGGTACTACATCTTAGGTTCAGTCAGTTACAGGCAAAGAGACAGAGTTTTCTCCTCCATCTGGTTTTTATTCAGTGTAAGTAGGCTGGCCTGTGATGTCACTGCCAGAAGCACATGTCTTCCTACACACTTCCCCCTAGTGGTGCCCCCAAAGCATTACACTAAATATGCTTTCTTTATGATGTAAAGTCATTAATTAATAAATACCATTACAACGTGGATGGATACCGTCAGGCCCTGGAGCTTTGTTTATATTAACTTTCTTTAGTTGCTGCAGCACATTGTCTTGAGTTAACCAATTACAATTATTCTGCAAGTTTTTAGTAGCAATCATTTGCACATCTATTGCCATGGGTTCTTCCTTAATATATACGGAGGAGAAATAGTTATTTAAAATTCCTGCCTTTTCCTGGACTTCATTAACTAACACCCCCGTTTCAGTTTTTAGTGTACCTACACTTTCATTTTGTTTTTTTTAGAATTTATGTACTTAAAAAATGCTTTGGGGTTGGTTTTGCTCTCTTCAGCTATTATTATTTCATTTTGAAGTTTAGCAAGTCTAATTGCCTTTTTGCACGCATTATTTGCATCCTTATATCTTTTATAAGATGCATCTGATTTGTCCGATTTAAATGCTTTAAATGCCCTTCTCTTAGTTGTAATCTCTTGTTTTACTTCTCTACTAAGCCATGTTGGTTTTAATTTGTTTCTTTTATATTTATTTCCCAACGGTACATACTGAGAAATGTACCTTTTTAATATTTGTTGGAAGATGATCCATTTATCCTCAGTGTTCTTTTTCACTAAAGAGTTTATGCCAGTCAATATATTGTAAAGCTTCCCTTAACTTATTGAAATTGGCCTTTTTAAAATTATATGTTTTAGTATTCCCCATGTGCTTTTGTTTTTTTGAGTTTATTTCAAAGGGCACTATATTATGATCACTATTTCCCAAGTGGTCACCTACTTGAATGTTGGTCAAAAGATCAACGTTGTTTGTTAAAACCAGGTCCAGACAAGCGTCAATTCTAGTTGGTGCTTGTACACATTGAAGGTGAAGGTGTTATTTAACAAGTTTAAAAACCTAATTCCCTTTGCTGAGGCACGAGTCCCTCTGCTCCAATTTATATCCAGGTAATTAAAATCTCCAATAATTAAAGTGTTACCCAGATTTGCAGCTTTCTCAATTTGCTCAAACAGCTGTTGTTCCTCGTCAATATTAACATTAGGTGGTTTATAACATATCCCCACCAATAGTTGGTTTCCCTTCTTTTCCCCCAAGCAGATATTTACCCATAAAGCTTCCACATTATCCTCCTCGTATTCCATTTGCTTAACATTTGGCTTTAAATCATGGTTGACATACAAACATACCCCACCACCCTTCTTGTTTTTCCTATCCTTCCTAAATAACATGTACTCATTTAAGTTAGCTTCCCAGTCATGTGTCTCATCCCACCATGTTTCAGTTATGCCTATTATATCATATTGTTTAGTGTATGCTAATGCCTCTAGTTCCCCCATTTTGTTATTTAGGCTCCTTGCATTAGTAAGCATACAATTAATATTATGCGTCACTTGTATATTTTGTGAATTTTCAACATTACACAGCTTCTCTGTTCTGAGTTTGCCCCTCCCCCCGTTTCTACCCCCCTTATACTGTGCTAAAGCCCATCTCCTTTCTGTCCTATCTCCATTTTGTAGATTGCTATGACCCTCCTCCCCTACTACTAGTTTAAAATCTCCTCCAACCTTCTAGCCATCCTATCCCCCAGCACTGCAGACCCTCTCCCGTTTAGGTGCAATCCATCACTACTATAAAGGTTGTACCCAATCGCAAAGTCGGCCCAGTGCTCTAAAAACCCCAAACCCTCCTTCCTGCACCAAGACTTAAGCCACGCATTGACCTCTATAATCTCCCACTGCCTTTCCACTGTAGCGCGTGGCACAGGAAATATCTCAGAGAATACCACCTTGGAGGTCCTTTTCTTAAGTTTACTACCTAATTCCCTGAAATCATTCTTTAGGACCTTCCATCTTCCTCTTACTTTGTCATTGGTACCAACATGGACCATGAGCGCTGGGTCATCCCCAGCCCCTCCCAATAATCCATCCACTCTGTCAGCAACATGCCGGACCCGAGCACCCGGGAGACAGCAAACTGTCCGGTTGAGCCGATCAGAGCGGCAGATTGCCCTATCTGCTCTCCTAATGATAGAGTCCCCTCCCACCACAACCTGTCTTGCCTTCCTTACATTTTGATCCCCACCCGTACTAGGGGGGCTGTTAGCTCGGCTGTTAGAAGTAACAGCTTCCTCTAATACAGCTACTTCTGAGCTGATGCTCCCAACATCTTCCCTCAAGCGGGCAAATCTGCTAGGTTGCACCAAATCAGGACTAGCTAGCCCTTTCCTCTTCCCTCCCCCCCTGCTTCCTCGCCCCACTGTCACCCAGCTACATGCCTCTTCCCCATCTGTCTTATCTCCTCCCTCTCCACTACCTGTCCCCACTAAACTCTGCTCAGTGAGCAGTAGACTCCTCTCAAGATTGTCAATCTCCCTCAAAGTTGCGATTTGCTTCTCGAGATCTCCAATCTGAGCTTCCAGAGAAGCCACTCGCACACAACCATCACAGAGGTATGGACCCTGGACGGGTACATCCAGGCATCCATACAGAGTCTTCAAGATTAAATCATGGCACATAAAAAAATGTTTTTTTATATATAATGGACTGCAATCTTAGGGCTTGAAGAAGAGTTACTTTATTAGATATCATGGTAAATTATATGTAATATTTATCTATAAAAGACTTTTAGATTCATGTGAGCATTGATTGGATATGGTAAATTTGGTTTATGTATTCAAACTGGAGGCTGGCTTTGAGTTGGGTACTGCAAGAGCCTAGAAATGAGACTTAAAGCTCTGGGAACAATATTTTAATTTTTACTAACATGGTTTATCACCTGGTTATATAACATTTTCTTAAATATTATATTGTTGGTGTTCCCTGCTGTTAACTGTAGATATACAAAGGTTGTTTGTATGCCCAAGCAAGCTAACTGGACAAGTAGTAGACCCGGGTGTCTAGACTTAGCGTATATAACAAGCATCTAAACAAAATGAAATCGTTTAGAGTAAATCCAATGATGCACACTGTAGAAGTTGCTATTACTACTTGGTTTAATTGTTGTGAGCTTTTATCGCATCTGGCCACATTGTAGCTGGAACTCTATTCCAGGCTTCCTCTATCTGAATTACACTTCAATATTGCAGTGGGGCTCTAAGCTCTTTGTACAACATAATTACACCTGATTATTCTTTATTAATGGTTATTTTTTTCAATATTTAACTATCAATAATAGAATAAAGCACTTCTTATAATTTTAACTCATTTTAATTGCACTGACAAGTTTCAATATAAAACCAGGGTTTATGTTTTCTCTTCAAAACCTTGTTAGAGCAAAAAAAACAAAACAAAAAAAAATGTTTTAGCACAATAAAAATAAGCAGAAATACACTGAACATCTTAAGCAAATAATATCTTTTGGTGCATAATTGAACAGTTAATTACTAATAATGTTCCTAGAAATTATAATATATGCCTTTTTTGTTGGGTATTAGCAAAATAGAATAGGACACTTAAAATAGTCTTGCTTTGGTATACAATCTGCTGCATTAGTAACTCTGACAAAGACAAAGCCTTTTAATCTGTTTGCAAAATATTTTCACATTTCCTCATCCTTTGTTCTGTCCGTGATAAACTGCTCTATCACCTTACCTCTTTATAGCTGTTCTGTAAAAGCACACGCTATAAAGGCTTCTTAAAAATGTATTGCTCTTAGGTATTCGAAATGCACTAAATAACTACATCATGTACATGAAACATTAATTAAAGACTCTCAATGTCTAAACTGAAACCGTTATTCTGACATTTAAGTTTCTCATACCATCTAAATTAAAACTAGCATGATAAACTGCAAGTCATTTTCAGAAGAGGAGTTTATAAAGAATACCTTAATATCTTGCACTGAAAAACAGCCTGTCCTTGAACTAATCCGTACAAAATTGCCTAACAGCCTGGTTCGTAAACCATAACAGGACCTCAAATATATGCAATATTTCACATGTAAATAAAGACCTTGGTGAAAAATTGTTATACAGTAGTGAATAACTAAATTATCAGTTCATGTTTGAAGCAAACAAGGTAATAATTCACTAAACAGAATCTTTTATTTTTGCACTTTAGCACCTCTCCATATAGATACACAACCTGACACATGCAAAATCCCTGATACACATGCAGATACACAAACACACAGATACACACACTGACACACATGCAGATGCAGATAAATGAACAGCAAATAAATACACATACAGTTTTAATTGTATGAGGCTACTTAAAAAGCATGTTTAGGGTGTTCCCCTCACTTCTCTTTTTGTATTTACACATGCAGATACATCAATACACAAACTGACTACATACAGGTACACACTGACACTCATACAGACATAGAAATACAAACACTGATACACATGCAGATGTACAGATGCAAACACTGACTACATACAGATACACAGATACACACACTGACACATACACACACAGATACATATACTGACAACATATAGATATGCACATTGACAACATACAGATACAGATGCACACAATGACAAAATACAGATACACAGACACATATACTGAAATACATACTGACACACACAGACAGATATAATGACAGACATGCTGACATATAGTAAATCACAAACAATAACTGTAAACAGTAAGTGTACAGGAACTTCACAAACTACTTATTTAGAGTGTGTATAAATGTAGGTGTATCCCCAACCACCTTAACCCCTTAAGGACAAAACTTCTGGAATAAAAGGGAATAATGATATGTCACACATGTCATGTGTCCTTAAGGGGTTAAAGTGCATAAATAAACACACAAAAAATAGCTGTAAACAACCAGTTTCATACACCACTCAGTGGATATACAATTATACTTCTCAAAATATGAGATGTTAGACTTCCAAATACAAGTTACAGATACACATAAACATATATGAAAGTGATGAATGATATGAATAGAACTCACAAATATAGAGACAGGCCAGGCTCTGTATAGTAGGCTTCAAGTTGCCAATACTGGCTTTGAATATTCATCAGCAGGCAACATGGAGTAAATATATAATCTAAAATAAAATATGAAAACCTTATAAAAATACATACATATAAAAAACATACAAAACAGGTCTACTGTGTAAGCAGTGTGCAATCAAAATGGCATATATCAGTATACACTACCGCACCAAAATCAAGTCCTTAAGATAGCCAACACATTTTGACTAGTTAGTCTTCTTCAACATGAGTAACAAATTAATTGTATGGAATATGATACTCCTTTCCTGGGAGGGAGTGCTTTTGACGACCTATCCATGTTTTTGTTTTCTTTTTTTTTAGAAATTGTGTGTATGTCTATGTTAATTGATAATCATTTTGCTTAAAAATTTTTCTCTTTTTGTCTTGGTGATAAAATGGGATTGTATGTATGTGAGATACATTTTAGTAATAAAAAATTGTAGAAATAAAAAAATAACTCCTAAATGGCAGTGAATTAAACAGTGAAACTGCAGGGGCATAATCTATACACCAAATCTGCTTTATTAAACTGAAGATGTTTTGGTGACTATAGTGTCCCTTTAATTTAGAAAGCTAGATATATGCAATTTGATATGCACATTTTTTTCTGCCAAAGCATATGCCATGAAGCCACTATCCTTAGGGCAAGGTTTCATTATTTTCTGTATGATTACACAGATAGTGTCATGTAATGAGATAGTAGCACTCAGACTTTATCAGAAGCAAGCTCGGACTCAAAATACATGTGTGATATCCCAGGTTGTGTAATAATTATTATGAGCAAGGCTGTGCATAAAGGTGTTTTTTCCCATGTTCTAGTATTGTTTTCCATTCTTAAGAAGCCATATCAGTTCTTTATAAAATTGTAAAATGTATAAGTTTACTAAATGACAAATAAGCACAAATCAAAAGTGACCGAACATCCACAGTCAGTAACCTTGAAACATTGAATTCACTTAAGGCAGGGGTAGCCTACCTTTGACACTCCAAATGTTGTGGACCACTATATCTCCTGATGCTTTGCCAGCATTATGGCTGTAAGAAGATCAATGGGAGATGTAGCCCACGATATCTAAAGTGTCAAAAGTGGTTTACTCCTGACTGAGGGTTGAAAACAGAAAGTTCTAATTACTGAAGAGCTTAAACTCAAACATTCTGGTCAAGAAGAAACGTACCTACAAAGACATCCCGAACACTTTAAAACACATAAAAATAGCATAATTTACACAATATAAATACAAAAATAAATTAATTCATAAATACACACAAAATAATTAAAAAGGTGACTAATCCAAAACATAATTTTCGGACTCAAAGTTATTTTAGCATCTGTAGTTTTTGAAAACTAAGATAATGAAATCCCTGTTTTCAGAATAAGTAAAACAAAAAACCGCGCTGACATTGCTCAATGTTATATTTGAGATTCATATGCCATGTACAAATCGAGTAGACAATTCTTATAATTTGGTGCACTTTAGTGTCAATATTGCCATTTTGTGATAAAGCTTATTATCTGTTCTTCAACAAAAGTGTCTGTTTATTTGCTTTTGCACTGCTAGATAGTGGCAAATGAATTAAAATTTTCAGCCCAATGCAGTTGGGATTGTTGCTTTTTTAACGTTCACCATTTATTGAAAGATAAAATCAATGTGACATTTCCAGTGTAACAATAAATGACAAAGGTGAGTGTTTTTAAAATGCTGAGGACTCCTCTTATAATTTGTTCTTTGTTAACTGTTTATAATGTGAAGAAAACAAACTGAAATGTCCAAAAAAAAAACCCGAAAAATAAACAAATATGAAGAGAATACATAGATACAACTCAATATAATATTACATATGTATATATTATAAGTATAGGAATTATGACAAATATTTATGAATGTATTCTGAGAACACGCATCAATGTTTATAAAAACAAGATACTCTGTGAACAGTGACTATTTAGGAATAAAATATATTGCATTGTATGGTACAATTGGTACTTATAAGACTAATCCTCACCTTGCAATATTTTCCCTAAAATATTTCATTTTCAATAGGGCATTTCCACCATCCACGCAAAATTATACAATAACCTTAAAAAATATACTGAGCAGAAAATGAAATAATGAAAATAAACTATATGATTTATTTTTTACAATCAATCTCTTGTTTATCACAAACAGGATAAAACTAATATATATTTAGTGTGACCATATGCTTTGAGGGAAATTTATCAAGATGTACAAAATATATCATAGTTTGAAAAAAAAGAAAGATGTGCTTGTCTGATATATATAAGAATCAAGACTATTTGATTAATAACCCTCTTGTTACATATAAAAAAAAAACAAATATTCTATTATATTATAGTTATCTCCAATTTGGCTGGTCCTCATGAAAAATGTCCTTATCAGACTTAATTCTAATTCAGGAAATCTGAAAACAGAAGCCTTGGATGGGAATATAGCTGTAAATAATATATAATATAATTGATCAGAACATACACAGTATAGAGAAATAGGAAAATTGATCATATATATAAATAAAATACAGAATCCAGCGCACTCGCTTATTCACTAAACAATTATTTCAAATCTTAGAGATTGTAATAGTTTTATTTAAAAACACCTCACCTAGGCAAAACATAATGGGGGTTTAGTTACCTTATATGATCATATATTGCACAAGCCTGTCACAACGTCAATGTACCCCATTCTTGGCAGGTCCTACTCTAGCATTAGGCACATGGGGTACATTGACGTTGTGGCAGACTAATGCAATATATAATGTAACTAAACCCCATTATTTTTTGCCTAAGTTTTTGAATAAAACTATTACGATCTCTAAGATTTTGAAATCATTGTTTAGTGAATAAGCGAGTGCGCTGGATTGTGTATTTTGTATATTTTGGTTGGTTTTGTATATATGCATGTTCAGGTGAGTGCAGCCAACCCACTCTTGTTTCATATATATATATATATGGGAGTGTAGCCAACTCCTTGGTTTTGCACCTCTCCCTGTCACAGGTGCCTCATCCCAGGGCCCTATTTAGCCTTGTACTGCAGAGAGCCCCAGATGGAATTTTTTTCCCCAAGTAAGTGGGTTAATCTCATAAGAGCAGACATTAGGCTGTTAGTGTAGGACCTGCCAAAGATGGGGTACATTGACGTTGTGGCAGGCTTATGCAATGTATGATCATATAATGTAGCTAAACCCCCATTATTTTATTTCTAGATTAGGTGTTTTTAAAAAAACAAATAAAATCTTTCAACATTGAATTTGCTGTTTAGTGGATGGTGAGTGCGCTGGATCTTGTGTATGATATATATATATATATATATATTACATTTAGTTAAGATTTTAAAAATATATATAAATATATTCATATATTCTTAAAAAATGTGATACATTATTTATATTAGTCTACGCATTATATTTTAACCCTTTTGCTTTTTTATTTCAAATTATTTCAAGAACTCTATTTTACATTTCTAAGATGACCTTTCCAAATCTTATCTTTTTAATGCTTGAAAGTGAAAATGATGATGTCTGGTACATACATAACTGTAAAGATTTACAGTTCCTTTATGAACATGTTCTAGAATTACTAAAGATTGCACTGTTACTTGCAAACATGAAACAAATGCATACAAATAATAATTAAAAAAAAAGATTTCTAATGTCGGAAGTAGCCAAGATTATTTTTCTGTATTCAGAGTAGAATTCATTTTGTGGGATGCAATAATTTGAATGCTCAATAACTCTCAGATACCACCCCTCTGTTCTGTTAAGTATAAATAAACATATTAGAGAAAGGACAGCCTTTGGTTTGCTATGTTATTAAATACACTTGTGATCAGTTGGAAATTAATGGAACAAAGTGTCTGGAAGATTGTTCTTTAGCATAAATACAGGAGAGCTTATTTTGAACTTAGATAAAATGTGTAACTGTTTGCTCTCTTATGTAATAGTAAGTAAATACTTAACACTGTTTATATTGGCTTTTGGTAAGTACTAATACTTTTATTTTACACTTTAAAGTATAAGGAAAGGAAAATAATTAAGCATAATGCTGATCCAGGGAATGAGCCAGTAGACTGGTAAGATAGCCAAGCTCATTAAAGACCATTTAAAAAGTAGGTTCAAGCTATAGGGTTGCAGACAAACAATTCACAATTTAGGATATTATCCATGGTAAAACATTTTAATAAAAAATTAATGGAAAAACACTGTATGCGGTCTGTGTATGGGGAGCATTTCAAGATTTATAGGTGCAATAGAGATAAGTGTGATGTAAATGGGCATCAAATACAAAAAAATAGGAATACTTTACTGCAAAACAGTGACAAACTCAGAAATGTAAATTAGTCTAAAATGGACCAGAAAAGAAAAAGGATCTTTGATAAATGACAGAAAAATTTATAAAAACAAAAACAAATTACATTAATAGCATTTAAGAGACAAGTTATAGTGTGTTAAGTCATGATAAAATAAAATTACAATTCAAATTATTTACAATTACTGCATTATTGTGCAGTGCTGTACAATAGAAAACAAAACAAACACTAAATTCTAACAAATTATGATTAACAGGTAGGTGAAGAGGGCCCTGCCCAAATGAGCTTACAATTGAAAAGGATGTGGGAGAAATACACAAAGGAAATTAAGTGATGAGCACATATCTGAGGGATGAGGAAGGTGTTTGGAAGGATAAGCACACGAGGTAGGAAAAACTGGAGTTAGGATAGAAGGGATGAGAAGTTAAGTTTTTTGAAGGTCTACAGAGACTAGGAGAGGTACGAATGTGATGGCTGAGGGCATTCCATAAGTAGAGGGCAACAATTGAGAAGTCCTGCAGTCAGGAGTCTAGAATACGGGTGCATCAGCGGAGTAAAGAGGCAAGCCTGAAGCATATCTTATCAACTCTAGATGATATATTATGTCCATCATGAGACTGATCAAGGGATATTATTTTTTTTTACTTACATTTGAGGCTTGTTTGCTAAACTGGAACTCTTGAGAAATGACAATTGGTCTGGCAAGGGCATAATACATTTGTTTCACATTCTTTATTTTCATTGTTCATTGTTTAATACACAGATATATAAACATCTCAACATGAATATATATGGCAAAAAATATTTTGAGGACATAGCATGACATGTTGTAATTTTGTCCAGCCTAGACAGGAGATCATGTTTTTCTTTGGTGAAGACAGGGCACCTATTGGTGTCTGCCATGTTAGGAACATCGCTCAATGTTCCATAGGCCTGTGTGGCTTTGCCACGAGTGCTCATTAGAACAGGATATCCTTCCTGGGATGGACTAAAATTACCCCCGCCTGCCCAAAGGGAGGGTAATGGGGGCACCAGCATGATGTTGAATGCTGCTGGGTTATTCCAGGTTGGGAGATCGTCCATCGAGTTGTGTGAGACTGAAAATTACTATTATTTGCAGTATAGGAGAGGAGTTGGCTCAAAGCATGTGTCTCCACCATGGCAGTCAGGCTCAACCCCCTGGTAAAAATACATTTAAAACCAGGATTGCTAAGGGGAACAGTTCTCCACCCCAAATTTCCAGCTTAACTATTTTTGTGTAAAAATGTAAATTCCTTTCAATGATCCATAATGTGTTTTGTGATTCAATGTTAATGAGTTGATGTGTTAGAGATTGAATATTGAGAATTTAAAAATTCAGGCGATTTACAATTAACTCCAATGCGAACAAAAAAAGTTCAAATTTGATGATAATGGCTAACTGCTATTGTTGCCTTAATTTTTCCAAATGCTATTCACAATTCAGTGTTCAAAAAGCACCATACTATGCAATTTAAAAAATAATGTACATGTGCTGAACTATGTAGGAATTTTAATTTATCAAGAGAGAGACTGAGAAGGGGCAAACCTATGGATCTGTGAAGAGATATAAGAGGGGCTAGAATTGTTCAGTGCTTTATAGGTAAGGGTTAGCACTTTGAATTGACTTCTATAGGATACAGGAAGCCAATTTATGGACTGACAGAGGGGTGAGGTGTGAGAGAACCGACTAGAGAGGAAAATCAGTCTGGCAGCAGCATTCATTACAGACTGTAGAGGCGCAATAAGGCTTTCGGGTAGAGAGGGTTACAATAATCCATGCGGGAAATTACTAGAGTTGAAGTGGTTATGGTGCTTGGAGTGTTCCTTTAAATATTCTATATAGTATACATAGAACAATGAAAGTATGAAACAAGAGATGGAACAGGGTTATTCTAAAAAAATGGTTTTAAAATCCTGTTCCTGTTGTATCAAAATAATGCCTTGAAACAACACAACATGCAGGATACAATTTCTATATAAAGCCTAAAGCAGTAATGTATTATTAATAGAAATTAGTTTTTCTAAGCAAATAAACAATGAAAAAAATATGACATGCAAGAAAATGATGAGTGGAGTAATAATTTTATCTAGCAGTACAATGATGAAGGAAAATGAGATAGACATAGACACATTGTCAATTGTTTTTGTTAATTTTACATAGTTTTCCTTTGCTATCTCAGACTATGTTTTTATTATACATACTGTAATCTGCTTCTCAGTGGTCTTACGTGCTCCCAACTTGCTCCGTTACAGTCCATAATGAATGCGGCGGCAAAGCTCATCTTCCTGTCCGCCCGCACCTCCCATGCCTCACTCTTCTGTCAGTCCCTAAAATTCTGGTTCTTGCTTTCAAATCTCTACATAATGCTGCTCCCACATATCTATCCTCCCTTATACACAAGTATGTCCCGTCCAGGCCCTTACGATCTGCTGAAGACTTACGTCTATCTTCTGTCCATACTCCCACCTCTGATGCTCGCCTTTAAGCTTTCTCAAGGGCTGCACCGTTCCTGTGGAACTCGCTTACCTCCTCCGTTAGATGCTCACCCAGTCTCCACTCCTTCAAAAAATCGTTAAAAACCCACTTCTTCATAAAAGCGTATCAATTAAACTGTTAATAGCTCCTGACTGATTCCTCTTCTGCAACTGTCACTAGTCTAATACTATCCTTACCTTTTGTGTCATTTTACCCCACTCCCTCTAGCATGTAAGCTCATTGAGCAGGGCCCTCAACCCCTCTGTTCCTGTGTGTCCAACTTGTCTGGTTACAACTACGTCTGTTCGTCCACCCATTGTAAAGCGCTGCAGAATTTGACGGTGCTCTATAAATATCATAATAATAATAATTATATAGACCAACAGAAATTAGGAAACTGCACTCATCCAGTAGAGCAAGAAAATTGGATGCAACCAAGTCAGGGGCGAAGACAATCCCCACACCATATTGAATCCAAAAGAGAGCAAAATTTCCAGACACTCCAAAAGTCATTTATTAGAACCAAGTAGACAGTAACATTTTAATACTACAATTGGGTCTTGAGAGGTTGAGGTTCCACTCTTGTACCTATATCCCTATCTGCTCTTCATGATAATCTGGTTAAAGCCTATGAATAACAGCTCATCACCTCGGTATATGCCACATTTGATGTTTACATGCGTAATTGTCCTGGAATTGGCTTCTAGAGTTATTCTGCACTTGCCCATCAAGTTCTCAATTAAGGTTCCTAGTAACATAGCATATATATAAATATATGTATAAAAAGAAATATGACCAGAAAACAGACATTAAACCTATTGGGAGGGTATTGCTTATTTTTTTCCTACCGAACCTTACAGTAGCCTACTGAATGCTGAAATTACTGACAAATTCATCATCTACTTTTCCTTAATTACATTAAGGAATTTAAATATCTCACTTAAAAAAACCACACACATCGAAATCTAAAATGTAATCAATAATTATATCCATTTTATCTTGGTTATTGCTGCTTGAATATGCTTTAACAAATGTTCAGTGTGGTTAATGAGCATTTTAATTACTTGTTCTGTACATGAAAAATATTGATGAAATAATTGATGGCTGAATTAAAATGTGGTTAAATAAAATTAAGTAAAATAACTATTTCCATTTCAATTTGGCATAAGTAAGGAAATATGCAAATGCTATAAATTCTGAATATTTGTTAAAGCATAATATAGTTATTCCTCTATGAATTTTAGAATATATATATATATATATATATATATATATATATATATATATATATATATATATATATGTTATCAGCACAGTTCAAAAGTCTGGTTCATTTGCTTTGCTGTTTCTCAAGCTGCCAACTTGGTCACATTTTCTCATGGAAATGTCCATTCTATATTATGAATGGGCAGACCACATGGGGAATTATATGGGAAGACAGGTTGCCCCAAATAGTACATAAAATGAAATATAATAAAATGGATACAATTTAAACAAAAATGTGTATTGAGTGTAAAGTTTTTTCTTCAATGGGCTGGATTATTAAGTGGTTCAGTCCTTCTTCAATAGGTACATGTCAAAAAACAAAAAAACAAGGGAAGATAAAAGGCAAACTGGTTGTGTAATATATTTGACAGTGAGTAGATCTTAGCTGTAGAAATTGCATAAATGCTCACTCACATAATGTGGAGCTTTTATACAAGCGCCAGTAGTCAAAGCAGGTAGCGGTATAATCCCCACTATTGTATATAATTGGTGGTATGGTGACTTCAGTACAGAGTTGCAAGTATTAAAGTGAATAAGTGTTTCTTAGAGAATAGGAAATACTCTCAAAAAAGGAGCTTTAGTTAAAGCATCAGATTTTCAGGCTCAAGGTAGTACAATCCCTACCTAAGGCTGTATCTACTTCTCAGGTTGTAAATATAGTGACCTTGATGACTCGCAGTATGATATATGAAATTACACAATAGAAAACTCCAATACAGCAGAATTGCCAATATAAAGTGAATATTGTGCTAAATAAAAAATAAGAGATGCACTCACAAATTGGGAGATTTTGAATAAAGCTGAAAACTTTCAGGCAAATGTTGGTACACTCCCCACCTATGGATATGTTGCCTCCACAAATTCCTCAGCAGTGTACATGTATATAGAAGAGAAAGTGGAGAAGTGGAATAAATTAGGCAAAACGTAGGTTGTTTGTTGAATGCATTTACATATGCCCACCCAGAATTCCCTGCAGTAATAACAGCACTGCAAATGTGTGATTTCTGTGGGAAAAGCAAGTCTCATGGCTTGTTTAGTGTCTGCAGGTCTGTATTTAACCATGTATTTACTATCCACTGACTTTCTGATGGAAAGGGGTTTCAATCACTTTTGTTCCCCACCATAACTCCACTGGTTTGTCCTTCATATATAAAACTAAAATGAGCATTTTTCATGCATATTTCTAACACATTACATGGTCATGTGATGCAAATCAGGACATATCACATGACTGGACTTCATGGAATAAAGGCCAATTCTTAACCATCAAAGATGCACATAATTATGCACTGGCACGGCTCTCTAAAATTGGTTAAAGCTGTAGAAAAGACCACATGGGTCAGCTGGATAATTTCTGCCATCAACTACTGTGATCCAAATTCTCTATTGTTTAGTAAGATGTGTTCAGCCTTCTTCATAATTAATTGACATTTTCTCCCGTTATGCCATCTGTTATATTCTCTGAAAATATGTATGTTTATAAGTGCTTACAAGAACATTTTAATGAAAACAAATCACGAGGTAAACATAATTTAGTCATAATGTAGTCATAATTATATTTATTAATGCAGTATTATCACCTGAATCCAGCGTTTTGATGTAGATGATTGCAGTTTTATATTCTAGTTTTATGTTACATATATATTTCAAGTTTGTACCTACTCCTAGCAAAGATTGAGTCTATTCCATCTCATCACTAGATAGGAATGCCATGAGTATGTGCAAAGAAGAATTTAACCCCTTAACCCCTTCAGGACGGGTGACGGACGAGGTCCGTCACACAGGGGAGACCCTTAACGACGGGTGACGGACCTCGTCCGTCACGCGGTAAAATTAACCCCGGATCGCCGCTATCGCGGCGATCGCAGGGTTAATGGTGCTCCTGGTATGCCTCTGCATTAGAGGCATACCGGGAGCACCCGGTCAGTCTGCCCAGCACATGTGCTCGCTCTGACCGCAAGTCTGAGCGAGCACATGTGCTCTCTATACTCACCTACCGGCTCCCTGCACTTCCGGGTTCTGTGTGAAGTGCAGGGAGCCGGATCAGTGCTGATCCTGCCCCCTGCTGTTTAAAAAAATAAAGTTTATTTAAAGTCCCCCCCCCCTTACCCATTTTAATAAAAAATTAACCCCTTCCCTGCCAATTGATCACTGACTACAGTGATCAATTGGCAGGGATTACATTTTACTATGATCTGATTTTTTTTTAACCCCTGAGGGTTCCCAATTCCCCTCCGATCCACACATACCTGGCAAAGGTACATACGGGGGTATTGCTGTACTCAGCCGACATAGCTGAGCAACATATGAAGTATTATACAGTCATAGCACACATAAGGTTTGCAAAATATGCTGCGCAAACTCACTTTGTATGTCAAAAAGGCAGAAAAATGCTTATTACCACTACACTTGGTACAAGCTAGCGGAAAAATGATCCCACGCTAAGGTTCAAAATATGCCTTTTGAAATACCCTGGGATGTCTTCTTTAAGAAATGGTATGGCTTTATGGGGAATTTGGATTATATAGCCTGGTAAAATACTCTAAAATGGGACATAGGCACAGCATAAAAATTCAAAGTTTGAAAAAAACTGGAATGGCTGTGTCCCAAATGTGCCCCTCCGATGTCCACACATACCTGGCAAAGGTACATACGGGGGTATTGCTGTACTCAGCCGACATAGCTGAGCAACATATGAAGTATTATACAGTCGTAGCACACATAAGGTTTGCAAAATATACTGTGCAAACTCACTTTGTATGTCAAAAAGGCAGAAAAAACGCTTATTACCACTACATCTGGTACAAGCTAGCGGAAAAATGATCCCACGCTAAGGTTCAAACTATACCTTTTGAAACACCCTGGGGTGTCTACTTTAAGAAATGGTAGGCCTTTGTGGGGTAGTTTGAATTTAAAACCTGCGAAGATGCTTGGAAATTGCACATAGGCCCAGCGTCAAAATTCAAAGTTTGGTAAAAACGGATATGGCTTGGTCTCCTATATGGCACTGTAGCTTCACGAAATAGTGCCAAAGACATTCATATGGGGTGTCATTTTACTCAGAAGACTTAGCTGAGCATAATTTGGGAGGTTTGAACTTAGTGGCACATATGAAATATACAAAACGCCCAGCAAAAATGCAATCCATATGTAAAAAATGCACAAAATTATTTTTTACCACATACTTTGGCATATATTGGTGAAAAAATGGGGGCATGTTAAGGCACAATATGCACCTTATAAGATACCCTGGAGTGTCTACTTTTACAAATGGTAGGCCTTTGTGGGGGGGTTTTTGAACAGTCAAACTGTTATAATACCCCAAATGGAAGCTAAGGCTCATTAAATCCATCTCTCAAAATTCTACTGTGAATACTGTAAAGGACAGGTCTCCTATATGGCACTGTAGCTTCACGAAATAGTGCCAAAGACATTCATATGGTGTGTCATTTTACTCAGAAGACTTAGCTGAGCATAAATTGGGGGGTTTGAACTTAGTGGCACATATGAAATATACAAAACGCCCAGCAAAAATGCAATCCGTATGTAAAAAATGCACAAAATTATTTTTTACCACATACTTTGGCATATATTGGTGAAAAATGGGGGCATGTTAAGGCACAATATGCACCTTATAAGATACCCTGGAGTGTCTACTTTTACAAATGGTAGGCCTTTGTGGGGGTTTTTTGAACAGTCAAACTGTTATAATACCCCAAAATGGAAGCTAAGGCTCATTAAATCCATCTCTCAAAATTCTACTGTGAATACTGAAAAGGACAGGTATCCTGTATGGCACTGTAACTTCACGAAATAGTGCAAAAGACATACAATGGGGGTGTCATTTTACTCAGCAGATGTAACTGAACACAAAATAAAACTTTGTACAGGAATAGCACACACCAACTTTACAAAATATACACGAGAATTTCTCTGTTATAAGTTTGTGTGCCAAAAACCAAAAAGAACACAATTTTACTCCAATATTTAGCAGAGGTTGGCGGTGAAATGGCTACGTAGAAAGTGTCAAAACAACCTTAGGTAAATAGCCCGTGATGTCTACTTTATATAAATATATACTTTTGTGTGGCAATTTTGTTTTCTTTTATGGCTATTAAGCTTACAAGACAAACATACCAAATTCTAAAATCGCTCCACATTAAAAGTTTATTTTACTCCTTGTGCTTTGTGACCTGTAACTACAAAAAAAAACTTAAAATCCCAGACACATTATATATTCTGTAAATCAGAACAAATAAATAAATTTATTTTTAATTACTTTCCTTAACCTGCACTAATTATGCACACATTATTATTGCAAAAACTGTAAAAAAAAACAATATTTTTCATTTTTTTTGCATTTTTCTGTATTTTTTTTATAATAAGTAAGCATTTATATATATATATATATATATGTTATATCAAATTAAAGCCCTTTCTGTCCTTTAAAAAACAGTATATAATATGTGTCGGTGCAATAAATGAGAGAGATGCAAATTGCAGTTGAACGCAAACAGCAAGAAAATGCAAAAATTGCTTGTGTCATTAAGCGTAAGTCAAGCTTCTGAAGCTGTGTCCTTAAGGGGTTAAGGACACATGACATGTGTGACATGTCATGATTCCCTTTTATTCCAGAAGTTTGGTCCTTAAGGGGTTAAAAAAGCTGTGCGTTTTGACAAGTGATTATATAGTGACTAAAAATAAAAACTATTGCAGCAGTACACAATTTATATATAAGGAATATTACAATAAATATGTTATTAATGGTATATATACACGCATGAGTGAAAACAATATGAAAACATATAAGAAATCTCTCTTACTAAAGAGAGAGATGCTACTGTCAAAGAATGGTTGATTTAAGAGACTGAGAAAAATAAAACAATGAGTAAATGCAAAATATTGTTCTGGAATATATAATTTAATATTTAAAATAATAATAATATTTACTACAAAATTTGGAGTATAAAATTACTTGCATCCTATATTCCAAAAGTCACCCAGAGCAATGACCGGGTGACCTGAGGGAAGGGCCGCACTTTGCTCCTCCCTGCCATTCACTCTATGTAGTATGGCTATGCAAACCACAGTAGAGGAATGTGTTTACCCTCCAACTAGTCTGTTAGAAACCAGAGAGCAGGTTCCAGTCAGACCTGATAGAAGATATAGAAAATCTGCTACGGCGATCTGCAAAGCCATTAACAACAGGAAGTAAGAGTCACAAGGTAGTGTGAGGGAAATAGAGAATGTAAGGGACATAATAGGGTGTGCAAGAGACACAAGAGGAGTAAGATACACTAAAGGGAGTTAATAAAACTAGAGAGGGATAAGAGATGGTAAAGGTTTGCTAAAAGGCGAGTGAGATACACTTAATTGGGTAAGGTATTCAACTGATCTATTTTTTCTTCTGAATTTTTATTTGAAATATATATGGGCACATCTTATATACCAGAAAAATACAGTATCTAATGTGAAAGGAAATTTATTAAAAATAATTTAAATAACTGGAGGTTTTTTTAGTGTCACTCCAATTGCCATTTAAGTGTAAGCTCACCTGCCACATAAAGGCAAAACCTCTTAGGTGTTGTCAAAGAATGGTTGATTTAAGAGACTGAGAAAAATAAAACATTGAGTAAATGCAAAATATTGTTCTGGAATATATAATTTAATATTTAAAAAAATAATAATAATATTTAAAAAAAAATTGGAGTTTAAAACTACTTGCATCCTATATTCCAAATGTCACCACACTTGGTCCTACACTTAGTCCTACACTAATAATTCACCTTGCTTCTTGCTAATATATAGGTATAAAACATAGAGGTAGCTAATTAAGGCAATGAATGTAAAATATAGATCAAATGTTTGTAATTATAGATAGTAATACATTGAAAACCCTATCATATTTAAGATCCCTGGATCAGAATGAGAACAGCAACTGTATCAATGGTAGAGGCAGGACAACAAAGTAGCAAGTATACGGTATATATTTTATAGCAATGTTCTCAGTAACCAGAGTTAAAGCTGTAGTTAGATTCTAAATACTGTCTTCATCCAGAAGCATTAGTATCTATAGGAAGACTCATAACCACCCAAGTAAAAACTATCCATAAACTCAGGAATTATTTACTGATCCATAGTAAAAATTTAGAATATTCTAGAAAGCCAGATTCCAATGTCACTTGTCCATACAGAAAAAAAAGTGGGAGAGTATAAGTCCATCATAGCATGTTCCTTCAAGGGTAGTAACTAATTTGTAATAGCAATTTACAGCTGCATGATACTTATAGACTAGCGGAGTGTATGTTTACCTATTTAATATATTTCATCCTATTTTAAGTGTCCTCCCCTTTTTTTATTAGTATTACATTTATTTGCACATTAGTTAAATATTTTGTGCTCCCTCAAGCTTTTATTTATTTTATTTGGATGAGTGTATAATAAATTGAATGACCTTTACAACTCATGATGGAACCCAGGATGGTATTGCATAAAAAAAGTCTAACACAATGTGCAATGGTAACAAAAACTTTAAATATTTTTTTGTGGTTTGCTAAACTACTAAAATATGTTAACAGAAACTTTAAATCCACATTATTCTTCATCCTGCTCCCTTAGTGGTATCCTACACTGTACTCTGACCCATTTTATGGTTTCCCTTGCTGGTGGACTGAGACAGCCATTGTCATTTGATATTTTAACAAACTTTTATTTTTATTTTTATGTGTCTTTGCTCCTCAGATCATCATTTTACGCAGGAAAAATATAATGTTAAACTATCTCCTACCATTGTCTTTGAATGTATCTGTTTCCAATAATTTCAGTGTATTTTATATTGAAAAAAAAAAAAAAGACCGATTAAATCAGTTATTTCAAATAAGTGTGTTCGCTTGTTCTGTGTAGGAGATATGAACACCTATGCATTTGGCCAACCATGTAATACTGAAAGTTCTAAACTAGAATCTAAAGTATGAATTAATTTGTCAAATAATTATAATGTCCAGTAACACTGTACATATATAAGTATTTGAGACCAGAAAAAATGTGTGGAGGGGGTGGGAACACATGGTGTATGAAAGACAGCATGTGAAATTAGCAGTTGGCTGAAGTGAATAAATAACAATGTCTACATATAAGGAAATTGGCATATGTACATAGTGACAACGAAATAATTGACATACAAAAATATCCCTACCATTTACATATGTATGCAAATTATCAAGCAATAAAAACAAATCCCATATGGCACTCCTGAATGTTATGCTTACTACTCAAGAAAAGAAAATAGTAACAGATTTGTGCAACACATCAACAGAAGCTCATCTTTATTTAAAGTGGACAACTTGCCGTTCTAAATATATCAAAATAACATAATTTATAGTGTAGTCTCCAAAGCATATTTTTCACAATAGTACTGAGGACTAGTTAATATAATTTACTTAGCAAATCAATACTTCTAGCATTCCACCCTTAATGGCGAGAAGCAACATAATTAGTTGTTTTCGTAGAGATGCTTAAAGGGACACTATTTTCACCAAAACAACTTTAGCTTAATGAAGCAGTTTATAGATCATGCCCCTGCAGTATCACTGCTCTATCTCTTGCCATTTAGGAGTTAAATCACTTTGTTTACACAGCCCTAGGTACAACTCCCTGCATGTGACTTACACAGCCTACTTAAATACTTCCTGTAAAGAGTCATCTAATCGTTATGCTTCCTTTATTGCAAATTCTGTTTAACTTAGCATGTCTTATCTCCTGCTCTGTTAATAGTGTACTACTCCCTTCAGGAGTCTCCTATATGTAATTAAAGTATAATTTACAGAGCAGAAGATAAAAACTTTTAAAGTAAGTTACATCTGATGGCAAATGTAACCATTTTGTTTTTTAATGTATGCTGTGTCAGTCATAGCCAGGGCAGGTGTGGCTAGGGCTGCATAAACAGAAACAAAGGGATTTAACTTCTAAATGGTAGTAAATAGAGCAGTAAAACTCCAGAGACACAATCTATACACAAAAACTGCCTCATTAAGCTAAAGTTGTTTTGCTGACTATAGTGTCCCTCTAATGAAGACCATTTCTATTGCAGTTATTATGGGTACCATGTATAGTTATCATTGTCACCTACAATGGTGGCATTATAACCTACTCTTTATTGTGGTCTAGTAAGTGGCAATGATTTTTGTTACAAGCATCCAAGTAGCTATGCTTCACTTGCTACATATGTAACTAATAAACATAGATACCATAAGGGATCTTGGAGATTTCCCATCTACCCAAATACCTCTTGGTAAGTTGCATTTTCAGGAACTTGCTTTCTTTTCAAATAATTTCTATTGATACATTTTTATAAAACGTAACAATATATTTGGAAACAAACATGTAATGAAAATAAAGTCAAATTTAAAAAAAATTAGAGAAAGGAAAAGAGAAAAAAATAGAAAAAAGTGGGGGAAGGAATCTATCCTATATGTAAACAAGAAGTGTGTCCAATATACAGCAGAAATACATGTTTTTTTACAGCAGGTACCCTATAATACCATCTCTACAGGGTGTGTGGTAACATTCATTTATGGTGCCTTTTTCTTTTTTACCTCAGTTTCCCATATATCCCACTGAAGTCTCAATGCATCAGAGTGTGGAAAGGGGTGTCTTAGTGCCTGTTCTTATCTTTTCTTATTAAGTATTATGTTTATAACTTCTTTAACAGATAGAATAGAACTTCAATAGCATGGTATAACTGTTCTCTCGGCAACCAATATAACGGCAACTATTATTATTTTGTTTACTTTACCAACAGTGTCAGGAAGTTTCTTAAATAATCCCAATTCAGGTGTAACTTGTTTTATTGTATTTACATTTCTATAAATGGCATGGCTTTCATGGATTACCTTGTATCACATGAACACTTTATGAACCTTTGACAACATTCTGATTATGTGTTTATGCTCTTGCCTTACTATATACCTTTTAGCATCTTCACAGTAACACTGTGTTACTTCCATGTAACCTAATTCTCTTTCTTACAGATGATGTGTGTCCGAGATTAAAGATTGATTAATTTAAATGCCGTATTTGGACTTCCCTTCAGCTTCACCTTAGCTGAAAGTCACTCACTACAAAAAGTCACTCACTACAGACAGCTATTCTTATCTAATCCTGGAAAGTAACTCTGAACATGGTAAATATGATTATGTTTCCAACATTTATAAATCTCAGCTCACGGACTAATACTATTTATTCATATAAAAAGACAAAGCAATTCTCATCACTTCTATATGCTGCATTTAGACGCCCTTGGTTCATCTTAGGTGGCATTGATTCTGCTTTCACATATCAAATTCCACTAAAGGACCACTATAGTGCCAGGAAAACACAGAGACTGGATTAACCCATTTGTAAACATAGCAGTTTCTCTGAAACTGCTATGTTTACAGTAAAAAGGGTTAAACCTAGATGGACCTAGCACCCAGACCACTTCATTAAGCTGAAGTGGTCTGGGTGCCTATAGTGGTCCTTTAAGAAATGCTTTACATTTGTACACATAATGCACAAATGTTTTGCTTATACTGGTGAAAGAGGGGTCTGATATTTTGTCTGGAACTTTTATTTACAATTTTGTCAAAAAACGTAGGACCAGATAATTATCACACTCATACTTCAGTATGACTACTGCCAACTAATTAATGTATCTCTCCTCACACAAGACGTTATGCAAATGATGACAAACATTACCAAATGGAAGCTCTGAAAGTGTTGAAATAATCAGCTAAACAAAAGATCTGGTGTTGATGGCATTTATATATTTACTTTACATTTTTAATATAGTGTTCACATCTAGATACACTATATGAACAAAATTATTAGGGACACCTGACATTTACACCAACAGGGACTTTTACTGTGAGGGAAAAAAGTACTTGATCCCCTGCTGATTTAGAATTTTTACCCACTGACAAAGAAATGATCAGTCTATAATTTTAATGGTAGGTGTATTTTAACAATGAAAGACAGAGCAACAGAAAAAACTATCCAGAAAAACGCATGTCAAAAAAGTTATAAATTGACATGCATGTCAATGAGGGAAATAAGTATTTGACCCCTTCGACTTAGTACTTGGTGGCAAAACCCTTGTTGGCAATTACAGAGGTCAGACATTTCTTGTAGTTGGCCACCAGGTTTGCACACATCTCAGGAGGGATTTTGTCCAACTTCTCATTTCAGATCCTCTCTAAGTCATTAAGTTTTTGAGGCTGATGTTTGGCAATTCGAACCTTCAGCTTCCTCCACCGATTTTCTATGGGATTAAGGTCTGGACACTGGCCACTCCAGGGCCTTAATGTGCTTCTTCTTGAACCCCTCCTTTGTTTCCTAGGCTTTTTTTCTGGGTTTTTTTTTCTGTTGTTCTGTCTCTCATTGTTAAAATACACCTACCATTTAAATTATAGACTGATCATTTCTTTGTCAGTGGGAAAACATTCAAAATAAGCAGGGGATCAAATATTTTTTCCCTCACTGTATGTCACTGTATTCTAAATACATAGTGGTTTATATGCAGTTAGTTCCCCTTTTGCAGCTATAAAATTTGCCGCTCTTCTGGGAAGGCTTTCTACAAGATTTTAGAGTATTTATGTGGGATTTATTTACCATTCATCCAGTAGAGCATTTGTGAGGTCAGACACTGATGTTGGATGAGAAGTCCTGGCTTGCAATCTCTGTTTTAGTTCATCCAAAAGGTATTCGATGAGGTTGAAGTCAGGGCTCTGTGCAGGCCAGTCAAGTTCTTCCACAATAATCTCATCCAACCATGTGTTTATGGACCTTTATCTGTGCATTGGGGCACAGTCATGCACAGTTCCAACAAATATGGAAGCATAGCAAATGCCCAAAATGTGTTGGTATGTTGAAGCATTGAGATATCCATTCACTGGAAGTAAGGGGCCTAGCCAAACCCCTGAAAAATAACCCCATACCACTATCCCTTCTCCCTCAAACTTTACAGTTGGAACAATGCAGTCAGGCAGGTTACATTCTCTTGGCATCCACCAAACACAGACTCGCTCATCAGGCTGTCAAACAAAGAATCATGATTCATTACTCCACAGAACTTGTTTCAACTGCTCCAGAGTTCAGTGGAGGCATGCTTTACACCACTTGATCCACCGCTTGGCATTGTTCTTGTGATGTTAGGCTTGCATGCAGCTGCTTGGCCACAGAAACCCTTTCCATGAAGCCCCTGCCACATAGTTGTTGTGCTGATATTAATGCTAGTGGAAGTTTGGATCTCTTCAGCCATGGAATCAGCAAAGCGTTGGCTATTTTAACTTACCATGCAAGGACGCACACCAAGAAAGGAGCAGACTCCCAGTGGCCACACACTCTTATCATTTTCAGACATAGAACCTACTGGACCCCAGGGAAGCCACCCTCATGCACCCAAAAGGGATAGAAACAGGAGGGTTGCTAAAAATATGGAAATAATGATTTACGTTTGTATCAGTGTGTGTATCTTTCAGTGCGGATGAGTATCGGTGCTTGTATATGTGTGTATCAGTGTATATGACACAGAATTAAGAATTAAAAAAATTTAGTAAAAGATAAATAAAAATAAGCCTCAAGACCTAATGCTGTACATAATATGCTGATTAAAAACAATAGATAATATTTGTTAAATGACAACACATTTCAGTTTCAAGAGATGAGGAAATATTTGTAAGGTTTTTAGCTCAGTCAGGTGATGACCTGCAATAATTAGCTCATTAGCACTTGAACAGCATTAGGCTGATATCATTCTATCACTTTAGTACAGACAACGAAATTAGCATAGATGCTTTGTAAGAATATCTTATGCCAGCATTTTGGTCAAACTGTAATTATCAGAGGTCATGGCTACACAAACCTGTTTTCTTCATTCAATTTAAAACCTTTGAAAATTTATAAATTAAAAAATATATATAATTATATTAGATAAGCACTTTCCTTGAACGATTTACATTATATTGACAATGACAAGGTGTTTAGCAGCATTATAAAGAATAGCTGTAGATTAATAAATTTGTAGATAAGCACTAAGCATTAGATAAGTGCTAAGCATTTAATAAACTTCCAGGACTGTGATAAGTAGGGCACATATTTGGCAATGTGTATCAGCAAACAAAACCATTATAAGGAAATTATAGAATCTATATATAAATCCAATAATTGTTATAATTACCACCTGAGAATAGAAGGGACTGTCAATTACGCAATTTTCTAAATATGTATTTGCTCTTTTTAGCATATGTAAAGCACTGTGGAGAATATGTCAGTTTTTAATATTAATAATAATAATCATCAAAAACAATTACATATTTTGACTTTGTGAATGTGTTATAATAAGGTAGATTAAATATACATTTTATTTCATGTATGCTGGAAACAGATTCCTCTTCTACTTTTATTATTATTATTAAATTGCAAGCATATTCCACAGTATTTCATGTACAATAATAAATAATATTAGTACGTACTGCATATATATGTCCTAAGCATCATAACCATTATATCTTTTCACCATAGCTTTGGTGCATAGACGCTGTCCCTTTTTTTGACAATGCAAAGCATTCAATTTCTGAGAAATGTCAGCAATACTTATCTAGAGGTCTTCAAAAATGGCTTCACACAGAGCATGATGATGCTTAGCATGGCTTATGTCATTTATGGCCACTTATGCACCATAGTTTGCTGGTTGATATAAGCTAAACTAGAAAGGAACTACTTTAACATAATGCTGCACTGTCACTCACGCCCCCCCCTCCCCCCCACCTTCCCCCCTGCAAAATGAGTATTTCATAAAGATAAAATCTTTATCTATTACTTATACAAACTGTGTAGGAATGTCAGTGAAATTACTTTGTCTCAGTATATTTCCTATGCCTGACACTTCTAGACACTAGTCGGAGCTACCACCATTTAGCCATGACCAGTGATGACTGCAGAGATATTAGCTGTATCTATAGAGGATACCGCGGTCTCGCGGGACCCTCCATAGACCTCAATTCTGTACTCTTTTGCATCTGCAAGACTACAACAGTGACATCGACTTCACGTGCTAACGAAGAGCACTGACCAGAAGAAGATGGCATCTTCCATGAGGGACAAGTTCAGGTAAGTAAATCTCACTTTTCCTTGCCCACCACTAATGATGAGGTGACCTTGTTGGTGACAGTGCTCACTTTAAAGTTACACTCGAGACCCCTAAAGCACTTCAGTTTACAAAAAGTGTAGATTTCAAAAGAAATTTTCACCTTTATAAATTACTTTAAATGATCACTTTAGGATTAGGAACACAAACATGTATTCCTGACCCTATAGTGTTAAAACCACCACCCAGCCCACCTGGGCCCCTCATGCCTCCATAAATATAGCAAAATCTTACTGTATTCAAGTCAGAAGCTGTAACTCTGCATGGTGTTTGCCTAACAAAAAAACAAGCAGTCTGCTGACATCATCAGAAGTGGTAGTCTGATCCAATCACAGTGCTTCCCCAAAGGATTGGCTGATACTGTCAAAGAGGCAGACCAAGGGCAGAGCCAGCATGATTCAAACACAGCCCTGGCCAATCAGCATCTCCTCATAGAGATGAATTGAATCAATGAATCTCTATGAGGAAAGGTTCAGTGTCTGCATGCAGAGGGAGGAGATACTGAATGTTTGGATTCATTTTTGGCAGCCATGACCCGGGAAGGATCTCTAACAGCCATCTGAGGAGTGGCCAGTGGAGTTATCACTAGGATTTAATGTAAACACTGCATTCTGAAAAGACAGTGTTTACAGCAAAAAGCCTGAAGGTAATGATTCTACTCACCAGAACAAATTCAATAAGCTGTAGTTGTTATGGTGACTATAGTGTCCCTTTAACCTTGCTACATCACTCTGCATGTCAGTCAGACAACTAAGCCTGTTCTTCCAGTTTTTTTTTTAACTCAGTGCTTTATTCATATAAAGGTTCAGGAGTGACTCAAGTGTCTTCATATACCACTTACTTACTATTATGTCTTAATACGAGTTTAATATGTAAAATACCCCATGCCCTTTCCTAGATTTCCACTCAAATGTTTACTTAACTCATTGTTCATTATTTTATCCAACCAGATTTCAATGAATCCAATCATATTAAAAATATGTTTCTTTTAACATTAACCTGAACTCCCTTGTTTTTCTTATTCTCTTGCTTTTAGAAAAAAAGATAATTAAGGTTTATATCTTTGGCATTTTAAATACGGAGAAATGTCTGGTAATAGTAGATTTTCATTTCAAAACCTGGTTATCAACTCTCATATTCTCACAACTATTTCTCACTATTCACAGAGAAAAATCATGTTTCCAGTATAAACTTGGAACACCTCCAATTATGTATTTATCCCCCATCCTAATTTAAAATATCTTTAAGTATTCTATACATATTCGCCAGAACAAAAACTCCTTTACTACTGAGATAAGGCCCATCCCATCCTATAGAGTTTAAGTTATTGTTATTATTATTATTATTATTATTATTATTCTGTTATTATTTATATAGCGCCAACAAATTCCACAGCGCTTTACAGTAGGTGAATGAACAAACATGTCGTTGTAACCAGACAAGTTGGACACACAGAAACAGAGGGGTTGAGGGCCCTACTCAATGAGCTTACATGCTAGAGGGAGTTGGGTAAAGTGACACAAAAGGTAAGGATAATATTAGACTAATGACAGTTGCAAGAGAGGAATCAGTCGGGAGCTATTAAGAGTTTAATAGATATGCTTTTAAGAAGAAGTGAGTTTTTAATGATTTTTTGAAGGAGTAGAGACTGGGTGAGCATCTAACGGAGGAGAGAAGTGAGTTCCACAGGAAGGGTGCAACCCTCAAGAAGTCTTGAAGGCGAGCATCAGAGGTGGGAATACGGACAGAAGATAGACGTAAGTCTTCAGCAGAGTGTAAGGGTCTAGACTTGAGTGCTATATCTTACAGGATGCCAATGTAGGGACGGACAGAATGTAGGCGTTGGAGGTGCGGGCGGACAGGAAGATGAGCCTCCATTCATTATGGACTGTAACGGCGCAAGTTGGGAGCACGTAAGACCACTAAGAAGCAGATTACAGTAGTCAAGACGAGAAAGGACAGTGGAATGGACCAGTCATGCCCTTATCTTTAAGATCAAACTGATCTCCTTGAAAATCAGAAAGACTTGAGAAAGTGCTCAAAATGTACTATTTAATCCGTTCATTTAAATTTTAAAACTTACACATACCTTTCTATATATATTTAAACTGCTTCTGTTAATAAAACAAATTAATTTAATTCTTCTGACATGTCTGTAAGTTTCTTTAAAAAGCAGTATTAGTAATTTTGTAGAATTCCTAGCAAACACGTTAGAGAAACCATTCATATGCGAATAAATCTCAAACCTAAATTTCACATTGAGGACAAGAGGCTTACCTTATAAACCCTATGTGCCAAAAGCAATTACTTGTGTTTTTTTTTTTTTTTTTGAGACTTCCCCCTCACTTCTTTGTTCCATTTGATGTTTCACTTGCCACCAAATGTTAATTGTCCTATTGTGTATAGCAACGATATGAATTCTGCCAAGTTCTAAAGACTCCTTCAAATGAAAAGGTTCTTCTCCTAATTTCAATCATCACTAAACTTTGAAAAGAACATGACATCTTCTGCATCAGATCTTTAAATGCTTGAATGGCAGATACACAATGCACTTGTATGTGTTTCCTGAATAATTGAAGCTTTGAAACATCAAAGTTTGACATCTTCAAACACTCAAATAGCTTTATTGGAAAGATTCTTTCACCAAAGAGGACTAACCCTGCCATTTGAGATCAATGAGTTCCTCCGTAAAAGTGTCCAACTTTAGGTAGATGTTTACTTCACACTGACTAACAGGTGCAATGCATGATAAATAAAATGAACAAGCAGTTTTATGGGTCGTAAAAATGAAGGGATAATAATAGACAAAAAATGAGCAGACATATATTTGGAATATTTTCAAACTTTGGTTAAAAATAAAACATAACAAAAATATTATTTACTTGTTTAAGTGGTGTTTTCTGCAATTAGAACAGATAAGGCAGCAATAAAAACTATTCTGAGATAAAGTTTTAAAAGTGGTTCAATCACAGTGAGAACCAATAGAATGTGCATTTTAATTGGTTAATTCTTTGAATGTTGTCCCAGATTTGCTCTATACACAACTCTATGCATATACGGCAGACACTGATGACTGCAAAAACACGAGCACAAAATTATACATGATTTTTTGTTTTTGTTTTGTTTTTTAATTCTTTATATTTTTCCGATCTTGTTAGTGTGAGAAAAAATAACAAGCATTAATCATAGGTACAAGTATATGAGGCTTCTTAGAAATACAATCTACAAATTGAGCTAACCTGTGAGATGAAGGGCTTTTGTTATGTAATTGCATATGCAAACTCTGAGATTGGCCTAAACAAGTGTTGGGAGCCAACATTCCCCAAGGCATTAATGTTCTCCTTCTAGTTCTGGTGGATGTGTAGCACTCATACATAGGCCAGAGAATAATGGTAAAAATAACAAATTAAGTAATAAGTAAAAATATAGTGTGCCTTCATACTATGTCTTCCTCATAATTTGCATATCTTATGAAGCAATATCTGAGTTAACATTAAATTAACTCTGTAGGCACCAAAGTCAACTCAATGGATTGAAGTGGTTATGGTGCCTGGAGTCTGTGTGTGCTGGGTCCCATGTTTTTGCTAATCTGTCTATTCACTCTTTAGTAGAGATTCAATGTTCCTGGCAGCCTGAAGCCCAGCTTCCAATCACATTATGGTGAAGGCAGATCTATACTCTTTCTTTCTCTAATAATGACTCTCTCTCTTTCTCTGAAAATTCAAACATTTCTAATGTTTTTTTCTAATAATCTGTGTAACAAACGCTGGTATTCCATTCCCCGTTCCTTTGGTTACTCCCGAACTGCTAGGTATTTAGTGATTATAGCTCGCAGTTCGGGCGCTGATTCCTACTTTCCCAGGAATCAAAGTACAGCAAACAAGTAAATTCAGTGGTTCAGCAATCCCTTCCCCAAACATCAGTCGAGACTAGATGAAGAGTACAACTCTGACAATCTTGATTGGTACACATGGACTTTTCCAACACAACATTACAGGGTCATTCCTCCCCCAATCCTCTGTGTCTGAGAGTGAATTCAGTCCCCTCTCAGGTAGAGGAAATCTACTAAACTCCCACACACACATTTTAATATTTCAAAAGGGACTAATTGATTGCATGGAATGTCCCTTTTAACCCCTCAAGGACCAAACTTCTGGAATAAAAGGGAATCATGACATGTCACACATGTCATGTGTCTTAAGGGGTTTAAGGCCCATATATAGGCATGACACTCAGTGATGGCGTTCTGTCACAATCTGCATATCTTAAGTTGGACCTTGGGAAGTTCCACCATAGGAACAGTAATTCTGAGAAAACCGAATCCACAATTATCCCAGAATTTTCAGTTGGACACGAGTGCAGACAAACAAATTCGTAATTTCTGCTGGCATACTTATAAAAGGGAGCACTGATTTAAATACAGTATTTTAAACCAAAGCATGGGTTTCGATCCAAACGACCAATGACAAGAAACCAGCCATGGATAGTACAGTTTTGATTGTAATTACCTTTTTGGCATGCAGACTGTTCTGGTCTAGAAATTAAAGACTCTTTTTTTTTTTTCAAATTGGGGATTCTAGGATAATTGTGCAACTATGATTTCTCAGAATTTCTGTACTCAGGGTGGACTTTCACACATTTATGTTTTCAAAGAGATACTTCAATATCCAGGTCATTTTTAGAGTCATTTATAAGCATGTTATTTTCATGCTGAAATCTTGGTGTTTTAAAAAAAAAAAAAATGTTTTGCAGCATGCTGCACCATAATTATGCTTTCTTAGCCACAGCCCCATTCCAGATAGAAAGTCCAGAAGACTTCCTTATTATTGTACAATGCTTATTCAAGTAGAGAGGATATCGCTGGCTTAGCCAAGTACACAAGACTGGATTTACATGTCAGATGTCTGTCGGCACAGAATTCTAAGGAGCCCCCTGCTCCCTTCACCAAAAAAGTCAGTCTAATTGAATAATTAACTGGATATTACAGAAAAGAAATCTACAATCATGTATAAAAGTTTGACAAATGCATATGGCGACATTTTGTATGTGCATATTTCATCTTGTAATGTATTGCATTTGAATCTGTGAGTATATGCAACTTTGTAAATGCATGCAGGGCTAAAAATAATGTTAGAAGTGGTTAGGGAAAAGTGGGGTAAGGTTACTGAGGGGTAATGTTTAATTTAATGTTTGTTAAATTTATGATGTATGTGGTTTAATTTTCAATTTATGATGTACATGGTTTAATTTTAAAGAAATAATTAAATCTAGGATTATGATAAAAGGTTTTATTTTAGGTTTGGAGTGCATAGATATGGGACTAATACAATAGTTTGTTTGGGCTTATGTAGAGGTTAAATTTAGGGTTACAGACTTTCAATGGTTATTTGCAAAGTACTCACCCTGCTATAATTAATAGTAGAACTGCAGTAGTTGTTAAACAATGTGAATCACTCAGTTCTGTCCCTGCTCCTCCTGCAAGGTATTTCCTGTGTGAGACACTGTCAGAGGGCATTGATCCCTTCTACTTCCTGTCCTCACATACAAGCCCTGTTGGAGCTGGGACAGCACAGAGTTTTACTCTCTCTATAACTGTTCCTGTTGCTCTGCTGTCAGGCATAAGAGGCTGATCAGACTACAGTGGACACTGACCAAGGCTCCTAGCACTTATCTCCCCTCACAAGCCCACTCTGCCTAATGGGAAATCGACCCTGTGTATATGTTTTGTGCTAAAGCTACAAAATTGGATCATGCAACAAAAATTACATCATATTAATGAGGATAAAACCTATGCATTATAAGGCCTCTAAAATGCTTTAACATTGTGTTGGTACATGGCATGTCTCTTCAACAAGTTTTCTTTTGACACAATAGGTCCATGCACTGAACCTGGGGGGCAAAATAAACTAATATATCCAATTGATTTGGCTGCATTTCCAGAGAAGACACTACAACCAATGTTATTGGTATTGAAACTGGCAAAAAAAAAATCATGATTTTCATCACTGATCATTCTTCTTCACTTTATTTGCTAAAGTGAAAATGAAAAGTCAATTAAAAAAAATTAAGTTTAAAATTACAGAACTAGAAAAATTATTTAAGCTAACTATGCTTCCATTTTGGCTTAACATTAATTCTTACTTTAGAGAACAACCCTGAAAGACTGATCAGTGAAACAATTTATGATTATATTTACCAGTATAAAAAATACAACACAGACTGACATGCGCGTTTATCTTTAAATTAACAGAATGTTTCATATAATAAAAAATTTAAAAACCCCCCAACAATTTTGGATCATGAAATAAGCACTTGACATGTTATCAATTTACTACTAGAGCTTTGACATTTTTATTACAATATTGTCTGTGTTACAATAATTACATTATTACATTATACTAAGAATTCCAATTGCACAAAGGATAACTTTATATTAAAGATCTGAGCTTTCATCTTCTATTACAGTAATACAATGCATCTTCACTATCAACCATTCTTACTTCATTTAAAACCTTAATCTATCATTTATGATTAAAAAACATTTTTCATTTTTTGTTACCATCTACAGTGAATTATATATATATATATATATATATATATAGATATACTATTATTCAGTGATTTTTTATATATATATATATATATATATATAAAATCATTGAATAATATATAAAAAAATCACTGAATAATAGTTCTAGAACTTTAAAGGTATAAATATATTTATATTTAAGGACGCTGTGAAAACTGTATTAATTTTAACTAGATATAGATGTTAGAGATTACTCAAAGAGAACAGGCCATTTCAAGATTTATGGTATGACTCTGATATGCTATGTGCTTACCCCTAGCATTCCTGAAAAGCCTGTTTATAGCGATTTTGTCATTAGTGTGTTAAAGATGTTTCAATCTTTTGTTCCAGATGTTTTATTTTTTTTTCACTCAACCTCTTATTCTGCCTGCAGGTTGTGATTAATCTTTGTAGTTAATGCATATCCAAATATGTTCTGGCTCTGTTTAGCTAGGCATATCTCCGTCAGAATACATGTGTATTTTTCTCTGTCATTGTTGCCAGAACAGCAATGAAAAGAACTATAACTATGTTTTAGAATACCAGATGCTAAATAAATCAATAGATATATAACATAAAAGGATAGTGCCGGGGTAGATTTGCTACATTGAAAATGAAAAAGTAACAAAGAAAATAATTGCTCCTATTGTGACATCATTTTATCCATAAATATGTAATTTCTAAAGAAGCTGAAAAAATAAGTTTATGGAAAAAATCTGGGATTGATGATCTCAGTTTCCGTCATTCATTCTGATGCTGTTTGCTGCCGCGATGTGGGAGAGTATTATAGATTATTTTGTGCATTGTGCACTGAAATTGAATTATCAGAGGCCCAGGCAAGAAGCTATAGATTCTGCACAGCATGGCCAACAAACAGTTGCAGATTAGAGACAAGGAAACTGTGACCAGCAGAGTCAAAAGCCTATTAGTGCGGGTTGGCTGTGCTGGGCTGGGCCAAAATTCATGCTGCTTTTATGTTTTTGTCCTGGTCGGTCTGACATATAAACAATAAATAAACACAAATTGCTGCTTAAAAAACCTTCCCAAACCTTAGAAAAATAAAAATATAACATGATACTTTTATATTGGCTCTTCGTCTCCAACATATACAAATAAATACACAATGGCTGTTAAAAATGGTTGCAATAAACCATGAGAGATAGTTTGATCCTGCAGAGGAATTTATATTTGTATCTCTTATATTTAAAAAAAAAACACCTTTATTCTGCTATTGTCTTGCTCCTTTTTTTGATTCAAGAGCAGTGTTCGTTAAGCTACTGAAAGGTGGACAACCATAATCATGAATTCTCAGAGAATTTTCAGGTTCAATACATATTTTTAGGTGCTACAAATTTTAGAGGAAATTTGTGGAAAAAGTTTCAATATTTTTTCTCCTCCTAGTCACATTGCAGCACAATGATTTTTTTAATTACTTTTTTTTTTTATCACTTTTGATATTTTATTAATACTTATTTGAATAAATATAGCTATCAGCACATATTTAAAGAAATGGTTAGGAGCACATGTGGTCAGTATTTCAAGCTAAAATTCCCAGTTATTTTTGATACTGTCTCTTTTTCCCCCAGTGGCAGAAGAAGAATCATTAATGGTTATAAAATAGGACAACCCATGGGATTAAATAGACAGCAGAGAATATGAAATTAGGTTGGAACATAGAGAAAAATTGAAGAAAGAGTTAATTCTAAAACCATGTTCCTTACACATTTTAAAATACATCCTATATCAGAAGAATTTAATTTCTGATGTGCTAACTGATGTGCAAAGTATATCACTAAAAATGAATGTCTTAATAATGGCTGACATTGCCACTGTTTTCTGTAAGGTGTATTTTTGTGCGTGTGCACACATGTCAAAAATTAGAAGCAAACCTCTGACACTTAAAATTACAGAAGTCAGAAGAACTCTATTACATGGTCTGCAACTCTACACCCAGCAAGGCTATGGACCCAGACCAAACATACACGTGCTCACAGAAACATATATTTACACTCATGGATACTCACTGTCAGGCACATACTCTTAGGCACATGCACAGGTAGACAATGCCAGACACACTTAAATATAAACGCAGCCAGATACACATTTTCACTGTACATCTGTATTTGTCAATGTATGTGTCTCTGTGCATGGGTGTGTTTGTGTGTATCACAGTGTGTACATTTGTTTGTGTACTAATGTGTATATGTGTTTGTGACAGTGTGCATATGTGCACAAGTATTAGTGTGCATGTGTCTATGGTTGCAATATAGAGTATTCTACATATACATTATATCCACTTTTTTTTTTAACTATGCAAAATATGCATTGTTATGTTTAATGAAGTTTGAATAATGGTGGAACAATCATGTAGCAGTGTCACAATGGCCACAGTCATAAACACACAGAATCTGAAAAAATCCCTAAACTATTGGCAGTTATTAAAACTGTTCATACATTACTTATATACTGCTCAAAAAAATAAAGGGAACATAAAAATAACACATCCTAGATCTGAATGAATTAAATATTCTTCTGAAATACTTTGTTCTTTACATAGTTGAATGTGCTGACAACAAAATCACACAAAAAGTAAAAAATGGAAATCAAATTTTTCAACCCATGGAGGTCTGGATTTGGAGTCACACTCAAAATGAAAGTGACAAAACACACTACAGGCTGATCCAGCTTTGATGTAATGTCCTTAAAACAAGTCAAAATGAGGCTCAGTAGTTTGTGTGTCCTCCACGTGCCTGTATGACCTCCCTACAATGCCTGTGCATGCTCCTGATGAGGTGGCGGATGGTCTCCTGAAGGATCTCCTCCCAGACCTGGACTAAAGTATCTGCCAACTCCTGGACAGTCTGTGGTGCAACATGATGTTGGTGGATGGAGCGAGACATGATGTCCCAGATGTGCTCAATTGGATTCAGGTCTGGGGAATGGGCGGGCCAGTCCATAGCATCAATGCCTTTGTCTTGCAGGAACTGCTGACACACTCCAGCCACATGAGGTCTAGCATTGCCTTGCATTAGGAGGAACCCAGGGCCAACCGCACCAGCATATGGTCTTACAAGGGGTCTGAGGATCTTATTTCGGTACCTAATGGCAGTCAGGCTACCTCTGGCGAGCACATGAAGGGCTGTGCGACTCCCCCAAAGAAATGCCACCCCACATCATTACTGACCCACTGCCAAACCAATCATTCTGGAGGATGTTGCAGGCAGCAGAATGTTCTCCACGGCGTCTCCAGACTCTGTCACGTCTATCACATGTGCTCAGTGTGAACCTGCTTTCATCTGTGAAGAGCACAAGGCGCCAGTGGCGTATTTGCCAATCTTGGTGTTCTCAGGCAAATGCCAAACGTCCTGCACGGTGTTGGGCTGTAAGCACAACCCCCACCTCTGGACGTCAGGCCCTCATACCACACTCATGGAGTCTGTTTCTGACCGTTTGAACAGACACATGCACATTTGTGGCCTGCTGGAGGTCATTCTGCAGGGCTCTGGCAGTGCTCCTCCTGTTCCTCCTTGCACAAAGGCGGAGGTAGCGTTCCTGCTGCTGGGTTGTTGCTCTCCTACGGCCTCCTCCACATCTCCTGACGTACTGGCCTGTCTCCTGGTAATGCCTCCATGCTCTGGACACTACGCTGAGAGACACAGCAAACCTTCTTGGCACAGCTCGCATTGATGTGCCATCCTGGATGAGCTGCACTACCTGAGCCACGTGTGTGGGTTGTAGACTCTGTCTCATGCTACCACTATAGTGAAAGCACCGTCAGCATTCGAAAGTGACAAAAACATCAGCCAGGAAGCATAGGAACTGAGAAGTGGTCTGTGGTCTCCACCTGCAGAACCACTCCTTTATTGGGGGTGTCTTGCTAATTGCCTATAATTTCCACCTGTTGTCTATCCCATTTGCACAACAGCATGTGAAATTGATTGTCACTCAGTGTTGCTTCCTAAGTGGACAGTTTGATTTTACAGAAGTATGATTGACTTGGAGTTACATTGTGTTGTTTAAGTGTTCCCTTTATTTTTTTGACCAGTGTATATTTATTCATTATGCATATTACTAAGCAGAAAGAGCAAATGCTACTCTTTACTTGTTATTATAAACCTAGCTTATAATAGTTATTTTTAGTTGAAAAATACATTTAAAAAAATATATAATATTTATATTTAAAAAAAACTAAAACTTTTTAGCAACTATCCAGCCCACTTTTCTAATCAATTTCGTTTTTGTCCCTAAAAAAATATGAATTGGTAAAAAATGTTTATTAAAAAGTGCTACTATTACCGATGTGGGTCATTCCACCACACCTGCAAAAGTGAAATACAAACAGATAAGAAGTGGTGAGAGCACAAAAAACAAAAGAAAATATTATCACTTTAAAATGTATGAAATAAAAAACAGGAAACATATATATAGTAATATTGTAACAATACAATATATAAACAGTGGATGATTGAACTCACATATTTCTGAGCCACTTATATAAGCTGACCCAGACTAAAGATGTTGAATAGACTGGTGTAGGTAAACATTGGATACAAAAACTGCAGACTTCCTTGTCCTTTTCTTAATAATAGAATCCAGGATGCAGGATCTCATTAAAAGATTTATTCAGCAAACAGGAAAGTACAGCATTAAAATCCCAGTGAAATAACTTGCAACACCGCAGGTACACTGATGCGTTTCGGCATATAAGCCTTTCTCAAAGTGTCTGTCTATTCAAGGCTTATCATCCCTTAAATATGTCCGGCATTCGCACTCTTTCTTTGCCGATATCGGACTCCTCCTCCTTCCCCTTCCGGCGTAGGGATGTATTCATCAAACGCATCCTTGCGTCCTGACGTCGTATCTCCATCTCTTCCTTCCGCATTCGTCATTAATGATGCGGGGATATTCCATGCATAAATGGAACAATTCAATTCATATCTAAAGTATATAATGCCCACAACTAACATGGCCCCACAGGATTTACCATGGGGCAAAAAACGTATTAAAAACATCTTTATTATAATATAAAGCACCAAAAATTATAAAGATGAATATGTATAAAAAAAAATAAAATATTGTGATCCTTGTCACCAGGTAGCACGGTCCTCTAGGGCAAAAACATGCACAGTCCTTGTAATTGCATATACTCCATTCACTTTATTTGAAAATCCACACAGGATACAGCAGTAAATGAAAAACATAACTGTAACAGAAAACCCTATAAACAAAAAACCTAGCTCGTCTGAGCACTAACTCACTTTGTATATCCCTCTCTATCAGGGTTAAACTAACAAAAACATATGGCACCAACCTTACTAGATAGCAACACTCTGCTAGCTAGCCTGTTGCTTTCCTTTCTCCACTCCCAGTGCTCCAAGCCAGCCTTGCCTTGACTGCTTTCCTTTCTGCACTCCCAGTGCTCCAAGCCAGCCTTGCCCTGACTGCTTTCCTTTCTGCACTCCCAGTGCTCCAAGCCAGCCTTGCCCTGACTGCTTCCTTTCTGCACTCCCAGTGCTCCAAGCCAGCCTTGCCCTGACTGCTTCCTTTCTGCACTCCCAGTGCTCCAAGCCAGCCTTGCCCTGACTGCTTCCTTTCTGCACTCCAAGTGCCTAGTCTCCTTGACTCTATCTGGAGAGAACAGCCTCTCTCTCCTACCTGCTTCCTGGGAGGAAGCCAGCAATCCCTCTCCTTTACCTGCCTAGCAGGGAGGAGTTTATTCCCACTGCAACAGCTCATTAACTGCAGCTGAGCAGTGGGTTGGAGACGATCCAAAAAACCCTGGCCTGGATCCATGTCTCCCCAGAAAACCACTAAACTGTGGAGTGGAGCATTGGCCCACCCTTCTCTCCAAATGCTCCACCCCAGGGGCCCATAACTAAACAATGCTTTGTGTTGTGCAACACACAAACTACACGTACTTCCCCTGGGGTTAAAAGGCCTATCTGCCTTCACTTTATCACAATATGGAAATAAATATATATAAAAAGAGATCGGACCAAAAACATGATGAACTAAAAACAGGGAAAAAAGACATAATATTAATCATCATACATATTACACGCTCTGCATGGAGACGCTGAATTTTCCTCATGGAGATGCATCAATTCAATGCATCTCTATGAGGAGGTCCTGATTGACCAAAACGGCATTTGGCCCACCCCAGTGCTGGTTTTACCATGGGGCAAGCATTGGATTGGCTTTTATTATGAGAAAGCATTGGATGGGCAAATAATTGGCCATTTTGTTGATGTCACAAAGGTGGCGGAGCCAGCGCCAGCTGGACCCACGCGGCGCTGAAAATAAGGGGAGTTTTAAACTTTTTTTTTGTATTTAAGATTTTTATTGTTTTTTACAAATGTAAATACAACATTGGTAGAGCAAGGGTACAGTATGAGCAATGAAGTAATGTTCGAACTTCAATTAACAAATGCACCGGTACGTCTTGGTGTGTAGTTTCAGCGTGTTACAGAGTACATTCTATCTTAACAATACTATTAGTTGGTAGCAATTTGAATTCCAAGCGTAGCATATTTGAACATAGTGGATTAGCATAAATGCGATAACCTAGATTACAGTTGTGTGAAGATCCACTTAAACGAACGAAATTGTTGTATGACAATTCATCCCATTAACTAACTGTAGTAACAGGACCTTGTTACCTATAAAGATACTTAGAACTGAGATTAGGGTAAACCAGATGGTTTAGATATATGGATGTCTGCTATGAGTGTTGTTCTTGGAAATCGGATCTTGCGATCCTTCCATACGTCAAAAGAGAGGTGGGCCTGACCGACCAGGTCATCTGGTTGTAATGTCAGTAATGTCTTAAGTCGGGTTATTTTGTACAACTTAGGTGTAATGAAAGTGTTCCATGGTTCCCATGTCTTGGTGAATTTCCCATAATTCCCTAATTTGGCATGTGCTAGTTCCTCCATCTGTTTGATGTCCTCCACTCTTGAAATCTATTCCCTGACTGACGGGAGTTTTGGTTGTTTCCAAAATGTGGGTATCAATTGATAAGCTGCCATGGCTAAGTGGTTGAAGAGGGTTACTTCGGTTTTTGTGAGTCCCTGTGGGGCTAGGAGAAAGATGTAATGGTCAGTTGCATTAGGGAATTTCTTGAGAAAAAGTGTTTGTATGATCGTATGGATTCTATTCCAGAACTTGGATATAATTGGACATTGCCACCAGATATGTACATGGTGAGCTTCTGTCTGTGTGCACCTCCAGCAGGGGTCAGAGGTCGTGTTGTGTATTTTATGAATTTGTGCTGGTGTGTAGTGCCACCGGGTTATACGTTTAAAGTTGCTTTCTTGTGCTGTCAGTGAGGCGGTACAGTTATGTGCGGTTTTGAAAATAGTACGTCATTGTTGTTGTGTGTGGTTTGTTTTGAGTTCGTCTGCCCATTTTAACATATCTTGGGAGGTTTGGTTCTTGTGTTTCCCAGATTACTGTGTACATAGTGGATAGAATCTTTTTCATGAGTGGATGAGAGATGCATAGTTGTTCAAATCTTGATAGCGGTCTTTCTCCTCTAGGTAGTAACTTCTGGGTTTTGATAAAATGTATCAGTTGGTTGTAGTGGAGGTGTTGGTTTCCTGTGTGTGTGTGCGTTGGTATGAGCTGTGATAGGCTTTTTATTTTGCCCTCAAGAACTATGTCTCGCAGTTGTAGTGAGGGACCTTTATAATAAAGGTCATATGCCTTCTCTGAGATTCCCTTTTGGAAGTGAGGGTTTTGTGTGAGTTGATATAGTGGGGATGAGAAAGGCGATATGTCTGTTGATTTCCTCAGTTTGTGCCATATTTTAATAGTTGTATCGATGGTTGGGTGGGTCTCATGTTGTCGTTGTTTTGGTGGGCATTGTTGTAGCCAAAGGCGGGTACTTAGGAGTGTCTCTGAGAAGGTATTTTCTAAGTTTACCCATTGTTGAGTCTTCATGAGTTTTGTCCATTCATAGATTCTGTGTATTGCTTTGTGATATAGATCTGTATCGGGTAAGTTCAACCCCCCCTGCTCCTTGCTCTTAATCAGTGTTACGTGAGCT